>JAXCHB010000117.1:3637500-4850000 GCA_036926305.1 Uropetala carovei | reverse complement strand
TGTAAAGTAGATGGATAAAAATTACAGGCTTACTATGTTTATTACTGCCATAACCTCAATAGCAGAAATGGCTCTGTTTCTAGAAGAAATGAATTTTTAGTGGAAAATTGCTTTAAAATAGTAAACATCGGTGTTGCCAACCTGTAAATTTTATCTATCTATACTGTTTAGAGACTTTTTGAACACACTGTATATTGAATAAGTGCAGTTTTGTAATTTCTATTCGGAAAAAAAATTCCTAATACTAAATAGAAGGATGTATATAGTAAACAGAACAAAAATTTTATAATTCATCTATTATCACCCATTGAAATGAGTGCTTACGTAAAAGCTGAAATGGAAGAATCGCATTAAATATTCAGAAATTCTGTGACTGTGACAGTCTTCTAAAAGACTACACTAATTTTCCAAAGCTTTATTGTTTATTCAGAATTTTATAGCGAAATTTATGTGAAAGTAAATTTTTCATCTCAGAAATCAGATTTATGTTTACCGTTATGCGCTCACGAGTAGTAGCTATTTTTCCCAAAATTCCACCTTGTATGTGGCTTAATTGACTGCTAAACCGTACAGCTTTTAAATAATTCCTTTTAGTCTTTTAGCAAACTGTATGTTATAAATTTAGAATTATTTAATATTTAGCGCGATTCTTCGATTTCTGCTTTTATGTTTTGACTTTTAATGCATCTTAATGGCTGATTAAAAAATATAAATAATTTTTTTGCTGCTTCTCTAGCTCCCTCGCTCGTATAATTTCATAAACCAAAATCTCGTCCAAACATTTGTCTCTCTCTTCTTTTGCACTTGCATTTGCGTAAACGCCTTGAGCTTTCCATGAAATTTATGTTTAAATCTATCCCTTCCGTCTTGTTTGACCTAAATACGAAAATGTCACGCATCACCGCAAATTATCGACCGATTCGTTAAAGTTACTGCAAAGCGTGAGAAAATGAATTTAAATAATCGAACACAGTGTTTTTATGAATACTTACACTTATATGTCTATGCTTGTATATGCATATTGCGTTTTTCAGATATCGGAGGTCTATAGGACTGTTTCAAATTTAAAAAGCACTAGGAAAATACTGAATTGCCAATCTTATATCGAACTCATTGCGCCATTTCAGACTGCGGATCGGGTTTTATACTTTCCTTTGTAATTGATAAAAATGTTTCATAAAAAAAGAAACGGGAATAAATACTCAACGAGGCACAACGTCCATCATGGCCGAGGAAAAAAACCATCCACGCGAGCGTTTTTCATGCGATTCCGTCCGTCCGCTACTACCCTAAAGATTAAATGTAGTCTTTCGTTTTTTTCTCCATCCGTTTTTTGCTAACCAGCAGTAAAACACCGTAATCATCTCTGAGTAGACTTCCTTTATTTCGAATATTTGGTCACGGCGTTTCGATCGAGTTTGACTGTGTGTGTGTTCGCCGCTTTCATTTCTGTGTAATATACAGAGAAGCGCAGTTTTGGTCAGATTTCTCCGCGGCCTGGTGGCTAGAGAGAGAGGCAGAGAAAAAAAAACACAAGCGTTATCCACTCGAACCTCGTTCCCTTCTTCATTTTTTCATTCCTCACCCCTCTGAATAAATGACGAGGCCGTGTTTGTCGCGAATATTAAAGGGGATGAGTGCATCGTACGACTGCTAGGGAAAATGAGGAGAGATCGTTAAAATGGAGGTGGTGGGGATGGAGCGGAGAGCAGCAGAAGAGAGAGAAAGAGGGAGGAGAGAGATGTTGCAGGGGGGGGGGGGGAGGAAGCAGCGGGTGCACTGCATGGCATAACCCAGCTTGCATCGTCATGACAACACGTGCTGCGTTCCTTGGCTTTCCCTTCCCAATTATTAAGGGAGAAGGACCAGTTTTCAGCGTTATTGCCGCTGCTTCATATGTTCACATATTAAGAGTTAGACAAGGGGGGAGGGGGGGGGGAGGTGGGAATAAGAGATGAAGGAACAAGAGGGAAAGAGACTTTTCCGTTGTGAGTTTCAGAGGGAGAAAAAATATAAGAAGCGTAATTATGCGCTGCTTAATAAATCATGTCGGCCGAGTTATGTAACGTTGAACGCTTCCTGTTCGAAATATGGTGATGGAAGATATATATATATATATATGAAGATATATATATATCGTAGTATCTGTTGTACTCAGGTTATTTTCAGTGCAGGAGTTTTAAAGTTAACCTACCAGTTTCGTATTTTTTGCGAAGTTGATTTTTATCCCTCGAAACACATTCCACTAAAGGTAAAGAGTTTTCCTTGCGTGATTTTGATGTTGCTTCATCTTTTTGAAATTTCGCGTTTTTTTTATCGGAGTTGAGTTGTAGCTTCATTTGCAGGTTTTTTTCTCCTCTTTAAGCGAGTTTTTTCATGCAAAAAATTATCACGCTCGCGTACTCAAGCGTTGTGAAAGAAAAAAAACATTAAAGACTCTGAAATTAGACAATGTAAACACTTTTGAGGCTCTGAGATATTGCGCGTGACATGTTTACTTCAATTTTTAAACAATATCGTCTTTGCGTATGTGATCGCCATTTTATCGTATCGTTTACCTTCCTCCTTCTTGCCAATTACGCCAATCAGCTTTCAACCTCCTCGTGTTTATCTTTGTAGGATTTTACCTATGATTTACGAAGTGAGATCATGTTTCTCTAAATAATTCGTTTTTGGCCTTATTTCTAACGTCTTTTTATGGAAGAGTACACAGTAATTGATGGAGCGTGTTGATGAGCACATGCATCTCAAGTGGTGAATGTTCCCTCTTATTGTAATTTAACTCAACATATCGGTGATTCTGGGAAGGTTTTGCATTGACACGTTACTTAGAACACCAGACGACTCATAAATATCGGTGATTTTTTCAGGAAATCTTTAAAAAATTGGAATTTTTACCAGAACGTTCATTTAGAATGTTAAGATATATGAGATCTCATATCGTTACCGTTTGAAGCCTGCCATCATGTCGCGTCAAAATCAATAACGTAGTTAAAGATGGAAATCGAAGCTGAATTAATGAGGTCGTCTACTCGTTTGCTCGAAATACACAGCGCAAACAGCAACGATGGTCAGAACCCGTTTTATAGTAATTTATTTTTCAGGGGAGTTAATTAAGCCATTTAACGAACGAAAGGCTGATTTTTCTTTTTGAGAAAACTTCAATCGACGGTTTTTAATCGCATTTAAGCCTATTTATTCCCTTTTGTAAGCTTTCCACTTCCAGTCCCACCCGTAAAATTCCGAATCGAAAACAATCTTTTGCGGCGAGTCTAATAATGGCTACCGAATGATTTTTTTTAAAATCTTCTCGTTCCTTCTCGGTTGCTGATGGTCGTTTCTGTGGTGGCGTTTTTCCTATCGGTTTTTGTATCATTTGCACCGCATCTGTCTGAACGGGAAAACGAGGACCTCGGACGGATAAAAGCAAACCCAAGTTCACAGAGAGAGGTAGTATGGTAAAAGAATGATTGAGCGATAGTTTGGCTTTTGGCGTAAGAGGCGAGTTGTTCGGTACTGCTTCAATGCAAGTATCACTTAGCTCCTAAATGCATCACTGTCATTTTTTTCCATCCCCTTGTCCGTTTATTTCTTCCGCTATCATTCGCACCCGTCCATTCCTACTCATACAAAACGTCCAAAACCCGATAATTCGAACTTCTTTGAGGAGATATACGTATGTTATTCGTGCCTAACCATGTACTATAAAACGGAATTATATGAGACGAATGATGGCAAATCGAACGTCTTCGCTTCATGTTCACGTACGTTTTCCTAAATTTCACCCCTTTTTGTTACATCCGGTTACCCGCGTCATACTTGCTTTCTCTCTTTCGCACCTACGTCACCCTAATTTTTCTGTTTACCTTTCTCTGTCACTGCTTCTTTCGCCTCCTGTACTTGCCACTTCGCTCTCTCTCTCTCTCTCTTTTGTATATTTTCCTGTATGTATCTTTTACCTTTTCCTTTTTGCCATTCTCTTTCTTTTCCTCTTTATCTTTCCCTATCCTTTGCTATTTCGCTTCTCCTTTAATCCCCTCTCCTTTCGGTCTGTTAGTGGCCAGAGTATCCTTCGTCGGTAACTAGAGATACGGCTTCAGATTCATCCGATTTTATGAATGTTTATGTTTGCCATTCCGGTTTTTAAGCGAAAAAGGATTCGGTTGCCTCAACAGCCATGTTATCCGAGTCTTTTTATTATTCTCTTCTTCTATAGATTCCCATATATCTCTCTCTCGATAGGCATCCCTATGATATATACTCGTATTTCATAGGTTATCAGTCCGTAGACAGGTCCGTGATAATTATAGGTTAAATTCTGTTTCCCCTATTTTCCGCAATCTTCTTCGTTTCTTGATAACTCTCTTTCCCTTGCAAGTCGTCCAGCTTCTGAAAGCTCTTCCTTTCTCTTTTTTCCTTCCAGTTTTCCTTATAGCATGTTTTTAATCGTGCTCTCACCCCTCGGTTAATTCCCGATACCGTTCTCTTTCCTCTTAATTAAAACATCGATATCAAACATTCGATTTTCTCGTAATCTTCTGAGTACTATCTCCGTACTTATATTTTATATATATATATATATATATATATATATATATATATATATATATATATATATATATATATATATATATATAGCTCCTACTTTGTTCCCTTCTCCATATTTTCCTCTTTGTTTTTCACGTTTTTCTTTTCCTATAATATATATTTTCCTTTACTCCATTCCTCTCCACAAAATTTCCCTTCATGCATTCAGTTTTTATTCCTTATTCTGCTCCCCATCTAATTTTCTTATCCGTTCTCTTCTTTCTCTTTCCAACAGTCTGTTTACCTCCGTTTCTCTTTTCGTCCCGCCTTTCATGCCCTACCTTTTTGCTCATCCTTCTTCCACCCCGCACCTTCCTCTCTCTATTCCCTTCCCCGCAAGTGTCGGCCTTATTCAAAGCCTCCTGCGCCTGTGAAACTAAACCCTGCGCGGACGCCACCTGGTAATTTTGGCGACCCCTCTGCCATTATCTCGCCCACGTCCCAACGCGTCCGTTCCTTCTCTTCCTCTCTCTCTCTCCTTACTCCTCTTCCCTCTACCGCTCTGTGTCCCTCCCTCTGTAACTCTGCCTCTCTTCCGCTTTCTGCTATATCTCCCTCCCCTTAATCTTACAGATGAAATAACTTAAACTTTTGTATATACTATGCATGTACATGTAGATTTATTACTATTATTTGCATATTTCTACTTATTTTAAAATATTTATGTTTTCATTTAATCTCATTCAGTTTGGTTATACTATATGTTCGTTTTTCAGCACTTAAATATATATCTCGCGATTTTTTATATCTCAGAATTGTACGTACTATTTGTAATTCCACCGTTGTTCTTTCATGTATGTAGGATTTTCGCAGGTTTTTTTCCACCCCCCTTCCCTTCGTGGGTGTTTTCCTGCGTGGTTTTTTTTTACTAGGTTGGCCGTGTCAGGTCCTTTTATCACAAATACTTAGTCTTCTCTTTTTAGAAGTTTCCGAATTTGTAATTCAATCCCTTGTGTTTGTTTTGTGTTTTGTTCTTTTTTCATTTGTTTAGATTCAGGTATTCCTTTGTCTCATGTTTGTATGTTTATATGTTATTATTTTTATTGTCATTTGTAATTCATAACGTAGGGTTAAATGTAAGAAGGGACTACGTCAGGGATCGGCAACCCACGGCTCGCGAGCCGCATGCGGCTCTTTGAGGAATGACCTGCGGCTCCCGACGCCCACTCTCCCGCTTAAAGCGCACCAGACGACAATGACGGTCTCTATTGATAATAATATAATCGCTTTCAATAGATGGATCCAAAATGGGCTGTTGAGTAAAAATTTCATTTTCAACTTCCTTATTTTCATCCGTAGTCCTAGATTAATTTTTTGAAAGAATCTCTCCTTTTGCTTCATTTAAATGTTTATTTATATTTTCATTGAATAAAAACTTAGGTAAAATATTGTTCTTTTTCTCAAGTTCTTTTTACGAATTATCTCCAAAACATCATTGTATGGATATGTGCGTGCAGTTTTTAAATAAATATATGTCATTAAACGTGTCTTGAAGGTATTTAATACGTATTGTTTTCCCTAATACATGCTCTGCGGCTCATCTTATGTTGGATTCTATACAAATTTGGAAAAAATGGCTCTTCTTGTCAAAAAGGTTGCCGACCCCTGGTCTCAGTTTCGCCCTAAATAAAGTCGTTTGTCTGTCTGTCTGTCTGTCTTCTCCTTTCTCTCCTTTTCATTCTCCAACTCACTTCCTCTGTCTTTATCCCTCTTTCTCTCCCTCCCTCTTCTCATTCCTCCTTTTCCCTCTACCACTCTATAAACCTCTGTTACTGTCTGTCTTCAGCTTTCTATATCTCACTCACTTCACCTTTCTCTCCCTCTCACTAATTCTCTCTTTCTTCCTCTTTCTTTCTCCCTCCATCTCCCACTTTATGCCCCTTTCTCCCTCACTTTGATTATCTCTTTCTTTCTACCTTTCTCCCCCCCCCCTTTATCTCAACTTCGCCTCCATTTTTCTCTCCCCCCCTCTCTATGATTATGATTTTTACAAAGTATATAATTTTACGGCTTTATTTAGGTTATAGAATTATGATATCATTGCGAAACCTTGCCTTTTTTTCTTTTCGCCCACACTTGTAAATGCCCATTTCTCTCTGATATTATGTGTATTCTACCTGCTTGTAAATGTCCGCTATTGTTAACTGACAAGGGGTTAGGTGGAAGAGGGGACTACAAAGTCTCAATCTCGCCCCAATAAAGATATTAATCAATCAATCTATCTATCTCTCCCCCCTCCCTCTATCACTTTATTCCCATCCCACTTTTCCTCCATTCTTTACCTCTTTCTACCTTCCTCTCTCCCTCTCCTCCCACTTCCTCCTAACTTTGCGTCAATTCTCAATCCTCCTACATCCCTACGCATTCTATCCCTAAGGTTAACATTCTATCTCTCTCCTATTCCATCGCCCTTATCTAGAACGCGATAGGGATTGTTCTCGGTGTCCGAAAGAGTAGAGATTCATAAGCGCGGAATGATTTGCGCCTGAGAAATTTTTGTGCGAAGCGTTTAGCATTTCTACGCCCGTGGGAGAGTTTAGCGGTTATACTTGCCTCAGGGGTCATCATCTGTGTTCGCGGCACACATGTTCTCGGTGTGTTATCCGCTATCGCTGCTTTCATCCCGCGAGCGATTTGTTCCCGCGCGATTCCACGTATTGACCCAAGCAAACGGTCCAAATGAATAGATGTTCGTAGTGTACCACTATGTTCCAAAAAAGATGTTTTCGTTGTACACATTAAAATAAACAAAACGAATTATCCTTAGGTAGATGCAACTAAGGATAAAACTTAGACCGAAAGGTAAATTTTATTCAACCGTATGAAAGATAGACGGCTGGAATTCTTTTTTTTTGTGAGCAGTCAAATGCACGTATATTCCATGTGTCATGGTTGAATTTAGCTAACCAGTCTCGGAAGACTTAGAAAACGTATGTATTTCATAGTTAGCGATTTAGATATTAGGAATGCATTTACAGCGCATTTTTTTCTTTGTATTTTTTAAATCTCTAAACGGAATCCAAAAGGACAGTTTTCTAATTTATTGACACGTTATATATTTCTATTGTACTGTTTTTGCTTAATTTATTCTATTTAAGAGAAGGGGGCAGAACTTGACGGAGCGCATCGCGCTTTGGAATATTAGTGTTGCTGTTAAATTCAATACGTACTCCTATGTTATTGGAGGTGAAACTAAACGAAATAGCAAGGAACGATTTTAAGCAACAATACATTCCTTACCTATGATGATCCCTAATACGCTTGAAGTATCATGAATATAGGATCGTTTTATAGATATGACATTATATGCACCGCCATATGCGAATAGATTTGATGAACATAACGTTATGGAGAAGGCTTCTTTGGTAACAAAATCGTTCAATGATGTATTAGTTTCATATGGATAGGTGAATAGCATCCATAATGCAGTACAGTGTGGGACCCTATATCCGGCTACCCAGTATCCGGAACATTCCGAAAACCGGAAACAGACAAAGTGTAATATTTAAAATACGCGCCAAGTAATTTGTGTTTTTTGGTGGCGCCACTGATGTATTTTATAACCAGTCGATGGTGAAGGCTTGTATTCTCGTGATTTTTGCTCACATTTTTACTGCAGAGCAGGTGTATAATACTGACGAGACTTCTTTATATTGGAGGTATATTCCTAGAAAAACTGTTGTTGCACCAGAGGAATGAGCACCCAGTGGGTTTAAAGACTCAAAAGAAAGGGTAACAGAGCTAGGTTGTGCATTTGTTTGTACATTTTATGCCTGGCTACCCGAATTCCGGAGAAACCCATTATCCGGCAACCCTCAGGTTCCAAGCATGCCGGATTCAGAGTCCCACACTGTATTTGTCTTTATTACCTTTACATAAACAAGAAGTTTCTATCAGGAAAGAGTTCTCATGTGATTTACAATTATTAATAATAATAATAATTAGTTTAATACTTTCCCTTAAACCTAAGACGATCGCATCTCTTATTTACCGTTAAGTTGTAAAATACGAATATATGCATATGCGTAGCCGAAATTAATTGATGATGAATTATTTTTTAAAGAATAAGTGCTAATCCTTCTTTATCCAGAGATTGTTATTCTAAATGACGAAATAAATGTATTTCTCTAGCTAATTGCTGGTCTATCGAAATATTAGACCGCTTTATTTCTGTTCCCTCTAATTGCCGTTGTCGCTGAACAATGGAGTCATCCTATTCTCCCATACCTGCGTTATTAAGTTCCTGGGCGAATGTAATCAACGCCACGCAGGACCCCAGATGTCTCTGATGTAGCGCGGTTCTTTCATAGCGAGGGGAAGAGAATTGCGTCATCCCCAAAATGAGAAGGAAAAAAATTAATAAAACGGGTCGAATTTATTGGCCGCAGATTTCGACCAATTAAACAAGAGCGATCGTTCTCGTTATTTTCGTTTCGCCGTCGCGAACAAAAGGGAAACGATTTAACAAGACGGATACTGTGGAATGTGAAATTTTATCCCGCTTCTATTAATTTTGTCCTCAACCTTTTTGAAGTAAAAAATTCGAATTTAGATGTTAGTTTTTTCTTAATCGAGAGGAGAGACAGTTTCAGAAAAATCTTTGGCGTATGTGATTTAATTTTTTATGTAATCAGGTTGTTGAACTTAATAGTTACATATAACAACGTTATACTGTTTAAGAAGCTATCTGGCGCAATATGGGTCTTTGTGGTATATGCGTAAGCTGCTAGATGAATACCTTTTTCCAGGAAGTTATTTTTGTTTTTGGTTGCCAAGATGTTTTTTAATCGTTTGCCACTAAACGTTTAGTTGTTCTCTTTCAACTGTTTTGTTGTATAAGTGTCTCTCATCAGTGAGAAAAGAATTATAAAAATGGTAAAAATAAACGCCGTGGAAGTGATACTTTTTCAATAGTAATCTTGTGTTTTACTTAAGAATTAATAATTTCATTATATCTAATTTCCTCGTCTTTATGCATGCAATTTAGTGAACCAAAATAACAGTTTACCTTGATTTTTCGATAATTTCGATGGGAAGTGACAACTTTTTTCGCAGTGGCGGTGATATTTTCATCACCATCATCATAGGTAGTCTGTAAGTAGACAGACCCGTATTTATTCACGATTAAACCTAGTTCTCCATGTACTCGTACTTTCCGCAGTCTTCTTCATGCCTCGATAGTTCTTTCTCTTTCAAATCGTCTACCAGCAGAAGCCTTTTCCTACTTCTTTCTCTTTTTCCATCCAGTTTTCCTTCTAAAACGTCTTTAATCATTGCTCTCTCTCTCTCCTCGGATAATGTCCAATCCAGTTCGCCTTCCTCTTCCTTGTGGTTTGTATAGTCATTCGATTCTCTCCTATTATTATTATTATTTCTTATTTATTAAAACATAATATCTCAAGAATTTTGTTTTATCATTTCGTTGTGTTATTTTCATCATCCTATAGCTCAGGACACTTTTAAACCGCGCGTAATTTTTCGATTCCTTGCATTTATTTGTAAACAACTAATTCTATGCTATTTACGTCCTAAGTAATTATCTTTCGCTCTCCGTCACTCGACATACAGTCACATTTCAGAAAGGATTAATTGTTAATAAAAATATTCGGTTCTTCGCTGAATGAAATATGCGAAAATTTTCCCTCTTGCACGAATAAATATTTGAAAAAGGTCAACCGATACCGAGTTAGGGGAACGAGAGGATTCTCTCGGGATAAAAAAATACTAATAATTACAACAAAAACACTTTCACCTCTATATCAGAGAATGTCTGTGGCTGCGCAATGCCCAATTACAGGCACTAACGTAAATTTATCGGTTGTTATTTTTAGCTCATTTAGTATATATGACTCCCCACTAAATGCGAAAGCTTTTTAAGTTTTTTAAAGGTACTTTTAACTTAATAAAATCTCTGTGTATTTCGCTTTTGGAATAAAAGTAACGACATACGATTCGTTTAAATCAGCTAAGCTTTGATATTTACATTTAGTTCCTTCACCTGTATATTCGTAAAATTTCTCTGGGAAATCAATTAAGCTGAGTTCTTACTATTCATGATCTATCTGACTCATAAATACTATTAGTTATTCACGAAAGATACGTCGTAGAGATAATCTGCGTCTTTTCTGAGAGACCATTGAATGTTTATTTTATCTCAAAGGGGAACTTTTTCCATTGTTCAACTTGAAATTCATTTTCTCGCGGTTCATATCTGAAACATATTTTTTTAGAATTTTCATAAATGTAACCTATTAAATATTCATGCAGTTTTTTCCTGCATGATGTTTATTACCTTTGGCGACGCTCCTTTATACGTATAGTGAAACAAGTTAGTCGCTATTATTAATTAACAGGCTTGAAAACCTTCATAAATGACGATGAGAAATGTGAAAGTTATATGAGAAGATTATTATTTCTAGATTTATTTCAGCACTTCTTTTACAATTAAATTCAATTATATAATTAAATAATTGTCCAGTTTTCCATATTGTTTATTGCAACTCTTAACACAACGTTTCTCGTAAATATCCTGATATTCATTTTTTCAAAAACAATCGAAACCATGGAAACGAAAAATAAGGTATTTATCATTGATAAAATTCATTATAAAGTTTATCGTGTGGACTGATTCGTATTTTATTTGAAAATCGACGATAAGAAAAAGAATCTTTATTCGTTTTCCTTTAAAATAATTCAGATCCGAAGATCGTAGGTCATTTCTTTATAATTTTGTTTTGCAAAAGAATTAAAGCCTGCACGGCGAAAAATTGATTTTTACGTATTATTGGAAATGGAAATTATCCCCTGTAGTCGAACCCGGTTCTCTCGAGTTCGATACATTAAAACTTTTTGTTATTATAGGTTATCATAATGCTATCCTGAAAATTTCATCAAATTAGGTTCAGTCGTTTGCGAGATATTAAGCTTCAAAAAGTATTACACACAAAGTGACACTCTTTTATATATGTAGTTTAGATTACTACTGTAGGTACATATTATCCTACGGGGAAACCCCTCTCGCCTTAAACGGTTTCGTATTATGCGGTCTTTTTCAACCTGTACCGTTCAAAGTGTGGGATGGGTGTAATTGAACTCTTTTATGGCTGATTTATGTCATATTAACGCGGTCTAATCGTTGATGGCGATGCCGATTGAGACCATTTCTAACGGCAAGTAGGATTGCGTATATCAAGGAATTAAAGATGAACAATATTTTCCTGTTTTTTTAAACGTGTGAAAATTGATAAGGAGAAGAATTCTGAACTTGACCGGGACTCGAACCCGGGTCTCCCACTTGCCCGGTAAGTTCTTTAACCAACTAAGCTACCAAGTCAGACTTGTTCTACATTTCCGAATTTGGGTATTTACGTTGAAGAAAGGGCCAACTCAGTAGTAAACCTTACCACACTATATGCCCTCACTGAGACACAGTGGAAAACCGCTAATTTATCCCAGAATTGAGATGTTATATAACAAGAGTGAGATGGTGGAAATTTAACTTATATGCGTGTGTGCATAATACTGATCACAAATGTGATGATTGAGAAGGAGAAAAATTCTGAAGTTGACCGGAACTCGAACCCGGGTCTCCCACTTCCAGTATTTTATAAAGGCTAGGCTAGCATGCATACCTTAATGCAAGGAAAAAATCTAATCTCCATAAAATATCATGACCGTGCAGGGGCCGAATGTGTCATATTATCAGCACGGGAAACATTATGATTGATCACTATTTAGACTCTAAAAACATTACTGCATAACAAGTAGGATAGTTATTTATTGATAAAATAAGCGGGGGAATTCCTGAATATATCAGAAGAAAGAAGAGAAAGGAATTGACGACTAAGGATGAAATATATAGCAGACGAGAACTTCGGCGCGTTCTCATCGAAGTCATTTCGATTTTTAAAAAAAACTCCTATCGCGCGCGATGTGTGCCTATGGCTGCGTGACACGGTAATGATCGAATATGGTACCACCCAAGAATCTCTTCTAGGATGCATCGTAGGTGCCCTTATATGGTCCGCTGCGAGCTACATCCTCTATCCTTCATCGACCTAAAAATGTGTGGGGAATATTTCCCATCGCCTCCATATTCCTTCCCCGTGGCTTCATCCACTATGCTCCGCTGCAACCAAAAATCCCTATACGGGATACTGATCACCAACGATGCAGAGGGCGGGGGGCCGTGTCGGGGGAGGGTATTGGGGGGAGGGGGGGGTGTAGTCGAGACCCTCCGCCCCCCCTGCACGTTTTGCCCCCCTTCTTCCACGGGAGCCCCTCCGGTAGAAGGCAATTTTCAGGGCCAAGGAAGCGGAACGGATGAAAAGCGGTCACGTGACTTTTTTATGTTGTTGGGGTGGCGCAGGAAGATAGGGGCTCATTTTTTTTCGGAAGGGAAAGGGGTAATAGGAAGGGTGGTGGGGGGGGGGGGGGGAGAGGGCGTAGTCGCTGCTACTTCGCCATATGCCCATTCCTTTGTTTTAACTTAATGGGTTGTTTGCCTCCGTGCCATTTCGCCATTGCGAGGTTGTTTCCTTGATTATGAGTCAATGCAGGAGGGAGGAAGGACCGCCGCCCCGATTGTTCCGCGAATATAAAAAAAATAAAAGGGAGTGGGCGGTTTTGAGTTTTTTTTTTGTTCTTTTCGGCGTAAATTAGCCGGTGCATGAGTAATAATAGGTTGGCATATCTGGGTATGTATATATGCACGCGGACGAGTTATTATTTTTGGATTTCTTTTTCGCTCCTACTGCTAGGGGGGGAGGTGAGGGGGGAGAAATAATATGTTTGAGTGATTGTCGGGCTACCGTCAGTCAACTGTCTTTATTCATAAGGCGCTTAAATGTGGCGGGGATTCGTGTTTTTCCCCTCTCTCTCTCTCTGCTGTCCTTGAGAATTTTCATCAACTGAATGCTTCTTTGTATGAAGTGGGGCTTTTAATCAAAGGTGACTCAAGGATTAAAGTGGCCATTTTTTTGGATCGCTATGAAACGGCTCTTGGAGTGATACGCTGCCTTATTTACATCGTTGAATTATTTATCTATTTTTTATCGTGTTTGTTGTTTTATAATCTTGCTGTTCTCGCCTTTCCTTTTTTACGTTTCCTACTGCCAGTTAGTTTGTGGTTTAAGATTTTAATATTTTTTTATAGTTTTCGAATATTTTTGTGGTGGATAAGTATCAGCAAATTATATCTTTTACGAGATCCAGTATTTCTGGCGTATTTTCCAGGATAAAGTTAAAAAATTAAAAATTTAAAACGTATTTCCAGTTAAATTTTACCGTCGCTGGACCTTACGGTTTCGGTGGACGCATGGTCATTATTTCCTGCAATTGGTAGAGGAAAAACAAATATTATTATTTGTTGAATATTTCCTGAAAATTAATTAAGATTTTCCAATGTTAGAGTTTTCCAGGTTTTATATTGAAGTTCTCATACACTACCTCCATTTTTTTCTACCACTGTAATCGATTTGTATTGCGTTTTTTGCAGAAGTTCTGCTTCTGTTAGGATACAAATTTTATTTATCACTTAATTAAGGTAACAAGATTAGTCATAATGAGAAGTTGCTTATTAAAATGATATGATTGGCATATAAATTGATTTTTTACGCGTATACTTTCCGTTAATGTCCTTCATATGTAATATTTTTTCTCTTTGCTATCCATTGTAAAATCTTAAATAAATTTGCTGTAAGTGACTTATTGTTCTTATTTTACATATATATTTTGACTGCCAATTTTCTTAAGTTCTCCAAGAAAACATTAAACAAGTTCTTTTTAAATGCAATTGTTTTGTCAGTAATAAATACGGCAAACCTTCTCATGATTCATTTAAAATAAATTCTAGATCAAAGGATTTTGATGAGATTCATGCCGTTTTCCGTACATTTTAGGATTGAAATTATAAAATTTTGTATTCCAATAAAACATTTCCGCACCATTTACAAAACTTCTCCGGGAGAAAACGATATTTTTCAATTAGTGAAACATATATGTATTCATTTGACTTATATGTATTGTTCTTTTCATTTCAGGTTAGTGCTTCCCGAGTTTTTTTATTCGCTGACACGTGCAAAACTTATTGGTTGTGGTGAGTAAAGATGAAATACCCGCCTTTTTTTCGCTCGCACTCTATTTAATACATGCCAATATGGAGTTTCAACCTCCGTATCATATTTCGCGGAAGAGATAGTTTTAGCATCTTTCTCGTCCTGATTTACTATGCCGGTGGAAGTATTATCGTAGCAAAATATTTTAAAATTTAAATATAAAAAAAAATTAGTGCGTGTTTTGGTAAAATCGGTCTGTTGGTATCATTCCGCCTTATAAGAAAAATGAGAATTTTTTATTCCTTTAATGATGCAACTGCAGCTTACATTAAACCATTTATCTTGTTTGATAATTTATGTCAAAATCATACTCCGTTTTTATTCAGAAATTTAATGAGCTTATGTCCATTATAAGGTTTATTTTCCCACTTTAGCTAGGTGTTAAAATCTCTTTACTCCTTTCTCTCAGCCCTCATTAAAAAAAACTGCTCTTCGCATTTAACCTTCTCATCATAGCTATTATGTACCAAAGTAAAAAACTATTTTCCTGTTTAATAGGTTCCATGGCGTTTTTCTAAACCCTTATTAATTTAATGGTTATATATTGCTGCGTTGCGTTTCTCTTCTGACTTTCTAGCTGAAATATTTTCCTTCGATATCTCTTTTGCATAATTTGTTTTGATCGAGCATGATTAAGAAACATGTTGGACTAATGATTAAACGACTTAAAACTTAATAGTTAAATAGATACAATTTAACGCAGTTGTTCATTAAAAGTAGGTGTTGTGAATTGGTTCTATTAATATTAATAATGAATGCAAACGTAACTATTTAACATATAGGCTATCGGAAAATTAAACAAATGACTTTTTAAATTATAAAATTGAGGAAATGTATATTTAAATAGACCTAAACATTTATATGATAACGACATACGAGTAGAAACATTTGTGTAACGTTTGACAAGAAAATCGCAGTAAATTACACGCGTCGCTTTGAGGATTTTTGAAGCTAATTCTATTCTCGAATCCGTATACAACCAAAAACATAATTTATACTTGATAGATTTATTAGAACTCGGCCAACTTTTAGATTAAAATCGTGAAAACTCTGCATTTTCCAGTCCAGCAATAAATCATTTGATTACTGCAATTATAATACATAACGAGGCTACGTATCAGATTGCTTAAATTAAGCCTATAATGGTATCCATTCATTTATAAAACTACTTTTTGAACCACTTAATTAATCACATAATTATTTATCGATTTGCTAGCCTCTTGATACATTATTCGATAGGTTTTGATACAGTATCAGAGGTATTTCTTAGTTGTACACAATTCTCACTCGTGTGCAGTAGTCAATTTTTACGAAATGCTCTGTTTCTCGAGAGATTTGAGTATTTCCGTGGGATACTGTCCTCTGTCATCCTTTTTATATACATTTGCAATTGTGCGTAAATTAAAATACGTGGGAAGGATTTTATAGCATTTTTTAAATCATACCATCGCATCTAATTTTCGGTTCAGGTATTGATATCCTGGCAAGAGGGTGTATGCAAGCGTGCATCGGCAATATTACCGTTCATCGTAGTAACATTTTTAATAGCGCTTTCGGCCAGGTAATGCAATTACCTGCCGTAACATAAAAAACTCGAAAAAGCTGGTAGGTAATTGTCCAGTCAGAAGCTCCGAATATTACATAAAAACCGTTTTTTGTTTTGCAAACATTTATTGCATATTTTTTTCGGAAAGAGAAATTTCGAGCGTTCCGAAAATAAATTACCCCATTTTTCCTCTTCATAATTGGTAACTGTGACCATAAATTAATTGATATTTATGTAGCTCCGGGACGCGAAATCTCCTGCCGTGCGCTTTTTTGTCGCTTTCGTTTTGAAATTGTGATTTGAGGCCGCAGCGTGCATAACCAAGTTCATCCCCGCGTGCTCGCATTTTTTTCTCTTGGGATAATATCAGGTTATTAATCCGTTATATTTTTTTCACCCGATTGGGATTCCGAATTTTTCCGTTCGGTTTGCTCCAAATAGCGTCGTACAAATTTTTGGAACTATTGAAATGGAATTTTCGGTAGAGATCTCGAAACACGCAGATGAAACGAAGTAATGAATCAGTAGAAATAATGGTTGAAACGGAAATGGTATTCGCTAATTTTCCAATATTTACCTGTCTAAGTAGAAAGGCATAATTAAATGAAAAAATTCTATTAATGAGCATCTCCTAAAATGCGATCTGTTTGTCTTATTTTGGTCTGTAATCAAAAGTTTTGCGACACAGATAAATTAACAATGATATGTTTATTTCAACTGTTTAAATTTTTTTCGTAATATCCGCCCTCACATTCATTCGCCTTGCGGAGCGAGGCACGGAGGTGACGCGCGTAGTCCCTAGTTTCCATTAAAGCCGTTGCTATATAACCTTATATGGCGAAATTTTAAAGCTAAAAAGTAGTTTAAACTTTATTTTATTTTTTATGTTACACAGTACATCGAACGAGCGTCGGTTTAAAATTTAATCAATTGTTGTGTATTCTACGTATGATTTGTTTAAAAAAAACTTTTATTCCCAAATAGGCTATCACTTCCAAAATATATAAGATCGCAATTCAAATAGGAGCTGCCTGCGTGGTGTGAATTTAATCGATGAATTAGATGGCTATGATTGACATAAAATTAATGGAAAAGCTATTCGCGATTTTCGCCATCAGAGAGTCTGTCGTAATTCACCGATAATTGATTCTGCTGGAGCTATAAATTGGATTTCTGTCATAACGCGAATTCGGCAATTCTTTTATAAAGGAAGGTATTAAATGCGAATATCCTTCATGCATCGCCCGTTACTTGAAAAATAACCACTGATGACGGTTGCTTTTTTATCCGATATGCTCATCCAGTTTTCTCAACCATTGGAACTACCTGATATATAGATAGGATTATTATTGTCAAAAAATAAACTGACCTCGCTAAAATCACGTTATGACTTTAGATAATATTGTCATGGTCGTTATTCCCGGCAAATCTACCAAACGAATTTTAGTTTACTTTCTTTCCTGTCACGTTAACAGTTCATTTATATCCATCATCAGCAATATATAAGACTTTAATGACGCGAGAAAATGATCATATTTCATTTACACGAAAACATTAAACGCGCAAAGATACCTATGGATTTTGATAAAAAAAGGGATTTGATGGATCCAGCGTTAAGATTTAGTAAGGAAGCTACTTAAATTTAGTTCACGTGAAGGTGACGGTTCAATTATCATTCAGGGCGTTGGTTTCTCGTTAAGGGCCTCGATTGAATGCTTTCGCATACGAAAGTCCAAGTCAAAAATCAAGAGTATGTCACGGCATGAGACAGGTTGGAGCGGCCTTATTTTAACGCACCTTCTTAAATGATGAATAGGAAGCTAATTTCCTCGACTTGTTAAGGGGAAGGGAATGAGAGTGGAGGGGGTGGGGGTACTTTGGGAGGAAGAGGAGAGGGAGGATGGCAATTAATTTCCGGATCGTTTGTGGAGGAGACGGAGGTAAACACGTTTCACTTTCTCCGTCCAGAATGACGCCGCGGGATTATCTCGGCATTCGTAAAACCGCACTTTCAAAGGACGCGCTTTAGCCCTAGCTCAACCTAGCCTATGGATCTCTCTCTCTCTCTCACTCCATCCCGCTTTCTATTTCGGCGCCCGTCTTTCTCAGCTCCCGCTCCGACTTACCCATCCAATTCGCGTCCCGCTAATCCGCGTGGATTTTGGCAAGGTAGCGTAGCGATGGGCGAATAAATGCGGGAATTGTTTCCGACAGCGCGGTTAGCTGGGAGGTCTCTTTGTTTCGGGGTGGATTTTAGTATAAAAGATACACGAAGGTCGTCTCATGTTTCGGTCGGATAAGGAGGTACCTTAAACAGTTAAGAAATTAAGGAATTGATTCGACTTTTCAATCTGAATAGAGCGTCACGTGAAAAATAAGTGATAGCCTAATCGAGCGCGTTACAGTGGATGAAATTGGGAACTCTTAAAACTTAATGTAGGGATACCTATAATGAGACGTTAGGAACTCTGCCGTTTGTTTTATCTAATCTTGGATACATGTCCGAATACTTCGTGATATAAAGCTCACATTTAACTATTATAAAATACCATATACGTTCGTGTCTATAGTTACATACTGCTGTATAGCCCAAGAATGGCAGTGCAACGGAACACGTCCCACACCAAAATCCTGAACTTAAACAACGCTGTTACATATTTGATTGTGCATTGGAATCTTCAAAAACATTAATTTCTCATTTTATTATTTATAAACTTGTACTGCTACTAAATTTTCTTTCTCTATGTGAAATTCGATGCACGCACGTGGGGAATTTATTTCTGTACGATAGCTACGTATTCTACCTCTGGCTCTTATTGTCTCAGTACGTATCGTGGAGAGGATGAATTTTGTAAAGGTCTGTAAGATAAAAGTTGAACTTTCGGTCGATCGTCATCATAATTACGGACTCACTCTATGGTGAGATAATCGGCACGCCAAATGTCTACACAAGAAGCTGTCATGTAAACACAAGAGACCTATCAGTCATATTTCTTCGCAATTTGAGACTGTATTTACTAAAATTCTTATTACAGAATGGAATACGTTTTATTATTACATAAATACCCAGACCTTACTGGGATAAAACAATATGAACGGCGACATGTAGAATTTTGTTTAGTGACGACGGACTATTGGTAGTCTACAGGATTGGTGTTTGGATAAAGTTCAATATTACTACGGTAACTAAAATGGAGAGAGTCGAGGTACATTCAGGTGGGTCTAATTTCTCCGCGCAGAAGCTATGGCCCATTAGTAATTGAAAATGATCGCCAAAATTATTTTAAAATTTCCCTCTGGGACATTTCAAAACCGTAGGCAGTACTAAACACGCCCCTTTACGGTGCGTATATTAAAATTCATCCGGCCTGGAGCTTGCTTTTTCCTCCTCTTTACTGCCTACTGATTTAAATTAATTTGTCTCAGGTGAGCGTCGGCGCTACGAGAAATATCTTTTTTATCCTCCGAGGTTGAGAATGCGTTTGAATTTAGCCAGAACTGACCTAATTTACGTTTCCGCGCGTTTGAAAAGAAAATTGTTTTTTTTTTCATTTCGTCCTATATTATTATCTGTAAGTCAACATTATCGTTTCGATGATGGAAAAAGATCTTTTGAAGCCGAAAATGTTACGCACCTTTTACATAAAAGCCAAACAAGGTGGAATGCGAGTTCTTATTTTCGGTCGAAATTGCGATCGAAGATTAAAAGGTGTACTCGCGTTTTATTTCATCTTCCACCATTAAAAATCATTCTAAAATGTGGCAGATATAGTTCAGGCAATCATTGATAGCCTTGTTTTAAGGGAAGGTTAAAGGAAATGTCCCCTTAATTCAAAGGGAATCAACGAGTCATCTTATAGATTATCAAGCTCTTGTGGGAGCGAAATGTTGTAATAAACCATGTCAGCTACAAATCACCCATGCTAGGGGTGAATCCAACGTGGATTCTGCAAAATATTGTAATTTTACTATTTTTTCAGAATGGTTTTTTGCTGAAATAGCACTGTTTTGAGTTGAAGTTTGAATCTTCTTTACTCGAGCGCCTTAAAGCTTACGGGAGTTATCTTTCCCCTCTGTTCGATTGCCTCCTATCACTAGAATTGAGATTTCTGCATGTCAGTTTAACTTACCACTAACCCTCTGTTATTTCAGTTCTGTACGTTAGTCGATCGTAAATAACTAACACAAATTCGAGGAAACGTCGTTAAAGCTCTCTTTGTGCAATCTGGAAGTCAGAACACTAACGCATCGACGTTATTAGATATAGAAAAAAGGTTTTATGATTCCAGCGCCGTTAGTAAGATTGGCAGTTCGACCTCTCTATCCTTTACACGCGTGTTAACGGTCGAATGTGCCTTTCATACCAAAAGAAAGAGAGAAGAAAAAGTTCGTTATCCTTTAAAGCAGGGGTGTGCAAACAGTGGCCCGCGGGCCATATGTGGCCCTCGAGAGCATTTAACGTGGCCCGCGAACATTTGGTGAAAAAGCAACCTCTAAAATTTAACACAATTTTATATTACTTTTGTTAAAATTATGACAATAAAACCTTTAGTTTTGAAAATTTAGCCCTACAATCCTTGTTTGTGCTTGTTTTTCACTTATGTATGATGCCTAAGAATCTAAGCAATTTCCGATTTAAACTCTAATCTGGCCCACCTAAGCATTGGCATCTTTCAGTGTGGCCCGCTGAAGAATTCGCAAACACCGATGCGGCCCGCCACGCAGAAAAGTAAGCCCACCTCCGCTTTAAATAGTACTCGCAATGCAGGAATAACTCCCCCCCCCCTCAATTCCAAGTGCGTGCATTTGAGAACTTCTACCTCCTTACGTACCCACCCAACCTCCACCCATAATGCATTGCGTAAAGCTTCTTCCTCTTGGCATCGCTCCGATTATGCATTCGCCGTGCAGGGGGGGGGGGGGGGGGGGGGGGGGGCTATGTCGACGATCTCTCTCTATAAAGACGGAAAGGAGGTAAAGGCAGGAGGCGTGTAAAAAGATGCCCAAAAGAGGAGGAGAGGGAGACAGTGGTGTGGGTAAAGAGGTCATCGTGGCCTTTTACGTCCTACCAATCAGCTGCGCTCATATTCTGCCCTTTTCGCTTCGCCATTTCCTGTACTACCCACTCCAAAACCACCCCACCCCACCCACCCTGTGACAGCCCTTATGAAAATATAAAAAAAAAACACTCCGCCCATATTCCTCTTACATCGCTTCCCCTCGTCCCTCTTTTCTCCTTCGTTTACTTCCTAGTAGTCTCCCTCTCCAACCCCTTCTCCCTTTCTCTCTCTTCTCCCTCTATCAGTTTCACTCACCCATTAATTTCCCAAACCTTACCTCCTCCGCGCCATTCTCAAAAAAAAAACGTTTTCCCCTCTCCGCCACGCCTCCCCCCACCTTTCCGGGATTTTTATCCCCTTCTCTTTTCTTCCTTACGTTCCCTCCCTCTCCTTTATCGCATCCCCTTCCGCAAAAGCCTTTTCGTTGCCGCCGCCCACCCCCCTTTTTACCTCTTAATAATCTTTAACATTATCCGTCTAGTGGCCTTTTCGAAAATCTCTCTCTGTCTCTCCCTCCCACTCCCTTTTCTACCTTGCCTTTCTACTTGCCCCAGTCTGTCCCCACTTTATCCCCCTCTCTACTGTCCCTTATCTTTCCGTTCCATACCGTTCCTGCCACATCTCCATTCGCAATTGATCTCTCCTTTTTCTCTTCTCTCTTACCCTCTTTCTCTCACTCTCTCTCTCTCGAAAAAAAATCTACCCTTCCTCCTAATCCTCTCTTTCCTCCCCACCTCCACTTTTTTTTACTGCTATCTTCCTCCGATCCGAAAATATTCCCATCCTTACCAGCGTCATAGCTTTTCACGCCAATTCGTATCGCCGGTCCTGTTAGGATTTCTCCCACTTCGTTTCCTATATCAGATTTTTCGCCCTCTTCCTCCGCGCTTTTTGACGATTTTCTATTTCCCTATCCTCTTCTGGCTCTCTCTTTCTCTCCCCTGTCTACTCTTCTCATCCCTCTTCTATTTCTCTCTCTCATATCATCGCTCCTTTCTATTTCTTCATTTGTTTCTATCTCGGTCTCCTATTCTCGCCCTCTTATTCCAACCCCATCCTCTTTGCCCCTTTACTCTTCCCTCCATTCCACTATCTCTGTGCCACTATCGACTACGTTACCTTTTAATTGCCTAGTGTCTACTATGTTATATTGATTACATGCATTATTATTGTTTTATACTAAATTATATTATTCTGTTATATTTTACACTATGTATGCTATATTATTTTTTCCCTCTTCTGTTCCATTTTATATGTTTCACGTATATTTCCTTTCATCCTTCCAGATTTTTGTATATATCTTGTAAATATTATGTCTATATCTTTATATGTATCATGACGACGGTATACAGTTGATTGTATTCAAGTTTTCTCCTACTGTACATATTATTCAATGTTTTATTTTTACACTTACTATCTAAGGGTTTCGCAGGTTTTTCACACTCCCCTTCTCTGTGAACGTTTTCCTGCGTGGGTTTTACTAGTTAGGACAAGTTTGTTCTTATCTAGGTTCTCCCCACAAATTCAAATCTGTCTTAAACTTACCATTTCTCATTATGTTCGTCTTTTATACCGTTGTATTCTAACTTCAGTTTAAACTATCTCTATTGACGAAGGGTTAACTGTAAGAATGGACCTTATCGTCTAAATTTCGCCCAAATAAAGACGTGTATCTGTCTATCTATCTGTTTGTCTGTCTCTGTCTGTCTATCTATCTATCTATCTAACTATCTATCTATTCTATCTCACTTATCATTCTCCTCTGTCCCTTCTTACCATTTATCGGTCTTTCTTCTCGTACTCCTCCTTTCTCCACTTCTTCCTCTTTTTCATTCCCCATTTATCGCCCCCTCCTCTCTCTCTCTCTTCTTCCCCTCCTCTTGTCCCCTCTTCTCGTCCTCCACTCTCTCTCTCTCTCCCGTCCAAACGCCTCTCCTGCCTTATCCACTTGTTTAGTGCTCCCTCCTTCTCTCTACCGTTACTCTTATCAGCCGCCCTTCGCTTAACCTCCTCCTATTAACTTACTCTCCTCGCCCTGCCCTTATCTACGTGCCAACCCTGCCTAAACTCTCTCTCTCCCTCCCTTTTCCCGCTCATTCTCCCTTAACCCTCATTTTCCCACTTATTGGTCGATTTCCTGTGTTCTCCATCCCTGTGTCCGGCTTTTTTTTTATTCGAGCCTTTCTCTTCTCCTTCCGTCCATCTTTCCCCCCTCTCTCTCTCCGTCTCTCTCTGTCTCTCTCTCTCCGTCTCTCACTCTCTCTCTCCCTCTCCTCCTCTCTCCATCTCTCTCACAGTCTTAATTTCGCCCTAAATAAAGTCGTTTGTCTCTGTCTCTCTCTCTTTTTCACCCCCTCTTTCTATCCCTCTATACCTATCATCTTCCCTCTCCACTTCATTCTCCGTCTCTCTCCCTCACCGTTTCTTTTACTCTCTCTCTCTCTTTTCTTTATATTGTCTCCCTCTCCGTCGCAACAAAAAAAAACGTTTCTTCTTTTTCCAAAAAGGTTTTCCAGAGCTCCAGCGTCTTCTGAGGAGCGTTTTCCTTTTGTTTTCAACTGCTCATCCACTAACGCTACTCCTTTTCTCACCCCCTTCCTTCTCCTTTTCCTCCTCCCTTACACACCCTCTTCCGTCCTCGCTTTCCCCCTTCTCTTGCTTCCCCTTCAACCTCAATTTTTTTATATAATCCGCCTCTTTCCACGACCGTCCTCCCTCTTACCTACCTTCTCCCTTTCGGATCTCGTCTTCCCCCACACCTACGCTTCTCTCCCTCGGTCTCTTTAAGGGCCATCCTGGGTTATTCTTCATTTTTTTTCGTTTTTATCCATTTTTTTTCGATTTTTTTAGTTTTCTCGGTCTAAAGCTTTTCCTCAAATTATCTCGCTGCAAGGATCTCGACTTTTTTCTCGAATATATATATATATATATTTTAATTTTTAAAGAGAGGAGGGAGATAGTTTAGAGGAAGGGTGTAGAGGAGGGAGAGGTGGGTAAGGGTACGTTAAGGGATGGGTAAGGAGATAAAGGGTTCTCACAACAATAAAAAAGAGGGATGGAGAATGTATGGGGGAGATTTTTGTTACGGGATTAGTGAAAATTACGAGGGTGTGTAAATGTTCGTAAATTTCTTTATTTTTTTAAAGGGCTTCTAATCAGGATGGAGAGGTTTTTTTTTCGTTTTTTTTATACTAACGTTTCGGGTTTTTTTTTTCGCGGAGGCGGATACTACTTTCTCCAAGACATAATGTAGCGATTTATATAAAAAAGAATTGTCTCTGGCGGGCGTACGGCATGGAGTTCGCCTACGCGCATGTGCGTTAATTATGGAAGTTATAAAAAAAAATGTGCGCGGGGGTAAACACTTTGGCCGTCTGGTTATTTTCCCAGCGAAGGCGATTTTGCGCGGAGGTTCTTTTTTTTTTTGTAATTGTGTTTGCACGGCGTCCGTGAAATGCTCGCTGATCGCCAGTGTAATATAACTATTAAATGCGCTCGTGGATTCGGGCGAAAATTAAGTTATGTAGAGCGATTCATTCTGGTCACGAAGGGTTGCTGATTTTCCGGTAAGCCAGAATCTGATGTGCTGTAGAACGTTATGATAAGAATCGGGCAGGTTTTTTTTTTACTAGTTTTACCTTTTGAGTGGATCCAGGCAATAACGATAGCGCTTAATGGACTCGTTTTGTACGTTCGTTATCATGTGCGGATAAGTATACGTATGTATGTAGAAGGACACAGGAACACATGTATATCTATGGGCGTAAACTGTAGATATTATAAAGGATTTCAGGTTTTCCCGGCGAATGGCTTGGATGAACTCTTCGCGGGTTGTCCACCGGGTAATGTCGTGGGACGGCATTACCCGGTGGACAACCCGAGAAGAGTTCATCCAATGTAGATATTATGATCATAAGATATTTGTTGCTTGCTGTGAAAGAAATCCTTCTATTTATGAAAACTTGACATTTATATTCACCCATTTCTTCATATGTAGACAGTCTGCCATTTCATCTTAAATTTTCCGACTTCCTATGTATGCATGAAATGATTCTTTGAATTGATATTTTCTATATAAAGTTACAGACAATTAGTTAAAAATATTAAGGTTATATCTATCCTTCTTATGGTGTGTGTTGATTATCTATGTAAATAAAACCGATCGCAAGTGAAAATATAACATTGAGTTACTCTCCCGAGTCGAGACCGAAGCGACCCGAAGGACAGTTACCGCCAAAAACGCTCACGCGGCCAAGGGAGCAACTCGTGCGCAGTCGAAGGGAGAATTTAAAAAGTTAAAATTCCATCTTTCGTTTGATCTTCTTTTTCTCTCTGGTTGTAATTCCTTTTTAAAAAAGAATTCCTTTTTAAAAAAAAGAATACAAAATGAGCACGGTCGTGTGTGTGTGTGGGTCCTTTTCCACGTCGACTTGACACACTTCTAAGAAAAGAAGATTCATTCCTTTTTCCCCCTTTCTTTCTCCCTCCTTTTTTTTTTACCTTTGATGAACTTCATACACTCGGAAAGAACGCCACGGGATGGTCGTGGTAAAAAGGAGATCGTAGGAATAGGGAGAGGGAGCGGGAAGGGAGACGAATAGAAAGCTGCAGGAATAAGAGAAAGAGAGGTTATAGTATAACCCGCTGCTGGTGAGCCGCATGCGGCTCCCGACGCCCACTCTTCCGCTTGAAGCGCACCAGACGACAATGACGGACTCAATTGATAATAATATAAACGTTTTCAATAGAAAGATCCAGTATGGGCTGTTGAGTAAAAAAATTCATTTTCAACTGTCTCATTTTCATCTGTAGTCCTAGATTCGTTAATTATCAAAGAATCTTATTCGCTTCATTTGAATACTTATTTGTATTTTCATTGAATACCATAAACTTACGTAAGATATTCTTTTCTTTCTCAAGTTCTTTTTTTACGAATTATCTCCAAAACGTGTGCGCAGTTTTTAAGTAAATAGATGTCATTTAACATGACTTGAAGGTATTAAATACGTATTTTTTTTATTATACATGCTCCGCGGCTCATCTTATGCTGGATTCTATACAAATTTTGAAAAAAATGGCTCTCATTGTCAAAAAGGTTGCCGACCCCCGGGTTATACGGAGGGAACAGTACACACGAACGTGCAGAGAAGAGGATGGAGCAGATGAGAGATCGGGCCGAAGGAGAGAGAGTAAGAGAGGGAGAGAGAGGAAAATATTCAAACGGAAGAAATCGATGAAGAAGAAAAGGAAAGAGAAGGATAAATAAAAAAGAGAGCGTGAGGAAAACTAGAAAATGGAAGATATGGGAGGGAAGGGAATAAGGAAGATGTAGGTGTGTAATAGAGCGATATTTCTCGACCCGTGGGACGCATTCCTTTTTTTTGGTGGAACGCGACGGTCGTCTATAGCTGCGACGCGAAATTTCGAAAATGGGCGTTAAAAACATTTTTTTCTCAACAAAACACTGCAATATTCAAGGTCCTTAAAAATTTCCACTGATGATTGATATTGTACCAAATTGAATTTGAAGTAGATATCAATTTCTTGAAAAAAATTATGTGTTATTTTTATAACGGTAGGACAATGGTTTTCTTGACAAAATGGTCCTAGGCGAGTGAGGATATTGAGGAAGTGAAGAGATACGGAGGTAGGCAAGAGATGGAGAGAGAGAGAGAAAGAAAGAGGAATTGTTTGAGCGAAGAAAAGAAAAAAGGCGGGGATAGACAGGGACGTCTTTATTCGGGCGGAATTGAAGAATGTGTATTGCACACGGAGAGAAAAGAAGAGGAGCACCCCAGTGGATGGGAGGAAAGAGAGCGTCGCAATAATTGCACTGGTTGTTTCTGAGCGTAAAAAAAAGGAAAGAGGTTAAAAAAGAAGAGGGGGTATTAAAGCCTCGAGGGAGGAAGGTTTGGTAAAAAAGGGAGTAAGAAAATTTTCTTTCTTTCTCCATCGCGGGATGTGCGGAGAGGAATGTCAAAGTCTGAAAGGGATGACTACTTCCCCTCGTTGAAGTTTAATTGAGTAGGAAAGTCTTTCGAGAGTCCCGAGATTTCTCTTTTTTCTCGCTCTCTCTCTCTTCGAACCCTTTAGTGTGGATGAGGTGAGGGGGAGGGAGGGGGGCTTCTCCAGCATTCCAACGGGGTCAAATGGGAGCGATGCTCAAACAGTTAGATGCTTTTCAGCTAGGCTAACGTGTACGGAAGATTTATCGGGAAGCATCGGTTATTTTGTGGACAATTTTTATCGCCATACGCACCGGTTACGCATAGGTACGCGTCTTCCGTAACGTTCCCGTTGCATCGATTTCTTTTCATGAGAGTTTTAGAGGAAATGAACGGGAGGGAAGAAATAGAATATAGAGGGAGCGTTTGGAAAGAGTGAAAGAAAAGCGAAGATCGGGAAAAAAACCGTAAAAGTTTAAAATTTACGTCTTCCGGTGACTGTAAACGTCTTGAGAGACACCGGCAAGTGGTAACCTTCTAGTTAGTCACGGGCCGTAAAAATACCCGAGTGTATATTGACGCCCTCGTATTTCTATTTCCACCGCTAAGATGTTAATACGACCTCAGTATTTACGTCTCGAAGAAGATTCCTCCTTCCCCTTTCGAAATCATACAAATCAACCTAAGATTTCAGAACCTCGTGTGTTTTGCTTAAACCCGGTGGGTGGCGTTGAAATATCATTATGGTTTGAATACGTAATCGTGTTATAAGCAAAGATCGAATATTTTACGCTAACACGCTTTCGCATATTTTTTTAACCCTTGTGGCAGCTGAAAGAATTAAGTCGGTTGATATGAACCAGTGATGCGTGGTTTGAGTTATTCGTGTGGTCATAAGAAGATGGGGAAAACTAGGTGCTGTTTCAACTACGAGGAGCATATTATTAAGGATCATGGCCAAGGTGATGGGCTATTTGGAAGCTGAAATTCGCATCTGGTTTATCTAACAAGCGTTTTATCGCTATAGGAATTGCTTGTCATCTTCTGGGGATTTCAATAATTTACTTCCGATTTATTCCAGATGTTGCATCAGTTCAGTAGGATTTTTACCGGATAAAGTTCAATTAATAATTTAGTAATTAGTTAGAAAAAGAACTTTCACTAGATAATTGTATATAGGTATATAATAATTAACTTTCTACTGGTAATTATTTTTTAAGTTTATTAAGATTATATAAACCCAGTAAAATTCATCCTTCGATTTCTGATTTCTCAATTTATAAATTGCCTGTAAGACTGTATACTTTATATGTTCATCATACTGTAAATGCTTTCATTCAATAATTATATCTCATTAGTCCGAACGATGTTTAAATAAAAAAACCTTGCTTTGGAGTATAAATTAATTATTTGGAAGATATATCCTACGTAAATTTCCATAACATCCGTACATTCACGTTACTCATTTGAGGATTAATCTTCTATTAAATTCTCGTTCATATGTTTATGAAATATTCAGGGTTAAGGTTAGTTGGAGACGGAGTGCTTCCACGCCATTTAGTTCAAGAGAAAGCAACTGCTTACGAATTCCTGGAACCGCAAGTCTTTGGTCGGCCTAGTAAAACCTTTGATTCCCAAATTAAACCTAGTCACACATCAGAGTGACGCTGGAACGAGGTTTTTGGACAGATTATTTCGGCGGAAAGGAATTCACAGATATTAATATATGAACCTATTCTGCCTGCACAGATACCGGTAGCTAAAACGACGCAAGGTTGTAGTAAAAATGGGTTGTGCAAAATGTTTTGGATGGGAAGTGCAATTAACCATCCTGTTGCTGGTAAATTCGATTTACTGTTGCTTCTGGTGACTCATTATCTCTATGCCTCGCTTTTCGTTTATTCTTATCGTTCATTCTTTTCTGTCTATCCTGTTCCGTTTCTCTTCTCCTAGCTTCAGCAATATTTCCATTATATTTCTTATTATACTCATAGTTTAATCGTATTGAAACTTAGTAAAATAAAAAAATAAATATTTGCCTCCACTTTATTAGCTCAAGTTATCAATTTATATCGACTTCCTTTAAAAATAACGTTCAGTTTTGATTTTAAAATGGATATTATGTATCGACGTATGTAAATATTCCTTAGGCCGTTATAACTAGAGATGTCTTCTTAAAATTCACCAGTAATAGGCTACGGAATATTAAGTTAAAGCAGCAAATTCAACCCGCGTCGATCGCGTATGAAGGAATCTCTAACCGCGCTTTACGTCTCAATTGATTATATTTTATGAACACATCGAGAATGAAGCCGCGTTCCATAAATCCTCATTATTGGAGGGTGCACCGCACATAAATACAGAACGGAAAATTCGCATTTTAAAAAAGATGAGGGGATTTCATTTGCCCGCGCATCAGTTTCTTCGATATATTTCCTCGCGTTTGCAGGAACCTAACGCTTTAAACTTATTTCTGCCTTAAGGCAAGGTTCCGCTAGTGCGACCGACGCATGCAATCACTGCACGCAGCCGCTGCTGCGTTCGTCGCAATGACTGTTGTGCATATATAGTCTGTTCACTATCTAAAGTCTCTTGGCCTTCATAGAGCAAGTAGCCAATCACGAACGTTTCCCCTTCCATCGCCCCTCACAACTTTCGCGCGGGAGGATAGATACCCAATCACGAACAGCAACAGCAAGGAAACTGCGGTAGAAATGGCAACGCAGACCGATGTGAACGCCTCGAAATCAAGAGTAATACTGAGTTCCCCCCACTACCTTCCCAAACGAACCGTCTCCTATTGGCTACTGCTAAGTGGCGTACGTCTTCAAGGCCGAGAGACTTTAGATAGTGAACAGACTATAACTAGATTAACCTGGTTCCACTAGTGCGTTCGCCGCAGGGCATCGCTAGCGTCGGCCGCAACGACTGGTTGACAGACCAGTATTGCATCAACCGTCGCTGCGACAATTTAGTTTTTAAGTAGCCATTCATGTTAAAAGTTTAGATTGCATCACTGTAAAAGTTAAAAATGAGTGGCGATAAGTCTAGCCGTGATGAAGATACAATTCTAATTGAATCAGTGTCATGTCATGAATGTCTTTACAACGCTGGACATAAAGATTACAAGGACATAATTGTGAAGGACAATGTTTGGAAGGAGATGATGATTCCGTCATCTTCTTCGTCAAAGGTGTGAAATGCTGAGAGAAGTTCTAGAGCCATTTCCACAAGGTTTTTACAGTTGGAACACTCAGATCGAACTGATCGCTGCTGCGTCCGCTGCTCAAGGGAAACCACCCTCACTGCATGCGACGGACGCAGCAGCGGCTGCATACACTGACTGCATGCGTCGGTCGCACGAGCGGAACCAAGCCTTTGTATGCCGCAAAAATCCTGGATGGTACCTAAGAGTTGTAATAAATAGCGTTAACTGCAATCAGAGTAGCTAGTTTCTACTGTAATATTGTGAGCCAGTAATATAACAACCGGGACAAACATTTCAAAGAAATACTAATAATTGTTCATTATATGTTTCAGTAGTTATAATTACGCCGCTTAGGAATAGGTAACTTCTTGTCGATGTATCTCTGTCGTCGTATATCTACGATACTCCATTGTTTTGTTTCCGAAGCTTTGCCTCTACTGCCACTACATATAGTATGTCATTTTTGTCACCAGCTCCTTGCTAAGGATTCTTATTCTCCTCAAAATTAACCCTTTTTATAACCGACACGCGTGCCTTCCATCGTTTTCCTCCTCCCTCCCCCTCATTTACGCTTTATGTACCGCCTTCCGTCTATCTCTCTTTTACTTCTCCTTTTCTCTTATTCCTCCTTGCCCTCTCTCTTTTCCTAACTTTCCTTTTCAGCACCTAAAACTCTTCCCAACTCCACGACCTTTCTCTCTCTCTCTTTCTTCCTTAGAGAGGCGATATCTATCCTTCAGTACATACACCCGCACCCCATTCCCGATTCCGCCCGTGTCTCGCCGCTTAGCGTTTTCCAATTCCTAGCAGCATCCCCTTTTACCCGTGTCGTTTTCTGTGAAGATCTTTTTCCTTTCCCTCGCGTCGCTCTCGCCACCTCTCGTGTGACAGTGTATTCTCTCCACATTATACCTCCCAACTCCTCTCTCTCCCTCCCTCCGCTCCCTTTCTCTCCATCCTTCCCCGCATCTTTCTATAAAACCTACACTTACTGCTCTTATCGGTCTCATTCCATTTCGGTTTAATTCTCTCTTTATCTCCGTCTTCTCGTACGGTCTAGTCTTCATTTCTACGATTCCTTCTCTCTTCATCCCTCTGACATTGTAATCACGTTTAAATCGTGTCGTGTACCATTGTGTGCAAGTATTCCCGCACGTTCTTTCATCGGTTTGGTGCACAGGTTTATTTACACGTTCTATTTTTGCGTGGGCGTTTACCTGGTATGGGATTTTTTTCTGATTTACAGCAGTGTAATTTTCCTCGGAGATGTTCATTTCCACCAGTTTTCATTTTTTCTATACTACCTGAATTCTATTATATTATTTGTACTCGACTATAATACGTCAGATGGAAGACTTCTTTGTCTCAATCTCGGTAGAACAAAGACTAATGCATAGCTACCCATATCTCTTTATTACTAACTTTTCTCCTTCCTTACGCCTCTCTCTTCCCATGCCTCCCTCCCCTCTCTCTTCATCCGCCCTCCTTCTCTCGCTCTCTCCTCTTTCTTTCTTGTGCATCTTTATTTCTCATCTCACCATGTCTTATTATAATCCTCATCCCTCTTTTTATCCCCTTTCTCTGTCTCCCGGTCATTCGCTTCCTTCCACATGTCAGCGCCTACCTACCTAAGGCCTCACTATCCTTCCTATTCTCTCTCTACCTCACCAAAACCCTCTTTTGACGCATTGTCCTCTCTTTTTTTCTCTCTTTCTCTTTGCCCTCCTCCCCTCTTACCAAAACCCCTCGCTTTTCTATAAGGCTTCCTCCTCCATCCACCCTCCCGCTCCTACCTCACCCAATTCCGCAGCGCAATCTTCCTCCTCTTTCTTCCGCTCGCCTCCCGTCCTCTCCCCCCTTCTCTCCCCTCTCATCCCCTTTTCCTCCTTCACCTCTTCGTTTGCGACCATTCTTACGGGTTGGGGAATTTCATCCTCACGCCGCCGGTGAGATCGCACCTCTTTCTGCACTCCCCCTCCTCTCTTTTTCCTCTCTCTCTCTCTCTCTCTCTCTTTCCTTCTCCGCAACACTTTTATCCATGCAGCTCACGGTGTGCCCGAACGTCGTCCTTACCCGGCATTCTTAGAAGGTTGTTCCTCTAAAGCATTGTGTGCGGTGTGAAATGCAGATGTATGCGCGAAGCCTCTCTTTTTTTCTTGTTTTTTTTATATTTCCCTTCCTCCTGTTAGTCTTCTTTTTTTTGCGTTTCTTCGGTATTTTTTCCCCTTTGAGCGGTGTGTGACTAATATCCCCATGGGGAACAAAAGGACGTCGATCATATAACGCAGTCAATTTATGTTCTCCTTCTTCTCGCATTGAGACGTCAACTTTCGCGAGGTGGCGGAGATGTTAAAGGGGGGGAGGAGGGCAGCGACGGTCCACCATGAGGTTGCCGATGCAATTGCGGGGGCACCTATGTAAATATTTTCATCTCGCTTAGAGGCTCCCGATTTTTTTTTCCTTACTTGGCCTTTTCGAATTCCGCCTGCCTCGGCCTGTCAACGCGATAAGCAACTATGTGTGTACATTTATAAACGTGAGTGCACAAATATGTGTATAGGTATTGACGCACTCACACCCAGTCAGGCCGCGGTGTATCGAACGTCAAGTCGAGATAAATGCTGTTGTTGTCATACTTGATTGCAAGGTAAAGAAATAGGGAGGGAAAAATATCTTCGACTTACTAAAAATAATGCCAATCATATAAGATAAATTTACGGAGGTCATCTGCATATATACAATATCTGCGAATATTTGAGTGTATGCTTACTCATATGCCAATATCTACGTATTTCTTTGTATTTTGCTTAAATAATCCGATGTTACTAGCAAAAAAAAAAACAAGTCGAATATTTTTATAGTAAGGTTTTTTTATCCCGCGTATTAATCATCCGTTTCGCTGAAATAAAAACAAAGTAAAAAAATAAGGGGATTCTCGATTAATGCAAAAATTTGTCAGCCGGTTCTTATTAACTAGTTCATTAAAATATTTTCAAGAAGAGAATAGCTACCAATGGGATATCGAGCTTCAAGACGGTGGCAATCTTACTATGTGTTCAGGAGTTGAAAGGTCGTTTTCGCAATTGGTTCGACTCCGACCGACAAAATTCCCGAATACCAATTCGTACCGGAACACCCCAATCACTGCACGTAATTCTCAAACCTCCCAAGGCCAACTGATAAGTTTGCTTTCGAGCGACGGGGAAGCCCTCGGCAAGATTGTGCGAGGACAAGAAAGCGAAGGAAGGGTGGAGAGGCAGATCTTCGCGCTGAAAGTAAAACATCCGAGACAAGATTCTTTCGATACATTCGATATAATCGATTTCGATCGAAATCCGATGCATGGATTTTCGATTCGTCGAACGACGGATCATCAAGACTATCGAAGGAAGATGATAAAATAAGACGAGCGGGTTCTAGATTTAATGCACCTTCCCGGCGTGTAATCGATATATCGAATGCCTTCACAATATACACTCCCCCCCGCTAAATTCATTGATCCCTCGCCCTCTTTCTTCACCCGTAAACGTGTTACGCCCTTATACTATATATCCCACCGTCTTTCACCGTCGCTCTCATTCCGGCCATCTCCCGCCCCATCTTTTCTTAACTTCCTATTCCATCTCTCCTCCATTCCATTCTTCTCGGTGTCCCCCCTCCCCTCCTTTCATCCACCCTCCCTTCCTCCCTCTCTGTCTACCCCCCCCCCGTTTCCCATCCGCCATTCCTCGTGGAAATTCCTGCGATTCTTTCCGCTTTCTCCAACTCCTCCTCCTCCTCCCCCTCTAACTCGTTCTTCCGTGCCGACACTCTCTCTCTTTCTCTCTCCCTCTCTCTTCCCCCAACCTCCTCTCTTTATCCCATTCTCTCTTTTCATCCCGTTCCTTTTTTTTTCTCCTGGCATTCTTCTCATCCTTTTCCAGCATCACGTACTTCATACCTCACTCCGTCGTCCTACCAGCCGTTCCTTCTCTCTCTCTCTCTCTGTCTTTTTCTCTCTCTTTTTCTCTCTCTTTTTCTCTCTCTCTCTTTCTCTCTCTCTCTTACTCTCTCTCTTTCTCTCTCCCTCTTTCTCTCTCTTTCTCTCTCTCTCCCTCTCTCTATCTCTCTCTCTCTCTCTCCCTCTCTCTCTCTCTTCTTTTTCTCTCCAGTCCCTTTCCTTCCTCGCACATTTCAAGGCGTGCCAACCTTCGAAAAATTTCCTTTTTTTCCCCACCAATCATTTCGAGAGTCGAAGAAGGGGAGGTATTCCGTGGAGGGATGGGGGGAGGGAGGTTTTCTTCGGAAGTTCGTCGGTTCGAATCCTCACGATTGGCACGCGTGATGGGATGGATGTTTCTCATCAAGTCTGATGAACGCACGAGGAAGGTTTTTTTTGGTATATAATTCAAATATCGTTAGATAGGGTGATGATATTTTAAAAAAATAAGTGTTTGTTTTTTAAAGCCGATAAAAATGTTATTCACTTGTGATTAGTAAATAATTTCCTTAAAATTTATTTTTCCACGCGTGGGACAAAAAATATAGAGCTTATGAGTCAAATTTAACCTCAAATTCTAATATTCACCTCTTCAAACTCGAATAAAAATGATCTTGTGTAGTGTGTTTATTAATCAAATCTAATTTTGTTAAAACCGAATTAATTTTTTAGAACATAAGTATGCAACAAGACTTTCTGTTGCTCACTACTCAAATTTCTCAATTAAATGTCTAATTAAATTATTTCTCCCGTTATAGTAATTATATTTGTATTGAATGTTATGCGCTGAATTAATTGCACTGTTTTAATGCATTTTCGGTGACATGCTTGTGAAGCATAATATGCATTTATCCCTGCTCAGTCAATTTGTATAAAACAGACGAAATGTACTCGCTTTGGAATTCTTTATTAAATTTACTATTTTTACTATAAAATGCTTTTCTAGTTATCCCGAACTTCTTCAGGATAATGGTTTTTTTTGTCGTTCTTTATCTGCAATGCATAACACTTTAAACATGTTATATCCGGAGACAGCATAAAACACTTAAATACGGAATCTGTTCAATGTATCTCGGGATAAACGTTAAGACGAAAACGGTGTCCGCGCCGCGAAAACCGAAAAAGGCCACTTCAACGACTGCGTTTCAGTTTGGATGCATACAAAGTAAATGGCGTAGTTTGGGATGAGTTTCTGTCAGCATTGTCTTTTGATGCGAGGAAATGAGTGAAAGAATAAGTTTTACCTCCCATTCTAAAAATCAATAGATAAGAATTAAGGTTTGTTTGATCAGGTAGTTTTTGCTTAATGTATTATTTTGCCAATGGCAGATAAAGTTTAGTGCTTCAGAAAGGTCTCACATTAACTTATCTAGTTTTTTAGTTTAATTCTAGAAATTTATGTATGTTTAACTCCCCATTTTACATTTAGGTGTACAAATAGTCATTCTGAGACTCGGAGGAAATACTATTCTCCTTTTAAAGTTGATTTCAATTTTTAAGAATAAAGGTTAAAAACCACAAAGGAACTGTAATACAGCCTCTTTATCCAAAAGGTTTGCAGCTAGATATATGTTTAGACGTACTAGCGATGCGATTATATATCGTTTTTCTTCTAATTTTAAAAAAATTGCCCTAATAGTTTACATATTGAATCACACAATGGATATTAAACAAAATGCATTCAACATGAGCTGAATGTTGAGATTTAATTTAACGCGGGTTTACATGTAGAATTTGAGCGCATTAAATCTTTAACCTACAGTACTTTCCGTCGTTCAATCTCTTCAGCAATATTTTCAAATATGCTATTGAGAGTTATCGTAACGCGGATACTCAATGCTTGTTATGGTGCTATTAGTATATGCTACTTCTCTCCATTCTATTTCAAAAATTACTTTCAAATTCCATTCCCACAATATGTGTCCGTTGAGCAATACCGTGGGAATATAAATCCGAGCAACTACCTGGTCTTTGGCATTCTAATTAACATCGAGCGGTCTCTGCAGAAATACCCTTTTCTTTTTAAAGGCGCGATTAGTGCTTAGACGGAGGCGCCACATGTCACTCCACTCAACGCCCGCATCCCTTATCTCCTACGCGATGGAGAGAGAGAGGGAGAGGGAGAGAGAGAAAGAGAGGAGAGGTTAGGGAATATCCACGAACACTGTGTTGAGCTACGTGTGTAGGGACGAGAGAGAGGGAGAGTGAGGAGGGAGGGGGAGAGGTAAAAGCGAGTTACTATGGTTACATCCAACACACCAGTCCTTTCTCTTTTTTCCATCTATCTCCTTCCTCTTATTCTTCCCTTACCCTTGAGGGACCGAGAAAGGCGAAAGACGAAAGAAGGAGAATGGATAGGGAAGGAGGGAGGGAGAGGGTAGGGGAGATACCCTTTTCCTTGTACCCTTTCTTCCCATCCGTCTCCTCTGCCCTTGGGTCCTACTCCCTCCTACTCTCCAGCGAAGACACTTCCGGAATACTGATAACGCGGACACGATGGCTTCTGTGTGTGCGGCCGTCCTATGAGGCTGAAAGTTCCGACTGGATGGCAGGAGGGGAAGGTTGGAGTGGGGGAGGGAGGAAATAGGGGGGAGGGGGGGATGGGACAGGAGGAGGTGGTTTGCGGGGGTGTTAAGGCTGGTGAGGGGGTTTCGAAGGGTGGAGAGAGAGAGAGAGAGAGACCATTATGTTAGGGAACGGAGGATCCTTCTTCTCCTTTCCTCGTCTCCGAGGGGATCAAAGGAATAAGGGTACGGTGTGCAATTTTGGGTGGGGAGAAATGGAGTCGAGAGGAGTAGAGGGGATAAAAGGGATAAGGCGGTCGGTTTCGTAAGGAGGGCCGAGGAAGGGAAACGGATCCTCAAGAGATGGCGTTAGTGCCGTTGTTGGGGTCAGCGTCTTGCAGTGCCTTACGCTTGGGGAGTTCTATATGAACCTTTTTCGTAGTCGTATTGTGGCGTTATTTTTCTTTTTTTACTATTTTGAAGAAGTTTTATGTGTGTGTATACTTGGAATTCACATATACAGGGTGTCCCATAAGGTCCTTTACCTTCAGGTAGCAAAAATAAAACATTTGTTTTATTTATTGTTATGTTTTTTGTATTTGTTGTATGTTGCGATACAAATTATCTCAATTATAATACATTTATCCCTAGCATTATATATATATATATATTTATTTATTTTTATTTATTGAAAAAATCAAGAGCTTCACTAGAAAGACCCAAGGTGTTTTAGTGCTGCGGGAAGGAACACATTTCAGTACCTCTTCATACAATATCGAGAATAAATTTAAACTTATATATTGATGTAATTATTGTTCCTTTAAAAAATTAAAACATCGACTAAGGAAATATACTATTGAGAATCCGCCTTTTTGGCAATATATATATATATAATATTTATATATATAGCTATTCAACGTCTATCCTTTCGCAAGCAGTGTAAGCGCCGCGGGCAGACGCCCAGCTCGCCTGTAACTCGGGCCGGCTCTGCACCAGTCCATTTACCCGTATGACCTCTAATTGCGATTTATTGCATTCCTTTTTTAATTCTCGGGTTCTTCGGGGCAAAGGTGAGTGACCATGTCTATTTTCATATTTAGGCGTGCGTTTCATCATTCCATTTGATTTTTAACTAATGGGAGTAGAGGGACTCTTGAGACATCCTGTATGTTATCTAAAGGCTTCAAGATATTACAATCACGATATTCAGGATTTGTATTACTTTTTGATGCAGAAACATACATAGAGACATAGGGACTCGTGCTCGGTTTTTGGGGTAACGTTTTCTAGTAAAATCGAATTTAGAACTTACCATTTTCCTTTTCCTTCTAATATTACATCCATAAATTCATGATTCAGTACCGTAAACTAAAATTGATAATAATGCCGTGTGTTGATAATGGGCGAGCAGGCTAAGGTTACTTGCTTTTAAATATGGGAGTATCAAGTCCCATTACTTTCGCATTTGAGAACTTTCGATTTTATTTTTCCTTATCGATATTGATACGTAATTTGAAAATTGCCAGGTTGCAAAAACTGACTTCCCTGTTTTAAAATGCAAAATACACATAAAATACGCGTGGTTTTTCGAGGCTGCGCGACCTATCTTTCTCCGCGGACGTATCACCACCGTCGACGACGACGTAGAAAGCGAAGGGAGTTTCAAACAAAAACAAACGGCTGTCAAAACCCACAAATCATCCCGGTCCATCTCGCCGTTTCGAGGGAAGGCGCGGAAGCTATGGTCAAAAAGCCCTCCCTCCCCACGTCCTTCCCCCCCTTTCCCCACGAGTGAAAAAAAAAAACAAACCGGGTAAAAATTGAACCGAGAGATGTTTTTGTCAAAAAAGGGCCCGGGGAAATTCATCTGTTTGCGATTCAATCCTCGGCCAATTGGCGATGGCCTTTGGAGATGTGCGAGCCCTGTTGGAGAAGGGAGGGAGGGGGGAGAATGAGAGAGAGGGGGAGGGGGGGAAGAGAAGAGGAGTCGAGGTCGCCGCTTGAAGGGTTGATGAGGTTGGCGGGTAACATTTGAGGAAGGGGGAAAGAGGGCAGCGGCGTGGCGTGTCTCGCATTCCGTATGAGATCGGAAGGAAAAGGCTGGATGATCGAGCGAGATAGATAGATAGATATAGAGAGAGAGAGAGAGGACCGTGTTAGTAGCGCTTGGCGGTAGTGACGAAGTGGGCCGGCTAATGGAGGTCCGAGGATGTCGAGTGAAGGTGGGTGGGGGGTCGGGTGGGATGAAGACTAGGAGAGAAGTACAGATGAAGGAACGGAAGCTCTCAGTTCCTTTGATGAAGAGGTTGGATTAAGTAAAAGGTTTCTCTCTCTCTCTATGGACCTAAGGAGATAGATCACTGTCGTTCAAATGAAGGGAGAAAGAGAGAGAGAGAGGGAGGGAGGGACGCGACTTAACGTTTGAGCGATTAAGAGTGGAGTTTTAGTTAAGTCGGCGATGAAGCGGAGGAGGGTTTGTGTGGACGGTCTGGGAAGTTACGCAGTGTTAGCGTTTTATACTTCTCTCGCTCGGTTGCATCCTGAAATCCCTTTCGAATTTGTCGTTTTAGTCCGCATCGCTAGCTGCTTTATGAAAAAATCTTTTTTTTGAATTTTTTTCTTCGCTATCTCGGCACTGTTCTGTCTGTCTGTCTGTTAGCTGATTTTTTCACGAGATAATATCGGCGGCGGCGCCTGTGTTAATTTTCTCGTTTTCGTCTCTAGGTTGTTTTTCCAGCGTGTGGCTGGGAAAAAAAGGATGGTGTGCGAATTTGAGAGATTTTTTTTAAAGGTTTTCCATCGTGTTCGTTGTTTGATGATAAAAGATTCTTGTTGAAATTAAAGTTATAACCTGTATCATTATATCAAATTTTTCTTTCTTTATATGCCCTTAATGCATATTTCATAGTATTCTATGTATCAGTAGGCTTTCGGCTTACCAAACCCCGTCATATCCAAGATATTTCTCTTCATCTTCTCATACCCATTCCCTTTTCCTAATGCATCTAATGCTCATTTCCTCCTCCTACCTCTCTGGCATCCCCCTTCATTGTTTTCAATCAACAGACTTCGACCCACCCATTTGACCACCTAATATTCCTCAGCTGTATTTAAAGCGTCCTCGTTTGTTTATGTCTCAGTACAACTTATTTCTACCGATAAACGTTCTACACATGTCGCATATGACTCTAATATACTCTCGTTTTTCATATTATATGTGTCACACCCATTTACTTCAATACCCCATAACTAACTTCCTTTTTTAGTATCTTTATACAAACTGCATATTGACAATTGTCGTCTCACACATGCCTCCATTGCTTTTTCTGTCCTTATACTTAGCTCTCTACTCACTAATGCTTTGTCCACTGCTAATCTGATAAAATCAGGCTTCCTCCCACTTTAATCCCTGTTTCTACATCCACCAATGCCTCCCTTACCATTTCTTCAGCATAATATTAAATAACTCTGGTGAGAGTGGGCAGCTCGGTCTCACACGTCTTCCTAGCATTGGCTAATCTTATTCTTCATTTTCTAACCTTACTTTCGCAGCCTGATTCGTATACAGATTTATGATTAAACGCCTATCTCTTCAACTTACGCCTATTTCCCCCAAAACTTCCATTAGCCTAGGCCAGGGGTCGGCAACCTGCGGCTCCTGAGCCGCAAGTGGCTCTTTAAGGATTTGGGTGCGACTCCCAACAGCATCTCTCCCTGATAAAACCCCCAAGAAAGAAATTGGCTTCGTAAATTATTTTAATATAAATTGCAGAAAACTAGAAACGTATGGACGCATTACGTAGAATAAACGTTTGGTTTACAGAGATAATTCCAAAAAAGTAAAACAACAGCAAGGTTAAGGAGGTGAGAACCATCCCCCCCGTCAATGACTGCGACTCTTCTTATGTTGCGTTTTATACATAATTTGAAAAAGTGGCTCTTCTTAGGAAAAAGGTTGCCGACCCCTGCCCTAGGCCATAAAATTCTAAAAAGGACTTTCAAAATTCACAGTGCATACGGATGCACCGTAGTTGTACTTAAGTCCTCATTACCTCTATGTTGTCTCTAGTGCCAAGTGCTTTCCTAAACCCAAACTATTAATTTATACCTGTGTTTGTATTTCTTCGCTTTAGCTTCTGACCTTTGGTTCAAAATCTGTAGGATAACTCGAGTTGCATGCCTAGGCAAAATTCCCCAACTTCACTATTGTCTTTGTCTTAATCAGTCACAGCAGTCCAATCCCCCATGACTATCACTTCTTAAATAAGAAGAAAAGAAGGAGAAAAAGACAATATTGTCTTTTTGCTTCTCTTGTAACTTCCTCGAGCTGATCGTAAAATTTATCCTTGCTGTGGTCATATATGCTTGTGTAATCCCCAAACTCTATTATCGTCAAGTACGCTGCGTGCTAAAAAATCTTTACCCTGCTTTCCAATCTAAAAATAATACTTCTTCTTCCTGTGCTCTTATTTTTCCACTGTATCTTACCCTGAAATTATCACTCCAAAAATCCATACACTTAACTTCTCCGCACGAGCCTCGGATGCTCACATCACCTCTCTTAATTCCTGTCCTTTCATTTTGTAATTTACCATTCCTTAGCATGATCCTGATTTTCAAGTTCCCATCCGTTTTCCGGAATTTTCATGTTCCTCTTCGTCGATCCATTATCATGAGCTGTGTGAGAATTTCTTAGGATGACGACCGTAGCGGCCTTACTTCCATCACTGCTGGACGCGACACCAATCTTAACATGCATGAATACATAGCCAAATTGAAGCCTTTGTTGATATATAGTAATAGGAGTTGAGGTAGTTTCCCGTCTCTTTCTTAATGGTTTCTTTTTAGAGTTACTCAATCATTCAATTGGGATACTGGATGCACTCGTCTTTTTCAGTAGCCTCATTGAGGTTACAGACTCGGGTCTGGTTTCTACCTATTGCCCTTACTGGCATGGGTGGCCCTACAAATGCTCCAGTCAGTGTATTTCTCAAGGTGTAAAGATCTTATAACACACAAAAGATGCCGTCAAAATGAACGACTTACGCATGACTTGATTTAAAATTTTCCAACACCACCAAATTCGCCGTTATCTAAAATACCGCGTTATGTTGTTTCATCTTGCCCGATTTATATACTATCAAGTTTGTTTTGTATTATATTCATTATTCTGGAAAACAGTCACCGAAAGTTTCAGTGTTTATATTGTTGTTCTAAACTATTGTATCACTCATGAATTTTCATCTTTTTGTGCTCGACAATTACAAAGGTGTAAAATCTATTTGGTCCTTTTTCCAAGCACAAATATTAAAGGTTACACGTTTAAATTTATCTTACTTTTCAATTTTTTTAACCAAAACTTTAGAAATCGTAGAGAAACTTTTTAAATCCTCTTAGCGGTAAAATTGAAAAGCTTTGGCTTTGTATTTGGAGAATAAAAGAATAACCAAACAATAGTTCCAAACTTTTTTACTCAGTATAAACTTTACTTTTCTGCATGGAAAATTCCGTCTGACGGTGTAGCCCTTCAAGTAATGAACGAATTCCAGCCAAATAAATGCTTTCGGCCAGTTTTCGTCACTAAGCGGTTCCATACATAACGACCACCGAATACCATTATTTTTGTTGCATTTAATTGCGACATTTTTCCCCTCTATGTAAACGAAACCGCTTTGCTTATATTTGCAATCAGGTTCGCGAGTTCTGAAAACAAAACAAAAAATTACATCAATCGCGTACTTTCTGTGCCCTTTTTTCTATTAGTCGAACATCTAATGCGTAGTCCGCGATTTAATTGGTATGTTGAGTTGGGCTTTTTTTTACTATTATTTTCCGATTTCGCGAGAGAACAATGCGCCTGCCATTCGCCTGTGTTTTGCAAGCGCGTCACAAAAGCCCACCTTTGTTAGGGCTTGAAATTCCCTCCCTCTCCCTCCATCCGCCTCGCCTCGCATTCATCAGCGACAACTCTAGCGGAAAGCTAATTACGATCTTCTTCTCTTCGGCGGATTCCGACTGGCAATGACTTCGTTATGTTGCGCGGATGAATTAAAAAAATAAAAAGAAGGGATAAAAAATACCTCTCCCGGATATACTAACATCGCGGAACCCGGTCGGTTTCGGTTGGCCTTACGGCAGATGGCAGGAAATAAAAAGACTTTTTAGGTTCTAATTTTTTTCGTTCTGCTGATCGATCGTTTAAACACATTCCTTATGTTCGGCCGCGATTTTCTGGCAATAGAATGACCGATCCGATCCTACTCTATAGGGGAAGATTTTCGGATCGGCTGAAATTTTTCGGCGACTCTTTTTTTTTTACGTTACGGTTCGCGTGTTAAAAAATTATGCATTGATTCTGCATGTGAATTCTTAGTAATTTATGCTCAACAATTCTTTTAACAATTCACTAAAAATATAAGTCGATAGGTCAACTATAAAACTCGTTAGAATCAGTGCCGGCCCTAGAAATTGCGGGGTCCCTACATATAAAAGGCGTAGTTTGACCAAAAAAGATTTGGGAGGGACACAGCAAGCGAGGTCCAAAGGACCGAAGCAATGAGACCTAGAAGGCCGAGCCAGGGGGTGGGGATCCGGAGTGTATCCCAGGCCGCCAACGCATTTCCTGCATTTTGAGAGCATCAGATGGCCTCTCATGAGACCACTTGGGTATGGATGGGACTATGGATAAATCTAAAAAGAAAGAAAAGAACCTAGAGGCGATATAGAGCGATTTTCTAAAAACGAAATTTGACGGCAACGTTACGGAAAGGAAGGAAGATGGCGATAACGTCTTATTCGTCTACTAGGGCGTTCGATACCAGATACTAAAAAAACTGTCTTTTAATGTAGTTTGCCAGTTTGAAGTTTCCATGCCCGCAAGCTGTTCCCCTTCCCAAAAAATATAGAGCAAGGTGCGGGGCCCCCTTAGCCGCGGGGCCCGATTGGATCCAATAGGTACAATTGGCCTAAGGCCGGCCCTGGTTAGAATTTACCAGAGTGGAACTAAAGCTGGCATAGGATGCAGTGTTCATATTTGTAATGAAATACTTCTACTCAAAGGAAATTCTACGTCCGACGAACTTAGTAGTTCAACTAGTATAATTCCAGGTTCCATGTTATTCCAGTAAGCCCTTGAAGGGCATTCTTTTGGAATACTTCGGTAAAATGTTTTACATCGGTTGCATAGCAAAAGTTTCTCTGTCTCAATAAGCTCAGGTGGCAATACGTTATACAAGTTAACTATTATTTTCTCATGAAACTGATAATAAGAAATAGTTACATTGGAATTGATAACACTGTTTCTTGCAAATGCAACAAATTTGATCGGCGAATTTGTGAATGTCTGCCGTAAAACTACCATATTTGTCGGTATTGTTAAGATCTCGAGATCCATTTAAACTTAACTGGTTTAGACGTTTAATTAGATCACCTTCTGTTTCGTTAGCCAAACGTCTTGATTGAATTTCCTTCAGCTTAACTAAACGTGCTTCTCCTTATTCCTTTGTTTCTTTAATTATACGAATTTCATCATTTACTTTCAACTTTTACACTCGTTCAAGACGCTTGTTTTTATTTTCATATTCTCTCCTAATTATTGTCACGATTTTCACTCACTCCACTCTATTTTTTCTCTGCTCCAATGTCATCCTTTCTTTTCTTTTCGTATAGTAGGTATTCTTTTTGCCTCGTTAATCTCACTTGCCTTTCTTCCTCCGATTCATGGATAACTTTTCTTTTCATGTCTAGGGCTTCTATGAAGTCAATTACAATAACTAATACGATATTACTGTAATCAGACTATTATGGCGCAGTTTGTTTACAGTTGTATCGCATTCTCTCGCCGCTTGGTGTCACTAAGTGCGCGATAAGTATTATACATTTATATTTCGGATTTGAAAGCATGTATATATCTGAGCGAAGTTAGTAAAAATAGTATAATTAAAAAACTGTTTACCGTATTAAGAAATATATCCTCGAATATTTTATGAACTTTTAAGTATGTTCAAAGTAGTACTACCTAGTCATTTAGTAATCACTATGATTGGCAAGGTCATATAGGCGGATTTTATAGCACGAAATCGAGATACACTTTTTATCTAAGAAAAAAACTCACTAATAGATAATAGAAAATAATGGAATCACACCATGAGCTCCCATTGACGATGGAAGCATCGTAATTAATTTGGTTTCTTCAACCACATAATGGCTGCATGCGTTATGATATTGGATCAAAAATTTCATTGAAGTAATAAGTTCAGATCTCCAAACAATTTTTGACAAAGGAAAATGGTAACGCGTCTTATCTCTCTCAACCATTACCTTTTTAAAAGCTAAGTAAATGAGATAAATTTCATTCATTACAAAAATTATTTTTTTGTATTGTAACTTATTTAATGGCATTTAAATTATACATTGACTCTCCAGGTATGTTTTATTAGATTAATTTTTATATAGGAAGTTGTGTTTTATTGTTGGTATAATATACATTCGCTATGGTATTGGTGCAATAAATGTTTGTTTAAGGTAGTAGTTGTTCACGTCTCTCAACAGATAAAACTGTATCTCTCCTTAAAAGTCCTTTCTTTGCAACTTTTGCGATAAGCATTAGATAGTAGGGAACGTGCGCTCTCTCTCTTAGAATTTGTTTTCTTATGCAAAGGCACGTATCCTGAGTAAATTTTGAAAATTATGGCAGCAGAGCATTCGTTCAATATATCGCCGTGTGATATGGATATTCATACAACAAAAAAGGTGGAAATGTTAGCCTTAAAGCTTGGCATGAATTTATGTAGCCGGTTGACGCGCATTAGTCGAAAAATAAATCAGACGTCTCTTATTTGGTATTTATAATAAAGGGTATGTTTTCATTTTTCACGTGTTTATCGATCAGCCTCCGCCAATCATAGTTTAGATCTTCGTATCATTTGTTGCATTGCCAGAAGCGATAGGATAAGAAGCTATAGAGTAAATTTCGATTCATATATATTTGTGTGTGTGTGTATATATATCGTCATTGTCAAGGAAAAAGTCATTAATTAACAGCAATGTTGAGGCAAATTGAGTTTTTTTGTATACATACTTAAGTCAGACTATCGATTTTCTATGTCTGGAATAACTCGTTAAGCGCCAATTTAAAGTATTTTCTATAGAAAATCAATGCAAATAATCCCTAAAAGCAAATGAGCGCTAAACATTTCTAAGTCACTAAGTCTGTTGGTCTATAATTTAGTTCATGACTTTTTCCTTGACAACGTAGATATATACACACAAAATTCGTTAAGGTCTCGAGGAGGATATGGTACCTTTTTTGAGGAAGACCTTAGATGAGGAAAAAGTTAATCTCGAGACTGCTGGGTTCGTTAGCCAAGACTACGACAGGAAACAAACCTTTAGGTCGTTACTGAAGGATCCCAGATTGGAAATCATCGGAAAAGAGCCGCATGAAAGGTAAAAAAGATAGAAACTGCTCGAGGCATGCAGGTCAGAAGAATTCAGGAAATAATAGACATTCCGTATCAAATAGGGAGAAGACGCGGCTTCTGTTTCTCTCGGTAGAGATAAGAGAAATTCATCGTATCGCCGAGGAGTTTAACGGGTTCTTTTGTTTCAGAAGAGGATTTTCGAGAACGAAGCAGCAGGAGTGGAACCTATCTTATTTCTAAAGTTCTTCTATGCTAGCGTTGCTCCGGTTATCATTAGGATTTATACGTGGTGCCTCAAAACACCTGCCGCCGTTGCACGGTTTCGTGCGGACTTTATTATTTTTTCTCCGTCTTACCTGGAATTTCGTTTGATTGTATTCCCTACGGCGCCTTTAAATGTGCTGCATGGTATTACGTATAAAATCGTAAAGGTTGCATCATTAATTTCGATGTACCATGGTCATATACATATACCTTGAAATGTTTGTTTGTTTATTGATGGAACTTCTAAACAATAAAAGCTGAATTTCATTCATACTTTTTTTCATATTAAAATATTAACTACTTTAACATATTGTCTAGTATAAAACAATTTCAATCTTTTTTTATCATTCTCAAAGAATTCCTATTAAGTTTAGTGACCCATGCAACGCTTTGTTTATCTATTAATATTTAATATTCCAATGAACAGCGATGAGAAATGGCAATCGGAATTGTAAACTTTTGATATGTTTATGCAGCGCGGATGAAGGCAAAAATAAATATTAACCAATGGTAAAGTATATTATTTGATACGATGGGAGAGGATTTCGATATACGAGATCAACAGTAGAATTAATTAGCCGAGAATAATTTAGTTAAGGGGATAAATTACAATGTCTCTTCCATTGTTTATTACGGTTTATAATCTGATAATTCTCGCATGCGCTGTATTCAGTCATATACTGAATGAGATCTTTGAGACGGCGATTTTCAACTGATGCTACACGGACTCAATCAGAAATGGTCATTTCCGTTTTTATTCGCTTGTAAAATAAAACACAACATCGGCGGCCCAAAAAACAGAATTGATTCATTCTGTCAAATATATTTATTCCAGGGCTCGGAAACCAATTTCCTGAAGTTTGAGAAATTGAGTTAAATGTTTAATAAAATATATTTTATACTTTTTTCGGCCTGCATTCAGTTTGTGTCTAACTGTTGTAGTGAATTATTTTGTGATCGATATTCAATTGGTAGGAAGACCTATATTGGAATGTTAGCATTTTCTTGATACATGCGTTTCGGGTACGTTGTACCACAAAAGAAAAGTATAAAGTTCGAAAAGCATGGATTCGTTACGAGCCATAGTATGCTGTTGCGACAAATCAAACTTTACAAAGGAGAAAATATCGAAAGGGTCTTTCGCGATTAGCAAGATCAGAAAGTAGGCTTACATCGAGGAGGACAATATTTCTGGGCCGTTTAAAAAGATAGCTACTATGGGAAAACGTCAAAAAGGTCGTGAATGGGCGCAATTAGGGCGCAATCGATAGGTCATTTTTTTTCCTCCCATCTATTTTCTGTATCAATGGCCAAACCTCACGGTTCCTCTTTCTCTCTTTGCTTTCTTCCACTCTCTGCTCTCTTTCCCTCACTCCTACGTTTGCCACTCTCGTTTGCTGTACTAGCACGCTGCATCGTTCAGCGGATTTGCAGCTGAAGGTTTGAATTACACCGATAACCGAGAGCTGTTACTCGCGCATCCAATGCGCAGAACAAGCGGAATACCTCAGAACTCTCGAATGCGCTCACTGAGCTCGAATCGGGCTCTCCTAATCTTCCCGCATCTTCCCTATCTCAATTTTTCTCACTTCATGAATAGGCGAGTCGCTTCATTGAGGAGTATCGTACGGGAAGGTAAAAAATAATACCAGCTAGGACTTACGTATATCCTTACATTTGTAGGTGATAGTGATTCATTTTTAAGAAAAAATAATGGTTGCAGTTATTTAACCTGTTACGCAGTTTACGATCTGGAAAATAATTTTCCTTTAGGTATTTGCTAATTTTTTAAACGTTATAAACGTCCGTCGCATTTGGGCTGCTTAAATTTTAGAGTGGATTAAAAATTGCGCAACGCCTATTTTTTAATGTCAAATTTCGTGATATACTATTGTTTAAGACGAAATTAAATAAAAATAGTACACTGACATTTGAGCGTTTTTAGGCGCGTTTCGCTTCCAGCGTGAGCGCCTGTTATCGTCGGTCTGTCCGTCCGTATGTTCGTTCTCGGCTTCTACCCAACGGATTTTTATTAAATTTTATATTAATGGCTTACAATCAAATATAACAAGAAAATCGCAAAAATGAATCACGTACGCCAATCAAGGGTACCACTTTACTGGAGACAAAAAATTAAATTTTCGTCATATCTCGTAAAGTATTGCTCATATCAAAATATTTTTCAAATAAAAGTTGTAGAACTGGTAAAGAAGAGTATTTCCTTTTCCATACATTTTTTCATAGGAATAACCGTTATCGAGAAAGCAAACGAAGATGTCTTAATTCGAGTCGAAAATTTCTTGCATGGTTACTTCTTCATTGTTGATAACATAAACAATCTCACTAATACACGTTTAATTTCCTTACGTGTGCATGCAATATTATTAAATAGGAAGAAAATGGATTGTTTATGATTAAGAAAAGAACTTTAAAACGCAATTTCCCTTACGTACAGGTATATCATTTCTTTCTAATACTCCATTGTACGAAACGCGCCCATTTGTGATACGTTGTACACTTTCCTAACTTGTTTAAGCATATTAATCACCAAGGAATCTTTAACGTCTACATTGGTATTCTTTATGATCTACAGGACTTTTGGAACAGATTCCTTATTGTACGTCCAGATATACTTATACCAACTAGCACCTCCTGTGGCCAAATAATGTACTCTGTAGTCTCGTAAAGGAATGAAAAAAGTGATAATAAAACAAACAAAAGAGTAACTAAAACAACGTAACTATTTATAAGTTGTCAGTTATTATTTCTTGAAATCCTTTTCTCAAACTCTGCCTTTGTATTTGCCTAACACCCGAGGATATTGGCGAGCCTTCGGCACCCTTCGGTTTTAAATGAGTTTCGTCTCCGGGCTCTACCGCGCCCTTCGCCTCGCTTGAACCAAACTATCCCTCCCCGTTGTCCGGTGATCGGGTTTGTAAATGTCGCGTCAGGCCGATTAGTTATGGGTTTGTTTAGTTTTGCGGGTAAATGTATCGTAAGGCCCAAGAGTCATGGGTTAGCAAGGTGTAGTTTTGCATTCCACCACGAAGTACATTATTTGGCCACTGGAGGTGCTAGTTGGTGTTAGTAACTCTGGCCGTACTACAATAAGGAACCTTAGCCGGACTGTTTTTCATTCCTATTTATGGAGTTGTTTGGCTATATCTACTTAAATTTATATCAGTATATATAGGGTCAGCCAAAGGGAGGATGCGGCGGATCCGATGCATTCGGGCCCCAGAATAATGTAGGCCCAAAAGTTCTCAATTATTCGAGTATTGAATGTAAATTTTTAAAAAACGTTTACTAAAAGTCATTTTCAAACTGATTTCTCATAAATAAACACTCCGTAAAAGTTATAACATTCACCTGGGGCTCCATAAATCGTTCATTATTACTAAAAATATTAATATCGTGGGCCCCCTATTGATATACGCATCCCTTCAGTGCTTGGCAAACTCTGTCAGTATAGCCAAGACTTTCTATGCTCAGGCGTTATCATTAAAGCTTTAGGAGTTCAATACATAGTTGTGTACTGTATTCAATTATTTCATAGCGAAAAATCGAAGCGCAGACGGACAATGACTTAAACTTAGAATAAAAATTAGAAAGGCTTTCATTTTAGTGGTTGTCGGTATAACTTATCCCGATTCATTATTTTATGCAAGCATAATTTTATGATTAAGTTAATATATTATTCTTATTTTTACTTCGATTTTTCCAATTCCGTAGTGCATGGCGACCCTCACGAAAACCTCTCTAATGCTTGAAAATCTCGCATGTAACAATTTCCAATTCTGTAAATTTGGTTTTAAAACGAGGGATACAAAAGTATTACCAGATGCGGAACACGATGCGTTTTTTTTCGTGCTAGTGTGTGTTCGTGGAAAATCGCTGACCGCCGTGTGATCTGTCGGAATGGATAGCGCTCTCCTTTTGTTTTCCGCGCGTTTAACTGATCAATTCCGCGATTTCCCACTAGGGGCATTTCCCTCCCTCCCCCCCTCTCCCCCCCGTGTTGCGCGTCGCTCTCCGAAAATAATTGGTGTAATGAATGAGAGCCGCCAAGAGCCGGTAAAAACTACCATTCGGCTCTCCTTGTTTTCGTTTCCAATTAACCGCGTTATCGAATTAAAGGTTGAAACTAAAAACACGGTGGGACGTCAAACGTAAGTTTGATTGTCGAGTTTCTGTATTTTATCATGGATCCGGTGAGATTGAAAAATAAAACGTTCGTGGGTGGTCCTTGGTTTACGTTTTTTTAAAATAACTTTTGCGTTATAAAATACTCTCGAATGTGTCTATGCAAAGTATGAGTTTCAGATGAAAAACGCCGGTTTTTCCTTTTTGCCAGAACAGGGGTGCAGAAAGTGCGGCCCGCGGGCCACATGCCGCCCTCCGTTGATGTTTGTGCGGCCCGCGGAAAATTTTGTATCGTAATATTGATATTCAACAATGTTTATGTTAGGTTAATTTGGTATATCATAAAGTGAAAATTATAAGAGAGTGCAAAATGCTAAGGTTAACTAAAAGCACTAATTTTAGCATATTTGTACTTGTGAAAAATTTTACTCCTTTACTGCTTCTTTCAAAAGAGTTGTACATCTTTTGAAACTTGTACTGCATTGTATATTTGCGATGATTTGGCATTTGGTTATTGATAAGTAAAAATTCTTTAAGTTGTTATCTAAAATTTTATTCTTGGATAATTTGCATTACTCAGGTTTTAATTAAGTGCTGCCCTCGGATAAGTATAAAACATCAAATGTGGCCGGCGGGTGTGAAAGGTTTTGTGCACCCTTGGTGTATAACAGTGTTTCCCAAACTTCAGTCATTCGCGTACCACTTTCACGATTTTTGCCATATCCGCATACCACCTGTACTTGATGTTTTTCTTTAAATCGACTAACTTTAATACATGAAAATAAAACAATGAAACATGAATAAATACAATGAAAACAAAACAATGTCATTAAATTAAAAAAATTAAAATAAAAAATAAACAATTAAATACAAGTAATAATAAATCTAATCTATTTACAAAAATGCATACATGAAAATAAGTTCCTCAATGCGAAGAATGGAACTGCTTATGATCAGTCAGTAATAAAAGGATATTCGGCTCGATGTCGCTTAGTTTAAGACGAAGATGAGATTCTACGTCAATAAGACGATTCCGTTTTCTAGTTGTTTTGATGTTAACCAGCACCGAGAATCCCAACTCACATATGTACGTAGTCGGAAAGGGCAAAAGGTATTTAACCGCCTTCTCTGATAGGGTTGGATATTGAGAATTAATTCCTAACCAAAATGATGTGATTTTTATTCAACAAACTTTTGTTTCAAGAAGCCATCCAGAATCTGTTCTTCTTCTGAATGTGTCAAGTTATTTGGTAATGTCCGCAAAGTGATGGAAAAAGGGTTCCTTATCCACTGACCGCTGCCATCCGGTTTGGGAAAATACTTATGAAGACCTTTTATCAAGTCTTTCAAGTGTCTCTTCAAATTGTTCAAAATATTTTCAGCGGGTTCTTCAGATGAGTTCATAACCAGGTCGTTCAGACAAAGAAAAGAATCCAACTCACCACGATCAAGGCGTGTACCCCATAGCTCCGATTTTGCGATCATCGCGTTCACTTTGTCTCGCACGTGGAGTACTGACGTAAGCTTGCCTTGTAAGGATAAATTTATGTTGTTCAAATGAGCAAATATATCTGCAAGATATGCTAATTTGCAAAGCCAGTCCCAATCATGCATACGATCTCGCAGATTGAAGGTTTCATCCAGAAAGACTTGAAGTTCTTCTCGCAACTCGAATAGAGGAGTGAGCACTTTTCCACGCGAAAGCCAACGAGTTTCAGTATGAAACAATAGTTTTTTGTAGTCACTGCCCATCTCTTCACAAAGCTGAGAAAAAATTCGATAATTCAGTGGTCTGCCCTTAACATGATTGACAATTTTAACAGCTTCATTAAGTACTTCTCTTAAATCTTCATGCATATCTCGGGTGGCGAGGACTACCCTGTGTATACAACAGTGAGTGTATTTTGCTTCCGGGGCAACAGCTTGAATACGTGGAACAAGCCCTCTTATTGGACCAACCATGGCTTTAGCACCATCCGTGCTTATCCCAATACATCGCTTCCAGTCTATGTTACTGTTTGTCATGAAGTCGTCAATAAGTTTAAAAATCTCTTCTCCAGTTGTACGGGTTGGCAGAACAAGATGTCTTCATGGACTTCTTTATTCAGCTCATATCTGACAAATACCAAAAGATTGGCTGAGTTCACAATATCGGTTCATCAGTTTGCAGTGAATAGTATCGACTTTGTCGTACTCGGGATGATAATTGCTGCTTTACATTTTCGGGCATATCTGTAATTCTACGATTATTTGACAGAGGCACCTTATCAATCGTTTTGCTTGCATTGTCCCCGATCATCACTTTCACCATTTCTTTGGCAGCAGGTTTGATAAGTGTCTCGCCAATTACTTTAGCAGCTCCGACCTTTGCAATTAAATACGACACTACTAACGAGGCTTCCGCGGCTTTTGCATTTTCATCCTCTGTCACACTGCGCATTAGTTTCCGGGACTCTTGAATGTCGTTCCACTTTGCTTCGAAAAATTCGGTAGGTTTCGCATGGTATTCTTTGTGTGTTTCAAAATGACGCTTGAGATTGGCTGGTTTCATACCAGAATTTGTGAGCGTCTCCAAACATATGACACATAATGGAATAGATTCCCTCTCATCGCCAGTCCTTGAAAATCCAAATTTCAAATAATTTTCATCGTATTTGCGCGATATTTTTGTTTTCTTTGCTGCTGGTACCTACTTTACAACACTAACAGATGGTTCAGGCGATTCATTAATTTCGTCCTCATACCTATCTGAAGACATGACTGATTTCATCACAATCACCACTAGTACTCACATTTCCTTCACAATCTTTACCTTTACGCTTTAAAAATCCCGTTTTTAACCACTGATCCATGATGGGTCCAACAGAAAAAACAAAACAGAACACAGGCCCGATTTCAGTTCACAATTACGTATAGGTACTTATACATACTTCGCATAGTAAACGATTGTCAACATCCGGAATTGACGTTTTGATTATCGCTGAAAAGAACGCAGCGATGCGCATGGAAATTCAGAATACGAGAATCCATACAGGCGATCTGTATCATCCGTATACGGCAGCAATAATATAATATCACGGGTTTGATGTGCTAGTTATATTTTTTTCTAATACACATTAAAATAAATACATAACTATTAAAATAAAAAATGTTCGTCCGTGTACCACCTAAAATCATCTGCGTACCACCAGTGGTACGCGTATCACACTTCGGGAAACACTGGTGTAGAAGCATGTGGTTATTTTCACTTTTCCACGTTGATAGTGTATATATTTTTGCGTTTTGTTATCGTACTGTATTTTAATAACCTGTTGACTTTGCTTTCCAAGGGTTCGATAGATAGTCATAAAATGCAGTAACGAAAATCTATTCGAATTATTTTCCGATATTATTTTGCTCTTGGGAATTCTTCTTTATGTTAGCTAGTAAAACAGATTAAATTACGTTTCAATCTACATTAAAAGTAGTTTGGGGAAACTCACTATAGAAAGCTTAAATATTCTCATAAAATATCCTTCGGTCATACGAAAACACGCATCGTTTTTTGTGAGATTATTTTTCAATCTCTCAAAGAGCATAAGATACAAATCTGCAGGAGGGAAAATAGGCTTTTTATTCCAATGCTAATATATATATATATATATATATATAGCTTTATTGGAGGGAAGTTAGTGGCTAGTACTAAATAATTTTATTAATATAAAAAATAAGATGGTATTATTATATTTAAGGCTGAAATGATATGTACATCCCTCCTAGCCATAAGCTGTTTATCTAACGAATTATTTGATAAATATAGGAATTGCGTGTATGCATGGTAGACTTTGGTAAACCTTCTCCATCCGTGCTATTCTTTCTCCATAATCTTCTTTTTTAAACAATTCATAATTCCTTTTCTCATCCGAATTCATTGGCTCTCTTCTAGCATCCTCTCATCTCTTAGGCATTTCAAAAGTTCACTGACTGTCATAATTAGATTAATCCACTTTTGTATCTTCCTGGAATGGAATATCGATTTATCAAGTGGATCGCAACAGAGGACGGTATACCTCTCCGTAACTGAACTGCGTATCTGGTTTTTTAATACCGTTTTGTGACTGTCTTCATCATCATTCCATTTTTGTCTCTGCCTAATTTCCCTAATTAAGCTTCTCTACTTCATCTATTGTAATTATTTCCCCAGCCATAAATATTAAAAGGTCAAATGGCTCGCTGTAGAACATATAGAAAAGGCTTTATAATTGCCATCTATTTGGAGATGTTAGCTTTTACAACGTTTGTCGCTAAACGGTTCGTTACATCTAAAGACCGCCGTTTACCAGAGTCCGGGATTCTGGCCGATCGATTAAATCCTTCAATTTGTCACGGCTGTCAGGGCGAGGAAGGGACGTGAAGGACTGTTTCCTGGCCCGGAAGTCTCGCTTGTCGAATTTTAAAGCCAGAAATTTTCCGCACTCCTGCCCGCTGTCCTCAGATAAACCGCTCCTTAAGGACCCTCTTTACTGTCCCGCCGTATCGACCGAGGAATGACTAAGCGAACAGCGTTTTTGAGAGGAAATCCCGCTTCCGGGGTTCCTAGGGAAAGATAATACATACCTCTTTACACCCTCATCTGCGGAGAGTTAAGGGCTTAAGGAGCTATCTCTTTCCTCTCACAGCCTTTCCTTATAATCTCGTGGCGTCTGTCATTTTTGTCTTAGTATATGACGCGAGGCCATGGATCTTCTAAGGAGGAAACTGGTATTTTCTTAAAGTTTGTCTTCTTCCACCTTTATCGATCCTTTCGGGTTACTTTAGCGTTGCGAGAAGTTTTAACAGTGGAAAACTTAGGGGATCACTGGTGTCGATTGCAGATACTGGACGAGTATTTAGGAAAACGAATTTTTGCAATTTATCCAGAATTAGTCAGATTTTTTCTTTTAATATCAGTTATACAGTATCACATTTATTTTAGGACTAATAAAAAACATTTTAAAGAATTATTCATCTAGCAAAGTGCTTTAAGAGAGGGTCTCTCAAAGATACCCAAGTCAGATCTATGACGAAACTTATCGAAAGGTATAATTCATAATGTATCAGGAAATGCCAAAATAGGAATGCTCGGCTGCATGTCTATTTACGCGTAATGGAATACATTTCATTTAGCTTATTGTCTATAGCGAGTGGCGAATACCAACAACTAACACGGACAAGGGTCGAAATACGTGAAATTTACCATATGGTCGCTTTCTACATGGATGAATTGATGATACAGTAAATTTACTCACTCTGAAAATATATTATTCTGGCGTAGGAAAGAGATCATGCGTAGGGTAGTGGCATTAAAAGTTTGCAAAAAAATGGAAGGTTGTCAGAGGACAAAAGCAAATGCGATACAGATGGAAAGATATATTCATCCGATTGGCGATTCGTTGTCCCTGCCTTAGGCTGACAAATGGCCGTACGAATTAAATGCATCCATGCGCACGGAACGGACATAGCGGTTGGGACATATCGCCACCTCTTTTCGATCGTGGCATCCGTTTTGAAAGAAGGACGCTTGCTAATGGACGATCATTCTGTTACCTTTCATTTTACGGTTTTGCTGATTTCCCTAGGTTAGCCATAAGATAAACGCGAACATACGCCTCTTCTAAACGTTGGACTTTGCCCTCAAATTCTAATCTAGCGACGTGATTATTACTTATTGTTGGAGGCGCATAGCACAGTTACCATATCTATCATGAATCATAGAATAACTTTCCACATACGCTCGGTTACGTCTCTCATAGCTTTGGCTCGATAATACATATCATGGCACTATTCAGGCGAAAGGAGATAGTTTTTATATTAAGAACTACGAGCCATATTATATGAAATCAGTGTTTCTCAAAGTGTGGGGCGCGACCTCCAAGGGGGGCGCGAAGGTATCTTAGGGAGGGGGGGGGGAGGGGCTCGGAAAAATTCTCGGCATTATTTTGCATACAATTAATTCTTTTCACGATGAATAAATTTGATATAATAAAAAGTGATTGCAAAATTAAATTGAAGTCATTATTGAATCACTATATTTTATTGAAACTCGGTAAAAATAGCACGGGGAAAGGATGCCGCTGCAAGCGTAATACCACAGTTCGTCCGCATACCGTTGGCCATGTTTCTCCGGCTGGCCGCGTCATGTGAGACAGGGTTTTCAGCCCTGGCCCTCATGAAATCCAAATATCGTTCCAGGTTGAACATTAAGAAAGAATTAAGAGTAGCCATTTCTGAAATGCAACCACGATTTGAAAAACTCTGCTCAACAAAACAAATCCATCCATCACACTAAACATATTGGAAAAATAAACTTGTCACATATATAAGTTTTACTATGGGTGTTTGTTTGTTTTCTAACCTCGCATATATTTTCTTGTAATATTTTTGTAATTTTACCTTTTGTGTTTTTACTAACTATTGTACCATTTTCACGCTAAAACAAAAATAAAATAAATAAATTGCTTGTGTATTAACAATAATTACGTGTTTTTCCCTTTAAAGCCTTCAGACATGGTTAATACATTTAGATATGAATTTTTATGACTGCACATTGTATATGTATATTTATTTTACAACTTGCATGTGTGTGTGTGTGTGTGTGTATAATAACTTTTACACGTGTATTGTAATACTATTGCGTGTTTAGAGAGAGGGGGAGGTGCCAGTTCTTGGCAGATTCCAAAGGGGGGCTTGGGGCTGAAAATTTTGTGAACACTGTATTAGATGCTGTATATTATTTCCAAAATAGTTCAGCTCGGAGAGTGTCTTAATCTCAAGACAGATTCACAATCCGGAAATACATACGGTCTCTATGTTTCAGGTACGCTTGGATTCGGAGAATGAGTTCTTATAGTGACAATTTACAAATTTGTTATTAATCTACGCTAGGTGCTGATGCGGAGGAATTTTTATTCGTACAACTAGTGTCTCTATTGCGATATCAATCCCAAACACCCGTTTTGACACACCAACGATTATTTTCTCATAAAAGATGCCATAAAACGACTGCTTTAGGTATAAGTGATAGTATTGATACTATAATTTCCATAAAAATATAGGTTTATTTGAGTCTAAAATTGTACGGCATGTTTATCCACATTATCAGTGCAGTTATTACTCTATTACTTTCACAACGTCGTAAAAAAAATTGTCCTGTATTTCTAGGTCTACAGGAGATTTGTTAAGTGCTCCGCTAAAATTTCAGCATTCCAGAATTAGTGTTATTTACAACATATGGATTTTTTTCTCCTTAACTGTTTGAAAATTTTATTTTAAATTCCGTTTCTGATTTCGTCCCATTAAGGCATTACAGCAAATTATGTATTATTTCATATTATTATAAATTTCAAAGCGAAAATTTTAACCGCTTTCATTTCTCGAAATTTTCTAATCAAGAAAACATACATTTTTATATTTCTCCATCCATATTTATTGAAATTACTTTCAACGGTAGGAAGTATTAAACGGTGTGAATATGTCATGAATATCTGGCGGATTGAATTGAGTAGAGGAAATAGGGGGAAATAGAACACGATGCTTTAATAGGATGGCCTTCGTCGTTGCTAAGTGACGAGCGCAACTCTACTCATCCTGCATTTCCCTGTGGGTGAACTGTTCCTTGCGCAGCAGATATTAAATAACAGGGCATTATGGAGTCGGGGTCGATGTGACGGTACTTTTTTCGCTGTGGATGAATGAAAACAGGCCAAGGCAACCAATCGGTAGATCATCAAAGAATAACAGGCCGCACCTGACATTCAAACTCTTTATGTTGCTTTAACCTTGATTCCGCGAAAGTTTCTCCTTCAGATAATGGCACTTAATGTAAGCCTACGAGTGATATTGCGCGCCAGGTACTTTTATTAGTTATTCGACTTTATATTCTTCTACGGGCAATTGATATATTCCTTTGAATAATAGCGTTAATGTTCTGTTAAAGTGTTTTTATATTTTACGGCGTTGCCATTAACCTTAGAACTACCAAGGGGGGAGCCTCCGAGGCCCACAAATTTTGTTTTCGTCTGTATCTCTATTAAAAATGAAGGAGGCATTTTGATATTTAAGTACATTATGCAGAGACTTATAGATAACAATTACTTGAAGTTTCCCATCAATGTATGCATATCTAAATTTTCTGCAAATTATTTCGTATATTTTAACTTGCCTCTACATTGAAAATAAACTACCATTTTGATAGATGAAATTTTTTACTGTATGCTTTCATTGGAAAGAAGTCATAGGAGGAAGAATGTTAGAAAGAAACAAAGAGATAGGAAGAGGGTAGGTATATTAGATTCGTTAAAAATAGGAATGGGATACCTATGAGAATTTTAAGGGAAAGGCTTTGGATAACCAGGATTTGGTGGTGTGTCTAAAACCTACCGGAAGACAGAATTACTTTGTACGTACTTTCATTAGGTGATTAGGATTCACTTCCAAATAATTAAAAAGGAAACTCATAGGACGGGTGAGCCTCAGATCCTTCGACGTCCAACGTAACCGGGGATCTTCTCTGCCCTTTACCTCCCTTTCGGATAAAACTGTCCGCGTCAATCCCCCAAAATCTTTACTCGCCTCCTCCACCTTAAGGAGACACCAAGGTAAAAGACGAGGAAGTCCAGTTCCTTGGACAGAAACCCGCTCGGGGCGTGGTTGAGTTACAGCGGGGGTGGGTGTTGGGTTTACTACGGAGGGGTGCGTGGAAGGACGGTCCAAGTTCTCGGGGATGGGGTAGTTTTAAGAGGGGGTGTTGGAGAAGGTTAAGGTAGGGTTCGTCCGTTGTTGGGTGCATTTTAGAAAAGGTAGGGAGGGGGGAGGTAAGGAGGGGAGGTAAGGAGGGGTGGTAAGGGAGACGAGATAGAGAAGCAGCACCGGTCGTGAGACTGAAGGCTGTTAATTCAATTTTCATGGCCGGATCCTGCTGGATAAGGAAGAATGGAGGAGTAGGAGGAGGCGAAAAGAGAGGGAGCGAGAGAGAGGGAGACAGGCGAGGGAGGTGGATAGGGATGGGTTTAGGAATTAGAGACACTCCCACGTCAAAGGGGTTTTTCGGGGTAGCCTCGAGGGAGGTTGAACAACTCTGGGGCTGGTAGGAGATTGGATACCCTTTGGGGTAAAGGGGAAGAGGGGGGGAGGGGGGGGAGTGGATGCAGGGATGGATAGAGAGAGAGAGTTATAGAGGGAGAGGAGGTGGCGAGAGGAAATCGTGTGGAGGATGCTAAAGGGCGTGAGGAATAAACTTGGGGATTCTTGGCGGAAATGTTGAAATAATTTTTTTTTCCTCTCTTCTTTTTATTTATTTTGTTGTTTTTTTTTCGACTGAGGCTAACGTATTGGACGTTCGCGTTCGGACCTTTTTAAAAATTCAATTATGGGAATTGGTAATTTGTAAATTACTAATTGGATTTCATCCAAAATAAAAAGAGCTCGATGGTTCTTTTTTTTTGGGAGGGATGTTGGTTTGATCCGTTATTTCTCTCCTCACGGCGAGACAGTCTTCGGGTTCTAATTTAGGTCTCATTAAAGACAGGTGGTTGGTTAGTTATTTTCAGACTACGTTGGTTTTGATCTAAAAAGCTAACTTTTACTGTTTGCTGCACTTATTAGTTGGCGTGCCGTATAAATTCAGGATATTATCTTTTTACATATTAGCTCAGATAGGTGCATTTTTAGTGGATTAAGCGCTTTGTTGCCCATGGTTCAGCCAGTTACGTCGGAATATGGACTAAAAATTCAGTATGAAAATTAATTTCCTAAACCCATGAATCAATTCCAAGCTCTGTCTTACAAAAGCTTTCGGAATAAAAATCACGGATGAAACAAAGAAATGTTGACAAATTCCACATGCATCTGAATGAGTGAAATTTTGCAGCACTATGTTATTTCGCAATCGTAAACACATCACAGGATGAAACATTTAGAAACAAGTTTTACGCACCACAAAAATATTGTTTGAATTTTACCTGTAATCGATATTTTTCGTACGATTGTTGATAACAGCGTTTATATTTTAATTAAAATTTATTTTTTATCTTTCCAGGTATGTTGTGTCACGTAGCGGCCTGATTGTTTGAACTCTGATCGATATCGTTTGCCATTCATCGCTTGGTGAGTCTATTTTAACGAAGATTGATGTTTGACTCGTGTTTTTGTTTTCCTTTTGTAAAATGTGATTCATTTTAAGTGAACTTTGGTGGGGTTTGTATGGTATCGGTCTGGGCTTCTAGAACTTAATTCAAGTTTTAGAGGCTTATGCATAACTCCTGCACAAGTGAAATATTTTATTTGAGCCATATTGTGTTTAGAAAAAGACATCTCAGATGCACTATTACGATTAAAACCTTTTCAGATGCACCAATTTGGTGGAAATTATTAGAGAACATATAACTGTGTCTCCTGGTTTTAGGTTTTTAGGGTGAAATTAGGTGAGACATTGGTTTATGATTAATGATTCAAATGGAAATAATGTGTTTACAAAGTTTGGCATATGGCAAAATTGCAACATAATTCATATTTTTTTCATATTTATATAGTAGTCCATATATTGCGTGTGCTTCACATATTATACTATCGTTTTCTATACTCTTTTATCGCAATTTAATCGCTTTAAGCTACGTCAGCGGGGGTTAATATTCTCAATATATCGGGTAGTGGATTACTAGATCACCATGGATTCGAAAGACTTCCTGAGCCTTATCAATCTCATTTTCTTCTCGTACGAATTAAAATCAAACTTCTCTATTTCGGCATTGTAAATATTTTTTTTAAAAATATTGATGCGAAAACTCGAAATTTTCTCAATAGATTTAATCTGAAACCTGCAGTTCGCAAGGGGTCAGTTGCTAATAACCCATAGGGATCTCAATTTCATTTTTTTTTATAGTTATCCTCGAGAATTTCTGTACTGAAGCTCCATCATTATAGAAACTGGAAAGCAAGCTTAAATTCGGAAATCAACCTGACATAAAAGTCTTCTATCTCTCACTCTGAGATCTTGATTAAGATTGATTGAATTTTAATGCTTACTCATTAACTGCTGAAACTCTTTAACGTCCGTCAAGTTTCCGCTCATTCTCCATTGGTAACAGTTTAGGAGGTGTGTAATGGAATCTGGTGAGCATTTAAAGTTTCATTTTTATCGAATTGTATGAAACTTTCGGCACACCGTATCATTGAAACTACCTCAGTTATGAAAGTATAACGTAATTTATTCTTTCCGTTTGAATGTATGCGATTTCCAGATTTAATTATTCATAATTATCCGTCTTGATTGGAATATGCGTCTCTTTTTTCCGCCAGGCTCTTCCGTTTGTTTGACATCTCTTTCTCGGGTTAATCTTCACCTCGCTTCTATGTCGCTGAATTATTCTTCCGTCGCCTTTGATGTGGTTGATTTGCTGAGAGCGTCAAAAAGGGCCAGTGGCGTCCGCCTCTTGACGAAGACATAAAAGTTGCAAGTCCTGGGTATCGTATCCGATGGTCGGATGCAAATATTGATTGGTATCCATGGTGAGATTGACCTCGTTTGACCTCGAAGCCATATTTTTTGTAGAATTTGTTTTAATTTTATTCCCAGAATGACGTTTCATTTTCAGCGTGTTATATTCGTTAAACTAGGATAACTTTGACTTCGCGTACCATAATTAGTTACTGTGACATTTTTGTAGTAATTTATATAGTTTCATCATTTCCTCAAAGACCGAAGATTTACTGATTGTGCTGTTTGTTTTTTCTTTGGAACATGCCCGTTAACGCTACGCTGCGTCATATAGGATTTCTTTTAAGAAACAGTTTTTTTGTTTTAAAGATAACATAAAACTTCTCATTCGGAATACCGAAAACGTGTTATACTACTACGCATTTCGAATCATTTAGGGAGGAAAATTTCGATATGCACAGCATATCTATGAGACACAATATTTCTTCCTTAATTACAACATGAATTTTGATCTGGATGACGGAAAAGGAGTGCTATGTCATAAATGTTTCGCTATATTTCCCGAAAGAAAATCTCTTGCGATTTCTGTGCGTCAGGCAGTGGAACACTTTCCAAAGAACCAAATAAATTAAAGAAATCACTCGGAAAACTCGTTAGTATACGCAGCAAAATCAAAAAATGTTACAGTTTACTAGAAATTTGCTATAAACTTTCTTTCAGTCTCTTATATACTGCGCCTCAATTTTTTAACTGGGCGCAGTATATCTCATTTCTTACGGTGCAACACCTAAACTTTTTCAATCTAGCTCCTATTAATTAGGTTGCTTATGTATTTTTATTCCTACGGTTATTTTGCCGATCCTTTTAAAAAAAATATCCCGAACGGTCTTGAACGCAACTGCGCAAATTCGGGCGGACCGAGATCAAATTAAAATTCTTCGGACGAAAATATCATCCTCTTCCCTTTTATCATCGTCTTATCGCGTGTTTCATTCTTCTCTCCCCTCTTCAGTCCAGCTTGTTCCTTCCCCATTACTTTTAATTATTTCCGTCGCCTCTTCCCCTCCAATTCCCATTCCCTCTTCCCTTCCTTTCTTTCATCCTTGCCCTCCTTACCCCTCCACTCCGGCCCCTTACATCTATTTCAGCGACGCGAATTCTCCCCCTCCCCCCCAGCTCGCCCCTTCTCCTCCTCCCCCATCCCTCCCTTCCCCTACGCCGTATTCCTTTCGTTCCTAGAATCCTTTCGGTGCTACGCTAGTACCTCCGAAAACATTCCCGGACTTTCTTTAATGCATCCGAAGTGGCGGCCTTGTGTTACCGACCTCGGTGGTCCACGTAACGCGACGGGATTGACCCGTGTTCGAGTGAGTTAATCCTTTTGGCAGCAAAAGCTTGAGTCGTATCGTGTGTGTATAAATTGAACATGTAGGCAGTTACGTTGATTACGCCAGGTTTTGACATAGCTAGGATGATCGTGAAATAATATATTACGGAAGTAATTACGATTTTGCTTACAAAATTAAAAAAAACACGCATCAGAAATATTAAGTAAATTAAATCCGTTATTTACAATTAACCAGCTGGATATTATTAACGTTTTTACTATTAAAAAATATAATCCTTTGTTATAGTTAGCTCCACAGAAACGGTGATCGTATTTAAATTAATTTATGGATAAACTACTATGAATTTTAGGAAAAGTTTATTTACTTTTGGGTACGCTAAGATCATCGTCTTGTTATTGGAAATATATTGTAGTTTTCTTTTAAAAAATTAGCTGAGGAAAATTTATAGTCGGAAAATCGATGGGTTGCCAGAAAGTAAATATTTGCAATTTCTCTCATATGCATTACGTCCTTCAAATAATACGATTAATTTTAATGTATTATTTTCCATTTGCTCAGAAATTTGAGTCCAGATTTCATTTAAATCTCAACAAGTCAGCTTTATGTTGTTATTTTGTGATATTTTTAAACCTTCATTGCTGTTTAACATCGATAATTAAAGTTGTAAATTCACTTTTCCAATTTATTGTTCACTTTTACATCGTAATCAATTGATCGAGGTTGATCAAACGAAGTAAGGAAAGCCACTTTAACTATACCGTTGTAACTATTCAATTTCATTTAAAAATTAATTCAAAATAAAGTTAATGTTTTGCTGGGGCACTACATTGCAATATCAATAGACAAAATTCGGGGAAACACTGTGCAACGGAGCTAGAGGATGGGAGGTTTAAAAACAGTATTATATTTTGAAATTTTGTTACACGTTACCTAATCGAATAGCTTTCATATAAACGTGTTAAAATTCATTTCTAGCATCATTCCAATTAAAAATAAAAATAATAAAGCGAACATTAAAACTTCCCGCCGATGCAGATCCACCTGCTGGAATTCATAAACACCGTCTCGATCAGGGGACGTGGAATTACCTTATCCCGGTCATGTCTAGCTAAACCGTACCCTCCTCGGCACTATTCAAATTTGGCGCTATATATATATATAAGGAAGACATTCGAGCAATATGGCAGCTAATATCAACGGAAACTGTTTATACTATTCAACATGGAAGCATTCGTTGTTTTAGAATTGGTAAGATAGTTGCTGATAAAGACGGCGTCTTTATCAGCAACTGTCTTACCAATTCTAAAACAACGAATGCTTCCATGTTGAATAGTATAACAGTTTCCGTTGATATTAGGGCGTCGTTATCAGCAACTGTCTTACCAATTCTAAAACAACGAATGCTTCCGTGTTGAATAGTATAAACAGTTTCCGTTGATATTAACCGCCATATTCCGGTCGCATCCGTGGCATCCACGACGATAGTTCCACAGGTAAATCGCGTCGCAGGAGCGTCAGCTGGGTTTCTCTTTTTTAGGCACGTTTCGCTTCCAGCGTGAGCGCCTATTATCGTCGGTCTGTCCGTCCGTCCGTCCGTCCGTCCGTCCATATGTTCGTTCTCGGCTTCTACCGAACGGATTTTCATGAAGTTTGATATTAAGGACGTACAATCAAATATAATACGAAAATCGCAAAAATGAATTACGTACGCCAATAGGAGTTCCACTTTACCAGTGACAAAATATTAAATTTTCGTCATATCTCGTAAAGTATTGCTCATATCAAAATATTTTTCAAATAAAAGTTGTAAAACTGGTAAAGTTGAGTATTTCCTTTCCTATACATTTTTATTTTAGGAGTAGCCGTTATCGAGAAAATCAAACAAAAATGTCTTCATTCGAGTTGAACTTCGAAAATTTCTTGCATGGTTACTTCTTCGTTGCTGCTAACATAAACAATCTCCCAAACAAACGTTTAATTTCCTTACGTGTGCATGTAATATTATTAAATAGGAAGAAAATGGATTATTTATGATGAAGAAAAGAACTTTAGAACGCAATTTCCCTTACGTACAGTTATATAATTTCTTTCTAATACTCCATTGTACGAAACGCGCCCATTTGTGATACGTTGTACACTTTCCTAACTTGTTTATTATAAATGCGGTACGTTTTGCCGATGTTAAGTGAAGGGGAGGAGTCTTGGAAGCGTTTTAGAGCGGGAGTTGTTTTTTTTTATGCCACCCTCGTTCGCTGCGAGAAGACGCGTCGGAGGAATGGGTGATGAAAGAAGAAAGAGACACACTTTGGGAGTCGGAGTTGGGGATTTGGAATGAGTTTCATCGTCTGTGTATCCAAGCGCGGTTCACTCCCACGACCTCGTGTAGATCCTCGAGGTGCACGCACGACGCTATTCTTTCGCTATCGTGGTACGTACCGAAGGCGCTTTACTCTCTCACTCTCTTTCTCTCAATCTCTCTTTCTCTGTCTGTTTGTCTGAGCGTTAAGCGCGATTCCCCTAGAAGGAGAACTTGGCCTGTTCCTTTAACATCTTTCCCCCCTTAAGGCGGTTTTCGTTTCTGGTAAACATGTTTATAGTTTTCCGTTCGTTTCTCTCGTTCATAAAGTGTGTAGGAGGAAGAAAGGAAACGGGAGGAAAGGGGTTAAAATAATACAGGCGCTTTTGTTTTGACAGAAAGAGAGAGAGAGAGAGAGAGAGAGAGAGAGGAGGGGTGGGGAGAGAGGGAGAGTAGATTGATGAAAGAGGGAGAAGAAGATTTAGGATGTGTTGAGAGAGATAAGTGGAAACGCATTGCTCGTCAAGATTTTCTTAGTAGCGAGATTTTGCCAGGTTAATTTTATTTTCTAAGGGAAACTTTAAAAGTTGAGGCGTCATAATTGAGAAATATGGCTAATGAAATTGTAATACGTCGGAATGATTTATCGACTGGCTAAATATAGCGGACTGCGGTGAAGGAGGAGGAAAATTTTGTTAGGGAGTTGCCGTTGAAAAGGTTGAATTGCGTCGTTCCGCGTAATAATTTGTTCCCGGTTTTTTTTAATTCTTTGCTGTATTTCTGAAAATTACTCTACTAAATCACTTAAAAATAACAAATCCGCTCGAGTTTGCAGCATCTTTTTTTACCGTGGCATTTGATTTAATAAAGATATATTTTTTTTAGTTTCTCTAATTTTTGTCGTATTTTTGTAAATTCCGCCATTATTATCAGTGTTATTTTAAAATTTTTGTTCCACTCTAGGTTGCAGAATGTCTTATTTATCGTGACTTTTGATTAAATTAAGATATATATTCTTCTCGAAAATATTCTGCAATTTTTGGCCTATAGTTTAAAATCCCGCCTTTTCTCTATTTAAATAATCATTATTTTTTAAATCCTTGTTAATTAAGACCCGTGCGGAACGGTTTTAAACCAAAAATAAAATATTTCATACCGCGTTCACAACTTTCGAATAAACTCGAATGTTTCAGGGAAGGAACTACGGGCATTGCGTTTTCGATTTAAAATTACCAATAAAGATTCCCTCCTTAACGAAAATGTTCTCCAACCGCAAAACGGCTCAACCAATTGCGTTTTCGATTTAAAATTACCAATAAAGATTCCCTTCTTAACGAAAATGTTCTCCAACCGCAAAACGTCTCAACCAATGAAGATAGACCAGGATCTCTCGAAAAACCCTCGGCTTTGTCGATTTCAACTGCCTCCCGTCTTCATCCCCCCCCCCTTCTCTTTTTCCATTATCCCTCTTTCTCCACCCTTCCGCATTCCCCTCTTTCCATTTTACAATACCCTCCAGCCTATACCAACAAGCTCCACAACCCTCCCACTCAAAGCTACGACACCCCCTCCCCATTTCTCTCTTCATCACGGGCAAGAATTGTGCGCTCGCATACCAGCTGCAGAAAGAGGGAATGATAGAGCGCTTCGTAGCCCCGCGGAAAAAGTATGGAGGCTCAAGCACAAAGCGGCACGGAGTTCGATAGTCATTTGGATAAATCGAGTTCTGAAACGAAAAAGGCTCGAGCGTATTTCTCTGTCTTTCTTTCGTGCCCAACTCTATTCTCTTGTTTTCTTTTTTTCTAAATCCTTCCATGAAACCTATGATTGCGCTAAGATTTTACGAAAATATCTGTCCTCCTCTTGTGGTTTATCTGCAGAAAAAAAAATCTCGCCGGTGTTTTCACCTGTTAATTAAGTGCGATTCATTCTTTCTTATTTTATAGTTTTTTTTATAAAATCAGTGAAGTCGCGAGGTTTTTTTAGAATGAAAAATCATCGTCATTCTTTTGCTTTTTTTGGCGTGATATCCAAAGGATTATTTAGATCGCCGGTATTTCGAAGCGCGTTTGTTTTCGAGGGATAGTCGTTCAGCAGGCCGACACAGCGTGGAAATGGTATACCTCTCGTATCCAATCATCGAGGTTTCAAGGGAAAAAAGGTTCAATCCGTTCTTTTCAATTGCGTCGTATTTGAAAAACGTAGGGGGATGGGAAGGTGGGCTCTGGCGATTTGAGCTCAACGTGACGTCAAAGAGTTCTGCGTCAACCCCTGCCTTCGTTTTTTTTTTGTAGCTCGTCGGTGTATCTTTACATACACAGCTACAATCGAAATCATCCGATCTCTCGCTTCTGCGATGCTTTTTTTTGTCATATTTTTAATTTCGACGAATGTTGCAGTTTCGAATGCGCAGTTGGGGTGTTTTCGCCTTTCGGATACAAGTTTGCACGTGCTTCGACTTCTAGCTTTATCGTTAACTCCTGCGTTTTAACGCAAAATATAATTAACAGGCAGCAATCATTCGTGATATCATCGACTTATGAGGTAGCATAAATTTAAACTGCACGGATGCTATTAATTAATTTTAAATGTATCGGCGGATTACAATAAAACCTCGTTGATGCAAACTTCAAGGGGCTTGAAGTTTTGCGGGTCGTTCTTAAGATGTAAATAAAATTCCAGCACCGTTTCACCGTTTAATGTGGTGTGCTTAACCCTGATCAAATCTCGTAATAGTAATAATGGTTTATTGTTAAAATTTCCTTTTTAGTTTTTGGCATGGCAATGTTGAAATGCTTATGTTTACGCGGGGAAATGAAGCATACTTCCTATAAAGACATGTTTTATTAAATGATTTTAAATTTACGAGGTTTTGATTTCTTAAATGACGTGACAGCTGATATCAAAATTTTTGTAAATGTGAATGCATAATTATTGTTCATTGAATGGATATTACCATGAATCTAGAAGCCAAGAACTCTCTATATTAATTTTCTAGTGTACCTGCGTGCGTGTGTGTATGTATAGTCGAGAATCAGAAACGTAGAAAAACAGAGAAAAAGCTCCGGAGCCAGTAAGTATACTTACTGGCCACGGAGTTTATTTTTGTTTTTCTACATTTTAATTTAGCAAGTGAAAGCTCACATTTCCTCATCAATCAGAAACTTGGCAGGTTTATAGATATCGCCATAAAGATATTAAAAGTTGATTAGAAGTTTTGTAATAATATTAGACTCAGGGCGCTTGGTGAAACTTCGGTTTTGCTGATGTCAACTATTTCGGCAAAATGTATTCATTTGGATTCACAGAAGCCTTAGTCCACGAGTTTATGAACATTAACAGTAACTTTTAAATTCGCTCTAAAATTCCCATTTATTTTTGATACGCTAGTTCGTGACTCGTAGTATCCTATACATTAATTTTGTAGTATATCTGGATGCGTCACTCTGATGTGGAAGTGGTGGATCCAGAATAGGTGAGAATTTGAAACTTGGGCAGGTATTAACTTGAAAGTACCAGAAAAAACTTTAAATATGTAATAGTTATGAAGTAATTTATTGTTAAAACAAACGTCCCATGGGATATGGCGTCGCCATTTATATCCATAACATTAGTTTATCAATTAGTTAGAATTATTATGCCAGTTTGAGACTTGGATAGTTCTATAGGGAAAGAACGAAGTATATTTTCTCGCATAGAGAATTCAACATTACGTGAAATACGGGATTCAGTATTGAAATTCCTCCCTTGAACTCGAAATGCACGCGTATAGTTCACACCTTTCAAGGTTTAATGTAAGAAAACCTCTTAATTTCCTTGTCAAAACATTGGACTGTGTTTATTACCAGTGAAAATTAATCTTATTTAGACCTTTTCCCTATCTCCTCTCACCGTTACGAACTAATTGTAAGCAACGCCGCAACGGGAAGAAGTTATTTTCAATCACGTTTTACGATATTTTTAACAGCTACTCGATTAAAAATTATTACTACTGCAATAAATGAATTTTTTCCCAACTTACCACGATGCATCCCTATTGCTTCTGAAACATATTTAATTTTTTTTCTTTTTATTGTTCATTCCGGAAAATTGAAAACTTAACTTGGGCTCGACATAAATTACTTTTTCCTGATTCCAATCAGACTATTTCACGCACAATTATGTACGGATATTAGCATTTATTCATCAAACTGCAACTCTACCAATCCCATCCGTGCTAGAAAAACTGTGTCGACCATATGCAAATTTTTTTTAATCTAGCTTGATTTTGCTCGGCTAAAGATAGGTCGAAATGAAAATCGTACAGCGGCGAAAGACCATATATATATATATATATATATATATATATATATATATATATATATATATATATATATATAAACCGAATGGCTGGAGCAAAATCAATTTTTTCTACTCGCAATGGGCGCATTAATCATTTAGAGTTTTTGAAAAATTACGCTTTTAGGGAATTTAATTCGGAAAAACTCGTTCAATTTATCATCTGAAATCAAATCGATATCCATTAATGTAAATGTACTTATAGCATTAAATATCTCTGCATCTTTTATCAAGTCTAAAAGTTATTTATAAAAATAAACTCCGCGTTTACAGAGTATTTCAAGAAAGATTTCATAATACATTACGATATTCCTTCATCCCGTTGTGCTTTACGATAAACGCAATGGGTAGATTTTTTTCTAGCCAAAGACCAGGAAGGTTCTATAATGAGAATCATGCATTTTTGTTTGCTCAAAGGGTTCAGTTAATGAGGAGATTGGCTCCAATAAGAATATTGGATGCAAATTTCATTTTTAAAGCATTCGTTTATATGGAGAGTTTTATATTTCATTTTTGGTTGAATCAGAATTGGGTATATAAGAAAAGTTGAAAGATATCATCATCATCAAAATATGGGAAGAAGCAGATACATAGAAATAGAAGGATTTTCGATAGTTTGAAAGGGGATATTCGCTGATTTTAAGAAAGAAGAAGCAGATACATAGAAATAGAAGGATTTTCGATAGTTTGAAAGGGGATATTCGCTGATTTTAAGAAAGAACCCGCTCTCATAGTTAATTTTACGAAATAAATCTTGTTTAGAATCAACCCTTTAACCATTCCCAGCGGTTATGATCAGTTTTGCCTTTGCCGGCCTTGATAACATTTCCAGATGATTTGATGTTTTGTTTTTAATTTATTTTTGTTAATCTCACATTCGAGAAGGAAAAGCTATCGATTTAAAATTATATTTATGCGTTCTGAGCGGGCAGCTTTTCAGATTAATTGCGAGGCTAAAGGGTTAACTAACTATCAGTAGATCATTAACGAGGATAGCTGCGTTGTAGCATAAATGCGCATCTGCTTTTTTCCTATTGTTACGTAGCCATTGTACTCATCCACATAATAGATCGTATTCCAGCCGCAAGCTATCTCGATATATCGTTCTCGAAATGATCGATAGTAAATAGACGACAAAATTTCTTCGTCTTCGACAGACCAATCAATGCGCATCGATTTAAATTAATGGACATATTTCATTAAGTAAAAGAATGTAATGAGTTCTTATTTGGTAAATATAACAAGTGAAGTTTTTTTATAATCTTTTGTTCTTTTTCTCGGGAGATAAGAGTTGTCGAAAAAATTGGTACCACCGCCACTACTCATGTTCTTTAGGGTATCTTTAAATGTCTATAAAATGAGTTTAATAAAAATAAAATTATTACGCAGTACGTCACGACTGCTGACACCTTGAAACAGAAGAGGAACTACTCGCAATATGTGGTTAAGGTTACGGAAGATCGGTCATGACTGTGGCGACATCTATTAGACAATTGGAAAATGTAAGTTCACCAGTCACTCCTTTTTTTATTTTTCGCTTTCGTCTTGCTCGCAGGTGATAACACCGCGGCGTATCCGTTGTCTAGGTCGAAGGTATCAGTTAATTGAGGTTTGTAGAATGCCGAAAGCAGCGTAAACAAAAGGTGGATGAGACGTTCTCCGCTGCTCCATTGTTCTCTCTGTCTCTCCTCCCCTTTCCCTTCCTCTCTGCAGGACTTGCCTCGTTGCCGGAACATTCTAGTCGAACAACAGTCGAGAAAAGTTGGCCGTATTTTATTCTCGTAATCTCTCTTTGCGAAAACCCGCGCCCTTGAATTCAGCCGAAAAAAATAACTTGGTATTTTTTCTTGAGGATTCCTATGAAAAATAATCGTCGAGTTAATCGGATGCGTTATGTGAACTGTTCGCGTTGCAAAATGATTGAATTTTTTATACCTTCTGCGCGTAATAAAATTCGAGTACTCGTTTCCACGTTTATTTTGATTAATTATCTTCTGGAATGTGTTTATCCTCGATCGACGCGCCTTGTGCACTTTTACTTTCAGTTCATTACTGGTTTCCTGGGCTTCGGTAGGTTCTGGTTTGCACCTGCTTATCTTTCCGATCAAATGACCTTTTCATCTTCTCGTGCATGTCTCCCGCTTTTAAACTCTCTCAAAATAGCTACCAGCTTACTATTATTATTTCCTTTTGCAATATGTTTTCTGTGATTTTTTTAAATATTCTAACCCTCCCATTCTTCTTTCCGCTTAAGTACTAAATAAGCTTATCTTACCTCGTTGTGTTTGGCTAACTTCGCGTTTGCATTATTATCTATCCAGCTAACTTTCTCTAATCGACGCCATATCTCTCAAAAGGACCTCGGAAACATAATTTAGTTAAGCAAATACTTCAGTGCATCGTCCTCAGTACGCGTAATCCATAATGCTTGAAATTTAAATTAGCTATGGCATTTTAATTTTACTTAAAGCCTTCAAGGCTTAATCAATCATCTCTTCTTTTAAATACATTGAATGTAAGTATTCTTTCCCATCGCCACCATTCTAAATGATTTCCTGTTTTAATTTCCACGCAAAGCCAATCATCTCACATCTCTCAAAGCAACAATAAAATGGCCGACACTTATTGATCGTAAACGTCATCCAGGTCCTCTGACTTTTAATCAGTTGATCAATGAACTCCTTTTAACATCCAATCTCCTCAGAGGTTAATCTTCTATATTCTTATCTTCATAAAAATTCCAATTTAAAAAAAAAAACGGGCGAAACGGTTACAGTTTTCGATTCGATCCCTTCTATTCAGGTTTGTGACTGTCTCGAATCTTTCGAAAATGATGCGGCGAGTGATTGATTCCTTTTGCAACACAATTGTATCAGTCAGGGTTTTATTTGGTCATTTTTAGGCGCGCATCGCTTCCAGCGTGAGCGCCTATTATCGTCGGTCTGTCCGTCCGTCTGTCCGTCCGTCCGCATGTTCGTTCTCGGTTTCTACCTAACGGATTTTCATGAAATCTGATATTAAGGACTTACAATCAAATATAATAAGAAAATCGCAAAAATGAATCACGTATGACAATCAGGGATACTACTTTACTGCTGACAAAAAATTAAATTGTTGTCATATCTCGTAAAGTGTTGCTCATATCAAAATATTTTTCCAATAAAAGTTGTAGACCTGGTAAAGAAAAGTATTTCCTTTCCTTTACATTTTTATCGTAGGAGTAGCCGTTATCCATAAAATCGAACAATAAAGTCTTAAATCGAGTTGAACTTTCTTACATGGTTCTTTTTTATTTCAATTATTAATGATTAATTCAAGCCGACACTAATTTCTGTATGGTTAGGTAATCTTAATAAGGATGTTCAAAAAGAATTATTATGCTCACCTTTTGATTGTAATCAAATTTTAATTCCTCCAATGTTTTAGGCTGTTGAAACTATCCATATTATAAAATTATATTTATCTATTATGATCCTCCCTTTTATTTAAATAGTTTTAACAAAGAGAGTGCGATTTAATTCCAATTGAAAATAATGATCAAATGTTATCATAATGTTAATGGCAGATTCTACTGTGGCCATATAAATATATTGCATACAACTAGTTAACTAAATATTTTAATGTTTCAAAAGTCCTTCGTTGAAAAAAGTAATTAAGTAAATATTTCCACTATATGTTATGGTTTGGTTTTGCTTGAAATAAAACGAAAATCGTTAAAAGAATGAATTCGAAATTCAAAAAAAGTTTAACTGGAATTAAACTAATATTGCTAGGTAAATTCCGTGTTTACTTGATTTGTCATCTTAAGGCTAGGTATACATCGATCCGTATAGTCCTCTCTGCGTTCGAATTTGTTGTTTATTCAAATATATTGCCATCTAAATTAACCTAAGCGATATTTTTCATAACAAAGATGGCTTTTGATTTCGGCGTATATAAACGATTCTTTCAACGAATGTTTTTTGGTTTGCCATGCAAACATTACTTTAAAATCAAATAGAAAATCAAACGTATGTTATGTTTTAACCTTTGGATTCCGCGTCTTTAGCAAATAAACACAGCATTTATTAACTTTTCGGCAACCATAACATTATAATTATTGATAAAAATGAGGATATATCACAAGCCATGCCCATATAAGTTTCGTAATTAAAAAAAAACATTTATAGCAATGAAATAGAGGTGGCAATTGATGTGTTCTTATTCAAATTTAGGTAAAGTTAGGATTATTCATATACCTCCTATTCAAATCGGTGACCATTTCCAGCGAATTTCATATTGTTAGTATCATGCAATAATCTCTCGCTCGCTTCCTCAATGGATTCTTTTTCCCGCTATAGTAATCAAGAACATTTTACGCATCATTTAGATTCGAAGCGATTTCAATTTTTCCCACAGATCCTATGGCGTGTCCTGGCATATTCATTCCGAAGCTCCGTTTGTTTTTAATCGCGCTTTCTCTAATCGCATTTCTTTTGTTTTATTCCCTTCCTCTCCCGTCCCCACCCTCAACGTTTAAGCTTGCTCCGATGACATTAACCATCCTCTCCATTCCCACAATTACGCGCGAAGCCTTTCTGTTTCCAAAGCTTTCATTTTCCTTAAAATTTCTGTCCACTCGCCGTGTTTATGTCAATGTGTGCTTATTTTATTTATATTTTATTTCGTCCGCGCTTTCCGATATATCTACTTTTTTCCGTATTTGTGACCCTTTTCCAGTTTTCGGTTATTTAATTTTTTTATTTCTCTGTAATTCTCCTTCATTGTTCTCCGCACCCTTATTCTACTTATTAATTATGAAATTTCTTTGGTATTCCTATTATTTTCTCAGTTTTCTTCTATCATTTCGGTGACTTTCTATCCATCATCCTTTCTTCTGTATTTTTTTCTACGGCTCCGGTTTCTTTATTTGGCTTCTACTGTGGCGATTTTTCAAGATACCTTCTCCTTCCCGCACTTTGATGACAAAATGCACGACGTATATCTACGTCGACGTTTTTCAGCTGCTGACGAAGCAGAATTCCCAGAACACAGGGTTTGCGGATCACAGGGTTCGCGTAGGGCACCATCCTTTTCCTCATTATCATAATAAAAATAACTTCTTTTGTAACTAACAGGAGTATTTGCCCGTCAGAAATGCCGATTCAACATACATTGAGCATTAAAATAAAATAGTTGTAGGTGTACACCTTGACTAAGTGTTAATTCAAAATAGCAGTGTAAATAAACAAATACGTGGCTCATTATCATATTATAATGAACATTACAAATTAAATGTTAATCAGATCGTTGTTGTTTGATTTTGATTTGACGACCAATATAGCTGCATGCATGAATTCCCAAAAATCCTTAAATAATAAAATTGGTGCGAATTAGCAAAGTGAAATATTGCCTAAATTTATCTCGCGTGTAATATGGGACGCTTAGCCCCATCAAAGCTTAATGTATCGAATCTTTCTAACGGGACGTACTTAGGCTAAAAGCCCAAATGATATTAAATTTTTCGAGGCTGGTAAATAATTTAGCGTATTAGATGATGAACGTCGGTGTTATTTTCCCTCACTTCTTTTTTTTTCTGGGAACGGCTATGGTAAGACATGGCTTCAGACTTTCCTTCATAATTTGTTAATAGGGGTTGAGGGCGTTTTTCCATTGCATCCTGGGCTATAAATCCAACGGTTGAGTGAGAAGAAGGAAAAAATATAATATAAAAGAGACCAAATCTCCTCGGACCGTGAAGTTTCTACCCATTTACCAACCCAAATAATTTTAACCCTCAACTTCCCTCCAAAAAAAACCGAAAGAAAGATAAACTACGCTTTTTTATCGTTTTTCTTTTTTTATATAAATATCCTCTTTCCGTCATTTTTATTCTCGTTTTATCCCCTTTCTTCCTCTTAGGAAGAGAAAAGTGAGCGAAAAACGCGCATGAGTCTTTTCGAACGTCGCTTCTCCACCCTCCCGAAATACGGGGCTAACAACTCACCGACAAAGTAGTATTCCCTCAACTGCATTTTCGGAGATTAAAAAAGGGGAGATCTCCTTCCTCCCCTCTTCGTTGACCACGCCTACCTCCGTTCCTCTTTTATGCTCCTGCCCCGAAATTTTCACCTTTGTGCCCTTCTTCTTTGTCTCTCTCTCTCTCTCTCTCCCGCGAGTTCCTTTTCAAATCCTCGCGTAACCTCTCTCCTCTCCATAAAAATTTCTCTCGTCTCTCACTCTCTTTCTCTCCCCTGCTGCTAGATTAGTTTTTTGACAAAAAAAATGGCCACCTTTCCTCGTACCACGCTACTTTAACCCTTAAACCCTACACTTATCTTACCATACGTTATTACTACAGTGGGGTACTGGAGAACCCCAAACAGAAAATTAATTATTTTGGGAATGAAACCAAACTACTTTTATATAATTATTTGTTTTGTAAAAACATAACCATTCAATATAGGAATACAAAGTTTTAAACTTAGAAGAAGTCATTTATCACACAATGGGCAGATTTTAATTTGATGGTCAGGGCAGATGTTTCTCCGGCACTTAGAACCCATAGTTTTGATTTTCCTGTCTTTTTCCTGAGGGCAAAAGCAACACCATCCTGGTTTCGATTTCTCCTGGATAGGTCTTTCTTTTTCTGTTGGTTTCTGAAGGATTGCACCAATGGTTATTTTTAAATTGCGTCTCAAAGTTGGCCATGTGAACTTATCGTGCAAATGTGGACTTATAAGGCTTTGACCTAATTCCTTCAGAAATCTGCGGCGAGATTTTATCAATGTCTATTGCCATTGTTAGAGCACTTAAATAACACCCACGAATTGATACCTACAGCATTAAGAAGTCCATAAAATAAGCACATCGGTCAGTGTCCTGTTTTTCTGGAAACAGGGTACCTACTTCTTGGCCATCTGATCAAACACATCAACGCCGCATTTTGTCTTGTTGTAAAAATGTACAATTTCTGGAAGTATAGCCTCCTTATCCTTATCTGGGGAATCGTGCATAGTGGACAACATGATCACTATTTTCTTTTGCTTGGACTTAGGTGGACAATAAGACAGAAGTGTCAGTGGGCCATCATAAGTAAACATTGAAGTTTTCCTTTCTCTCGATTGGATTTCCAAAAACAATTCAGGAATTTCTTTTTTGTTCTTCTTCATGGTTCCAACTATGGTAACACCTTTTTCAAGCATTTTTTTTGCGGTTGGTATGGCAGTGAACCAATTGTCAGAAGTGACATTTTGATTTCTGCCTTGGATCGGAGTAATGAGATCCATCACAGAGTGCTCCGCTACAGGCACATCGTGTGGGGTAGAGTCCTTTCCAGTGTAAACAATAGCTTTGAGCATATAGCCTGTTTTAGCATCACAGTTCATCAGAATTTTTATCCCATACTTATCAGGCTTTTATGGGATGAACATTTTGAAAACACATCTGCCACGAAATCCTAATAACTGTTTGTATATCGTACAGGAGTCGTCTAGTTGTGACTATATGATCAAATAATTCACGAATGTGTGCTAAACGATCAGTAGCCCGACGCTCCTCTCTAGTTTCATGGTCATCAAACCGCAAGCAATTGCTCAGAAGTTTAAACCGTGCTTGGGGCAAAGTAGCTCTAAAAATAGAAACTCCTGTAAATTTATCGAATATTTCTTTTGTTGTCAAAGAATTCATTTGGAAAACATCTGTCATGTAGTATAACCCAATCAAAGCTTTTATTTCTAAAATCGTAGTAGGTCGGACAAATGACGGAAATTTCTCAGGAACGTTGGTATCAGTTTCTTTATCTTCTTCTGAGAGTTCGTATTTGCCATATTGCAGTTTTTGGTCGCGAATCTCAACATTTGTGTAGTGGACTATCTTCTATCTTCTTGAGCACTTCGTCGGTAAAAAAGAGACTCCAAGCTTCCAACGGCGAAGATACTGCCCGTGCTCTGCCTTTATTCCCCGATGGTTGAAATAAAATGTTTCATCTCGCAATTCGGGACCTTTGTGGTTTTTCACCACTCCATTTATATTTACCTCTTTTTCCTTTACCGTACAAAGTAGTTAGCACTTCTAAAACCGTCATCAAGTCTGCACGCACATTTTTCCTGTCATTTGTTTCATCGTCCTCTTAATCGTCATCCTCACTTTCTTGCTTCTTATGTCTTTTGTCAGCTATTCAAACAGAATTGTCACAAAAAAAATAATACGATTTTACTACACTGGGGTACCTGAGAACCCCAAACCACTTTGTACACACTACCTATCGCATAAGCGCATGCGCAACAATTATGGTATTGTTGGTCCATTAATGATATGTAAATAACGGGAGCGCCAAAACAGTGCTGCGAATAGTTAAACAGTTACAAGAACAACAATATGCCCTGGGGTACTTGAGTACCCCGTGTAGGGTTTAAGGGTTAAGAATTAATTTTTTTTAGGTTATTAAGGTTGCGTAAATGACTCGGTCCCTCAGCAATATTTATGGATGTATACCACACATACATTCACGCACCTTCGCGCGCATAAACGCAGTAAAATCACGCTATAATGGCATTCTGGGGAATGCGTATATCGTTTCGTTGTACTGAAAATATGATATAACGAATATTGTTCGTTGTCATATAAAAAGACATATTATTTATATTTTAATGCTTTGTGACAAGTTTTTGCAACTTTATTTTTGTAATATCGCCTATTTGAAATTGAATAGGGAATAAAAATTCAAACTATGCGTAAACGAACTGAAGATTCTCAAAGCGCTTCTGCTATGGGAAGTCAGCCGGAGCTTAAAATCATTTCATTGTGTTGAAGTTTTTGTAATAGCGTTGTTTTTTGGTGAGATTATATATATATATGTGTGTGTGTGTGTGTGTGTGTGTGTGTGTGTGTGTGTGTGTGTGTGTGTGTGTGTGTGTGTGTGTGTGTGTGTGTCTATAATAAAATTTTACTTCATTTTCGTTGCCTTGTGCGAAATCAGGAGTTCTTTTTAAAATTTCCATAAATATATTTTGTTAATTTGCGATGCACCGCGTGAGCTTAAAATAATACGAATATTTCGCTCACGCGGCCGAATAAAATCATACCTTTTTATACTAGCGCCAGTTGGAAAATTTTAAGTGCCGTTTTCGAGAAGTATACGAGCTCAAAAAGTTCCACGAGTTAATGCGATAGAGGTCGGGAGGGCAAAAAACGTCGTCCGTACCTCCTCAGTCAATTTTGTGGGCGGTCCCCAAAAAATATTTTATGATATTTCCGCTATTAAGTTTTTGCATCTCAAATATATTTAGTGGGAGAGATTTTCGCCTCCTGAATTTGAAAGGTCACCAACTCCAAAATGGAGGGTCAAAGAATATTTTCCAAGGTCGTATAAAGCCGTGTATTTTTTGAGAAACTTTTTTTGATCTTCCTTTCAGGAATGCCACATCTCCCGCTCTATAGTGCTTTGTTACGTTTCGAGTTTTTTACATTTATGCACAAGACAAATTTATTACTGCGTACTCTCTGTACTCACCGCTTCCCTTTGTTCGATCTATTTTTTTATTCCATTATCTATATGTGATTGTTACAAATGCATCCAGCCCCACGACGAAAAATAAATTACATATATAAATAGAATTATCTTTCTTTGAATGAGGAAATCTAAGTGGAATATTATATCTGAATAAGAGCCTCTGACATTTTTAACGCTTTAAGAATCTAATGCACGAGAAAGATTTCTTAATCGACCTCTCACTCGCTCATCTCTATGTTAAAATATTTTCGAATTTAAATTATTCCCTTAATGTTTCTCCTCTGCTGCTGTAAGTTGAGACTGCAATGATTCTCTTTCATTCCAGCATAAAAACGGGAAAAAAATTTACAGTTGTAAAATTTAATTCATTTACTACTGTATGGAAAAACTAAAATAAAGTCTAGTTCTGCGAAAATAGACTGCACTTCGTATGAGAGAACTTTTAGGATTCGTGGCGAATAAAAACTTAGCTGAGACGTTGGCATTTTCCTTCGAATTATTAAAACTCAATTTAAAAAAACGTCGAACCTTTAACTCTATCGTGTTCATACCTCTTCATTTTTCCATGCTCGACTTTCCAACCTTCTCCCACTCAGTTGTTTCTCCCAAAGTCCTCGGTGCCCACATCCCTCGTCGTCATAAAATCCCGGCCAAATCTTAGTCTCCTTTTATACGGCACGCTCGAGATATCCCCTTTCCAACCCCTCTCTTTCTCCTCCTTTCTCTCTCTCTCTTACTCTCTCTCTCCCTCCATCTCTCTGCTTGGATTCTTGATACCCCACAGTACCCGCCTCCGGCCACGACACTTTCAAAACCGCGTCCCCGAAATCAGCGCGTTGCTGCTTCCTTCTTTTGCCGCGCGAAAGAATGCTTAATCGCGTCTCCGGTTTTTTTCCCTCAGAAGCGTCTCCATTACGGAGAGATCTTTTAAAATTCCTCTCTCTCTCTCTTCTCCTTGCCACCCTCCTCCTTCCTCTCACTCCTCCCAACCTCGATCCCCGCTTCAATCTACTCGTCCAAATGCGCGCGGAGGTCGTCCTCTTTTTCCCTCCCGACGCTTTTGCGGGATCTTTTCTAAGACTACGTGCGACGACGTCTTCTCCCATCGCAAGGAGAATCCGCATCGTCAGATCTCAATCTCTGGAGGTCGTTAAAGGCCGTATGTAACCCTTTTTTCTCTCTCTATCTCTCTCGTCTTCTTCCACTTTAGCTTCCTATAATATCTTCTCCTTCCCTTAACCCCCACCCCCCCCCCACCCCACCCCCAATATCCTCTTTCCCGCCGAATTCCTCGTTCTGTCTCTTCTCGTTTGATTCCGACCTCCTCCACATCGAGCTGCCCTCCCTTCGCCAGGCTTCTTATTTTATTACGCTCCTCCGTCCTTTTGTCCCTGTCCACTCACGTGTCATCTTAACCCTCCTAAAACTTATTTCTTTCTATTCGCCTTCGTGGACCTCGGCGTTCTTTTTCTGACCTCTTTGTTAACGGCACCTCTCAATATTATTGCCTCTCCTGTCTACCTGTGATTTCCTCCGTAACGTTTCTTATTCAGTACTATACTGTTACTTTGAATAATTACCGGACTTAAGTTACTCATATCTCCCTTTTCTAACGCAATAATCCCAGTTATAATCTTTCAGAGTAGGTTTACTCAAAATAAGTTTCGTGATTATCGAGTCTTATTTTTGTGCGAAAATAACTGTAGCGTTGATAGGATTCGTCTTTTGAAAGTTAATCGAGGATGAACATTTTCGAGAATGTGACATTATCCGGAAGTCGTGAATACTGTGAAATGTTTATACAGCTTTTACGTCTTTTGAATTATTTCTGGTAGGTATATGGAGTTTTATTAAACTCATTAGAAAACTCGGAGGCTCTAAGGCTACCTTATTTAACCCCCCTCTCTCTCTCTCTTTTCCAATTCTGTCCGTCTTTATTTTTCCCTTTCCTCTCGTTTCCTATCCTCCTTAATGTTAAGGAGGCGAAGGCCCTATGCCTTGTGACCGGCATAAAAGGCCCATCGCGGGCGTTGCTACGGAGGAGAACCTTTCTACGATAAAAAGGAGGTTAAACTGAGGGCCGAAGGGAGGTCCATCCTGAGATTGACAGTCGCGGAATTACGAGATCACCTTTACGGAAAAGCCTACAAAAGCTCGTCAGTGGAGTAGCTCTCTCTCTCTGTCTCTGTCCCTTGGGATGAACAGTAGGGATCGCACATCTGTACCCTCGCTCTACTTCCATCCGTGAATCCATCATTACCCCTCGTCGGAGTCTTATTCAGCCCCGTTATTTACTCTATAACTATTTTCCCTTTCAGTCGAAGGTTTAACTGAACCAATTTGGATCGCTTTTCAATAATGTTATCGTATTTGCTTTCAAATTTATGAGACGTAGAGAAGGTGTTGTGATCGGAGAAAAATATCATAAGAAGATATCAAGTAAGAGGCAAGGAGTAGGAATTTTTATTGATATGAGACTATTGACTTAAGAACTAGTGCCAAGTATGTTTAAACTAGTTTCATGGTCAATTTGTCTCGTGAAAGATATATAATAGCCGCTCTTGTCGACAAAACGTGCTTTTTGATAGATATATAAAATAATGTCGATAGCTTGAGCGTGTTATAGATCCAGCGTAACATTGATTGTGCCGAGGAAGCTAAATTTTGGAAATTTATTCACAGAATCAGATAAATTAGTGCCGAACACTCTACGCGCGATTCGATTTTTTTCTTAAAATCCTGCCCATGTTTTTATAGCTCCGCTTCGTCGAATGAATTACTCAGAAATTCACTGGAGCGATCACCTTTCGGGCAATAATAGCTCACACAAAAATTTCGCTGAAATGTTTTAACTGCATTCCATTAATCCCTATTTGGCTGCGTGGCGGCGCTCCAAATTAATCCTCTTATAAGATTAATGAAGGAATCCACGTTGTACTAACGTCCGTAACCCCCACGAAGTTAGGGAATAAAAAAATGCAGTATCAATGTTGTTGCTCAGCAACGCTGAGGGAGTTATTTCATAACGTTGGGCATGAACGGACAACTTAAAACCTATTTTTCCTTCATAACCAGGTGGAATTTCGAAATGAGATATTTGGGTACAAGAAACGCGATCCACACCCATCAACCGTAATTTGCATCAAATATCTTGTTGTGAAAATCTAGGTAGATGAAAAAATTGGCTGTTACAAAAAATTTCCCAAGCTAAACGGCTCTGGGAAGACAATTGAGAATTATAAAATGTTTATTTATTCAAAGTCTACATGTACTCGAACAAAAACTTCATATAAGACAATGGTTCCTCACGTTCTTTTGGAACCAGTCGAGATTCCTTAGCTTTGAAAATTCACAAATGTATAATTAGCACTTAATGATTACCAAATCCTCTGGACTAAATGAAATGGATTGAACACTAGTGTGCAAAGGTTAAGATGTGGCGTTCCCACGATATATAAATGCATTTAAAACAAACCAGGTAATAATGAGCCACAACTACAACCCTTTAATTTCCTAAATTTATTCTTCAAATCTATTTTCGATTGGGTGTTACCTGCGTAAAGGGCGAAAGTGGGTTTTATATTGCTCTCGAGCTGAAACGTTTGGGCACCGCTAAGCTAAAGTGTTTTCTTCGTAAATGGTAAGGAATTGAGATGATTTTTTGTCAGGTTTCTTTCTTCAATTTCTTAGAGGCTATAAATAAATCACTCTAGTTACAGTAATAATTGCCCTTTTTGGACAGTTCTTCTCTGTTATAATAATCGAGTACAGAAAGAGTGTTTATACTCTTTACTCAATTTATAACGGTTTATAAATTGCACAAAATCTCTTTACAGATTCTCGTACGGAATGTTTTTTCTAGCCAATGTTAGCAATATTTTGGAAAGGACCGGCATTTCTCGGCAATCATAAGGTGGATTATGATGTCCCAAAAATTAATATTCGAAATGTTTTACTCCAGCCAATCGTAACGTGCTCTGGGCGTTCATAAAAATGTCATACCTAAGTTTGCATCTGGTGTAATAAAGCCCAAGAAGGTCAGACTAACGTTATATCTTTCACATATATATATATATATTTATTGGAGATTTCATTCCGATTGTTTCGTTCATGTAAAAGTTATATTCAAACGAATAAGACAATTCGCAGAAGAGATAGCTTTCACGAAAAAATAATAAAAAATTGGTGGGCGAACTTATTTTTACCGGCTATGAACGTTTTCGGAATGTGGGCTTTGAGGCGATAAAAAAAGGGGGCGCGAGGACATTAAACGAGCTATTTCTCGAGAAGTTCATATTTTAACTGATCACCGCCATAATTCCCTGACATTCGTGAAAGACGTATCGGATCCTCAGACTAATCCCATTAAAGGAAAAGGGCTCTTCTTTCCCTTTCAATTTTCGTCGTTGATATGTACGTAGGTTTTTTAAGATTATTTTTAGAATTTTAGCGAAGTCATTCCTTAAACTGTCATACAGAGGTTTTCAATTTCACTATTTCGTTTTGGTCTTATTTTATTTAAACGATATTTCGTAATTTTATCGCTTTCCCAATAGATGCGTGAAAAATATTCCTTTTCACTATGTACATTTTTTATTCAACCCTGCTTATTTGAAATATTTCATATATATATATATATATATATATATATATAATTTTGAAGGTGAAAATAAAATATCAACCAAGAGTTTTATCGATGGGTTCAAGTAGGTATTTGAATTATTTGTTGTTCAAAAATTATTTTAATTTAATTTGTTTTATATGCGTATCTGTACAAAATCTTATAATATTGTCCGGAAATTTATAATGTTTACTTAATTATTTGTCAATGATGATGGAAAATGTATTAGGTTGGAAAGAAGTAAATTACCTTTTTAATTAGTTGGTAAAACCCCAAATTCATCTCATTGGGTTTACTAATTCCCTTGTTGCAACGCACAAAGTATCTTATTGTTAGTTTATTTCATCGTCAATTTAAAAATACAGTATTCTCTCCTATAACGCGGGTTTCTGGTGCAATGGTGCGACGATGTCAATAAAATATTACTAATGACACGGAAACAGCTGCTTAAATTCCATCACACGAGGTTCAGGCTGTTTTAACTTACCGCGTAACACTAGTAATTTTCTGACTTCTTCGCCCTTCAAAATCGCCATTTTAGTCTATATTGGCATCCTTGTCCTTTATGTTTGTTTTCCTGTCGAGGAAAATGCGCATAGACGGCTTTAAAATTTAGAGTTTGAGTGAAGAGAAGTCAAGGTCTGTACACATGTGCGAAACACCGCTGCCGAGACAGGATGGAAAGGTCCGTATGCGTGTTCGTCACACCATATTTAGGGGCTAAGATCCCAATATGTTCGTTTCATTCTATGCCTTCTAGCAGTCCTGCACATGACGTCTCTCCAGTCTCAACGTCCGTGTTTTTATTCCTCCATCTAACATACATCTCTGTCCTTATATATCGGCGCAGCAAGGATAATCATTCATTTATAAGGTGTTATTATTTAAATGCAATTATTTTTGTTACTGCCCGAATCATCGGATTCCTCTTTTTTTCTTCAATTTCTGGAATTTTAGGAAAAATATTAGTAAGAGATTTCACGGGAACCTATAATTTTCCTATTTAGCCCTAAGATCATATGTCGCAGACGTCTATCATGATTATTCAAGAACGTTTATATTCCAAATCCGCGAATAAAATATATTTCAGTCTTAAATCTCTTAACAGAGTGACGTGAATTCATAAAACCCGAGATATTTCTGAGATCTCTTAACGTTCACATCTTATCATTCATTATTAGGTGTTCCGAGTTTAATCATACGCTTGTTCAGGTAAAGGATGAAACTTCCACGCGTGCTCAAACATACGTTGTCTCACGCACGCCCCCGCCCATACGCATCTATTACAACTTGCCACACCCCCGGAATACCGCCTTCACTAGGCATCTTTCCATCATCGTCAACGCCGATATCTTCGCACACTTTACTTTCCTCCAATCATAAGTCCTAATCACCTTATCGTTTACCACCTACTCAGCTGGATTATCTTTTTTCCCCAAAATCACCTAAGTTTCCCATTGCATTTTATTTATTTGTTACCCTACCCTAAAACGTCTAGCCAACCTAACCCCGGCTAACCTATCCTCCTAATCAAACCATCGTTTTTACTGCCCTTTTGCCCCCCTAGCAACCATATCCTAATATACCTTCAGATAACCCCATCCTCGTAATCAACCATTTATTTTTCGGCAGCCACCCTATTTCACGCGGGCAATTCAATCCCCTCATTCATCCCATTTTCGCTTCCAACGTCATTCCCAATCTTACAGTCCCGCCCCAACATTACCGCTCCTGTCTTCCTAACCGTCCCATCTTTACACCTTAATCTCCCTCCTCCAACATTTTCTCCCGTTTTATTATTATTTTAACGATCCTGAGGAAATGTCGGCTTCTCCCTCGCCCGCGCCGAACGATAGAGCCCCCCGCTTCAGCGTCCGCAGTTTTCCGCTCTCAAAAAAAGCTTCAACGCCACCCCCTTTCAATCCTCCGACCCATCAACCCCCAATATCCCTTCTCCACGTAAAAATATATCAAAACCCCCCACCCTCGTCACCCGTCCTTCCAATGGCCACCCAAATCCTACCCCTTCTTACTTTCCTCTCACCTCATCTCCCCCGTCTATCGAGTAAAATCACCTCCCGTTCCTCCTACTCTTCGCATAACCATCGCCCCATTCCTCGGGAATTTTATATTTTCTCCAGGCTTAGGAACTCATTTTAACCGGTTTCTCGTTCCGTCTTCTCTTTCGGGAGGGACGGTAAAAATAAAGTCTTTCATTTGTCTCTTTTTTTTCCGTCTCTCTGTATGCAGCGCCCTCTTGATGATTGTAATATCGGCTAGCCTCCAATGGTTTTGATATCCGTGCTTCTTCTTCTCCGCTTGTCTTCGCTTTTTTTTTATCATTGGTCGTTGTTTAATGTACGTAATCTATAGTAACTTTTCTTTGGGTTCATTTTTAGCGGTTTTTTAAATCCGCTAATGTTATCGTTTTTTTTCGTCAGTCCGTCTGCCACACTTCCATATCCGGTGAACTCTTTTTAAATCGTTCAAGTTAGAGCAATCAAATTTTGAGGTACTGTTCATGGTGATGAATTATTCCCGCAGTTAAAATTTGGAGTTTTCAGGGGCGTAATTGAGTCATTTTTATTTAAACCGCTCTTAATATCTATTTCATCAGGTATTTTCTTACTTGGAATAGTTTAATCGTTCTCCATGACAGAAAAAGCCGAGTATATATTCCCAACTGCTTGCCTAAATTTAGTCGCTAAGACATTCATTAGAGTAACTTTCGGTAAATTATTTACTGCTTCAGTAGCCCTAACTTAACATGGACATTTTCGAAATACATTACTTCGGATAAAATGACTTTTTATGGAATGAATCAGCAGAAATAGCCACTAGAACCTTAAAAATAAATATTATTTGGATTGCTTTCTTGTTTCTCTGAGGGAAAATATCTAGGCTTTCGAGTATAGGTATTAGTTGAATTTCTTCAAGTTTCGTGGCACCATTTCTTTAAAAAGATTTACCACCGCTTCTACTGATTTCTTATTCCGATCTTTGAATGTCGTTAATGCCCTTCTGGCAGCATTCGTCGCATGTAATTGAGCCAATGGTATCACTCCACTCTTGTATAAATGTTTCAATCTAGTATACAATCAAATGGCGATTGAGTTGCTTTCTTTACAATGTATAAATTAAGGGAAACCTAGTTCAAGACTTCTCCATATATTTGAAGAATTTTAGATTCCGTTTTTAAGTGACAGTTAAAAAAAATGCTAATGCATATGAATCGCGCATATTGTATTCCATTCGAACGCTCAGGCGCTAATGACAGTACTGTCCTGCCTATAAACATCACACGAACGATATTCCATTCGGACGAAGAAACATTCTGGATGAGTTACAATGTCTTTCTCTCCAATTCTTTCGTCATATATCTTTAAGTTATCTGTTTAAATTATTTATTCATTCCTCGGGTTCATTTCTTCTCTGTCCTCGCCGATACCCATTATTTTCATGATGTCGTCCTTAATCTAACCATAATTTATCACCGCCTTCTTTTCGCCGCATTCGCATCATTAAATTCCGCTTATTCTTCCACGTTTTTTTTATTTCTCCCCTCCATTCTCCTCTCCCCCCCTCTCCCTCTCTCCGCGTCTCTCTCTCCCTTTCTCTCTCTCTCTCTCTCTCTCTCTTTTACATGAGGTTCTCGAGCGCATTGCGGTAATCCCGTCATTAGGAATGCATTCAGGGATTAAGGACTCGGGTCGTAATTTACAATCGACATCTTAACGTGATTTATTGCACAACTTAAAGAGATTTTCTCGAAAGAAATGTGTATCGTTAAATATCTGGGTCGAAAATCTCCTTCTTTACAAACGGAATAGTGAGAGAAAAATCTACGTTATGACGATGCTATCGATTTCGGTTTTAGCGCTAATTGTTAACTAGGTTGTGATATATAGTAAGCTCGTACTCATAAAATGTTAAGTTCATTGGTCGCATAATATATTCTTTATGACATAGGAGACGGTCTAAAATTTCCTGGTGATTGTAAATGAGGTGTAGGTTTTCTCTATGCCTGTGAAACATCGTCGAGTTGAGACATGGAGGGTGCACAAACATTTTTTTCATAGAATGGATTGTTTAAGAGATATTACAATTCTCAGTCTGAATTTCAGTACATAGCTAAGTGATTAAATGCGATCAAAAACATCCCAATGCCATCCATTTTGTAGACAAATTTTCTTTTTAATACTGACAGCGATCCTAGTGCCAAAAAAGCTAATTTTAATCGCTCACTCATATTTTGTTATCCATAGCAACATATAACAATTTTCTTTTCTTATTTCGCTTCAATGTTATTCAAAGTGTTTGTCGTTGTGAACATTATTCAGTGTTGAAAAGTTATTGCCGATAATTATTCTATAGGTCACTCTAGTTGAGAGCAGCATAATCATAATCATTATCCTCTGTATGGAGAAAGTCATGTGCCAGACGCATCAGATTTTTATAGTTAGGGAGCAATTATATCGCCTAGAATTCGCCCGTGAAATTTGGATCCGACTTCGTTTAACTGATACAATTTCTTCCCATTCCGTCATATTAAATTGAAATAAAATCACTAGCTTCTCTTTCATCGTTCGTAACACATTTATAACTCGGCAACTTTCTTTTACTTTCTGTAAAATATCCACATTACTTTCTTTTCTCTCTCTTTCTTTCTTTAAGTCGAATACCCTCTGGTACTTCCCAACTCCTTTCTTCATCATCCCTTTTCTTCGAAAATTCCCCCGTTCCCTCCATTCCTTTAAATCCTTCGGTTCAACTCGGCGATTCCTCACTTCTACCCAAGATTCCTCCTCTCTCCATATCTACGTGCTTCCAACCGCCTCTCCCTCTTTCCACCTCCACCCCTCTCAACTTTATTTCCTCTCTTATCAATCCTCATTTCTTGAAATTCTTCTTCCACTCTCTAACTCTATTCTCTCTCTCTCTCTCTCTCCCCACATTCTCGTGAGATTTGTACTTTTGGCTTAAATTCTCTCTCCCTATCCGTCTCCCAACCTTTCTATCCTTTAACTTCCCCGTTTTCCTCTTACCTTTCTATTACTGTAAATACATTCCTCTTTTCCGTTACTATTTCCTTTTTACTTTCTCCATACGTAGTATAGAGCAAGTACCTATTGTGATCACGAAAAAAATCGACTTCGAGATTTCAACGGAAATACACGTTTTGAGGTCCCTAGAACACGTTTAGACTATTTTCGGAATGATGTCCGTGTGTGTGCGTGTGTATGTTATTGTGGGCGCTCTAACTCAAAAAGTACTTGCCATATCGTTACCAAACTTCATATATAACACTTTAACATGAGCACAAAGAACTGATTAGTTTTTGGACAATAACGGTTAACCGAAGTCGAGGTTTATTCGGAACCCGATTCGGTTTTTGCGATATTTATCCGTTAAAACATCATTATTGTATATACAAATTGATATAAGTATTATAGAGAATGTAATTTCCTATAACTTTTATTTGAAACAATTTTCCGTAGCAGTTATTGTTTAGGAATTATTTATAAATAATCGGTTTTTTCGGTTTCCGTCAAATATCTCCTTAAAAACGTCGTAATTGGTCATCTTCGCGAGGACCGAAGTTGTAGAGAATAATATTTCTTCCAAGTTTTGTTTGAAACAAATTTTCGTAGGACCATCCATTTCGGAGATATTTTGCTTTTTCTTAATTTCCAGTATACAGCGCCACCACCATGTAGCGGTGAATTCTGTAAACATATTAAAATTTATACCTAATTTAGGCAATAAGGACTGTATTCTTTTACGATACGAGATAATAATTTTGCCTTATAATAAAATTATTCATAATAATTTAAATATCTATACACCAAATATGGAGAAAGTCATGTGTTGGCCACATCAGCTTTTTTATCCATCTCTTCGCTAAACATTCGACGCTTTCTATCCATCCCTCGTCTTTCTCCTAACACCTTTTTAGAAGTGTTTTTCAATATCAAAATAGCGCCTTTCAGATTCGGTCTTGCCATATTTTAACGAAATTTGTAATTTAAAAATTGGAGAAGAGAACGGCATACTCAGGCTAAATCTTTCAATCAAGTCCTTGAGTTGACTTTAAATGAATTACACTTCTTTCTGTAATTCTTAGTCGAAAGCGAACAAAAACCTGTTTCGTAAAAGTTGCTAGAAAAGAACAAATTAAAATTTTTACGTTTCATTGGTAGCATACAACGTTTGCGCAAAAGTGACTATCAAAAGTGTTATATGCTTAACTGCATCCTATGGACGCACACTATTTAAGGTTTCCTGTTTGAGGCTTATATTACTGGAAATAGAATCTGAAAGTTCGAATCTCAAATTTCAATTAACACGTTCTTAGAAAATAAAGAAAACCGCTGAAATTATAGTACGTTCAAATTATGTGAGACTATCAGGGTTCTCGCGTCGGTGGAAACAAATATTAACATTTAATCTTTTAAGTCTCCTTCTAAGTATGCCTTTGATTTTCGAAACACCTTTAGCGCGCAATACTTCTACGCCTCCCTTCTTCCTTCCTTCCTTTCATGAATCTCTCGCACTCTCTCCTTTCCATCCAACTTCTGTTTAGCCTCCGTCTCTCCCTCCCTTTACCTTTATCTCCCTTTTCCCAAGCGCTCTCTCTCTCTCTCTCTCTCCCCCTCGTTCTTTCATACTCACTAAACCCTTTCCTCTCGCCCTCTCTAACCCTTTACTCCATCCTCATTCACCTTCACCTCTTCTCCTTGGCTTTTTTCTCGTCCTCTTTCCCTTCACTCTTGACTGGTCTCCCTTTTATTCCCCGCCTCTCCCCTTTCCCCTATCTCTCCCCCCTCCTGCCGAGGTTCTCTTTCTGACCACTGATTCACCCCTTCTACTACACTCGTCTTTTTTTTTTAAGAAAATGATTTTTTCTTCCTTTTTTTCGTTTAATCTCTTTCGATTTTTTAAATCTCCGTCTCCCTTTCCCTCTCGTTTTTACATCTCTGACTCGCTCCTGCGTCCTCTTTAAGTTCTTCGCTCTAAAGGAGAGATTTTTTTGCGGCATTTGACCGTTTATCCTTATGGGAGCGGTGAGCGGGATTTTAAACTTCTGTCCAGACGTAGAAAGTTCCAGGAGTAATGGAATAAATCTTCCTTTTTCGGAGCGGTAACATTAAAGGTTAGAGAGTGAAAATAATAATAATAATAGGTAGGCGATTAATTTTTTCTTCCCCGTAAAAAAAATTAATTCTTTTTCGAATCGTTTGAATACATTTTTTTTTTATTAGGTCAAGTGATGACGCGATGGTTTTATTTCCTTTCGCATGCGCTTACCATTTTTTTTTACCCGTTCCCTTTGAGCGTTACCTAATGTTTTTTTTTACGCTCTCGAGTCCATGACAGTTTTTTCGTTTCCAACGTGAGTGTATACGCTCGGGATGGAAAAGAAAACATCGCGGTCAGTTACGATAAATAAGCTCGTAGCGTATCCAAAGCAAATGTGGGACAGTTCCAATGTTTATTTCTATGTTTCTTTGAGAGCGGGAAGAAAAGGACGGTTTTTTGCGAATTTTGTATCAAATGGTACGTGTGAAAACGTATTCAAAACATAAGGTGATTTTTTAAAAATAAATTAAAGCAGCTATGAATAGATGTTTACCGTAAAACGAACCCCATGATATTCCGATTTACACATATAATACGATACGCAACTTTTTTGTCGCTACAGGAATCAAATAGTTGATCGGCATCGGTGACAAAATAGCCGTTATTTTACTTTTGAAATTATTACACAATATCTTTTCTTTGTTAGTCTGTAAACACTCAGTGTTGATTTAAACGATTTCTTTGTTTTTATTTGGGACTTAAAAATTCCGAATCGAAAAGCTTCCGGTGTTTCTAATGTTTATAAACTAGACGAATGTTTAAGGTTCACGAGTTATAACAGGAAAAATTATATAACTTCAGCAATATCATTTTCAGTCTTATAAATTATGTTTGCTATCATCCATGTACAAACGTATATTTTAAGATCTTAAATTATTCCTCTTAAAAATATTCATCGAGTGCATTTTTTTCACTTTTGGATTTATTGCAACTAAAAACGTACAAAGAAAGTTGAACCCCTTGTTTTGGGGTACAAATTTTCTGAATGTACGATATTAATGACAAAGGCTCCGATTGATAAAAGCACCTTAAGCGTTCCAAGCGGAAATTTGTACCTATTCTGCGAATTTCTGACGTTTACACCTGGCTCACTGATGCTGCGCATAATTGCCGGTAGCTTATCGTTTCAATTTCTTTTAGACAGTAATTATTAAATCATTTATTTTTCGGTAATATGCACTTTGATTCATGTTCCAGTCTTTAAAAAAATTATATCTCTTGGGTATTTGATAGTCATACTTTTAGCTGCTTTCTGTGGATTTTTGTGTTTCTAAATATTGTAAAGGTAATGTTAAAAATGTTATATTTTGCCAATAATCGTTTGGCATAAATTGTATCAAATTAATGCAATCCATTTTTACGGATTGTACAGTATTACGTTAATATAGCTGCAGTGAAACGTAAACATGCTATTGACTTTAGAATTGTCTCTTTAGCGATTCCTAGATTTAGGAATCGCAAGACGATTTTTTCTCACGAATGGCGATTGGTTTGGTCGTTTATATGTAACAGGACTACTGAAATCGTAATAGAAATATTTAAAAAATATAAACATTTTCCTTTACCATGTTAATCCATAATTCTTGTCGAATTTCCAAATAAAATATTTGTTCTTTCCTAATAGCCGTTTTTATGACTAGTAAATTTACGGAACGAACGAAAGCATTTTATTTATTTGCTTCCTGTGAAAGGCGATTGCGTTAGATAAATGTTTACGAATCCTTGTTATTGATAGATTCACGTAATCGAAGAGATATAGTAACTTCTCTTGTACAATCTCCCCTTTATGATAATTTATAGGATTTCTTTTCAAACGTAGTGTTTTCCTACTTCCGTAAAATATCAAACTTCAAAATGAAATTCGAACATTAAACACCGGATTACCAGTGGATTTACCTATTCGCGAATCTTCATTTTTTTAAACATGTGTTCTTCCCATAGAAACCAGTACGCTTGGCGACACAGTCCAGCGTTATCCTTTTTAATCCATCGTTTCATTATTTTATTCGTTTTTATTCGGTTGCAGGTAGGTGCGTTAAAACGACTGTGCATTCGCGCATAACTCGCGACAAGAGTAAATTAACCGAAACGAACTTTTAAAAAAATATAAAGGTCGTATGGAACGGTTGGCAGTTTAACTGCCATCAAAATAAATAAAGGAAATGAAGAATACAAAAATATCCTCGAATTGTCTAATCCGTTATCCGACGGTGGCTTTGTTTTATTTTTGTAATTCGAATACTTTTTGTGATCTTCCGCGTCGGCTCTAACATATTGCCGGTTCCTTTTTAGTCGGGTGATTTTTTTTTATTACAGCCATACGCTAAAAAAAATAAAAACAATCGAAAGGTTTTCGAACTGTGTAGTATTGCTTATCAACCGCCCTCCCAAGGGTTTTATTTTGTTTGCTCGTGTATGAGGCGAATCCACTTCGCGGTGCGATAAATTAGCTCATCCCGGTGTTTAATGTTGTGTGCACTAGAGGCAATTACATCGCAAGCATGTGGCACGCTTCAAGCGCGTCATTTGTTTCCCTGGTTCTCTCTTTCTCTGCCCTCTCTCGGATTTTTGTATTAATCGTCTCCCCTTTTTATTATTTTTTCGCTATTTTTCCCGGGGTCCGGTTGTTTGTAACCCATAGCTTAAATTGCGTAGGTATTCCGTTGGTACGAAATAGTTGCTCTTTACTTTTTAGAGTTGAATACCTCATTTCTATTTTTGCGTTTCCTATGTGGTGAGTTATTGTTTTCTTTCGTCGAAAAAAAATTTTTTTTTTTTGGTAGTGTGGAAGAACAGTCGGGTCAGATAGGTCACTGTACACGCATGCGTAGTTTCGTGTTTATTCTCCATTTAAATAATTTACACGATATATAATTTAAATAGATTTTAAAGCACTTGGATTTAAAAATGTAAGAATTATAGCACGTTGGTTTTATTTTTCTGTAGCGCCATTTCGCGTTCATTAAGCAATTTCTTCGCCTCGCCAAATCTGCATTTGGAAAGCTTTTCATGCATTAAATCACGGTCGGTGCAAAATTCACTGCTGCGGAATGCGGGATTTCATAATTTTATTCCACATCTAATCAATCCCATAAAATACCGCCGTACTATTCGTTTAAATGGCAGTATGTTTCCCAAATTATTTTCTCTTCCTGTCCTAATTGCGCACCTTTCCCTTATACGTATTCTGCGTACTCTTGATATCGAGTCCACAAAATCATTGGGAACCCTTCGTAAAGCCTTTTACTGTCCAAAAATCGAAAGACAGACTAGGTGTGGTCGTCAAAAAATTTTAATGGTAAATTTTAATAAATAAAGCAACATCTCTCACTATGACACTGATATTTTTCCAGATTTTTTTAAAAAATGCGTGCACTTTATAAATACGACAAATATTTTTTTTAGAGAGCGCTAGGCCTCTCTTTAAGTGCGGGGCCCGGTGCAATCTCACCGTTCGCACCGCCCTGTCGAGAGACAAAGGAGTTCACAAATTATTAATCGCAATTTTTAATTCGACGATTAATTATTATAACCTTATAGATTTATCCTAACTAAAGTTCAATTCAATTTCGAGCTCGAGTAAAAGAAGACGCGCATTTCAACTACATGTTTTCCGCTGAATACAGATACTTTTATGGCGAAAGCAGGTTATATTAATTAATCTATACGTTTATTTCGAATGTTTTTCGATCTCGGCCTAATGCCCACCTTCTCTTGATCGATTGCACCTCGCCGTTAGGAATTAGTTGCGTCCTCGTGTTTTATTTTTCTTGATGGAGTTTAGGGACCTCGAAAGACGTCAGGGAGTTTAAAACCCACTCTATCCTTTCGCCCTATTTCGAACCCTCTGTTACTACTCGCCCAAATTTTTTTCTCACTTTCTCGTTACCCTCATCATTTTGTTCCAGCTGGCTCCGACCGAATCATTTCATTCAGACATCTCTGCTGTATTTTTTCTCCCCCCCCCCCTCCTTTCTCTCTCTCTCTCTCTCCTGCGATCAATCCTATTACCCCATTTCTCTCTACTTCTTCCCTCTCTCTCTCACTCACTCACACACACACACACACACAAAAGTAGCCCAGCGACTGTTCGAACTAGCACCCTAAATGCACAACGTAATACCAGATGTCGCAAGCGTTGTCCATCTCGCATGCTACCTCCCTTTCCCTCCTCCAACCTCTCTCTCTCTCTTCGGACCTCCGTCCCCCCTTTTTTTCTTCCTTTTCAATCCTTCTTCCCCTTCCTCTTAATCTCCCTTATTTTCCACTCTCTCTCTCCCTCCCTCCCTCGTTCCGTCTCCATCCAAGCTCTCGCCTCCTCTTCTCTCCCTCCCTCTCTTTTTTTCTCCCCCTACCTATCCTGTAAACGTTACCTATAGTATCTCGCTTTAATCCCGTGTGTGCCACCGTAGCTCTTCCTCCTCTCCCCCCCCTCCCTCAACAATCCCTCCTCCTCCAATTCCTGTCTACTAAATCCTAAACAGGGACGCCTATCATTCATTCTCTCTCTCTCTCTGTCTGTCTCTCCCGGCCGCAATTTAAAGCTTTCTTCCCAATCCCTCTTTGCCCTCTTCTCATTCTCCATCTCTTTATATTCCTCTGCTTATGGTCTATTGTTCTCTGATTCTCGTTTTACTACTTCCGATAGACAATTATCATTCTTTCTTCTTGCATTGTTTTTCCTTCACTTGAATGTTTCTACGAACTATTACACGGATGTACATGGAACCGCGTTTGTGTTTGTATTGATATAAACAAATTTTTACTTGGCAAAAATAAGGAATAAACGGCCAAAAGCTACGCTTATACGTTTATATTTACGTTATTATTATTATCGATTAATTATCAAACATCTTTAATGCGTGCGCACAGATATTTAATTCTTCCCTCTTTCTCTATCTCCTCAACGTTTGTCTTTCTACCTTTTCGTCAGTCCTACCGCGTCCTTGTTGCCTCTTCCAGCTCTCTTTATTCTCGTCCTCTCGTTGTCCAGTCTGCTAACGGTAAGCGTCATATTTCTCAGCTAAATTTCTTTTATCTATTTAAATTGTGTTTTGTGAATGCCGTTAATATCTCGTTAATAATACTCTTAATTTTGTCATAAAATTGTACAAAAGTAAGTTATTAGAAAGATTTATCATTCTCGTGACAAGGAAATGCTTTAAGGTGAACGTTTAGAAACGGTACTAGGAGAATATCTAACTTGTTCCATTATATAATGATAGGCAACATTTCATGATTAATTCGCTCGATATGACATGCCAGCCATTCACTGGAGCGACGATTCTTTTTGCGCTGAAACGCAGTTTGAGAAATATTACCTGAGAATATTCTATTTGTTTCTAGGGCTTTCCCTGTTAGAATCGTTAAACACTGCCAGCTCTGTGAGAGAGCGACTCGTGTCATCACGCCGCAGAACCAGTCACAAAAAGGGGCTTCTTCCGCCAAGCCTCGAATATCTTCTCGCTATCTTTTTTTTTTGCCCCATAATGCATGGCGGGATAATAGAATGAATGCCGTCATTTGGCTTCCTTAACCGAATCACGGGCTTCCACGAGCTACATAGATTCGCGTGCGCAGCGTTGCTCGATTTTCCGCGGGCGAGTTCGGCAGTGTTTCCGGTTGAAGCACAAACATCAACATCTTGTTATTAGACTTAGTGGTGTATTTGTTTTTATCTCTTACTCTCGTTTATTCTCCCTTTCCGTCTAGCGTTGCTATGGAGGAGAGGACATTGCGTCAGGAAGATTAAAGGATGATTTTGAAGCTGGAAAGTTTCTTTGCGTTAAGAATATTTTTGTTAATATTTTTAGGCGATATATCTTTTCATAAGTTAAAAGCTTAAAATTTTAACTATATTTTTTTGAGTTACTATTGTTTTTTTAAAGGACGGCTATGCGTGAAGATATTCGATTTTTTTGTCTTTTTTTAAAAGAAACATTATGGAGTTGGCGTTATGGCTGCAGTTCAGTTTGTGGCTCCAGCAACTATCAGTGATTTACCACTGAGGAAGGCTGTTATGTAACAGAAACGCGCAACTGGTCTTCCCAAGCTTTTTATTGTTATTGAATCTATCTAAATCATCAATAATCTTTAATGCCGAACGTTTTTGTTCTCGGTAAGGGATTTTATAATTTTTTCATAAATTAAATTTCATTTTACGATTAGTTGTCTCTAAGCTATCTTTGACGACGTAACATATGATATGGATATGAGATCCATTCGTATATTCTATATTCTTCGTAGTTCTTCAGTGGATGATGCTTAACAAATATTTTACAATAGCATGCACGTTATATTAAATTGATGGACCCTTATATCCAGTATTATTTCCGTGGTGTGAATTATTCATGTTCACATGTGAATTACCCTTGAAAATTTGTAAATTACAACACATGAAAATACTATTTTGTGTAAGAAATGTGGAATTTTGGCGGAATTGGAAATCATGTTCGTTCCCTCCGCTATTGAATTTAAAGTAGTTCCTCTATTCCGTTATCTATACCTAGCAGTTATTGAAATCGTATCTCTATATTACTTTCGCGTAACATTTCTATCGTACAAAACGGCCCTGGATTGTTTAGTGACATCCTCTACGTCAGAACATTCCGGTACGTGTACGCGCAAACAATTGCATTTGTTCGCATTTCGAACTTTCGTCGACGATCCATCGGTTAATAATAAAAAAATGAATCAGCAAATTGAGATCACTATATATGTCCGTGTGATTTATCATCTTCCTAAAAAAAAAAACGTGTCCGTGGAGGCCGCCCTTTCAGCATGCGTAACGATACTTCTGGCCGATATTAAACCTTATAAGGAAAGGAGGCAAATCGGCTCGGGATGGAAAAAATATATAATCGACAGAATGAAATATAGCGCGTAATCACAGCCCACGCACGGCAAAGGAAAGAGAGAGAGAGAGAGATCTCCTACGACACACTTCCTCTCAAAGACAAGGTATGATTCGACAAATAACGCCGAATCATTTCCTAGAAAAATAACTCCTACGTCTACAGGTGTTCTAAAATCTCGGGGGTGTTTGACTCTGCTTCCCTCCCACGTCGCTCGAATTGTTATATATATATATATATATATATATATATATATATATACACACACAAACACACAGACATCCATACATACACACATATGTATAAATTCTTCACTTAGTTCAATGACTAACTTCTACAACTCATTGTTCTGAGGTAGAAGGAGAAGGGGGGGTCGAGACTAATTGTTATGGAGGACATGGTTAATGTCGCCAGCCCTTGATCCTCCCTCAGGTCGTGCACATGCGAGTCACGGAATGAAAAGGGCGTGGGCCTTCCTCTTACTCCCTTTCCACTCTCTTCTTCCTCTTGGGACGCGCGTGGTCGCTTCTTTGTTTTATTTTCTAAATTTATTTTTTTTGTCCTTTGTTTCTCTTCCGCGAGGCTTTAGCGGCACCTGGCACATTTCCCTTCTCGTTTCCTCTCTGTTACGGAGTCATGTAAATTTTGTTTATCCTATACGGCAGTGGTGTACGATCCATCTCTTTTTGTGTTATAAAATTTTTATAAATATATATATGTATGCATGCATGCATTCATATATGTACGTATGTGTGTCTTTTCGTATGTTTATATTCACATATGTAATTCAAATCGATAAAAACGTAATCGAGATTTTTTTTACATAAAATTCCCACTGCCGTTTTCCAGACCATGGATTATGTCGTTAATCCAAAATAGGTATTTTGAGGGCTTTTTAGATGTTTCTGTAAGGGGTTTCTTAAATGGTAGTGCCAGAATTACACGTGTGTGTGTATTCATTCATATGTATATGCATTCACACAAACACGCGTTTTGGGCACGCGTCTACCTTCGACTATTCTTGTCATTGAAGTCTCCTTTCCAGCACACAATGAGAGAAATCGTTTCACTTTATTTGTCTCTGCGGGCGGTTTTGTTTGTTTATTTTGAGATTGTCATCTCTTGCCAAAGTGGGGCGCTTTTAGGTGCAGGGGGAAGCGCGTAGGAGAATAATCAGCATTTACATTTGATGTGTAAGGTGAAACTACTTAAAAATATTGCGTCCTTTGAGCGTTAGCGAGATCTCTCAAGTCAGATGGTAATAATTTAGCACAAACACACGTATAGTTTCAAAATTATCTATGGATAAACAGGCATATGTTTACTTTAAATTTTTATGTGGGAGTCTAAAATACGGTTTTCTCTGTTTTTGAGGAAAATCATTGCCTTGCCATTTCCGCATTAAATTTTATCAAAGTTAAACTATTGTATTAATGTGAATCATCCCCCGTTGTTCACTTGCGATAAATGATGAAATAAATAGGAATTAATAAGTACATGAATTTAAGCTCTCAAGCCATTGGAATTGAATAGGTTATTAAGATGAATGGTATATTTTTATATAGACAGCCACGGAAGACCTTTGACGATCCAAAAGAGATTGCTCTAGACCAGTGATGGCGAACCTTCTATTGCCCGCGTGCCATTGTTACTGAAATGGTCGAATTTTTTCCGCCTCGCGTGCCGCAAAAAAGTCCTAGATTTTTTTTGCGTGCTAACTAAATGAAATCCGTGTTCAAGACACGAGAGATTGAAATTTTTAACCATAAAACTAATGTTCACAATAGTTAACTAAACAAATTTTTTTGCGGCACTAAATGCTTTGTGTGGTTTTCGCCTTTCGTTGGCGTGCCAACCAAACCCGTCCTGCGTGCCACTTATGGCACGCTGGAAGACGAAGCAAGTCGTTTCTCCCCATATCTTACAACGAATGTATATTTCAAAGAGACCATCTGCAAAATTTTAACAAAAGATAGGTTACCTTTTTCCGCGAGAATATATCAAAGTAGCCCAAGTATCGACCTTCTACGGCACACACCATATGACGCGTAACATAATGTATACCGCGCTTTCATCGCTGTCCGACAACTTTTCACGGCGTTATAACATTTTTTGGAGGCGATACGTCTCTGTTGCGTCGCAGATCATTCAAAGACCTCGAGGAATCAAATTGCTTCCCATTTCCCCGTTCCGGTTCCTGTAAAAAAAAAAAACGGGGATCTCCATTGTTGGATCGTAATCCTCGAGGAATCAAATTGCCTCTCTTTCACCCCTTATGGTACTCCACCTCCCATGACACCCTTCCCTTCAACAGTCTGGTTTCTTTCACGAAGAGACGTCTCTGTCCGCATCACACCTGGGAGACAAGATCTGAAAAGGATCGGTTGTTTAAAAAGGTAGGAGTAAAAAGAGGAAGGAGGAGGAAGAAATGGTTCTGTATGCCAATTGAGGGGTTAACTCGGGGACTGAACTGTAGGTTCCGCCACCGTTCTATCTCAACTCTTCATTTTTTTTTTACCCCTCCGCTTTTCCATTAAATAATGGGACGTCCTCTCTCTCTCTCTTTCTATGCTTGCCCCTCATACTCCTCTCCCTTCAAAGACTCGTTCCGTGCATGCGTAACCGCAGTGATTCTACGGAGACCTCACTTGGAAACACTGCGGGCGGAACCGGTGTCTTTTGAATCGGTGCACAGGACGTGCCTCTTTACTCTTCTTAATGGCCTGGTCTATGCGTGGACCTCTTTTGCAACACAGTCAAAGACTTAAAAGGTTTTTGGTTCTCTCTCTCTCCTTCTCTTTCTGAAAGCGGGATGCTTGCGTATCATGTCCCGAGCTGAGTGGTCGAGTCTTAATACGTTTCCGGAATTTTTTAAATGCCTGCGTCATCGCTCGTCTTCTCATTAATTTAAGACTTTCGGACGCTGAAAAATATATACGTACGATGCCCCGTTGGTGAATGGCGGCACGGGAATTTATCGGGTTCTTTCGGAGATGAAATGCAATTCGGATCGCAAGCTGATTTGTTTGCTTAGTGTTTCACTCTATCTATATTCATCAAAGTGTGCCTGATGTGCGTCTTTAGGGCTATAATGCTGCGTTTTCAGTCCTTTCTGAGCGTAGCTCTTGATGAAGTCGAATTCTAAAGGGCATCTTTTACTCCACTCATCTATTTTGAATATTCCATTCACAATCCAGTCAAGCGCTTCAGTAATTCTGGAATTTTCACGAAGAGGTCGAGATTTTAGTTTGTTTATTAGTAAAATAAATCGCGCAGTCAAAATGTTAAATAATATCGAGTTTATGCATATTTTAACATGCATGTTAAAAGTTCTATTTTCGTATATGTATTATCCATTCGAAATTGAGTTTTAATTTCACGCAGTTTCTCTTTACTCGATATACGTAATGCAGATAAACATAGCTCAGTGATACTACATCCGGCACTCAAGGAAATAATCGATAAATTTCTATTAATTCCTAGGTCTAAAAAATGTTTTCTTTATTTGGGAATTTTGTCCAGGGCTGGTTTTTCATTTTTATCCTAGGAAAAACGTTGAAGAGCCAGATCACGTATCCCGATTTGACGAGAGTTCTTTATTATTTATGCACTTGGAAAAAAATGCTACATCGCTCGACTATATATTATCGACCTACCGAAGGTTTATCTTTTTTCGTTTTTAGTTTCCCTTAGGGAGCCAATCTGCGTCACATGATTTGTGGTAAACATCGGGCGAAAAGAATCGATGCTCCAATTCCGCCCACACCGGATTGACAGGGTAATCTGAAGCTTAGCTGACCAACCCTTCCCGCGACGTTTCGTCGTCGAAAATAGCCAGAGATATCATTAGCGGTTTTGTACATGACATTGCTTTCAATGGAGCAACCTGTGGGTACAATGATATTCCATCGCTCACTCGACGGGAGAACGTTACTTAATGCACGGAGTTAATGTATGCGCAGTATATCGCAGGACTCCACTCTTGATCAAACGCGCGTTCTCTCGAAAAACTTTGGCCAAGTTGCTTTGAGGATGTTTTAAATCGATGGTAGTGTTTTTGTGCTTATTTTCCCTGTCTGGGCGCCTGAAAAAACGAAAAAAGAGTCAGAATTGAAAAATCACGAAATTTTTTCCTGCGAAAAATTCGCGTTTTTATCGATATGGTCACTTGTGTGTGCAGGATACAGTGTTGTTTGTAGAGTATACTTTTACTGAAACAGAATTCATTACTTTAGAAAAAATAACGAAATTTCCCGATTGCGGAAAGGTGAGATGATGACTTACGTATTTATCTTTAGCTCTTCTATGCGTTTTTTAAGTGATAGTTGCACACGCCAATCTTAAGGGAATCTGTCCAAGTCGAAAGGATCTATAATTTCTGTATGTATTACCATACGATTAACATCAAATTTAAAGTAATATTTTGTCGTATTTGTTAAGTACAAAATTAAAATAATATTTAGAACAATTAGATGTCTTGTGAATGCGCAATAAATAGCATATACGCAGCCATAAAATTACCATTAGCATATATCTAATATATATTATGATTCCGTGAAAATTCGAATTTGAATTTGCTTTGACTCTTTAGAATAAAAATATGTGAATTCACCAAAATGAGTGAAATTTTTATATTTATTTATTTGGAAATTTACTCGCTACTCTCGATTTAAAGTAATTATTATACCATTATGCAGGTTATATTAAACTACGATATAGCAATATTTTGACAGTATTCTATGGATATTTAAAGCAATAGTTAATGCTGAAACAGTTTGTAATTTTTTCCTAAAATCAATGATAAATCAAATATATTTCATTTTAAATCGTCCGACCAAGACAAAATTTATCATTGAATATGTATGGAAAGACAAGTAGAGTGACTTCGCAGGTATATTTTTGTCCTTTTATGTGTACGAATCGTTTTAGGGTCGAGGAGAACACTTGTTTCCCTCTCCCTCCCTCCATCCCACCTCGTCCGAATGCGACATTGATTCCTTCCATTTTCCATTGCTCATTTTCTGGATCAATAGGACATTGCTCCTATACAAACCGATTCCACGCGCCTCGAAGGCAGCGTGAGCCTGAAATTGGATTCCCTTTTGTTACTCCCGGAATCCTTTAGTTCGAAGAATATCTTCGCGCGCTAATACGCCGAGATCCCTTTTTATTATCAATTCCGAACGAGCTCTCTCAGAGCGAATGAAAGAGCGGTAAAAAAAAAAGACACTCGATTTTATTTTTGATTTTCCGACGCTCGCTTCGAATTCCTCGCGAATTAATATATCCCGTTCTGACGTTTCGAAATTATTCCAATTTTAACGGCACGTCGCTCATTTTTACTTTCTTCATACGTAGTATAGGGAAAGTATTGTGATCACGAAAAAAATCGACTTCGGGATTTCAATGGTGGTGTGGTCCTTAGAACACGTTTAGACTATTTTCGGAATGATGTGTGTGCGTGCGTGTGTGTGTGTGTGGGGGGGGGGGGGGGGAGATGGATGGATGTGATTATGGGCGCACTAACTCAAAAAGTACTTTTCATATTAATACCAAAGAACTGATTAGTTTTTGGACAATAACGGTTAACCGGAAGTCGGGGTTTATTCGAAACCCGATTCGGTTTTTGCGATATTTCTCCGTTAAAACATCATTATTGTATATACAATTCTATACAAAGGTTATAGTGAATGTAGTTTCCTACAACTTTATTTGATCAATTTTCCATAGTAGTTATTGTTTAGGAATTATTTATAAATAATCGGATTTTTCGGTTTCCCTCAAATATTTCCTTAAAAACGTCGTTATTGGTAATCTTCGTGAGGACCAAAGTTGTAGAGAATAATATTTCTTCCAAGTTTTGTTTGAAACAAATTTTCGTAGAACCATCCATTTCGGAGATATTTTGCTTTTTGTTAATTTCCAGTATACAGCGCCACCACCATGTAGCGGTGAATTCATTCAAAATATACCTAATTGACGGCAGTAAGGACGACTGTATTCTTTTGCGATAGGAAATAATAATTTTGCCTTATAATGCTATTCATAATAATTTAAATATCTATACCCCAAATATGGAGAAAGTCATGCGTTGGCCACATCGGATTTTTTTTTATTATGACGGAAAGATTTTCCTCAAGTCGTCGCTTGGTATCATTAGAAAAAAATCGGGGGTCCTTTTTTTATGAAAGGGAAAAAAATGGCCGGTCGTCACGTGATAGCTACACACGTGTGCTCCGCCTTTGACCTCAAAATGCTCCCCTCCCTCTCTCCAGTCAGACCGCCAACTCGTTCACCCCCGCCCTTTCTCTCTCTCTCTACTCTCGCAATTCATTTTGCAGCCCTCGCCGATAAGAATAATTAAGTGACAGCTCGTGTACGCTCTCTTGCTCATTGAATTTATCGTTTGAAACGCTTCGGCCTCCTTTTCCCCCCCTTCTCTACATCTCACGCCTTCAGTTTCGCCGTTCCTCTCTTCGACTCTTTCGTTTTCTCTCTTTATATCATTTTTCCTTTCTTCCTCTATCTAATCATCTCTTTTTTTCCTTATTTTCGCTCTCTCTTTTGTCCTTTATCCTGTCTCTTACGTATATATATATATATCTCTCTCTCTCCATTTTCCCATTGTCTCCCTGCTTCACGCTTTGGTACCTTCTTGCGCTATTCAAACTTTCAGCCTCGTCTAATTTTTCGTCCTCCGCTATTCTACCAGTAATTTATTGTCATCTCTGCGTCGCTATCTCGTTCCCTTTTTTTATTTATATTCTGTCACATGCAGCTGTTAAACTATTACGCTCCTGCCATGCATACTTCTGTAAAAAAAATCACTTTCTGCTCGTTTTTTCATCTCTGTTGTCTCTCTCCCTCGCCTGTTTTTTTTTCATATATCTACTACCCTTTGCCTCAGTTTATGCGTATATAGTTTGTTTACTGTCCTTCACATACATTCACACACACACACCTTGTTACGTATTCTGTAGCTTATCTTCTTTATCATTGCCTCTCCTTGTTTTCTCAACTTTCCTCCTGTTCAAAGTCTCCCTTCTAAATTCCGTTACGCGCAAACTTCCTTCTAAATATTAAACCTCTTTTCTTTCTCCTCCGCTCTCCTAATCTTCCACTCCGACGGTATCTTTCTCTCCCTTTTTTTTGTCTCGCTTCCTCCATCTGAAACCTCGTGAGATTCCTGCCAAGCCTTTCGCTCTTCTCTTGTTTCCCTATCGCTTTACTTCTAGTATTTACGCTCCCTCCTCTTTTTCGCTCCGTCCTTCCCCCCTTTTCAATTCCCTCTTTCTCTCTCCTAGTCTCGCTTTCACTCTCTCTCTCTGTCTGTTCCTCTCTCCCTCTCTCTGTCTTTATTCGCCTCTTTCCTCAAACACGCGGTTTGCTCGTGTGTGTCTTTTATCTCCTCATAATCTCCCCTTTATTCCTACTCCAACACTGTAAAAACCTTTCCACCCTCTCTCCCTCATCCCCTCTTTCATGCATACATTCCTCCACTCCACTCTTCTCCTTTCTCCCTCACTCTACTCATTCCCTCCATCCTCTCTCTCTCTCACTCTCACTTCCCTAACGCCACCCCATCCTCATCCACTATTGCGTCCCCTCTGAACCCCTTTTGGCCTTTCGAACGCTCCCTCTCTCTTTATCTCTCCCCGCCCCCCGTTCGCCTCTCTCTCTCTCTTCAGCATCCCTCGCCTCTCTCTCTCTCTCCCTCTCTCTCTCTCTCTCCTCCCTCGCAACCTCCCTTGTTATCCAATCTCCTTTATCCTCAAAACCATCCCTTTCCAACAGATTGTGCCGAGAGTAATTGCTATTTCAATGGAAGATCAGATGGTTTTGCGATTCCTCTGCAGTATATTCTTCTATGGAAGTCTCTAGTTTTTTTTTAGGATAAAGAGGTAAATTGTGACGTGTCTGCCACTTTTTCATTAATTAGATTTTTACTATTTGAAATTGAAATGGCTTTTAGGGCGACTTATGGAACAAAGGTGTGTTGAAAATGTATGCTGTCAATTCTCTTTGACGTTATATGTTGTTATTCAGAAGCGTTATGTATCTATCTTTGTCAGTGTTTACAAACACACCAGCTAGGAAAGCAACAACAGAAACGGTTTAATTCATGAAAATAAACATTTAAATGTGCATGCGTTCAAACTAATGCGAGTGTTATTGTAATCGGTTGAGATTTAGCATGCAAGATGGGATCTAAAAATAAAGCAGCACTCATACACGGTTGCATCTAGGCTTTAATCACACAAACTAAAGGATTATAGTAATAAATTATTTAAAAAAAGGTTTTAAAAATAACTTTTATATTATGCACTAAGAAGGAAAAAATAAATTTGTATTTATTTATTGATCGTGAGTTCGGCTGGTAAGGAGGAACAAAATGTACAACAATTTAGGTGGAATAATTTCCTTCTTGCTCAACAAAGTTTATTAACTAAACGTTATTAAGAACTTTTATAAAAGTTATATGACGCCTTACAGGTTTTATTATCTTGCGCCATATAACTTTTACAAAAGTTCTTAATATCGTTTATTAAATCAACATTGTTGAGCAAGAAGTAATTTATTCCACTGAAATTTTTGTAAATTTGTCTCCTTACCAGCCGAACTCACGATCAATAAATAAATAAAAATTTATTTTTTCCTTCTTGGTGCACAATATAAAAGTTATTTTGGTACTGGTCGGTTATCCCCCCGCAAAGGGTACTATCCTGTTTTGGCCCCGCAAATATTTTTCATGGTAAATATTTATTGTTGAGAGACTCATGGGATCGCTATGTAATATTTTTACCCTAAAGCTTGCTAACCCATGACTGATGAGCCTGTCGCGACATTTACAAACCCGATCACCGGACAACGGGGAGGGTTAGTTTGGTTCCAGCCGAGGCGAAGGGCGCGGCAGCGCACGGAGACGGCTACCCATTAATACAAAGCGAGCCGAAGACTCGTCAATATATCCTTTCAATGTTATATCCTCTTGACTGTTGCGCCGCAAATGGAACCAATGTAATTTGAAAAACGTTTTTTTAAGTAAATTATTTTTTCTTTTTAGTCTCAAGCAATGAAATTTCACATTCTTCCAAAAGTTATTGATAACAACACAATGGAAATAACAACAAACCGAAACAAACGAAACAAGACAAATTGATCATAAATCCATAAAGTGTAAAACTAAAACAATCTGTGAAAGAATATTTTGTAAACAATATTTAAAGTTATATTTTTTGAAACATCTATCAAATTACAATTTGATGTGAAATGTGGCAATTTTCTTAGTCGTTGCATGTACTTATAAGGCTTTCAAATTACAAATTTTATCTCTTACTAATTTCTGATTTCACGAAAAATGTTAACATTCACCATGCAAGCCCACAACACCAGTATGACTTATTGTTAGCATAATTAAAGTGTAGGTATACTTAATTATACGTAAGAAATCGTCACTCTCTCTTACTGGTTCTCAGTTATTAATTATTATAGAAAATGTTTCAAACTATGAAATAGTTTACTTTGTAGAGACATGCGATGTAATAAACAAACATTTCCTCAATGTTTTTCATAATGAACTAATATATGTGTGCATCGCCATCTATCGTCCATCCGAGCAAGCTCAGATTTTTTGATTGTCCGCAAGATGCCAGGCAAAGAGGAAAGGCTAAAAATTACAATTGTCATTTTAATGAGATATATTACTGATTCTGAGTTATTAAAATAATAAGTAATTAATCCCTATCTCATTAGTCGCGTCGGAAGGTCAACGTATGTATTCCGCCGTTCCCGTGGGATATATATCGAGTGAGGTTAATAATTAATAAAAATATTACTGTATACTATCAGATTTAAAGTGCTGGAAGCCGTATTAAATAATGATTTCCAGTCCGTTTTTTTAACTGGATTGTTATATCTAACTCGGATAATTCATAAACACCATAAAACTTTATCTTTTAAGTTTTCTGTATTGTCAACAGTGTCATCATTCCCTGGGAGATATTCCGCGCGGCACGGAGTAGGGTTATATTTATACTCTTTATAGATGTTTAAACGTTCAAGTGATGGATAGATGGCTATTTCAAAATTTATCTTTAAATAATATGCTCGAGAGATTACGGTTTCATTTTTAAGACTTTATTTACATTATTTACTGTCTTTAATTCGGCTCAGAGATTGAGAATTCTCAGCACCTCCTTATAAAATTCTAAAGACGCTTATCCTTCCAAATTCCCATCCATTATCTCTTCAGCGGATTTTCTTTCTCCCTCTCTCTCTCTCTCTCGCACCTTCATAGTTCCCCGTTTTCCTCCTCATTTCACGCGCCGCTCTATATCCCACCTTTGGACTAAACCTTCTCCCCCACCTTCTCTCTCTCTCTCCTCTCTTCTTTCTCTTCGCTCCCTTTAAAATCTCCTCGTTCCAGCGGCATTCCCTTCTCCTTTTCTTCCGCTGATTCCATTGCCTACTCTTTTGTCTCTTCGCATCAATTCCGTTTCCCCTTTATGCTTCATTTCCCTATTTCCTCCACTCGATTTTCTTCTCATTTTTCTTGTTCACGCCTTATTACTTGTTTTCGGATCCCTTTCAACTTATTTTTTTTTAAACAAACGTCCCCATGCTCAGCCTTTATCTGTTTATTCAATGTTTTCGTTTTTGGATATTTTCCCCTAATACTTTCTGGACGCAGAGGGCTTATTTACTTATTTACGTATAATATTTTATGCCTATTAAACGCACCATTGTTCACATTTTCTACCGTAAGCTAGGATGCTACGAAAATTCGAAAATTTCAATTGGTTTTGAAATAATATTTTAAGTCGCCGAATTTTAAATGTCAAGTTTGATAAAACCTGCCAGGGATTTACTGTTCGACGAAAGTATTCAACTCCCTTTATTAAATTAATTACTTCGTACTTATGTCTCGGGAATTCTGTAGTTTTACGGGTGGTCCTTTGATGACGCTCCTCTTTCTTCGGCGATGATGATTCGGCTTTGTCTATATCATTTTCAATGCATGCTGCATTGTTTCTGTCTTACAAATTTTATTCTCTTCTCCTCTTTTGAGCTGTGAATACGAGCTAGAAACATTCTGCCTGTGACTTTTAACATTTGAATTCCACTCTTTATCGAATGCGATCTGATTTAGAATAAAATTTCCCTGCACTTCCCGACGCAAGAAAGAATTACCGTCTCATCGCGAATCGTATAAATGTGAATTTTTAGTTTAACCACGCATGAAATAGGATTTATGGATAACGGTTTTTTTTGCACAATCTTTACGGCATTGTTTGTTCAGTCGTATTTTCCCTTGAAGTTCATCACCCGAATCACGCGCGTCATTTTTTTCCGTGCAAATTTAACCGAATTTCTCATGGAGTAAAATATAATAACTGCGATGAATCCTATGCGCGAGAGAAAGAGATTTAAGATCCGCAGACTCGCGTAATGAAGTCATTAATATTTTTTTCCATCTATCCTTCCATATAGCTCCACACAATGCTCCATAATTCTTTCTGAATATGTCTCTTTTTCCCCCTCTCCGCTCCATTCCCCTTCCGAGTCCCCTACTCCTTCCCTATACTACATCTCTCGCGTCACTCTCTCTCTCTCCCTCCCTTCCTCTCTCTCTCTCTCTTCCCCATCCTCTCCTGCCGCGCGCCCTTCTCCTATCAGTCTCTCCACTTTCCCAACTTCCTCCTCCCTCCCTCCCCCCCTCTCCACTTTCAACTTTCACACCAACCTATGGCTCCCTGTAACTCCGTTCATTACCTCAGCCTCCCCCAATCTGTCCCTTCTCCGTCTCTTTTTACCTTCTTCCTCAGTTCCTCCCCCTCTCCTTTAACCTCCTCATCCCTCTGTCCCTTATAACCATCTATTTGCACCCCTCTCTCACTCTCTCTCTCTCTCTCTCTAAACTCCCTTTCTCCCTAGACTCCGACTCTGCTCACTCCTCTCCCATCCGGATTCCCTCACCCTCACCTCCATCCCAACATCCCGCCTGGACCATTTCTCCCTGTCCTCCCCGTCTCACCCCCCCCCCCCCCCACTTCTATCCGGCGCCCCTATCTCACCCTATCAATCTCTGCTACCTACGTCCTTTTCGGCTCATCGCGCACAGCAGGTCGGGTGGCCACCGTACAGCCCATCCCACATCCCAAACGCTCCCTGCTCTCTCTCTCACCCCTTTCCTTACCCCCGCTACCCTTTTTTTCTATCCATCCTTCCCCACTCCAGAGGGGGGAGGGGAATAAAAAGTTTTATTTTTTACGAAACGCTTCCTTTATCCTGACTAATACTCTCCTCCACCAAACTCTAGCTCGCTCCTGTAACATTTTCTCATTCTCTCCCTCTCCCTCTCTTCATCTGCCTTTCTGTCTTCTTCTTTTAGTCCCTTCCACACCAATCTCTCCAGGCGGAGAATTATCGAGCTCATATTATGGCTGGAAAAATGCAATAATAAACACTTGAGTGTCAAGAATTGATAAAATACGTGTTTAAATATATTTATTAGCTATAACAAGGTAATGAAAAGCTGGAATGTTTTTTTAGAATCTGTTTTCGGTTAATCGCCGCTGAAGATGGATGCATTGAAGTCAAAACTTTTCATCTGGCATTTCATGACCCTCTTATGGTTATTGAAGATACTTAAACATTCAATTTTTTGCAATTGAGTGCTTATTCTTGAATTTACATATCTCCTTAATTATCACCTGCGATCTCATCTTCTCTTTCTCATCTCGCCGTCTGTATTCATCCGCTATTTTTCCCCCTTTTTTACTTTCTCCATACGTAGTATGGGGAAAGTATTGTTATCACGAAAAAAATCGACTTCGAGATTTGAACGGAAATACACGTTTTGAGGTCCCTAGAACACGTTTAGACTATTTTCGGAATGTCTGTGTGTGTGCGCGCGTGTGCGTGTGTGTATGTTAGAGTCCTGCACTGGCCGGGTACGGGCCGATCCCTTGGAATTAATTACGGGCCCGGGCTTTAAAAATCAAGGAAGTCACACGTCCTCCGTAATGTGTCACGGGCTGGGCCTACAATTGCATCGTACGGGCCGGGCCGAGCCTAGAAAATCAGGCCCGTGCAGAGCTCTAGTTTATGTGATTTTGTGCGCTCTAACTCAAAAAGTACTTGCCATATCGTTACCAAATTTCAAATATAACTAACACTTTGGTATGGGCACAAAGAACTGATTAGTTTTTGGACAATAACGGTTAACCAGAAGTCGAGGCTTATCCGAAACCCGATTCGGTTTTTGCGATATTTCTCCGTTTAAACATCATTATTATATACACAATTCTATACAAAGATTATAGAGAATGTAATTTCCTACAACTTTCATTTGAAACAATTTTCCATAGCAGTTATTGTTTAGCAATTATTTATAAATAATCGGTTTTTCCGTCAAATATCTCCTTAAAAACGTCGTAATTGGTCATCTTCGTGAGGACCAAAGTTGTAGAGAATAATATTTCTTCTAGGTTTTGTTTGAAACGAATTTTCGTAGAATCATCGATTTTGGAGATGTTCTACTTTTTTCGTAATATCCTGTTTACAGCGCCATAACCAGGTAGCGGTGAATTCTGTGAACATATTCAAAATAATCCTAATTGACGGTAATAAGGACGACTGTATTCTTTTACTATACGAAATAATAATTTTGCCTTATGATGCTATTCATAATAATTTAAATATCTATACCCCAAATATGGAGAAAGTCATGTGTTGGCCACATCAGATTTTTTCTCTCTAGTCCTATCTATGAATCTCTATTTTCCTCTCTCATTCCTCCACTTTCTTCCTCTCTTTCTCCGTCTCTTCAGTCTTTCTACTCCCTCCTTTCCGCTTACATATTTTTTTCCTCCCATTCTCTCCCTAATTCTCCTCACCTCTCTTTCTCTCTTATTCCTCCCTTTCCATGGCATTTACTAAACAGAATTCGGTCTAATTTATGGATCATATTATGGAGATTTTTCCATTCTCAGACCCTCCTCTTTCTTATTCCTTTTTTCTTTCTAGTCATTCCCTAAGAGATTAACCTTTTCCGCCCTTTGTTCTCTCCTCCCGCAAACCCTCTTTGAGTTTCTCTCCGCGGTTGGATATCAGCAAATTTCCCGCGACCCTTCCCTTTTCTCTGGTGTTAGAGCGCGGTACGTTCTGCGGGATCATTTGCCTCGGCCGTCCGACCGATATTTTCGCCTCAAGTATTTTAGTCGGGGATTATAATGGGTACATCAGCCTCTTAAAATTAGATCCTGTGTTGCGGAGATGTTCCTAAAACGAAAATTTGACCGGATACCTACGATAATGTCGTTATTGGCGAGCCAGATTATTTTCCTCAGAAGTATATTGTGTAATAATGAAATTAATAAATTAGCTTATTCAAAGTTGAAACGAAACCTGTATGGAAATTTCGAGCTATAGTCTGTTCACTATCTAAAGTCTCTTGACCTTGAATACGGGGAGTACGCCACTTAGCAGCAGCCAATAGGAGACGGTTCGTTTGGGAAGGTAGTGGGGAGGAACTCAGTCTTACTGTTGCTCTCGAAGCGTTTACATCGGTCTGCGTTGCCATTTCTACCGCCGTTTCCTTGCTGTTGCTGTGGAGTTCTAAGTTACTGTTACTGTTATTTTTTGTTATTATTTTCGTTATTAGTTTTGTTGTTTTTGTTACCCTGCTGAGTTCGTGATCTGCAATGGCTAACAGGAGGGAAGTTATGTTATTTAGAAATTGTGTAGTATATCAGCTGAATGCGAAAATCCGCGCGCCGGTATCTGTCCTCCCGCGCGAAAGTTGTGAGGGGCGATGGAAGGGGAAGGGGATTGGCTACTTGCTCTATGAAGGTCAAGAGACTTAAGAAAGTGAACAGACTATAATATCGAATCAGCCGTCCATCCGCCTGATGTTCAATTGAATAGATGGCTTCATAAAACGAGGCTGGGATAAAACTTGTTCAAGAAATATTACTAACGTGTTTCACCCCTTTTCAGTCTTATTCTTTTCAAATAACTGATAAATCACTGATGAGACAAAGAGGCAGGTAATACTGGGAGGAGAAGTTCAATATGTGAAATGTTTGTAACGGATTTTCATGGACAAAACGACGAAGGGAGGGGCCGGGAGATGTTTATGGGAGACTGGAAGAAAGGTTATGCGGCGAACTGCTAATCTCTTTGGACTTTAATGCGGCTCCAGTTATCTACTGATCGCCAAATAAAAACTTCTTGAAGAAGATGCTCACTCCCTATCTTTAAGCTCGAAAATTAAGTGGAGATGTCTTCATAAATTCCTTGTGTCGACAGGCACATCTGGACCACGTTTTTACCCCTTCTGTTAGAATGAAGACTGACCGAAACAAGGTGGCAGTACTACCCATCATGCGTATATTTCGGAAAATAGGATAAATTTATGCTGCCGTCCTAAAAATGTATTTAGTTTTAAAGAATTCGGACGTGTTTTTTTTTATACGACCAATTATAGTTGAGCGTTAATTGGATTTTTTATGAATGACCTCATTAACCTCTACATATTGCGATTCCCCTTTCTTTCATTTTTTTAAACTGAATTATATTACTTAGGTTGCCGACCTCTTGAACTAGGCGGAATCAGCGGGGTTGCGATGCTAGGGCAGGGGAGCTAAGGGGAGAGTTGGGGGAAGAAGAGGGAGGTAGGGTCGTTGCGGCCGACGCCTTCGCCTGCTAGGCAACACTTGATACAGCGCGTTTGTACTCGTGTGGTTAAGCGGCGGAGTGTGGTTTAACGTGCATGGCGTCGCAGAAGAGGGAGACGCAAGAGCTGGATTAGTCACATTCTCGCACAAACACACGCAGCCCTGCACGCACGTATATATATAAGCGAGGGACACGTGCGTGACGCGACACAAGGGAAGCATCTCGTATGAGCATGCTTCTTTTGAAATGTCGTCCTTCAGTCATGTTGCATGATTTGCGACGTTGTTAACATTTTGCAGAAAATATTGTTAAAGGATAGATAAATTTTAATACACGCACACATACTTACATGCATATATATCCACACACACACACATTACGATTTTATATTATTTTATGGCCTCACTGGAATATTAAATCTTTCTCTGTGCTTTCGAAAACGATTCGTTCACGTCATATGGCGAGGAGGCTGTTGGAGTTTTTCTTTTAAATAAAATGAAGAAATTTTCTCCGGTAAAGTAGAATGTTTTGCGTAGGGGCTATTTATTACTAAGATTTACGTTATCGGACAGGCATGATGCTCGTAAAAACTGAAAGTAAAGCGAGTCAAGAAAAGTATTTAAATTACGAGCATACAATATGTCTATGTGCAGGTGAATTGATAGCGCTTTTCTGGCATCGTCACTTTATCCACGTAGGAAAACAAAGGATTGGATGGAGAATTTTCTTGAAGAAAATCAGATAAACTAAGCGTTTGAATGCGCCCTATCTATGTTTTAGTTTATTCCGTCTTTCAAGAAGATTTAAATCGTTACAAATACACCCAGGTAGTATCCTCGTTACTTTGAAATTACCTGTAAATAGATAAACGTTGTATTAAGGATTTCAGGCTTTCCCGGCGAATATTAGTGATGAACCTGACCACCGCACTGAGGAGTTCCCTGAAGATGGCGACTGAGACAGACGCCGGAACGTTGGGCATTCTCCAAGCCTGCACCCGGTGTGAAACCCGAGAGACCTTCATCACTAAACGTTGTATTGCTCAGATTTTTTATTACTCGGTGTTTTTGATGTTCCTTTTCCTGTGAATTTAACTTCTAACATTCCAGTAACTCCAATTTTTTCTGGTGTTACTGTCACGCCATTGATAGAAACTTGATGATTTAACGCCTTTGATAGTTTTTAAAGTTTTATTTGCAATTTAAGGCGGTTTTCAGTAAAAGATTCTCATAAACTTTTATAGATGAAATCATACATACTAGCCAAGTACACCCGACAGATGCCGTTATTAACCAGGCATAGCTTGCTTGTGTTTATTTTACTCAGTTTCGGACATAAGCTGCGACCTGCAATTTACAAAGGGAATAAATTTTTTGTTTATGATGAATGAAATAATCATCAGAGACACACTTTATCGCCCATTCGTGGCTATCGTTCAGGATCATTCATATCCTGAAATTTGTTCGCGACCTTTTTTTGCCTTGCCTCGCTCTGTTTCTCTTGAGCACAAGACGCAAGCTTATGCGTAACAACGTAGATCGCGATTCAGCGACCCTCTCACCGCGAGCTATTCGATCTGAAAATTCGAGAAAAAATGAAGAATGAAATTAATACCTCCACGAACGAAAAACAAATGGTATCATCTCGATGATGTCCTTTTTTAAGCTTAAAAAAGCATTCTCATTGTTCTTCTCGTCCTCTGCCGTCCACGTCCGTCTACCGGTCTCCACTCCTCGCATCGGTTTGCTTGTTTTGTTTTGTATTCCTACGCGCAGAAATCCACATGAAATATGAAGGTTAACGTCACCTGATATCCGGAAATAAGACCGATGTCATGATTAATGATGTATTACGTTGTTTTTAAAAAATTCCCGGATGAGGACTCGACAGGGATTCTGCGAATCGTAGAGCGTCAAGAAATGGGAGCAAGAATCATTCGTAAAGCTTGAGGTTCCATTAGAATTGAGATTGGATAGTTATGAGAAAAAAAGTCCTTTCGAAATGCTTGTTTTTTCATTAATGACCATGTTCTTAAATTTGCGAAGTACGGATACGGATATGTGTTTCACTATCCTAGTAATTTCATTGTTATTCGAGTGCTGAAATAAAAAATATTAATTATGTACTCATTGATCATAGGCTCATGAAGTGCTTATCTAGACTTTTTTAAAACGAGTAAAATAACGATATCAAGGAGTAAGGTACCGTTGCCAAGGAAAGAGGTAGAAGAACGTTTCCTTAAAAATATTCAGGGATCTGGTGGATTTGTAGATTTGGATTAATGGGCCGAAACGAATGAAAACGTTTCTTGAATTAGGTAATTATATTTTTGGATATCATCAATAATTCTAGAATTTTCTATCAATTTTTTCGTCGTGACAAGAAGAATTTTCACGTTTGTTTTGCATATTTCGACTGACGATAATTTTTATAATGTAGAAAATTACAGAAAATTTACGTCTTATTTTTAGAAATTTTCAAAATATTTGGAATGTTTGGGGAATTTATGCATCTTAAGAGCTGTGTTTTACTTTTTTTAAATCAACTTTAGAAAAAATATTAAAAAGCTCATAAAATGTTTTTAAAAAACTAATATTTTGTCTCTCCCTGTGGGGAGGAGGTAGCACGCGAAATTGGAATATACATCCTCATTAGATCTTATAATCCGTTAAAACTTCATTCCTCTAGCTTCTGCAGTTTGGATACAATTCCATTCCAAAGTTATGAATTTTTCGACTTCGAAGCCATCTAGTGGAAAATATACGAACTACCGGGGAAATAAAATTTGTGCAAAATATTTATATAGATTTGTAAGAGGCATCTAATTCAAAAAGAATTTTCTAAATCTCTCTATAGTAAAAAGCTTTGTGACGCTACACCGGCAGACGCTTCCATAGAAAGAAGGTATTTACTAAGGTCGTTGATGGGGGATGGAGGAATGGAAATAGCTCGCCCAGTGGTAGAAAGGGTAGTATTTAACCTTGGGATGCATACGTTGGTCTTTGTTTTTGGCTGAGAAACACACAAAAATGTCTGCATCTCCGAAAAACAACAAACAGTACATATTTGCATACCTTGGTGGAGTTTTCGGTTACGATGTGTTTATAGCATGTTATACACGTTTAGCAACGAGTATTTCGTTTTTGAAGGCTATTGATGCATTCTAATGTTTTTTTAAGAGCAAAAATGACAATAGCTAAAAAGTAATATAAAAGCAGTGTAACTATCTGAATATCAGAAACTTTACAAAGGAAACATCTAAGGTTTCTAAGTCCAAGAATTGTTGAAATGAAGCAAGTAATTCAAAATTTATATTACTGTATTACTCACAATCAGCATATGTTGGTTTATAGGAATAGCAGTTTTTCTTTACTTTCGTTTTATAAATTCGGAGGCGTTTAAATTGAGATCTGTGTGTCACTCGTCACGTGACACACTCGCGTTAGTCATTGTCACTTCGTTTTCCTCTTTCATGGAAGTCGCCGAGAACGTTCAAATTAAAATCATCCTTTTGAAATCTCTAAAATTGGATGTGCGCGTGACTTTATTTATCGATCATTCGTCGATGAGTCCACGGAAAATACCCCCGCTAAGGGGAGGGGCGTGCGACTTTTTTCCGATGGCGGGCTACATTAGTATTTCTGAGTACCTTGTCGGGTCGCATTAAAAGTCGCGGTTGTTTCGATGGGCCGTATTTAAAGTCTCAGATGGTTCGATGGGCAGAGTTGAACTTTAACCCTTAAGAGATCGCGCGATATTTTGTAACGTAAGAGTCTTGTGCGGTCATTTTTACCGCGTTGGAAAACTTTTCACCCGTTTAAAAAATAAAATAAATTTTGTCTGCGTCACCCCATATTCAGCCATGCGTCACCCCGTTTGCAGTTCCATTACCTTCAAGTAGCCTTTAGAGATAAATTGGACTTTCCCTAACGCAGAGTTTCCCAAACTGTGTTCCGCGGTACACTAGGGTTCCGGAGAAGTTAAATGGGGTTCCCTTCTTCTTTCTCTTATTTACAGAAGGAAACATGAGTCTCACTTGTAAATTGTATACTCTAAGTTACATTAGCTATATAAATAAACTTTATAATGACTTTAAAGTTTATTTTATTGCGATTAGGCTTACCATATCTTATTTAGGGTCCCGCGAGAAAAAATATTTGGATACATGGGTTCGGTTGCTTCACAAAGTTTGGGAACCACTGCCCTAACACATAAAGATAAAATTCAGGCATTTAAATAAGCACGCGTTTATTTATTTTATAAGCCAGGATATGATACACTGTGAATTTATCAAATATTCGCGTCACCCTGGGGCAGCCCAGTGCAAGTCAGTAGTGGGGAAAGTAGTTAAATGTTACGCCCTTCGATCCTCAAAGAGGACACTACTGTCGCACCAAGCGCGCGCGTTTAAAATGTCAGGTTTTTTAATCCTCGTAAAATGCTTAATATAATTGATCGCAAAATTCTAAATATAAATATGAAATTGAAAAAATAACAAAATTATTGTAGGTTAATAATATTTCTTTATTTAAGCTTCATTAGATGTACACATAACAAGTAAATACCGTATATTTAAGTGAAAAACAACACATGGAAAAGTAGAAAAATGTGGAAATCAACTGGAATTACAAAAACAGAAAAAACACTGATAAACCAAGTATAAAAAATAAGCTTAAGATATATGTATATGTAAATATACGAAGTAGTATAGACAACACTAAACCATGAAAATATGTAATTCAACACGCAATTCTGACAAAAATAGGTGAACATACGGAACTACCTTATATTCACAAAGAAAGAAGATACCGTTGCAAAAATACCAATGCAGTTCTAATAGTAGCATTTCATTAGAGATTGCGAACAGGTTTTTGCAAACATCACGAATTACTAACCGATATTCACTCAGAAAGAAGGCACAGTAACATCACAATTACTATCTGATATTCAATCAGAATAAAGGCACAGTAACATCACAAATTACTACCTGATAAGAACGCACAGTTGCAGAAATCTCAATGCAGTTCAAACATTAGAATTTCATTAGATTGCGAACAGGTTTTTGCAAACATCACGAATTACTAACTGATATTCACCCAGAAAGAAGACACAGGAACATCACAAATTACTATCTGATATTCAGTCAGAATGAGGGCACAGTAACATTAAAAATTACTATCTGATAATCAATCAGATTGAAGGCGCAGTTACGTCACAAATTAGTACATGATAAGAACGCACAGTTGCAGAAATCCCAATGCAGTTCAAACATTAGCATTCAAACAGAGATCACACATGGAAAAGTCACAAAAACAATGGAAATCCACAAGGAGTCATCCACTAGTATTGCGTACGAAGGACATCTTCGCCATTTTCCTTAAACGCTCACGTGGCTCACGTCACATGTTCTTCTATAGCGTCCCTTTTTTGGAAATTTTTGAAAAATCCGTTGATTTCAGTGACACCTGACCTCGGCGAAGCGCGTAACTTATAACATAATTTCCAGAGATCTTGCATTGGGCTGCCCTGTGGTGTCACGTCACTCCGGCTGAGAACCACTGCCGTATCTTAAAACAAAAAGACTTTATTGACCAGTTACAGATTGATTTTTTCACGTTTTTCTCTTGAGAAAACGTGCTAAAAAAGGGAAACATATTACCTTGCACGTTTTAAGAATAAGACCCTGGAAACCATTAATGAAATAGGCAAGCTATCGAGCTCTCTACCAATCTGCTATATATTTATGAAAGTTTGTTTGTTTATTTGTGCATCTATACATTTCCACACCGTTAAAGCTAGAGTAATCAAACTTTCAACAGTTACTTTCTTCACAAATAGGAAGCCCGTAGGCTACTTTTTAATCCCAAATATATTTATATTAATTGTACAAAAAGCAAAATAACGTTGTATGCTAATGGCAACGAGTGAATGCTAGAGATGGGACAGAAAGAACGGAACAGTCCTTTTCGAACTGTTCTGATGCCTGAACTGTTCAATAAAATAGCTGTTCTCATAAACTTCCTGTTCTCAAAGAACAGGTAACTCTACGTCTTATACACAGTGAGAAAGGTGGGAAACGACTACTTCCTCATCCGTAATTGGACAGCGGGGACAGATTAAAATACGCTTATTTTTCCAAGTCCTACTATTGATTTGAATCAAATTTGGTACGATTGTGGAGGGCTCCCAGAAATAATTCATACGTGATTTTTCTTTCTCTCTGCCCGTTTTATTCAAAATAGCGGCCGAGTGAATTCTTAAATACCATGTATCATCTAGAATTCCGGTCGGATTTGAACCAAATTTCCCCCGGCAACGCCGTGTATTTCTGCTAGTCTTTAATAAATAAATTCACTGCCTCATTTGCCATTCAAGAATTTGAAGCAACCTAATCAAATGAAAATTGTTACCTTTTACGATCCCAGCGACCGTGGCAACATATTTAATGTCCATTCTCTAGATGAGACAAGGGAGATTGGAAAAGGGAATTGGATAAAGATATGTGACGAGAGTCGGATGAAAGCTGGAGGAGAGATGATAATGGAAAGAAATGATAAAGATTACTTCATTATGGAGAGATTGAATGTGATGTGGTGGGTTGGACGGAAGAGAGGCTGCAAAAGAAGGAAGAGGAAAGAAAAGACGAAGGAAGTAATTGATAAGAAAGGGAGAATATAAAAAAAACACAAGGAAGAAAATAAAAGAGAGATGAAATGATGAAAGAGCTGAGCAGGGAAACTATACGGTTGATGATGAGGCTGAGGTACAGGTAGAATGAAATGAATGAGTTCCAGATAATGAAGACTGTGTAGTTGAAAAAAGTGAGAAAGAGATTCCGGAGGAGAAACGCAAGCGAAATAAAACGTGTGAAAACGGGAATTCGGAAATGAAAATGAAGCCTTCATAATTTATAAAAATATGGGAAAATGGAGACTCGAAATGAGAAGTCGAGGAAGAAATAGGCGGATAAACAGGGGGGAAATAGAAAGGGAGGAGGACAAAAGAGGTGAGAGACGAAAATAGTGAAGTAGAAGTGTTGGAAGATGATGAGAGAAGTGATTTAGAGATAAACAGGAAAAGATATGGAGAAAAAATGGAAGGACTCGTCGCGAATGCATGGGAGGAGAGGAGTACAGAGATAATGGCTGACGCCATGCAAAAGCAGGTGCTCTCCGATGCAGCGCAAGTCGTTTTGTTTTCAGGGATCCGTTTTGCAGCTTTTTGCGATGCGACGACAGAGGACGCGAAAATAGCGCCTAAGGTGTACGGCGGCGGCCGGAGTCAAAGGATCCTTTCGTTGTGACGGAATAAGAGTTGCGTTTTGTTTTTGTTATTGTTTGCGGCTGTTGGTTTTTTTTTTTGGAACAGGGTGTCGCGTTTTATCCTTTCGTTGCCGTAGCCCGATGGGATTAATTTTTCGAATCGCCTCAGATTTTTTCATCTGTTTTTAGTCCTTTGAGTTTCGGCGGCAATTCATAGCGAAGCACTGGTGAAAAAAGCGTCTTCTTTAGATTTTGCTCCGCGTTTTGTACTAAAGGCCAATAACAGATTTTTAAAATTACTAAATACAAATTTACGCGTAGCGTTTTCTTCAGTAAATAGAGCATGTATTATTATGAAATAAAAAATAATCAAATTGAATTGAAGGAAGCCTGAGCGTTATTTTTACCGTTAAATTTTATTTTGAGTTTATTCTATTGAACATTGCAACGTATTTGTGCTAACTTATTTTTTTCTATTTAATCTCTTTCGGGGTCACCGGAACAAAAGCGAAACAATATTCTATTGCGTTTAAAAGTTCCTGTCTTTCTAAGCTGATCTTCATGTCGAATCTGGGTAATCTCCATTTAATTTCCTGAATTAAGATACTTCCGTGGCTATTTATAGCAGAATTCCACTTTGACTTAGTGAGTAATCTCAGGGAAAGCTCCTCAACGCCCGAAACTACGTAAAGTTTCTCCTTTGAATTCAAATGAGGTTATTTAAACCAACAGTTTGAGACGCAGTGTGGGTCAGATGGTGTCTGAAAATGTGCGACATTTAGCGCGATACGTTGAAAAATAATCGAGAGGATGCGGCTTGTGAACAAAAGGGACTTCTGGTTATGAGAGATCTACTCGAAGTTCGAGTATTAAAGTTTTCCTATCCATAGTTATGGAGGCAGAGATTCTCTCGCATCTCTTGTACCACCCTGTTAGCCGTTATCATAAGCAGACTTCCAAAGCGGGTCGTAATTCTGAACAAAATGCTCAAGTGCACTTAGGAGCCCGTTCAACAGTCATGAAAACGATAGGTCCCCTTCGAATAAGTCACAGCATTCCTCTCAAAGTTGCGACATTCCCGAGCGGCATGCAGTCCGTCGAAATCGTTCGTTAAAGTTGGCGAGAACATATGGCGGACATAGACGATGAATTGCAAAGGTCCTAAGATCGACACTTGTGGTACACCAGCCAAGCTGTATAAACAGTTAGTTAAGCAATGTAAAAGTAACTTTGTGGCAACGAGTGAACTGCAGATAGGTTTTTTTAAAAGTAATACTGCCGCTTCGCCATATTTTCCTCATGTATAAGTAATCGAATCATGCTAATAAATATTTTTCATGGGTGTTTTTCTCTAACAGAAACTCGTCGTGACCTGTAAACGGATATCGAGGATAAATGTTTGTTATAAACTTAGTTTTATTTTTATCAGAGAACGGTTAAAATATCTTATATCAGGAGCTGAGACAGAATGTTCAGGAACTGTTTTAATCTTTTTTCTCTTTGATGAAATCTTCCGCTGGATTAAAAGTTTTGCGCGTGTTCTGCATCCAATTACATTCCTTCAACCAGAGCTATGGACAGAATAAAAGCTCGCTGACATATCCGTTTTAGAAAAAAAAACTGAGAAATGATTATGCTTTCAGAGTTTTTAAAGACTTCTTTCGGCCTATATTTCTATTTGACAAGTTGGCAGTTTTTGATATACCTACGTTTCTTCCACTTAACCTTTTGATGCATAATATGGCTTTATTTTGCCCTCCGGGTGTGTGTAAACTCCTCCTTAAAGGTTTTCATTATAATTCAGTGGGAACAAATGTTCGTCTTATCCATCTCGTTAAAATATATGATGCACTATTGCTAATATTAATTGGAAAGAATAAATCGCGTCATCCCACTTTATCATAAACTGCGCGAATAATATTTTTACCTACGGAGTCTACTTCTGCCTTGTATATTCTACGGCTGCATATACTATACACCGAAGTATATTTTTCTAGATTGATTAAGCCTACATTCTAGGCAGGTTCGTTTGCTATGAGAGAAATATACGATAAGTAGAGTGTTTTTTATTCTTAGAAAAACTCACTAAGGTACATTTGGTAATGCCACGACATCACGCATTCGTAAACCCTTCGATAACGAATATCGCCGCAATAATCGTCCGATATCTCTTGCATGATACAGAATTTTTTGGTATAATCTTCCCCGGGGATTCTCAAATGTTCAATAGCTTCCGCACCCTGCACCCGAGAGATCCACTCCCTTTCTTCCACCCCTCTCCCTACCTAAAATACACAGCCTTTGTCAGATTGTTTCCAAACATAATGGCCAGCGTAGGGCACCGGCCAAAATCCGTCGTTTTGGGTTTCTTCATTGGAAAGTCACACACCCTCCTTCCTCACTCCCTCGAGCCGACCACCACTCCACCGCCACCTTCATTCGCTTTCCTCCCCTTTACCCTTTTCTACCCAACCCAACCGTTCCTATCTGACGGACAAATGGGGATGCATCCTGTGGTTCCCTTTGCCCACACACAACGGGCTTCACGTCCGTCCCACTCGTCCTCTTCCATGACGCTACGCTAACCCCCTCTATCTCCCGTTGGCCAAACTAATCACTCTCTCTCTCTCTCTCCCTTCTTCAGGTTCGCGTCCGTCTCGTTCCTCCTCCTCGTACTCCTACCCACCTTCCCGGTTCATTCTCCTCCCACTCATTCCCTTCCTGCGTTTCCCAATCCGCATCTCTTGCCCTCCTTCCCCATTTGGATGTCTCCCTTCCTTTATTTTCGCCTCTTTCTTTCTCTCCATCTCGTTCTACTTAACCACGTTCTCTTCTTTTCCATCTGTCCTCTTCCTTTTTTCCTTCTCCCATTCTCCAACTGCCTCTAGCACCTCACTCTGCCTCCCTCTTTCCACCTCCCCTTCTCTTACCTACCTCTCCTCCTCTCTACCTCCCTCTCTCCTCCTCCCTACCTCCCTCTATCCGCCGGCCGGTTTAGACTGGTAGGCAGTGCGCCTGCCTTCTAACCCAAAGGTCGCGGGTTCGAATCCCGCTTCGGGCATGGATGTTGTGATGTATATTGATTTTCTGTAACAGAATTTGACGGTGCAAAATAACCTTAGCTGTTGACGCACCTAAAATCCTAATTACTACTACTCCCTCTATCCACCTCCCCCTTTCCGCCTCCCTCTCTCCTCCATCTTTCCTCCTCCTCCCCCACCTCTCTCTCTCTCCTCGCTTCTCTCATTCTTCATCCACCTCTGTCTTCCTGTATCTCCCATCCTTCCTCTCTCCGTTTTCTCCTCCTCCCTCCGCCCTCTCTCAATCTCTCCTCTGATCTAGCTATATGACCAAATGGCCAAATCAACATGGCTGTCGCCAGGGTTCCCGTCGGTGCTTGCCCCCAGAACTCCTTTCCTCCTCCTCCTCTCACTCTCTCTCCCGTTCTTCACCACCCTCCGCAATCCTTCTCCAACCTCCCCCCAACACCCCGAAACACGGTGGGAGTTCCCCTGCCATCCGAGGTGATTTTACACCATTCGTTAGCCGAGGATTAATGTCTGTTTTGTGATGGCTTAGGATTAATCGCGGAAAGGGCTTCTTTTTTGTGGAGGGAAATTCAGAGGAGAGAGGGGATTTGGAAAAGGGAAGAGGTTTTACGGGGAAAAAGGAGAAAGGAGGATCTATCTTGCAGTGGATTGTTTTGGATTCGGTTTCATCAGTGTCCACTAATGCGTTTCAGTGTTGCTTCAAAGCAGGGTTCACCAAACTTTTTTTTACTGAAAGGACCACATGAGGCTTTTGTATACCACTGTGCGGACCACATACGACCTTCCAAATGACTGATCGGGCCGTGTGTAAATCACAAAGAACTATCTTCGAGGATTTTATTTGATTGTTTAATATGTCATACGCCTATATAAAAAGCTCATCGCCTCCACGTACTCTAAAAATACCGTTTAGATTTCGTGAATGATATCTAATAACACATTATGCTGTCAATATATGAAAATATTCATACAGTAGGAATTGATGAGGTAAGCCCAGCCAGATTCCTATTTTGGGGATCCCTGCTTTAAAATATGGCGGAGGCAATAAAAACCATGCATTTGACTTTATTGAGGAAATTTTCCTACGATGTTTTGGCGTTTTTTAGCGAAAGAAATAATGCAAATCAATAAAAGGATTGCATCTAATACCCAAAATGTTTTATAATATATGAAGTCGTATCATACCTACCGAAAGAGAGGTTATTTATTCTATCAGAGTCTGATGCAAGATTAATATCTAAATTGTGAAGCTCTCGATATATATTTTGTTATGAGAATGTAGGTTAATTAACCCTATTTGTTTGTCTATAGGCAGAAACTGGGGAAAAAATAAACAAAATATCTTCATTTAAAAGATTTTTTCAAACATGGAGTAAATTTTAATTAACGTTGATGATTAAATCTATTGGTTCTCTATGCCCGAAAACATCAAACTATATAAGGTAATCTTTCACTAATGAAAAAGTTTTATCTACTCAATACTCTTGTGAAGCCAATATGAGACACGCGAGGTGGAACAACGGCAGGAAAGGTGGTGTGTAGGAGGTTGGTAGATGCAGATAACAGCGTTCCCGTTTCGATAATCGCGCACATAATGCGGATTAAGGGCACCGAGGAATCACGTAGCAACGCCACTGTCCAACTTCGGAGTGTACGCATATAAATCTTCCCATGAAACTAAATCAATCTAACAACTTGACGTATTGCCTCTACAACCTAGACCCCAGCCTAATTTAGGTCGGTCACCGAGGAATCCAGCTAACGAATGGCGGTTCTGTATTAAATCTCAAGAGGTCGCGATTGGTTTAAGAAATTAAGAATTGAATAAAGCTGCCTAAGCGCGGGGTTCTTCACGAGCGTGATTCTTTTCATTTGCGCATACATGTGTCTGTTACTTTTACTGTTTCTTAGGTTTTCTTCGGTTGTGAATTTAACCTTATATGTTGATTCTTATTTATAAAAACATTTGCATGACAGTCGCGGTTAACCATGTGGGAAATTGCTAGAAAATGAATCGAACATATGGTCATCAGTTGCTTTCTCATCATTGTTTATTTAAAATTCAACTGCACATTAATTAAATTTTCAGAAACATTCTTCAGAAATGTTAATACGATTCCCATTTATAAAGTTGGAGAAAAAATCTATTTCTATTAAAATTTCGCTGCATTAATTTAATTTTCAGAAAAATGTATCAGAAGGGTTGAATACGATTCCCATTTATAAAGTTGGAGAAATGTTATTTTCGCTTGGGAGAACTAAATTTTGCAATTCGGTGTCTTATTTTTACTCCAAAAAAGCTCCATTCAATTGCTGTATATATTCCAAAAAGGTTCGATAAGACCAAAATAATTGAAAATTTATGATCTCAGTGTTTTATTAGTTTCAAATCATGTTCTCCTGGTGGCAATATTACCTTATCTACCTATGCATATTTCCTTTCCTAATTTTTTATGCACCTTTTTTGTAGAATCATCAACGAGGACAGTGACAGCATATCACTGAAGCGTCATTTCCAAAGACATGACATGGTCATTGCTGTATAGCCTTCGCTTCTGACATGTTTACCTTATACCGTATTTTTCTGTACAGGCAAAAACCTAATATATGTTTGAGTAATGAAGGGACGATAAATAATAATAAAAGCGAGTAAATTTAGGTGAATAAAATAAATAAATAATATAAATACGAAAAGGATATTTGGTACATAAACTTGATTGACATCTACCTCGTGGGTGACATATGGAAATGATTTACTCGTCAGTTTTATAGTTGTAGATGTCACCTCATCTCTTGCCGTAAAATGGCTGTGAAAGTCGCAGTCATTAAAAGAACCGCGGCTATTTTAATAAGAAGCATAACAGAGTAAAAGCATTAGGGAAGATATATATGTGTTTCTTTCATCGTTTGTCATCTAAATGCTCTTCCGTGTATTTATTCAGATGCAAAAAGGTGTCAATCCTAATGATCAATCAAGCCTGCTCTAATTTTAAAATTACTCCCGAAGTGTACCTCACGGTACAGTTTTTGGACCCATTACATTTTCCTATTTTTTTTCCCTGGCACCATCAGCAATTCCCCAACGTAACTCGAAACCCTCTTACGCCGCGCTTCTCTACATGGACCCCTACTCCCACGTCGTGTCTGCCTGCACACAACCCGCTGCCTCCCGTCACCCTAGCGACATCTCCACCCTACTCACCCGCCACCTACCACCCATCCAAGCCGAACCACCCATCCCCCTCCCCCCACACCATGCCCATCACCCCTTAGCACCATCTCTCCCTCTCTCTCCTCTCCAGTGTGCCAGGGACTCACTCACCCTCTCACTACACTACCTCTCTCTGCGGGGTTCAAACGGTAGGATGGGAAGGTGGTGTAGGGGAGGAAGAGGAGAGACCCGCGCGTGTGAGAGAGCCAGGGGGTTGAGAGCGTACAGGTTAATCATTCCGAGCACGCGTGTGGTGGGAGTGTTGGTATATACGCGCGTGGAAGGCGGAGAGGAGGAAAGGGGATGAGGGATGGGTGTGCGGAAGTCTCTCTCATCTCCTCTCTCACCCATTCGCTCTCTCCCTATCCATCTCTATCGCCGCTCCAATTTGCATTTACACCGTTCCTCCTACTTCTTATTTTCTCTCAATTTTCTCCTCCCGTTTTTTGCCTTTCTTTTCCTTTTCACTTCCCGGTCCTTTTTCTCTCTCGTTTTAAATCATTTTCCTACTAATACTCTTTTACTCTCGCTGTACTTATCCGTCCAAGTTTCTCATTTTTTATCTACCGTCTGTCTCCTTTCGTTTTTCCCTGGTCTCCCATTCGTCTTTTCCGGTTCCTTGTCAACACCTGTTCATTTCTTATCTCACCCGCTTTCTGCTTTCGTTTATTCTTTTTTCTCGTACTTTCTCTCGCTCTTTCTTTGAATAGTTTCTTCCTGTACATATGATAATTTTAGTCTCTTTCCCAAACTTTAATTTTTTATTTCTCACATATCTTCTGTTTCACTGAATCTATATTTTTGATCGCTTTTTATTCTATCGCACGCGTTTTCTTCCTCTCATTCATCTTCCTCTTTGCCTCCTCCGCTTCCGTTTCCCACTTCTCTCTCTATTCTCTCTCTCCCCCCCTCTCTCTCCCTCTCTCTCTCTCCCTCCCTCTCCCTCCTTCTCTCTCCCTCTCTCCCCCATCTCTCTCTCTCCCCCTCTCTCTCTCCCTCTCTCCCCTCTCTATCTCTCCCCCTCTCTATCTCTCCCCCTCTCTCTCTCCCCCTCTCTCTCTCCCTCTCTATCTCTCCCCCTCTCTATCTCTCCCTCCCTCTCTCCCTCCCTCCCTCCCTCTCCCTCCCTCCCTCCCTCTCCCTCTCTCCCCCCCTCTCCCTCCCTCTCCATCCCTCCCCCCCTCCCCCCCTCTCCCTCCCTCTCTCTCTCTATCTATCTCTGCTCCTTTTCCCCCATCTCCGTTTCCTCTTATCCCCGTTTTCATCCTCCGTACTTTTCCCTTTTACGCAATCCTTTCTCCCTCCTCTCTCATCCCCCCTCCCACCTCCCTTTTCCCGCTACGGTATGCATGAAGTGCGTCATCACGGCCATCATTCATCATCTGGTCACGCTGTCACAATCGCTCAATCATTGCGCCGCTTCGATCAATCACACCCCGGCGAGCGAGCCATCCAAACGCCCACTCCTCTCTCTCTCTCTCACTCACTAAAACATGGACCGTGGGCGCCTATACTATCCCTTGCTCTTTCTGCTCCTTTATCTGAGGATCTTCCATGTCTCGCTCTTTCTCCCTCTCCCTCTTTGTCTGTCTCTTCGCAAATGTCGCGCAGCGATGCTGTTTTTATAAATATATATTATCCAGGAGGGAGAAGGGAGCTGAGAGCTTTTTAGCCTTAACATCCGACCCAACGTCGTTGATGTTATTTTACTCGATTCCACGTCTGTCACGATGCGCGAGAGTTGCGTCGGTCTTGGTTTAATTTATCCCAAAGGGAGGGAACTTTAAAGTTTTTTTTTAACCTAAAACTGGCTCTAATTTCGAACAAACGGTTTAAGATGTCACGCCCTAAGTTAGATGAGCGGTCAGTATATATGGCCATGTCGGGTGGAAAATATTTGGTGTGTTTTTTCTTATAGCCCGTTACATGTACGCACTTCATTTAACCATACGGATCGTAAAAAAAAAAGTTTTTATTGAATTTAAAATATTATCATAAATATATGCATGAATAAAATAATATAATCTCCGTATAGGTAAACCGTGATGGGTAAAGTTGGTCAAGTTATATTGTCATTTATTGCATGCAATACGTTTTGCATTGGCTGCAAATGTATTTATTAACTCACTGAACATATACGGGAAATAGAACAAATATTTAGAAATTGAAGTGACAGGCTTGCGGATTCATTTGATATTGAAAAGGGTTAAATTCACTATTTATAATAAAAATTAACCCGCGCTGTAATCAGAATAAACTTTATCAAAATTAATCTTTACCATGTGAAACGAATCGTGTCCCTTCACATCGTGATCGGTAAATGGTACACATAAACTTATATTTTGTAGCTCGGATGCATCCCGCAAATGTAAATATAACAGAGAGATGAAAGCAATCCCATCAACACCTTAGAAACAAATTCAAATGTTTAAATCGGAAATCAAAGAGGAGGCATTCTAATGAAACTATCTTCCTGCATTTACAACCTATTAAAAATTCTTCATGCATTGGTGGTTAACGTGTATGTCTTCGGATAATAATAACGTGGGTTCAAATCCCGCTGTGGACATGGATTTTTCTGGATCCGTGTTATGCCTTTTACAAAATGGAGGGGTGTACAACGCAAAAGTTGATATGGGCCAAAATCGACCTTGAATTGAACCTAATCGGATCGCACTATGAAAATTTTGACTGTCCTTTTATTAGACAATAATAAAAAGTTATGTACACTATTGTGGATTTATTAATTATCAAAAAAATTACTTTCAATTTTTATGTAACTAAAAGTGAAATGGTAAACAAATATAATTTACTTACAAATTTTGGTTATATTTTTATGTAATTAATCAGTCAATTTTAATCAGCTGAGTTATTCCCTGCTTCGACGGGCGGCATTTGGCTTGCGGGGCGTATATTGTGCACCGCTGAATTAGAGTGTGGTTTTAAAGATCTATTTAAAAATAAATATCAAGAAATCTTTCGGTAGAGAAGGAAAATTAATGCTTAGACAAAGTGTTCGTTATCATCAGAAATCGTACCTGGCTCTGTTAGTCTTCATTTGTTATTTTTCATCTCTCAATAAAACTTCTTTTGTATTTTTATACACGTATTGCGCGTAATTTCCTTTTCTATTAACGTCAGTAATTGATCTTCCGGTTCAGTTCATTTTTCCTTCCAATTTTTCTCCGTTCGAGGCGTAGTTTACTGCCGGTCATGTTTGCAAACCCTCTTATACCCCTTGACATTAGCGGTCATGGCTTCTTCTCGGCTGGCCACAATGAGTACCGCGTTTAAGACCTAAGGGAGTCTATTTGGCCTCATACGATAGAGTTGTTGGAAGGTTGCCTTGTAACTGATGGTACCACTTGACTCTTTCTGGGCGACTAGTTCAAGATAAACAGCAGAGAATCGGTGGAAGATGCAGGAATAGGAGAAGAAACAGCGCGTGCGTCCGTGTGTGATCATGTGAACGCGAGATAATTTTGTCACGTGCGTCACGTGGAACGTGTCCGTTTGCGTGCCTGTTTAGGTGTTTTTGTTTTCATGCGTATTCATTTGGATTTATGTGCGTATGTGAGAGATAGACACGCACGACCTATTTTTTCTCGAAGCTATCCCGAAATAAACTTTAATTCCACACCGAATCTAGATTATTATTTATTTTCTTCTTTGACGACCACTCCCTTGCTTTTCCTTCTTTTTAGGTGCGTTTCGCTTATAGCGTCGGTCTGTCCGTCCGTCCGTCCGCATGTTCGTTCTCGGCTTCTACGGAACGGATTTTCATGAAATTTGATATTAAGTACTTTCAATAAAATATAATAAGAAAATCGCAAACATGAATCACGTACGCTAATCAGGGGTACCACTTTACTAGTGACAAAAAATGAAATTTTCGTCATATCTCGTCCAATATTTCTCATATCGAAATATTTTTCAAATAAAAGTTGTAGAACCTTTAAAGAAGAGTATTGTCTTCCCTATACATTTTTATCGTAGGAGTAGTCGTTATCGAGAAAATCAAACAAGAATGTCTTAATTCGAGTTGAACGGAAATTTTCTTACATGGTTACTTCTTCAATGTTGCTAACATAAACAATCTCAAAAATAAACGTTTAATTTCCTTACGTGTGCATGTAATATTATTAAGTAGGAAGAAAATGGATTATTTATGATGAAGAAAACAACTTTAAAACGCAATTTCCCTTACGTACAGGTATATAATTTCTTTCTAATACTGCATTGCACGAAACGCGCCCATTTGTGATTCGTTGTACACTTTCCTAACTTGTTTATTTTTCTCTTCTCCCTTCTTCGATTTTTTTCATTTTCAACTCCATCTCTCTCTCTCCTTCTAATTTCTCTCGCCCTTTCTTCCCTCTGCACTTACCTATCTCTACACTTCTTATCTCCCTTCTCTCACTTTTTTCTGCCCCTTCTCCGTCTCCATTTCTCTCCTTTTCTTCTGCTCTCATTTTCTCTCTTCTCTCTCTCTTTCCTTTTTCTATCCCCCTCTTATCCTCGCTCTCATACCTCCCTCTTCTCTCTCTCCCCACTCCCTCTTTTACACCTCCCTCTTTCTCTTCGTAGCTGTTTTTCCGCAGCGGGACTTTTGTTCTGTGTCGAAAGAAGTGATCACACAGTTTTTTTTCCAACCCACAAAACTAACATCGTTCTATGGTAATTCTCTATGTTCAACTAACAAAATTTGTAATCAATATGTATGTTAAAATCTGTAATTTAACTTGTATTTATAATCCTCAATCCTGACGAAAGGGTTAAATGTAAGAAGGGACTTCAAAGTCTCAATTTCGCCCTAAATAAAGTCGTTTGTCTTTCTGTCTGTCTGTCTTCACTTTCTTCATTCCCCCTCCCTGCACTCCCCCTCTATTCATTCTCTCTCTTTACTCCCTCTCTCTCTTCGCACCCTCTTCACTTCCTCCCCTTTCTTTCCCTTTCCTTTATTTCCTTCTCCTTTTGCTCCTTCCCCCTTCACTCCTTCCCCCTTCACTCCTCCACATCTCTCCACTTCCTTTCTCCCTTCTTTCTATCCATCCTCTCTCCCTTTCTTCCGCTATGATTTTGCCCCTTCACTCTCTTTTCTCCATTCCTCTTTTCTCCTCGCTCTCATATTTCTCTTTCTCTCCCCACTCCCTCTGCATTTTCCCTCTCTATCCCCTCTCTCTTTACTCCCTTCCCCCCATCTCTTCATTTTCTTTCTCCCTCCACTCTATGTACCCCTTTTCTTCTTTCCTCTCTTTCGTTTTCCCCATTTTTTCCTAGTTCTCCGTCTCCCTCCTTTCTCTCTCTCTCTCTCTGCCTTTCTCTCACTCGCTTTCTCTCTCCTCCTCTAAAGATTTAACGTTTACTTCTCTCTTTTCCTCCATTTTACTCCTGCCACCCGTTCGCTCTACTTAGAGAGAGAGAGAGACTTTTCTTAAACAAGTACCTTTCTGTTAAATGTTCATTTCTTCATCCACGCCTACCGATCGTAAATCAGGAGAAATGGCGGTTTTTACCTCGTTCTCTTTCTCTCGGTCCTTTCTTTTGACGAACGCGTTGCCATTTAAAATTATCCCGAATTGTTTACGCGCTCCGGGGATGTGGATTGATCGACCGTCGACATTGCAGTGTCTTTTCGAGAATCCAAGGGCAACGAAATGACGACGTTTTTACATGGGGGAGAAACGTAAACACGTATTTTTCGCGGGTACATAAATAGGGAAATTGTCGTTGGCGTGTCCGCTAGTTAAATTTTCCTCTCTCTCGCGTTTCGTTTCGCGCGTTAAAAAAAGGATGAAAATCGAGTTCCGTCTCGGTCCACTTAACGCGTGAATTGTAAGGAATAAAATTTTTTAATGGAAAAAAGCAAAGTTTTAGTCTGTATTTTAAAAATATATTGTGTGCTCTGTAAAAACGCTATGTGTGATCAGGAATATTGTTTTTCCTTTTGGATATGTTTCATAATTTCAGTTGCGGTTTAGACCTCTTTCTTTGGATGCTTTACTGAAATTTCGATGAAATTAATGACGTTATCCAGGCCACCGACATTAGCTATAATAAATACACTTAGTATTTCTGCGTTATGCGGATGTAATGTAAGATAATTTAGAAGGAGAAATTGATTGTCCGTCACAAACTTACGTCCGCTTAGTTGTGATATGAGTTTTACGGTTTAGCCTCTATAAGTGGTTCCCTAGGTAATTTCATATATAGAATCGTACGCGTGGATTTCCGCACGAAGAGAATAGAATATATGTTATTGAAGGCTCTGGTTTTTGTTCGATCATTTAATTAGTTTGCTGGAGAATATTATTGGACCATAATGAATTCTGTTCCTTCCCTTGAAGACAGTAAGTAAAGTGATTGCGTTTCACCTTGCGTTAATTTGAGAAAATTTATAGTTATGGAGGATTATCTTCTGATGGAGGGCTCAAATGTAAATTATGAAGTTCGTGATTGTAATAGGATAAACCACATGGGCAACTATTACATACAAAAATTGAGTTAAATCGTATGTGTGTCGCAATTGAATAGTAGTTTCTTTGGTCTTATATCATTTCTCATTGATCCCCATAAGAACGGATAAAGATTTTCAAGCGAGAACGGCTACCAGGTTGCTGAAATGCGCGTACGTTTTCTTCAACCTTTAATGATACTGTAGGAGTTGGCAGTATTTACAATTTCGTTCCCGTAAGTGACGCAATTTGTCTTTAAGCAATGCACATCATTAAAGAGAAAAACGGGATTAATTCTGCCAGAGTAAGATTTAGTTTGCAAACCTTTACGGTAAACCACTGTTTGTGAGTACCACGAATCCTAAATATCTAAGGCAAATCGCATACTTAGTTTAAACGTAGACGGGATGATTTTTTCCCGTTTTCCTCCACGGTCACTCATGAAAATCTGATCAAACCTTTAAAACCACCGTCATCGGAATTAGTTCGAGCTAATGGAAGCGTTCTTTTATTCAAGCTGTACCTCTCGGAAAAATCACCGTCACATCCTCGCTTTAATGGCGACTGGAATACGAAAAGCGTTTGGAACCTCCGCCTGTCTATTTTTTTCTTCTTCGTTTCCCTTTTTCCTTCTCTCCTTGTCTGCCACGCCCAGTCAATGTGTTGAAAACAGCCAATGGAGTTGGTTTTTAAAACCGCCCGGCACTCAGGCCAACTACTTTAAGGCGGATATCGACTTCGCCATCTTAAGGTTTCAAGACCGCCATTAAGTGGTACTAATGAGCCAATCAGTCAATTGAGTTTGGACCATGATCCAATCTCTTATTATCCAGTATTACTCGCAAACTCATGGAGCACTAAGTGAGAATAGAAAATGATTCTCAATCGGCCGGGTTAGACCGGTAGGCAGTGTGCCAGCCTTCAAACCCAAAAGGTCGCGGGTTCGAATCCCGCTTCGGGAATGGATGTTGTATTTCGTATTGGGGTTTACCTGCAGATAAGCCATTGGATTTGCGGGTAAGGCATCATTAAAAAACAAGCGGCAGTGTGCGACGAAGTACTGCGTGGTTCTCTAAAGGAAAATGCGACTTAGCTATTAGATGGATAGTTATCGTCTTTATTTCTGGGCGAGATTGAGATAGGGCAGTCCCTTCTACCATCTAACCCATTGTCAGTTACAAAAAATTAGAAACTTACATACATTTTAGATAAAAAATATAATTAAAATACACGAGTGATCAAAAAACGCATTAGGCAGTCTGCTATATATGTACAAAAACGAGTTAAGTAGATAAAGAATGTTGTTTGTGGGGAAAAACTAAGATTAGTTAAACCTTAGGAAAAACCTCATTGCAGGAAAACGGGGTGGGGTGAAAACCCTGCGAAACCTACAGATAGTATTATTTACAGATAGAAATGAGAACTAAACATAGGTTACAGCCATACATGAGTACATAGAGATAAGTTAATAATAATAATGAAATGCGTATACACAATTGGATACATAGTCTTAGGGAGGATTTATATCAAGGTGATTGGTGACGGCGATACACATACATATACACAAATACATACACATATACAAATTCATATAATATATACATATGCATACATTCACACACACAGCTGCATACATACTTTTTAATACACATTTAAATCACATTACACAATACAAAGCCTTTTATAAAAAATGAAAAAAGTAAAAAAAGTGGGAAAATAATTAATTAGTTGACTTTTCAGGTAATACGATAGCACTCTATCAAATTTCCGTTTAAATAGAATCGTGTTTTTCGGAAGAACGCTGAGAATTTTGTAAAAAAAACTCGGATATCACGAGTCACATACCCATCGCTGAATCTTTTTTGTTGTAAACTTTCTTGTAATAAACACCATAAACGGTAGATGAGCTACGTTTTCTTCCTCACAGTTTTTTATGAATATTAAAACTGCCCATTTAAAAAAATCTCTTTCCATGGCTGTGAAAACTAATATATGAGCATTATTATGAAGGAAATTAAAGTAAGTCGCAGTAAACCTGAAATTCATAGAATCGCGTTCTTTAATGGTGGATAAGCAATAGTGAACTACAGAACATTAGCCGAGCGTGACTTTCATGCACGAATCTATCATTTATAGGCGACCGTTGTTTCAATTTCTTTGATAATCTGTATACATCTTTTTCATGGAGGTGAATTTCATATTGTTTTACTCTATTTCCGGTCACCCTGAATACTTCCATGTATCCGAATAAATGAATTATATCCAGCGATTTGCTATGATTAACCTAATAGTGATTTTTTAACTATAGTCGTAAAAAAGTAAAATGTGCTTCGACGCCATGAAGCATCGATCAAACTTGTGTAAATATACTTTACTGCTACTGCTCGATTGACTTGCCGCCTTGATTCTTTCACATAATTTGCCCTTTCAGATTTCGCATACAAATTGAGGACCTAACGTTCTCAGAAAACCCGAGTTTCCCGCATCATCGTGGTCCCTCATTTAAAGTGTCGGTTATTTCCCCGTTTCACTTTTTTTTGCTTGTCACCCGAACTATGCTCTCCCGTTCCGTAAATATACGTCCTCATTTCGCACGGTAATGCTCGGAAACATCCCCCAAGGTGTAATAAACAAGGATCGTATGCCCGCATTCAAGTAATAATTTGTTTTAAAATCCGCCATTCCAACTCCCTCGTCCGCCGTTTGAGTCGCCACTATCGCGCACAATAGCTTTCCTAGCATTGAGCGGGATGGGTCGGGCGAACCATATATGCTTCTTCCTCCTTCTCCCCCTCTTTCTCCTTCTCCCCCTCTTTCTCTCTCTCTCTTTCTCTCTCTCTCCCCCTCCCTCCGCCTACCCATGCATCCATAGTGACTGATTGATCAATTGATCCGGCGATTGGCGCTCGGGACGGGATGAATGTGTTTGTTGTTTCCTCCGCGCCCTCTAACGGCCGAGCTGTTAATTATCATTTCAGATATCCGGGTGCAGAGGGTGCTGCCGTAGCGCTGGATTTTAATCGGTGTAGGAGAAGGATGGGGTTAAAAAAAAAAGGAGTGGGGATGTGGAGGAAGAAAAATAGATTTTGAGGCGCCGGAGGTGAGCTCCGCATCTATGGGGTGGGTGGTTTGGGGGATTACATTAATGGAAATGTTTTTTTACCCCTCCTGCCCTAGCAATAAAAAAAGAGAAGGCCAAATCGCTCACGATGTCTGATGTAAACGGCGTAAATTCTCCGAAACACCTCGAAATAACGATTAATCCCCATTTGAAAAGGCTGGCCGCTTGCGGGGCTCTCTCCACGAGCATTTGTTCGTTTAAATTAAATAGGGGTTTTTTTTCTTCCGAATAGATGGCGATTTCCCTTCGTTCCTTCTCTCTTCCGCCACTCTTCATTACGTTAGCCGTTGTAATAATCGATCCAAATAACTGACTGGATTCCACGCATTATCATTGACATCGGAAAATCATTCCGGGATAGGCAATTATTCCGGACCGAGACTGAAATTTAAGCTTCAAATATTAAAATTTTGCTCTTGAATCATAGGATAGGGCACGTGGTTTATGTACTTATTATGAACAGGAAGATGATGGCTTTAATAACGGCTGAAAATAAACTATAAAAAACACCTATAATAATAAAAAGGAGGTTGAAATGTAATTAATTTTACTTCATTTAAAAAATCCAAGTGCTCTATTTTTTATTCGGTTTCAAGATAGTTGACTTCATTTATTGTCTAATATATTTGAATTTCCCAAGTTGGTTATAGATATGTCAATGAAAAAGTTGTTCTAGTTATTAATATACATTTTTCTTTCTATTCTCTTACAGAAAACAAATGCACGATATCTTCCGCCATCTGTTTACGGGAATAGTTTGAAATTAAAGGGTAAGTTATATCTTTAATATTTTATCCAGAAATACATTTCTTAAATATTTACGATTGTTATTTTTTAATGAAACGTATATATTCGCAGATATGCTGATGCGTAAAAATTTAACTCGTTTTTTATTTTGTAGCGTTTTCATCGATACTTATGCTTGTAGTATTATTAACCCTCTATATATGGAACACTTGTATTAAGTGATAAGGCTATTTCTGTAGGCTAAATCATATCTGGCGTATTAAACTAAACTCGTGGAAGTAATTTTGTTTTACGACCTCCTGATTTCCTCTTGCCTACGCACAATGGGTATCTAAGAGGTGTTGCAATGAATAGCTGGTCAGTTCAGAATTTTAGGAAGAAAGGTGACTTCCTAGGAGAACTACACCCACTCAATATTATGTTTTCGGAAAAAAATTGGTGTCAGATTTCCCCTTTTCTTTTGATATCAGGATGCACTTTTTATACATCCCAATGTACTGGAAATGATGGAAAATTTCTTATCATCACAGTAAATAATAATGCCTATGAGACGGTCACATTTGGTTGAAAATTGCAACATAAATCAATAGGCTACGTTTTGAATTATTTCCACCGCTAGAATTTATCGGCATATTTAATGCGGCGTTCGTGCATTCTTCTGTGGCGCCGCCACACGTAACAACCCTCCACCGCAGTCGGTGGAGGCGAAAAATAAAACAGTTATGGATGGAAGGACGGATGGGGGGTTATGTCCGCACGCTGCAATTAGGTAAACAACGCCCCTCAAAATCTACACAGATTATCATTTTCTATGTCCTAATCCGATTATACGACGCGAAATTTTTAAACGCGCTTCGTCTGTTTTTCGCATGTCTCCCTCCCCTGCGGCGTGCCGTCAAAACATCCGATCTGTTCCGACTATGTCCCCCTTTCCATTTGTCCTCTTTTTACCCTCGTTCTCCCCTCCACCTCCTCTCTTCGCTGCCGCCATGGCGGACGCGCTCTACCGCATGCGACCGGAACAAGCGCATGAGTTGTAACCATAGAGATTCTTCCTCCGTGTCTCTGCAACTCTTTCCCGGTTGCTACCCTTCCTTCCGCCAAACGTGTCAACTCTCATAGTTTTTTTTTTAGGAGAGGCTTGTTACTCCTTTTAATTTTATTTATTTATTTTTTTTGAAAATGTCCACTTCGCGTGTGTCCACGCGTCAATTGTGTCGTCCTCTTCCTTCTCCGGTCTTTTACTCAAGTTTTATTTTTTTCCCTATAAAGTAAACCTATATGTCGTGGCAAATGCGTCGTAAAAAGGTAGGACAACCTTCCCTCTTGTGGAATGTATATGAGCAGGTTGTCGTAGGAGAATTAATATTGGAACTTTGGTCGAATTAACTCATCTGTAAAAAATCCGTATTTTCCTCGAAAAATCGTGTTCAATGTTTGGAGAAAATTTTTGCAAAGTTACAAACATCAGAATTGACTTGAACTATTCGGAAAGGCTCGTTGATGCCAGTGATTCTTATGACTATATGTATCAGTTAGAAAGAAATTTTCGAGAAATCCGATTTAAAAAACTGAAGAAGCTCGGAAAGTGATGCGATGAGGATATTATTTGGAGATGTGACAATTTGTAACTTAAGCACGTTTTTTTATTAAAAAATAACCTATAGAATGAGACGTCGAGTTTAAGATAGCTTCAATAAAACTACGGGTAAGATTTTTCTCAAGCGCATTGATGCAGTTCAATGCTGTTCTCCGAACGGAATGTTTTTTTTTTCAATCCGTCACCGAGCGACGAACGACAAAAAAGCGTTTTTAAACCGAAAACTGGAAAGTTTTCGCGCAATGCCTTTGGTCTTTTTTTCGACACGTCTATGCACGACGAATACAAAAACAGAGAAGGCATATAATGATGCGAGTCAAATTTATTCCTTTTGACTCCACGGTTCGGGAGGGGGGACTTTTGAACGTATCGGATGGGCAATCAAGCTTCCTCTTGGGATTATCCATCTGGACAAACGGGCACTCATTTTGAGGTTTTAACGGCGAGTAGTTTGACGGACCACGCTTTGCTGCGCGGGACCGAGATTCTTTTACAGCTGAGAGACAAGAAACACAGAAGAAAACAGCCTTTGGTTTTATAAAATTATGGTTACATTATTTTTAGGTTTCAGAAATTTGTGATAAGAAATATATTAGTTTTTATTTAATATGGCTTGTTAATTCTTTGGATAGAACTAGCTCATCAGGAGAGTTATTTCTTCAAACATAAAAACAAACCTCACCGATAAGCTGTGATTAATCTATTTTTCAAAAAAAGTTCTCGAGGAGTTAAGAATTAATATAACACAATAGTAAAATCGTCTTTAGTTGTCTTTGTCCTATTAATCATATTTTAGTTGATATCAACATTTGAGAAAAATTTAGCCCATTGCCTTATCAAAATAATGGGTTCGTGTTACGATTGCAATGGTCTCCATATAAACAGTTGTTTTTGTAAACATCATTATGCGTATTTTATTTCATTAATTTACTAATTCATTTTGTTGCCGATTTATATCAGAGGAAAATAGGCAATAATTACTAGGCAGTAAGAAGACTAACCCGAAGAGATCCATAAAAAATAATAATTTGTAAACACACGTTTCTCGAGTTTATTGTGTTATACTAGATATACGACCATGCCCTCGGCAGGATTCGAGTCGACGATCCTTGCACTGGGAACACGATAACCACCATTCCACCAAGTCCTAGTTTTAATAAGTAGCCTCCTTTGTGATTGTACCTCTTAGATTTTCTGCAGTGATAAACTAAACAAATGATTAGGTAATTCACCAAAAGGATTCGAGTAGTCTCAAGACATATCGTCATGCGAGCAATATAAATCAAAACTATATTCAGATTCGTCGAAGGCATGACAGTTCGAGGACGATATTTCTGTTGAATGGACGAGTCGCAGTGAGGCCCAATTCGTCGCCAGGTACCGTCATTTCCTTCAGTAGCGAGTATTTCCGTTCCTACTTTGTCTGTCCTATTGGGATCGCGGTGCCATTGCCCTGCTAAGTGTCGCACAGGAATATCCCAGCGATGGTGTGTCTGGATTTATTACTTGGAGAGTGTCCACGCGGAATGACAGGAGGAAACGCACGTCACATTTGAACCGAAAGTAAACGCTATATCTGATCATTGGAGAATTCGCTTCTTGGAGAAATACAGCGCTCTCAAGCTTAATTTTGCGTATCTGTTTTTGAGAAATTTTCGAATATTTTTCAGGTGCAATGATGTTATTGATTTCACTACTGCGTATCCTTCCTACGCCGAAATTACGTAATAACCGGTACATTATTTTTGTTGCATATGTGTGTTATAGGTATTTTGTTAATTAAATACGGAAAAATTACATTTTACCGATCGTTTTGAGGTTAAATGTAGTGTTTCGTAGCGCCTAATTCGAAGGGAAGTTATTTATTTTTTGTAAAATTTTATCGTACAAGTGAAAATTTTTCCTTCCGGTAATATTTCTTTTGGCAAGATTATATTTTTATATTTATCCGTGGATTTCCTTCAGACTTCTATTTGCGTTTAACTATCCGTTTAAATGGAAATTCTGCACTTCAATGACGGCCTAATAGGTATATTATCATATAGAAAACATACTTTTCTAATTGATGTAAGGTTTAATTTTTAAACTACAAACCCTAGGAAGAATATTCGAAGATGGGGCATTTCAATGCTTAAATCATCAGGTTTTCAATAATATTTCAACGTAAGTGAAATTTTTGAAAATTTCTTTCGAAATAAATACTAACAGAAAACAATTAAATAAAATAGTTTTATCTCGGTAAGCGAAACAAGGAAGGAAGTCGCAATTCACATTTCGTGTATGTCGAGACATGCCAGTTCATTTACTTCAAAACGGAGGAGGTGGAAGCCATAGGGATTATTACATTTAAACAACAGGATGCTCCTCGCCGCAATACAAGAATATCCCGTTTCGAAGACAAAAAAAAATCTGAAAAGCGCAGCCACTGCAAAGCACGCCCACCAAAATTGTTTAGTTAGCGAAACGGCCTCCGTGCGTCGCTTCGCGATTTTCAACCCCTTTAAAAGAAGCGGTCTCTTGGCCGCCTCTTCCGAAATAAATGGCGCGCGGAAAGGAGACGCGAAAAAGGAAGAGGGCGAGGAAGTAAAAAAAAAAACATCAGAAGAGCGTTGGGCGCTCTCTTTTCTTCGTCCGTGAAAGCAGGTTTCCTACCGCGAGGGGGCACGCATAACCAAACACCTGGAGGAGCTTCTGTCACCGCGCTTGCTCTTCTTCCTTTATGTACCAGCTGCTCATTCCATTTCAAAAACCCTTTCATATATCTTCTGAGTACTCTTCCTCGTTTCTCCATGTCTCCACTCTCTCTCTTTCCCTTCCTCCCTCTTTCCCTTTCTCCTACATGTCACTCCTCTCTCCCTTTCCCCAAATAAAGTCGTTTGTCTGTCTGTCTCTCCTTTTGTCTCTCACTCTCTCTCTCTCTTCCTATACCATTCTATTATTTTATCCTTCCCCTTTCTCTCCTCTCGTATCTCTACGTCTCCTCTCCTCCCCCATATATTTCTCCACTTTATCCCATATTTATCACTCTCCTCTTCCTTTTCTATTTATCTTCTTTTCTATCATCTCATTTTAACATTTCTTTCCTCTCCTCTCTCTCTCTTTTGTCCACTCTCCTCTTCCTCTCTCTCTCCTCTATCATTTATGCCTCCACTTTATCACTTCTTTCCTTCCTCTTTCTCTTCTATTTCTTTTTCTCTTCTTTTCTGTTTGCATGTTTGTATGTTATTATTTTTATTGTCGTTTGTAATTCGTAACGTAGGGTTAAATGTAAGCAGGGACTATGTAGTCTCAATTTCGCCCTAAATAAAGTCGTTTGTCTGTCTGTCTCTTCTCTCTTATCCCCTCTCTTCTTTATCCTCTCTCAATCTCGCCCCTCTATCTCCTCTCCTTTCTCTACTACTTCCATGCTCCTTTCTCCTATATTATTTTTTCAACTCTCTTCCTCTCCTCTCTCATTTGTACTTTTTTCCTGCATTGCTCGCTCTCTTCCCGTTTCACGTCTCTGTTTGCGTCATTCCTTTCCCTCTCACTTTTTACTTTCTGCATACGTAGTATAGGGAAAGTATTGTGATCACGAAAAAAATCGACTTCAAAATTTCAACGGAAATACATGTTTTGAGGTCCTTATAACACGTTTAGACTATTTTCGGAATGATGTCTGTGTGTGTATGTGATTGTGGGCGCTCTAACTGAAGTAATACTTGCCATATCGTTACCAAACTTCATATATAACACTTTAGCATGAGCACTAAGACCTGGTTAGTTTTTGGACAATACCGGTTGAACGGAAGTCGAGGTTTATTCGAAACCCGATTCGGTTTTTACGATATTTCTCCGTTAAAACATCTGTAGTGTATATACAATTCTATTCAAAGCTTATATAGAATGTAATTTCCTACAACTTTCATTTGAAACAATTTTCCATAGCGGTTGTTGTTTAGGAATTATTTATAAATAATCGGTTTTTTTCGGTTTCCGTCAAATATCTCCTTAAAAGCGTCGTAATTGGTAATCTTCGTGAAGACCAAAGTTGTAGAGAATAATATTTCTTCCACGTTTTGTTTGAAACAAATTTTCGTAGGACCATCCATTTCGGAGATATTTTGCTTATTCGTAAATTTCCAGTATTCAGCGCCACCACCATGTAGCGGTGAATTCTGTAAACATATTCAAAATATACGTAATTTACGGCAATAAGGACGACTGTATTCTTTTACGATAGGAAATAATAATTTTGCCGTATAATGCCATTCATAATAATTTAAATATCTATACCCCAAATATGGAGAAAGTCTTGTGTTGGCCACATCAGATTTTTTCTTCCTATTTTTCCTTTCCATTCCCACCCACTCTTTTTGTCTCCTTTATTTCCCTTCATTCGCTCACTCGTCAACCGTCAAAGTTGAGCTCGTACGCTTTTCGACTTGTTTACATGAGGTGTACATACCTTCGCTATCATGTTGCCTTGTGTGCCGTCGAAACAATTGCGCGGACATGTTTATCAAAAGGGTTTTATTTAAAAATGACCGAGTAGGAAAAAGAGGCAATTCGTATTCACCGACCATCCCTTCGACCCTGCTCACGGACCGAAATAAATGGTTGAAATAGTGACAGATCGGATTATAATTTTTTGCTTCGAAGTGAAATTACAATTCCCTTTCCACACATTTCAAATCCAGCAGAATCGTCACTCTGTTGTTATTCATCTCAATAAAATGTTAAAAATGAATTTCTCGATCTCGTCGAATAGAGGCAATTTCCTTATTTAAATTGAAAGTTCTTTACATATTATAGGCGGAAAAATATTACTCGCGAGTAGTAATATTTTCTTTGAAACTTGAATTACGTAGTTCATGTAAAGTTTCATATGCATGTTATTGTGTTGCTTATTGCCAGGTAACGTTTATTTTGGCAAAATTCGCAGTTAAACGAGAACGCAGTCGTCATGATCGTCAATTCTTCCGCTGCTGATTTCAATAAGGATTCTATTCAGTAAAATATATAAAATGCAAATTGTGAAATACTTGGATATTTTATGAGTCACTTTCACTTGTAAATATGTTTCTCCCTAAGGAGTTTGTTTGCTTACACACGTAAAGTTTTATTTTAATTAAAAGTTTTATTACTTTAACAGGATAAAATTAGGCCGTTTTGGGCCACATGCGTATTTTTCACGTTAATTAGCGGTTTCGCTACGCTGCATGTCGCAGTTAGTTGAAATTTTCTTTTTTCGTTACTATTATCCCTCAATATACGCGACCATAATCAGCGTTAAACAATCTGTGGTTGTCCACAGTATTAAATAATCATATAAACATAACTTGCACTCATTCATTTGAAAATAAATCCCCGCGGTCAATCTGACTGTCGAAGTTTGCTTTGTCCATATTCACGTTTTAGAATGAAAAGCCCGCTGCGTACTGCAGCGGTAGTAAAGTCGCTCATTTTCATTTGCTATCACACTGAACGAAATGGGGGAAAATATATTCTTTCGTAGCGTCATTCCAGTTTACAACCAGACAGCATATTAAAACCAGTTAGCATCCCAGGTTTGTCGAGCATTGTCAAGGGCTTTTATCTGCGGTTGATATTTTCCCAGCAGCAACAGGCCGAGTAAACAACGAACTTCTCGCCCATAAAGTTATACTTGCACATGACGCATTGTTTTGAAGTTTTGTTCGTGAAAAATTAACATCTAAAAAATTCATTGATGTTTAATTTATGGCAAATTCACTGTAATTACAGAAGAAGATCATAAAGCGTATACATCTATCTCTCCAATCCACCCCTATTTTTTTTTCAACGCATCCTTTTACTTAAAGTGAAGTCCTTTGGCGACTCCACCTCTTCACAGGCTCTCTCAGTCACTGCTGCAGAGCGAGGCCCCGTCGTTCTTGCCCCCCCCCCCCCCCCCCCCTCCCCCGGTTGGGCTCTTCTCTTTGGAACAGTAGGCAAAGATTAATTCTTCCTCTGTTCGTTGTAAATTTTACATAATGATTTCATCGCATCCATTAATAGTAAATCGTTTATATTGGCCTACGTCACTCTTCAAATGTTACTGGTAGCATGACAATGAATGCCACAATTAGTAACGAATTTAGGAGTACCAAGTTATTTACTAAAGCATGAACTGAGCGCCACTGTACTTATAAAAATAGGATTGCTCCTAAGGAAAATAAAACTCATTATTTGTAATAAGTTTTTTTTAACGTTTATAAAGAGAGCAAGCGGACAAATTGAATTATTGGTAATAGGAAAGTCGATTTTAAGCATCATGGAAGAGCTGTCTGCCTGTCAAAGAGCATCAGTTTGCGAATCTCTGGTATAGAGGATGGTGGCACGTTTTAATAAACGGTACTGTAGCTTTATCAGATACGGAATATTATAGAAATTCCATTGGCGGTAAGCGACAATGGCGATTTGCAAGAGGTTGAATGTATTTACATTTTATAAAATGTACATCACGGAATGGGCGTATTACGAAACAAATATCAAGGGTATACTTAATTTTTTATGTCGGTCAATGTGAAATTCAGAATTTAAAAGAAATAGCTTTGGAGTATAAAAAATCTTGTTAAAATAAATGGTGAAACGACGAACGAACCTGCCAAAGTAGACGTTACTGTATAATCACAAAGTATACGGACCAGAGGGGCAAAAAGAAAATCTTTTTCATGGTTTCAAAAAAAGTTTCCTCCGTACAAATAGAGCCTACGCTTTTCTGCACGCCTGCACGGCCCTATATCATTACCACTAAATTTTTGTATCCTGATTATGCAGCGTAAAATTTTATATCCTTTTCGCATATCAAGTTGCTTGCTTATTTCGTCTATTACATCGTAATATGCGCCCGTGTACGCTTTGTATTCCCGTGAGCACGTTCCATGTTTTCATAGTACTCATCACCGGGGACCGGTCCGCATTCTTAGTTAAGTTTATCTTTGCCATTCAATACGCCCTTATGGCCGTCTGTCTGTGTTTCTCTAATCCTTTTCTCTCTGGATTTAATGCCGTTTCCGTTAGAGTAATTTTTGCCATCTATCCATTTCGGATGGACTTTACGGTTTCACCCCCTTGTTTGCCCATTGTGTTCATTCTTTTCCTCCTTTGAAATTACGAATGGCGGATTATTTTCAAAGCCCGTTTCGTGTACAGCTGCATCTCTTACCGTAACAAGGAAATTCGACACGGTTTTGTCTGAATTAACTTGGAGGTATTGACGTGCTTTTTTATGTCTATCTAAATGTAGTGATTAAATTAAAGACATAACTAAAGAAGTCTCCGACACAACGGCGAATGAATGGTAATAAATAATGATCTTTATCGTCGCCGTAGGATCTTTCCAAAATTTAATGATACCAGCAGATTACGATTTATTCAGAAAACGCTGGCGGTGTCATGATAAAAAAAAATCTCCGTTTGGATTTCGATTGGAAACTGTACGACTACGAAAATTACATTTTAAAATCCTTTAAAATCTGCTCCTCAGGAAAAATTAAATATGGCCTATTAATGCATATAGGATTTAGACAATCTGGTATTTTCTTAATGTTCCTTCGTTTCCTTTCACGCATTATTTTTATTTTCATTTTTTTACGTTTGCATTATTGTGCATGGTATTTGGTTTTCCTTATGCTGTTCATATATTGTAGCATTTATTAATATTTAGTACTATATTGATTTACATTTCAGTTTTGTTGATACACACTTGATTGTCTGAGTAATTCCGCCCAAGCTACCTAATTGAAAAAGTGACTTAACGTTAGTGTTTAGTTAAAATTCAGCGTATGCATTTTTCGCCGGCCACATTACATTTTTAATGTATTAATAGAATACGGCGTATTTTTTTCTACGAGAGCGTTGGGCTGAAATACCAATTTCGAGCAATATTCGAACTTGATGAAGAGAGAAGTCCGACGGACGATGAAAGTAACGAATTTATCCTCGATATCCGCTGGGATCTTTTATTCGACTTTTCTCGAAGGAGAAATGGATTCCACCTCAACTTTTGACAGCCGCATAAATCTCTTTAGTTTGCTCTTAATGAGGGTCATTAATTCGGCTCTCCCACTCTCTCTGCTGCGGCATCGTTTCGAAAAAATGGCCGCCGCATCCTGTTCTGCTTAGCAGCGCGGTGCGTTCTCATCGCCTACTCCCGCCAACAACTCACAATCCTCGCTCCATCCCTTCCTTCTCCCACCTTCCTTTATGTTTTCTCCTTTTCTCACGCTCTCTCTCGCTCTCTTACCCTCTTCCTTTCCTCGTCTCTCCCTCATTTTCCTCCTTCACTTTCTCTCTCTTCCTTTCTCTCCCTCCCTTTCTCTCCATGTGATATTTCCTGTCTTTTCTCCCTACATCTCTCACTCTCTTTCGCTTTCTCCCTTCCGTTTTCTTCCCCTTTCTCTCTTACATATTCTCCCTGTGTTTATCTCTTGCTCAATTTATCTCGTCCGACACTCAACCTTGTCAATCTACCCCATTTCCTTTTTTCCTTCCTTTTACGTGATACCTATTCCACCCTCTCTTTCTCCATCTACCCGCTTCTGCTCTTCCTTCGCCCACAACTTTCCCTGTATCTCATCTACTTTTTCGTCACTCTTTCTTCCTTAATTCTCACGGTTCACCGATCTTTTATTCGTACCATGTATCTCCTCTAACTCTGTGCAGCATTTTCTGTTTTATGTGATGACCACTGTTTTCATCTTCCTTCTGTGTAATTTATTCATACCTTCTATCTCTTTTCATACCTCCCCCCCCCTCTCTCTCTCTCTCTCTCTCCCTCCCACTCTCTCTCTCTCCCTCCCACTCTCTCTCATTACATACAGTATATCTTCCTATTCATATAGTTAGCCGTAGCTTTGTGATGGTCCACGATCACAGTTTTATTTTCACAACATTTCTCTATACATCCACCTGTTTTGCTTCCCTAATCTCTGCTTTCCTCTTTCCACCCTGTCCTTAGCCTCCTCCATCCCCTTTCTCTCCATCAATTCTCCCATTCCTTTCCTCTCTCTCTTTTTCTCTGACCTCTTTCTCTTCGTTTTCTTTTTCTCCATCCCTCAATCTACATCTTTACTTTACTCTCCTATCCTTCTATTCTTTGGCCTCCTTTTCCATCCCCTTTCTCCCCACCAAACCATTCCTTACCTCTCTCTCCCCTTCTTTATTCCTCCATCCTCTTTATCACTGACCTCTCCCTCTCTTCCTTTTCTTTTTTCTACATCCCTCAATCTACCTCCACACTCGCCCTCTCTATCTACCCTCTATCCACGTTCCTCGCCCGGTCTCTTCCCTCTCAATCCGTCTCCCAGTCAATGCACTGCTATAGACGCCGCCGCCTCACCCCTTCTCCCCTTATGCCTCCCTCTATCAAGGCCACCTCAGCTGCACCAATCTCTCTCGGACGATCGAGTTGTTCGCTAGGAAGGGAGGCCAGCTCTATGCGAATAGTCGAGGCGCGGCCATAATCGTTTGTCAACGTCGGCGTCCCTATCCCTATCCCTCCTGCCCTCTTCCCTTCCTCTCCCTGCATCCCTCCTAACCCAATGACCTTACGAGCCAAACTCGTGTCAACGTGAGCTCACGACCTATAACACCTCAACTCACACCCTTCCCCCCCTCTCCCTCGCGAAGTGACTCAGAAGAGACGTAAGGACTGAAAAAAAATCGCCGATTCCGGGAAAATTTTATGTCGCTTTGGTTTATTTTGCAAGGTTTTTTAATCAACCGTCTTTAGTTCGCTTCTTTTCCGTCTTTCTTTCCTCAAAATTTCGCTCTCCTCTTTTTTCCGCCTCATTTTGTAAATGTTTCGCGCGAGTTGCTCTTTGTATCACATCTCACGTAACTTTTTCGTATTTTTTATTGGAGGAATCTGTTCTGGTGCGTATTATATTTACCTACTACATTTGGTTATTTGTTCTGCTTGTATTTCTATAGTTATTTAGATCGTTCACGGTTAATTTACTTCATTTTAGGAGGATTTTTTTATAAACACTGAATTTAACATTACATTGAGGAAAAAAGATTTAAAGCAATTTTTAAAAATTCCGGGGATAGTTCAGCATATTGATGTCCATTGGAGACTATGGAAAATAGTAATAATCCCTGAAACGTTGATTAGAAGTCAAGAGTAATTTTAATAAATTGTGGCTTTAAACTATTTTTATCGAGGTATTTTTGCTTAAATATTTCTGAATCAGAGTTAGGTTTACGAATTTCGTAAGATGAGTAGATTTTACGAAAAATTCTCCAATTAATTTGAGGGCGGAGCCAAATTTCAAAATACATCAACTGCATCCTATGAGAACATAATCCTCCTTTCGATGATTTTTGCCTAAATTGCGAATTAGGTCCACTTTAGAATTTTATCGCTGTAGAAGTCAGTATGAAGCATATACTGGATTCAAGCCATAATCTGACAGTCTTCATTCATTTTCGGTAGTATTTTAATTTTTATGCGGCGCGGTATCGTAGCCTTTTAGTGAATGCGGAAAAATTTCTCCAAATTTCGTGTAACTTGCACATGGTAAGTGCGTTCACGTGTTCGAACTTTAACGTCTCGCATAGATGGAAGGTGCTTACGCTATGACCGGCGATGTCACCTAGCGGTCGAAGGACTTAATAGCACCCCGAAACCGTCCGGGTTGATTACGTCCGGTCCGTCACCCATAGCCCCTTGCCAGTCCCTTGCTAACGGATTGGAAACGATATACCACGCTCCGGGAAATTCCGACGGGGCAAACCTTTGCTGCGATGGAGTGAATGATAGAGGTTGTGTCCCACTGTCCCCGGCAGAAATGGAATGAATGCATCGAGGCATATATTCTTTTTAGGAAAGAGAGAGGGAGAGTTATGTATTGCTTACAAATCAGGCGAAGGGAAGGATTGAGTCTTATTTTCCTTCTTCTTTGAGATAAACTGAAAGATACAAAATTCGTTGTTTTAGTGGAGTTAATGGGTAATCTGATCGGTGACAGCTCCATGATTATTATTGGTAAAACCTGATTCTCCACTGATGTTTACCTTCTGTTTTTATTGATAACTTTTCCTTTCAAGTCTATCACCTAAACGTTTTTCATTCTTCTTTCTCCTTCTTCCCCTCAAGTTATCCTTCTAACTCGTATTTAATCATGCTCGCTCTCTACTCAGGTAATGTCCAATCCAGTTCGCCTTCCGCTTTCTTCCTATTCCTCTTAGTATTTTCTCGTTTTTCATTTCATTTCATCAGTGCCGTAACTAGGGTATGGCATTTGCAAAAGGCGCCAGACGTTCCCAAAAAGTGCAAAAAGCCCATTTTCCTATAAATAAATATTATTTAATAGTCATACGTTAATTTATATATAATAAAAACGCTATTATTGCTTACTGAAAAATTATATCCTACATAACTAAGGTATTTCCTAAAATTTCGCCATATGCGCTATATCGCCTAGATACGTCTCTGAATTTCATCTTTAAAGTTGCATTACTACGTTCCGAAGCTGTATTTGCGCAAAATAGATTAAAAGAGAGAACGAACGTTCTTAGTTGGAGCCAAACGTGAGATTTAGTTAACTGTTTTAGGCATAACTTGACGGATTTCTTCATATTTTCGAAATAAAAAAGACTTACTTCGTAATTCCACGAAACCTACGTCGTTTTTAAAAATAAATGTTTGTGAAATTTCCAAGTAAGTCTTTTTTATTTTGACAAATGAGTAAGATTGCTGGATGAACATCCACGACAAAAATTCTGGAAACAATTTACTTTTCACTTTTCCCTTTTTGTCAAATTCCACGCAAAAATAATCGTTTATGTAACAGTACCAAAACGGATATTACATTTCCGTACGAATTTTCCCCCCTCTCTCTCTCTTCTCATCGTTATCTCGCTGTAATGAAATCCTCCACGGTTCTAAATGCCCGTCTGAATCAGAGGCTCGGTCAGATGTTTACATGTATCCTTAATTTCATTTCTTTATCTTTTTCCTTCATAAAATTTTTTAAAAATCGACCGCATATCTCGGTCCTATTAAAAAGAAGCTTTCTAATTTATCTAATTCATATCGTGAAAAATGTTTTCATCTAGACGTATTCCTCCCAAAGAGTAAGAGATTTTTGAAGGATTTCTACCGAATCCTTTTACCTTTGAGGATATTTTTGTCGAGGTTTGGTACAAAAAACTAGTTTGTGGAAATGCTCCGAGAGGCGGCATGGCTAAAGGAAGGAAGTAAGAGAGATTTTCTCCAAATATGTAACCACCGCCATCAAAAACGGAGTATTTTTACCCTTGATATTTCCACCCCGATAACCGAATTCCCGCTTTGTAAGGCATACGGTTAGCGAAAAAAATCGCTCTCGGTCCCATCTCACAGATTAGACGTAGTCACTGTTCAAAGGATCATTAGAGTGCGGTCGAAGAATAATTAAAAGTGGAAGGAAATGATTAATAAAGTAACGGATTATTTTTATAACACGAGAACACTCAACTAAACACTGATTACTAAATTTCTATGATAGAAGAAAGGAAGTAATTGACTTTGATTTTCATTCACCCGTTATTTATTTATCTAATGCCTTCTAATAATATCGTTAGCGTACGGTTTGTTAAAACCTCAAATTCTATAAATGTAAACATTTGTAGAAACAAGCTTTCCATAATAACATTAGTTACGTAATGACATTATTCTATTATTTCAGATCAATTGAAGAAACTACCTTGACAGTTTTATTGGGCATATTAATCATTTAAATTTATGATTGACAGGATATTGAGACTTATAGCTAAATACGAAGTCCGTTTGTAAAATCTTCTCTTGGATATTATTTATTATATTGCGCAATTTATTCTTATGTTAATCATTCATTTATAAATTATTTGCTTTTATTTTATGTTGCTTATAATATTTTAATTACCTTATGATTTCTCTTTTAAAACTATTCATAAGTCCTAACAGACGCCATAATTCATTATATTAACCTGTGATAAACCGTCACAGTGACAGTACGTACAAAGGACAAACTTGATGTATAATACTAAAAAAAATAATTATTTGGCTCATGTTTTCGCCTCAATGGATGCCCTGCAAAGGTAGAGGAAAATACTCTAATTAGGAATCGATGAATTACGACTGACCACCGAAGACTGCTAATTAGAATCAGAAGGGCGAATCTAATCCGTTAAAACGTTTAGGGGGCTCGTGATTTACCTAGATCATTTATTAAACCCATCGCTATTTCTTCAATACTCTCATCCATTCAAGAGTTTATCCTCAGCATTTAGATATACTTTTAATTGTACCTATGCGATTATTAACTCAGTGCAATTACAATAAAATTGCGGCGATCCTTGATACAGTTTTTACAGAGGAGACTAATTTCAACTTTGCCTCCTCTGCGTCAGGTTGAGTATCCATCGTGCATCGATTATTGAACTTCAATAGCTGCAATCCCTTCTAATTCGCATTAATGTCACTCAAAACCGTCGAATGCTTGCTTTTGTACACCGTTGGACCAGTGATTACATATAACGCCTTTCGTAGTCTTGTAAGTTCAGCGAAGCACGAGATTGAAAGAGCGAAGTCTCGATGAATGTTCTGTAAAAGTAGTTTTTTTGATGTCCCCGAAATTGTCCAATTATTTCCTCTTCGGGAAACTTTCGAAGAATGCAGGATACAGTTAACAGAAAACTTTTGTTGATTATCAGTCCAAATGGGAGTGCTGTTTTCAAAATAAGAAAAATAAAATCTTTCCCTCGCCATAACAATTATAAACGATAATTGAACTCCCATTTCAGCATGCTAAACCATGGTAATGTGAGAGATTCTATGACTAACCTATTCTCGTATGAACGCCTTCATACATTTTTGACGTTATTAATCCTTGAGATGAATTGTATTCTTTTCACTTCATTCATATTTCTGGTGTGTTGGACTGTATTCTAAAGTCTACTACACGTCAGGGATAAATGTAGAAAATAAAACATAAAGGTATTTATTTTATTTTAGATGACTTTACGTAAAAAATAACTGTGCTTATTAACGTCATCAACAGTTTTTAGCGTACTCGACACAATATGCCACATCCCACTTTCTTCTCATACCTATTTCCTTATTTTAAGACATGTAAGTCATATTTCTTTTCTCTTCCTACTTGTTCGCCTCTTAAAATTTCAATCCACCGTTTCTTTCGCCTTTCTGTTTGTTGGCATGCCATTGTGCTGCTATACTGTAGTCAACTCCTCGATTTTTTTTGCGAATTTGTAGTTTCTATACTCAGAAGATTCGTTATAATGCCATTCCACATATTATTCTTCCATGACTTTATTAAAACAGTCACATTCACAAATTTTGTGCCGTGCCACGAGGAAAAGCTTGGCATGCTACAAGTGGCGCGCGTTCTGGGCTTTGGTGTTTAGCATAGATCTTCATCTTTTCTCCTTAAAATTTTAAATATTGACGTTTGTCTTAATCGAATTCGTTGCGCTGCGCGTAGGATGGACGGGTACATGAAACGCGTCATAAGTGGTATAGTTTCAAATCTCGATAATTGTGCAATTAAGCTTCCCGGTAATGGTTATCGTCTGGTGGTGTATCGCGTTTCTATTAAGCTCAAAGAAATGATGAGAGCACTGAGAACAAACGAGAGCGTTCTGTACGTGTCAATTTTTGCTAATGATTCTCCCTCGTAACATACTAATGTCACCAATCGTATTGCTTTAATTAAAATTTGCTTTTCAGACTAAATACTAATAATAATAAATACTCTGGTATGCCTGTACATTGCCATATTTTATGGCTCGATATTACGCGGAAACGTTATGGACTGGCAAATTTTCTTTTATATTTAATATGTACTTTCGGAATATACTTACAGTTTTTTCGCAAATGTTGAATGTGGCTGAAGCATAAATGTTCTATGAATATGAAAACTCCACGAAATAAATAATTTCATCCTCATGATACTGAACAAAACGAAACTTTGTTAAAATAATATAATGTTTGAATGTCAAAATTCATTCGTATTTTTCAAATCGTAGCAAATAAATTCATAATTCATTTAAATGGCAATTGCTCAGTTCACCTAAAGCTATGTACACACTATGCGAACAATGGCGAACGAACGACAGCGAACGAAAATATTCTTTTAGTGTGTTCAGTCAAACGAATGCTTCGCCTTCGCTAGGGTTCGCTAGCCGAACGATAAATCAAGGGAATTCGGTGCGCAGTGTGGACGGAAATCGTTAGCATTCGCCGTTCGGTCTCACATTCTAGTTGGATTTTTAACTGCCAAACGAACTTGCAGTCTTGCACGTGTTGTAAATAAAGAAATAAATAATGGAGTGGTCAAATGACGTCATATTTGAATTGATTGAATTATATCGGGAAAGACCATGTTTACGGGACCCGACAAATAAAAACTGTATGTTAACATAAAAAAAGTGATGCATGGAAAGAGATTGCGGAATGTTTAAAATCTCTTTTTTCTAGTTTTTTCCCGAAGTACTTCACTTAATACTATGAATGATGCACTTTCGATAATAATTTCTTCGTCGGACATTGTAATTACAATTTTTAAAAAAAGTAAATGAAACACACAATTGAGTCGGCGTTCAGCAAGACAACTGGTCTAAATAACCGAACATCAACGAATGCAAACATTCGCTTGGTGTAAACACCTTTGCGAACGCACACTCCGAATGACTCCGAATTCGCGAAACTTCGTTCGCTGTCGTTCGTTCGCCATCGTTCGCATAGTGTGTACGTAGCTTAACATGGATCCCTTTCATCGCGTTGTAGCGAAAATATGGCAAGCTCCAGTGTAATAATTTTTTTTCATCATATGCGCCTTGTTCACCGTTTTCCCCCAAAAATATCCTTATATCGTTATGTTTTGGATGCATATAAATAATTGAACTTCATATCTTAAAAGTGGCTCGAAGCGGAGGTGGTTGCCCGTTCCTCGATAATAAAAAAAAACAAACCAATTTACCATTCCGAATAAATCAAAACGCGACTTTCTTATGTAAAAGGAGGACCAGAAAAATCCCGCCTCTCGCCATTGTTGGAGTGATAGTCACATTTCGGTTCCGTAAGTACGTTGTTTGCATACATCTTCCATCGGCATGAATATTTCAGTCTGTCTACTATTTCGGTCTGTTTGTGCCATAGAGTGAAATGGGTTTAGGTCCCTACACTCTTCCGAATAGATAGAAATCTTTTTATATTTTTCTCTCCCAGAATCAAATGATATACGACCCCACGAATGAACGAAAGGAGCATTTTTACCCATCCGTGATTCAGCGCACCGTACGTGTATATATATATATATCTTTTTCGCTTCGTCCTCTGTGTGTATTCCTTCGAGGAACGCCGAGCGTAAGAGAGCCCAGAGACTACAGGTTCCCTATGGCGGGTAAGAGCGGTATTCCATTTCACTGCATGCGTCTCCTGTTCGAATATACCCCATTACCCGTCAGACCCCGCGCGCGCGAAAAACTACTCCATTATCTCTCCTGCCGTTCCCGACATTTCTCTTTTTTCCTTCGCCACGAAAGCTTTTCTTACTCAGTCCTGTCTCCTTCTCTACCTTCCCTTTCTCCTATCTCCACTCTCTCTTCCTGCCTCCTCGTTCCTTTTCCTCGCCCTTTTCAAGGAGGAGCGTTGCATTCTGGGTAAAACCGGTTCCCACACACACACACATTCCCTGGCGTAAAAAAAGAATGAGTGGTTCGCAGAATGGAATGGAAAAAAGGAGCATGCGAGCGCTTTTTTCGCCCCGTCCGCCGCAGTTTTTTTTTATTTCTTCTTTTTTTAGTCGACCTTTTCGGTCTTTTCTTTTCATTTCGATCTTTCCTGAATCTTTTTTTCCCCCTCGGCGATCCGTTCCTTTTTTCGCTTTTCTGTTCTTTTTTTTTAATTTTTCACCTTTTATTTCTAATATCTATCCCTTTTATTTTTCTTATTCCGGATCCCTGTTCGCCTAGTTTATATATCGATTTTTTTTCGCTTTTCGACCCATGTATACGGTGACATTTTTCCTGCGTAGGTTGTCCTCTCCGTTTTGCACTGTCCTTTTTCGACGTTTTTCGAGTTAGTTGTTTTTTAATCGATATGCTACTTTTCGATATTTTCTCGCTTCCGCCATTTTCAATTGAGCCATTTAAAGTTTTCTCTCTTTTTAGATTTTTAAAAATGATTTCGACAGATGTTTTATTTGTTTGTTTCAAATTTCTTTTTTAAATTAACAACTATATGGTGAGTAGGTTTAGCGAAGGTGGTGTATTGGAATAAGCGTTGGCTTCGTAACGTTACGGTCTCGTGTTCGATTACGATCATAGCAATTTTTTTCAATTTCTATTATTTTTTAAGCTGTTTAGACGATCCTCATTACATAAAATTAATTTTTTTCTTTTAAAGTACTTTTAAAAATATTTTTCTTGTTCGCGATTTCATTTCGTTCGCTATACGTTTTTCCCGAAACATTTTTCTATTTTTTATACAAGTTTACTTCCGGGAAATCCTTTTTTTTCTAGAATGTTTTCCTTTCTTCTTCCTTAAGAGTTCGATCGTCAAAAGTTCATAATCACCGCCCATTTTCCGCACTTGCCCCTTTTTTCTACAGCTGTTTGCTTTGATCGCGAGCTTCGTCTTTCTTTCGCAAGTGCCACGTTTTTTGTCTTTAAAAAAAACAGTCCTTTCCCTCTACTCTTTCTCCCACCTTTAACTCTTTCTGCATTCTCCGTTTACTCCGCCTTCTAAATCTCCCCCCGCGCATTTTCACCGCCCCTCTCTCTCTCATTTCTCCTGCCCTACGTCTACATATCCGTGACGCGCGGCGCCAAATTGAGCGGCATCTTTTCGTTTTCCGCATCGAGGAATCCTTCTGCTCCCTCTTAACCCTTATTATCACACATTCGAACCCTCCTCCTCCCTATTTCTCCTATTCCTTTTTTTTTTTTTTAGCCCTTAACCTCCCAACCCATTCCCTAAAAGGTGTTTTTTTTAAATTGCCGATTATGCTTTCCATTATAGCGTCACAGCGTCACAACTCTCTCTCTTCTGGACCTCCTCTTTTAGTGTGCAACTCGGTTTATTACGTCCCGTCCGCAGCAGAGAGAAAAATAACATACGCGTCGTGAGTCACGCGGACCGTGGTGCGAGGAATAGAGGTGTCTTTTTTTTTTAGAGAAAAAAGAATAGGTAATAAAAAAAATAGAACTCGGCCCAGAACGATGGGGGAAAAAAAGGAATTCGCTTTTATCGCTTTTGCGGCGGGTAATAACTAGACACGCGAAACCTTCGTCTCCCTCCAACCCGCTTTTTTTTATTATTATTTTTCTTATTTTCGACGCAAGCTAAATTTCGCAAAAGTACAAAAGAGTCGATATAACGAGGAGTCGTTTTCACGCGGAGTGTAACGTTACTCCTTCCTCCCCTCTCCTGTGTTAGGCTTTCGGGGAAGAGGAAAAAAAGCGAAGGGAAAGAAACACGTTTCGCGGTTTGTTGGGTCGATATTACAAAGCTTTGTGGAAAAGATATTCGAACGTTAGGGAGGGGAAAAAATAAACAAGCTCCGTTGATGGGAAAGCGAGGAGAAATGAAACTGCATAAATTCTGGAACTGTGAATGAAGTTAGGAAAAATATGTGCTTAATAACCTTGCCGTGTTATTGGAGAATGACTTCGAAGGCGAAATGTGAGGCGGATATAACGAGGAGTCGTTTTTCGCTTTACGTGTGTATCTGCATTATTGCGCTCGGAATCCGGATTCGCGTGAAATGGTTAAAGAGGGAAACGAAACGTTCCATCAATGTGGCGTCTGATCCTTCTTAAAGGATCGAAACTTTTTTATTCGAATTTTTTTATATCTAGCTGACAGATCACGAGGTAAAATGTCAAGTATCCCAAAAAATTCTTTAGAACCCCTAGGCGGTGGTGGTAATGACTCTTAATTCCCGCATTTTGTCGCACGTGATTCAGGTTTGATAATAAAATCCCCACAGTACACACAATTTCCTGAATTTTCCTTGGGATGGTCCTTCCGTGCCGAAGAATTACCGCGGTGCCAATTAATTCTCACCCTGGCTCTTCTTAGGCACTTCTTATGCACATCGCGAATAGGTTAGATCGATTCTACGCTCTTTACTTGCTCCGCTATATATATATATTCAGCCGTTATTTTTTGTTGGTACTCTTAGGGTCGCCTAAACGCATACACGATGGAGTAATAACGTAGCGTTTTAAAAGAGGCAACCATAAATGTTTCTCTGAAGTAAAATAGAGAAATTTTCTCCAAGATTGGCGCATCGGCTAGAACGGGCGGAGTCGCGCAACAGAGAATGGCCATTCGCGCAAGCTCGCACTTACTTGCCACGACGCTCGTTCATTTTTTTCGCGTCCTCCACTCCCGTTAGGTGGCTCTGAGTGCACTCGGGCCAATAAATTACCCCCGCGCGGAAGATATGAGAGGCGGCCGCGTCGTTTTCTTTATCTTTTTCTCTCCCGAAGAAAGAAGGAGAGGGGGAGAAAGTCTTACCCTTACCACTTCAAAAGCGATCCGTTTAAAACACCCCCCCCCCCCCCCCTCCTTTCCCGGTAACACTTTAAGGGGGATGCGAGCGAGTGGTTTCGCCTTAGGGTACAGTCCGGATATCTCAAAGTGGACCGGAGAAGGAGCGAGGCAGTGCGAACAACCCGCTACCGCCCTGCAAAAGCCCTTCCTCCGAACCCACCCTCCACATCCAACCCTCTCTCTCTCTCTCTCCCTTCCCCCTTTTCCACGCAAACAGACACCGCAAAGGACCGTTGGCATGGGACGCCACGCGGCGGCCGGAATCGTGACTAACAGGTTGCCCCACCCCCTACCACCCTCGGTAGAATCACCATTTTATGGCACCCCATTGGCGTGTGTGGTGCATTTAGGACGGTTTTATGGCGGCGTGCAGATTGTGTGTCCGCGTGTGTGTGTTCCACATCCTAAGACGCTCGAGAACGCAAAGATATCTCCGTTGTTTTTCGCGTCCTACGCTGTCGGAATGGCCGTGTCGTGATATTACTTTGACTGGCACGTTTCAACTCCTCTTTCATCAATCAGGGAGAGTGGAACGCGTAAAGATGTAATTTCTACAAATGAAATAGGATTGCTCCGTACATAAAACCGCCTCTCGTAATCGGTTTTAGATCTAAGTGCAGTTGTTGATTCAATTTTATTTTATCCACTAATCACCTCTTGGGTTAGATTACCGGTTAAAGGGAAACGTTTACCATATCACTCTCGAAAAACCTTGCTTGAGTTTGCAAACAAAATTATCATTAACCATAAACGCCAAGAATCGTGAGTTGTACCTTCTTATGCTACCATAGTTGGGTTATATTCGACGTTTATAGTGATTGGTGTTCATTCTTGCACAATAATTTTAGAAACGGCTAAATCAGTATTGATATTTGACACATTTTGCTCGCTATGTATACACACACACACATACATAGCGAGGAAAATGTGCCAAATGTCAATAGTGATATATATATATATATATAATCCTGGATATCCAAAACCTGCTATATGTATATAGAATTATAATAATATACGACTTTGCATCAGGTCCGGACACCCGTATTGATTATGCGTTTCTCTCTATCGTCAAGTACGGAGACCTCTCAAAATCTTTGTGTTCAATGTTATCTGCATCATCATCATCATTCATCTTTTAGAACAAGTTAGAAGATGTTGCTGTCATAAACTCGGCAAGTGGTTGCATTTATATTGGTAGAGTTAAATCACTTCTTACTACAAGAGCATTCTAGCTGAAATGCATGTAAGGTTTACTGAATCGTTTTATGGCCAAGAGTGTTACATACACCATTTGTTGATTAAGCTCTCAAATTCTTATTTGAACGAATGGAGTAATGATTTAGAAAGTTCAAGGCCCTTAATTTTTCTTTTCCTTAGGAAGGAGGTTCTTCGAGGAAAAAGCAGCAGAATCTTAGAAAAACGACTCGCGAAGACATATCCAAATATTTTTTTCCTTTCGAAAAAAAAGTTTCTTTCAGGAGCAAACCAATCCATCCCTCCGATTCCATAGATTTCCGAAACTTCCGAGTGTCCTTTTCATCGCCTCCTCCCTTCCGGAACACTCTCCAGTCTCCAGCACTTTGCGTCTTTCGTTCTGATTCCTCCCTTAAAACCGCATCAAACTTCCGGCGTACGAAAACTGCACACACATATACTGCTCTTATTTTCGCCCTCTTCTACGTCGCAGGTACGTATTCCTTGGCTGCGATCACTCCCCCGTCTCTTATCATTTCAGCGCTTTCCCTTGGTTCTCGATGGTTTACCTGTTCATCATTTCTTATTTTCAGACGTATCGCGAAAATCTCGCATTTGCTCTTTTCGCGCACATCCACGCGTTCACAGATCTGTTCAACTAGATGTGTAAGAAACTAGTTGCTTGCAAAGAGTGGTATCATGGGTTTACAGTCATATCGGTTAATTTTCGTTCGGTACGTGCAACGTAAAAGTGTGAGTACTTAAAACATATTTTAAAGTACACGAAATCCAACCAAGATAAAAAAATATTGGGGATGGGAAATGCAAATAATGAATTCTTTAACAAAAGAGCGTCACCAACGCAAGGTGATTTTTTTCTCTTTTTATTTCCCCTCTATGTTTATGTTCCTGTTGCCTGGAGATGAAAAGCTTAATGCGGAAAACTTTAATTTGTAATTGGAAATAAAATTTATTTCATTTATTAACCTAGCAACGACACACTGAGTCGACTCTAAAAGGGAAGATCTGGTTTGTTGCAATAACTGTTTGTTTTTCTGTAGCAAAATTTTATCAGATTAAATTAGAAGTTGCGTCGTAAAATTTTATTTAAAGTGGTAAGAATCACAGACTGAGAGGAAGTTTGCATCGCAGATGCTTCTCATCGTGGAACTATAATATCGCAGTGTAATTAATATTGCAATTGTTATATATTACTAAAGACGTAGTTGATTTTTTCCTTTTTTGATCTTTATTTCTGGATCAACCTTTGAACCATAATCCCTCTCTGCTTAGGCCTATAATTGTTCAACCACTTATTATAACAGTTTGAAAGTAACATATCGTACAAGTATCTACTCGTTTAAAACGCTGTAATCTAATGGCTTAGGTTACCGTTCTTTCGCTTAGCTCCTTTTAGCATTATAGTGCACGTAAATCTGTAGTTTCTTATCGGAACATGTTCTATTGCGACCTTTGGTTCGTGAGAATTTTTCAGTGTTTCAAAGGTTATCTGGGAAATATATGGCTCATTTCTTAAATCACGTTCTGTATACGGTGCGCCATATGTTTCCTGTGACATAATTCCACTATTAAAATCTTCATAACATCATTTATTGAAATTCAACTCTCCTTCATATGTAGGTACTTTTGCGGCTCAACTATTAGTAAAGCACTCGTTGATTTATTTTCCTTGGAGCAATGAATGACCATTAGATATTGAAACACGTTTTTCTGAATTGGTGAACACGACGTCTAATCTGATTTTGAGTGTAGAAACTGCAGAATTTCCCCAAATCACCTTTAGAGGAGCTTTGCCGTAAATATCTGAACGAGAAAAAAATATCTACACCACGTAATCTGTGCATTTTGGTAATTCTTATTGCTATAACTCTCTCATATTTAAGCTCATGCGATTTTATGAAAATGTGAGCAGTCCCTGTGATTTATTTTCCATTTAAATCGATTTTAATGCAACTATTGGAACTGAAAGGTCGCTTTCAAAAATATTAAATATATTTATTAATATACTTTAAAATATTTCCTTAATGATACAGCATTTTCGCCAAGAACGTGAAAAATTGTTGCATCGAAAGTTTTCAAGAGGATAATTCACGTTTGAGGGCGAGATTAAGAAAGGAAAATAAGGGAAAGCAAATGAAGAACCGAGAATTATGGAGGTTCTCGATTCCCAAGACCATTAAAGATTAAAAATGCGGCATGGCTGTTTCCCATGTTTGTTAGCAAAGCGGTATATAGCCTTTTCCGCCGGCTATTTTTTGTGTTTTCTATGATTCATGCGCGCACTTTCCCTTTCACCCATTTATTAATACCCGACTTGAACCGTAAAAGTATGATAAATTGTTCGGTTACAACATAACCGCTTTTTATCACACCCACAACAAGGACGTGTATATCATTCTTTTTTTCGGAGTAAACACCTCCCCGTACTAGCTTTAAAATACCGGGAAGAAACCCTTCTGGAGATATTACGGCGAAAATTTGAACGTTATAATGCCGGTTTCCATGGAAACGGGCGCCGACGTTGCGGGGAAACGTCGCGACGCCGCGCCGACTTGAAGGGAATAACGGTCGTCAACGTCTATAATGTTTTCTTTTTCCGCGGCCTTAAAACCCCCTAAAGGATGCGATGTTTGTCTAAAGAGAAAATGAACGAAGGGTTTTACTTCCTTGACCTTTCTCCGAGACGTATTATAGGTGCCAATGGAAGCGTGTCTGAAACGTCTATATTTGACAAGAACTTCGAGTTTGTCATTGTCTCTCGCGAAGCCATGCAAGGAAGTGACGAGCTTCAGGATGTGTCGCACGATCGGAGTTTGTTATTTTTTTAAAAATCTAAATCGATCGCCACAAAATGGCGAAATCAGGTATTCGTTATAGTGAAGTAAGAGAAATCCAGGAGAACGCCCAAAAATTCCTGTCAGTCGAGTGATACAGAATTGTTATTAAAAGTCGCGTGTTTATTCGTGTACGTTCAGATTGCATCTTAAAAAAATATTCGGGTTACATCGAAAAAAGAATAATCAACGAAGAGCTGTAAACAGAGAATTAAAATTGATCGAGTTGAAATATTGTCGTTCGTACTGCAATTACCGATCGGATCCAAAATATTATTCCTATGAATTAAAAACGAGCTGTACTTTTTTAGGATTCCTATGTTTAAAAAAAAGAATAGAAAATGATGTAGAGTGCAACATTAATGCAGCTACAAGTGGTGTAGGTACCTCTATATATATATATATATATATATATATATATATATATATATATATATATATATATATATATATATATATATATATATATATATATATATATATATATATATATATATATATATATATATATATATATATATATATATATATATATATATATATATATATATATATATATATATATATATATATATATATATATAAATAACCATTTTTCAGATCCTACATATATATATATATATATATATATATGTAGGATCTGAAAAATGGTTATTTATATTTTGAATATGAGCTTATTCTTGCACTGAATAAATATTCTCTATCTCTTCTTTGCCAGTTTTTACGGGAAGTAAACGTTCACGTATTCCGTGTCATTCGAATCTCCTGCTCCAGCAGTCATCGCAATAACATCACGAACGAGGAAAAATGGTCAGCAACTCGCATTAATGCCAGGTTTCTTGTCTTCAAGGCTTATAAACATTTATTTTTAACATTTGTTTATTCGTTAAAACTTTTCCGAGCTTACTGGCTATTCACGTTCCTAAAAACAGAATAAATTCCATCATTTTGTGTGTCCACACTCCATCCTGCCTAGTCATTGGCACTATTAAGTAAGATTAAAGGATTTCTAAATCTTTATTTGTTCGTTAGAAATTAAATGTATTTCATCTGTGTATTGGTCAAATCCACGGAGCCATTTGAAATGTAGTCTTCAGAATTACAAATTTCATTCAGTTTTAAATTCCGTCACTCGTTACTCAGCAGTGTTCGCCTGTATAGACGGAGTTGGAGCCTATAATCTCCTACTCATCGGATTCATGTGATAACCATATGTTTGTTTTTCCGACCTATATTTAACTCGGCCTTAAACTATGCCAAATTGATATACGTAAACCCACATAAATATAACAAACAGGCCACAAAGGGGGTGTCTCTCCGATTAAGGCGAAATTCACAGTTCTGACCTTGGCTGCGAATCTGTTAGTTTACGTCCGTCAAGTCCAGATAAAGAACTTCCAATTTCTTCCACGTAGCCTCCGTGCAACTAACAAACGTTCATCGCTGTTTCTAAAGATCTGATGTTTTTTTTCTTTTCATGGCGGAATTACGAAAGATAAAAGTCGCCGTTTGTGCCGAGAATAGTTCTTTTGAAGTGTCGTAGTAGTATGTGAAAGTCGAAAGATCTTTGCATAGAATTTATGCGCGTTAGCGAAACCTCTCTTCCTTTATATATCATCCCATGATATACGTGCAGGATGCATTACTTATAACATGATGGCTTTGTATTTTTTCGTGTGAGTGGTAATTTCTTCACGGTGGTCTTCAAAAAGAAAGCGTGCCCTTTCGTGACCTGGGCCGAGATCACGACTTAAACCGTGTTTCGTCTTTGAAATTTGTGTATAGGAATGTCTTGAATGTATTTTTGTATTCAATAGGCCAAATACAAGGCCCGTTTTAATATTTAATGCATATAATATTGTAATATGGGAATTATAAATTCGATTTTTAAAACTTGTCAGCGAAAGAAAGCTAAGCAAATTTTAATATAAATTTAATTTAAATAAAACATCTTTTCCGAGTCTAACATTTATCTTTCCCGTATATTTCCACATTTTCACATCGATTTCTAAAAAGGATTTTCAGTCCCGTATCAAACTTTCTACTTAATGCAACCATATAAATGAAACCATATTATTACCGACATAAATTCACTCGTAGAGGTTATAAATGCCGCGATAAAGCTCGACAAATCCCTCGGTGTGGTTAATTTCAAATTAAGTAGAGTATTCGTGAGATAAAACAATTTCCGACGCGCATTATCGTAAAACGACCTTGGATCTTTCCGGCAAAAATAATTATCTAGTCGCTCCGTCCAACCCCACGGTTTTGAAAGCCCCCACTAAGCCCAAAATTCCTCGCAGATCTTAGATAACTTGACTTCTAAAACGCAATTGACATCAAAGCTTTCCCTTCAGTGCGAGTCACACTTTGATCAACATCATCTAAGCACTTGACACTTACAATCTCTCTCTGTCTCTTTACATTACCAGCAAAGGCAGATATAGAGAGAGACGTTTCCGTAACATGACCCAAAGAGTTGGAGAGAAAAGCGTAGAAGGAAGTAATGTTGAGAAGGTTAATGTACTGGTCAAAGGCAGCTAAGGAACTGGAATAATCAGAGAAATATGGGCGTGTAAGAGAGAGAGAGGAAGAAGCGTGGAAGAGAGGGAGAAGAGGAAGAGACTTGGAAGGAAAAAGCTGGAAAAGGAAGAGAGCACCAGAGGATAAATCGTAGTTGAAGATGTTCGTTTTGTCACTGAGTAGGTGCCCGTTTTTTTTAAAGTGATGCATAAACTTGCAATATCTCAGGTCTTGGTGTGAGAATCGAATACAATTTTTTCTTAGTTGTAAGAATATGTTCAGATTTGGAATCTTTGAGGCCTAATGTAGACGCTTGTGCGCATTTAATGAGCTCGATTGAGGAATTTCAAGCGGCTGAACTGACATATTCCTTGTAGTGTAATGGTGTTAAACAAATTAGTTGAAAAAAAATCATGGCGGAAAGGATTAAATCTCTCGGCCATAACATTTTCCTTTTTTTACATTTTTACACTTATCCCTTCAAGGTTATCACAACATGCAGTTTCGTTTTTCTGCTTCTCTCAAAGTATCCATTTTCTTTTGATTCCCCCACATTTTCAACTATGCTTAATTAATGGTGTTTACTTTTGTTTTTTCGGACAATTTCTTTTAATCTTTACTTCGTCTTCTTCATTCTTTGTCATGCCATTTTCCTCTGCACCTTTCTCTCTGCGCTGAATCTGAAGTTTATAATTTGGTTCGGTCTCAACCGACTTTATCTTTTAGACTCCTCCGCTATTCCTATTCTCCTTTTCATTCCGCTTCTACACGTTTATCTCTCTCTTTCTCCCTCCCCCCACTCCTATATCTCTTCCTCCAATCACATCCCATTTCTTCGCACCCCAAGCTCTCTCTGGCCCTCTTCCTCATACAATCTCGTAATTGGGAGTGCCTCTTACCCATCCGCACCCTTCTCTTGACCTTTTGAAAGTTCCCTAACCCCCATTTCTAGTCTTATGACCTTAGCGTCTTCATATCTCTTCCTCCCACTTCCTCTGTCTCTATCACATTTCTCTCTCTCTCTCTCTCTCTCTTTCTCTATCTAGCTCTCTCTATCTCTCTTCACCCCTCTCTCTTCCACCCCATAACTGCGTAAACTTTCCCTTAACGTAAACTTTCTCATCTTTTCCTTCTTTCTTTCCCTCTCTTTTTTCTTCCCAATATCTCTCTCTCTTATAATCCTCTGTCTCCTTTCTCTTCTCGCTTCTCTTATCTCAATGAATCTTGAACTCGTCTCCGCTGAATTTCATGGTGTCAATCGGAGTAGATTCTAGTCCAGTGTTTCCCAACCTTTTTAGAGTCGCGGCACCCTTAAGTCACTTCTCAGAATATGGCGGCATCCCTCCCTATCCACCGTCAGTAATAATCGTGGTGAAGTTGAACCCCAATCTCCATATCTCCTTTCATTTCGAAGTGCCTTTGCGACAAAATGAAGGTCGACTTAACTCTGGTTTGCATTTTTGAAAACCTACGATGCAAGATGAGGCTAAAAATGTGAAAACAGTATATATTTTGCGACACCCTTCCGAACACTTCACGGCACCCAGGTTGGGAAACACTGTTCTAGGCGTTAAAAATTGTAGGCTTCCATTCCCGTGCTAGGTTTTCAACGTCGAACTGCTTCGTGGATTTCTTCTTCATCGCTAAATGGTAAAGTTGTTCGAACTTATTCCGCATCTGTCCTCTTTCCGTACTTCAATGTATCCTAATGCTTTTAAGATAATGTCGTTTCGCCTTCCATTTTTGGCAGCGGCTTAGTGAAAAACTCGGTAGTGTATGTGACGTCTTATTTATGTATGTACTTGATGAGGAAAAATCTCATAAGATATTTTTCAAGTTTCGTTCGAAATTCATTACTGACGCTGAGATTCTTCCTCGAGAAAATTTCTTGTGTTAAATCTGTTCCGCATTGTAAGTCAGTTAAAAGTGTTATTTTTGAAGTAAATTAGTTTTTTTGTAAATCATATTAGACGAAATTTTAGCGAATATAAATCATGGCAAGTCGTTTATTAAATTTTAGTTTTCAGTGTCAGGTATGCTTAAATTCTTGAACTGTTCACATTCAATGCGACATCAATTATGATTCACTGCGATTGTTCCTCAATTCCAGTCTAGCGTGTCTAAACTCTGCATTACTAAGGATTCGCCATCCCTGATACGCTCGATTTCTGTGTCTTTGCCTGTCAATCGAGACATAAATTAACATATCTAAGAGAAGGCCAATCACAGTAAAGCGCTTTTGATCTTATCCGAACTACGGACTATTTGCGAATGTAAATCTTAAGCGAAAGAAAAAAACCGTAAGGATGTTTTTCATTTCATCTCGCACTGCACAGATGTCCATGGGCTTTCCGTCGACAAAGAAGCCATTTATAAATAAAAACTGCAATTAAAAAGGGGAAGACATTAAAAAACCCCTTTCGCAGTTTATGTTCGAGTTAACCAGTTTCGTTTTGCCGCTCGCGCATAAAACCATATATAGGAATCGCGGAACGAGATGATAAGAGAGCATACTCGTTACGTATCCTCCCTCATGCGCCGTCCATCACGGTTCATTTGCCAACGCCGCCTTCTCGTCCACTTCCGAAGACACCTCCATTCGTATTCGCCCATTTTTTTTTTAAAGACCGCTCGGCTTTCCTTTGCGAAAGGGGGCAATTCCTCGCTCGTACGAAGAGAAGGTCGGTTGAGCGTCTCCTTAGGAATTCCGAGGTCGCATACGTCTGGGAGGGAAGCGCGGTCGGCGTGTCACGGTCCCATATATATATATATATATATATATATATATATATATATATCATCATCATCATCATCATCAGCCTTTTTCAGTCCACTGACGGACGAAGGCCTCCCCCAGACTCTTCCAGTTTTCCCTGTCAACTGCCTCCCTCCTCCAAGTTTGCCCCAAGAACTTAACAAGCTCTCTGTCCCACCTGTCTTTCGGTCTTCTTTTTGGTCTCTTGATGTTTCTTGGGATCCATTCGATGACACTGGACGTCCAACGCTGGTCATTTCTTCTAGCAATGTGGCCCGCCCACTGCCATTTTAACACCTTCACTCTTCTAATCACGTCACAGACTCCCGTCTTCTTTCTTACCCAGTCGTTCCTCTTGCGGTCTCTTCGGGTGATCCCTAACATGCATCTCTCCATGCCCCTCTGTGTTGTTTGCAGGCGCTGTATCATTCTGGCATTCATGGTCCATGTTTCACAACCATATGTCAGAACAGGCAGAACACATTGGTCATACAGTCTCCTTTTTAGGAAGACTGGAATATTTGATTTAAAGATGTTCGCATTCTTGCCAAAAGCACTCCATGCCATCTTCACTCTCCGGTTGATTTCTCCAAGAAGCGAACCATCAGTAGTGATGAGTTGACCTAAGTAAACATAGCTGGTTACTTCTCCAAGTTCTGCTCCGTTGATATGTATCTTCTCAGAATTTGTGAAGGAGTTGTACATAACCTTTGTTTTATTGAGATTCATCTTAAGTCCAGCTTCTCGGCTTGCTTGCTCAAGCTCTTCAGTTCTTCTAAGGAGCTCTTCTGGGCTTCCTGCAAACAGTATGATATCATCTGCAAAGCGCAGGTGACTCAGATATTCTCCATTTACCTTTATGCCTTTTTCCTCCCAGTCTAGCCTTTTGAATACTTCCTCTAGAGCTGCTGTAAATAACTTAGGGGACATAGTATCTCCTTGTCTCACTCCCTTTTCGGCCTTAAAGGCACTCGTCTCTTCATGCAGCTGGACAGATGTTGTCGCATTTTCGTAGATATTCTTGATCAAGGTTATGTACGTTTCTTCTACTCCTTGTTTCTTTAGTGCACGTAACACCGACGAAGTTCGGACAGAGTCGAATGCTTTCTCGTAGTCGATAAAGCACATACATAGAGGTAATTCATACTCGTTAGTCCGACTGATTACCTCTCTCACGACTTGGATGTGGTCCATCGTGCTATACCCACTGCGAAACCCAGCTTGCTCTCTGGGTTGGGCAGCATCAAGATGGTTTTGAAGGCGCATAGTGAGTATTTTGGTGAATATTTTGTAGACTGTTGGGAGTAGGCTGATCGGTCTGTAGTTATTCAAGTCTTCTTTGGAACCTTTCTTGTGCAGAAGGATAATACATGCGTGGTTCCATGTTTCTGGTATCTTTTTCTTCCTCAGACAGGAATTAAAAATCTTAGCGAGAATTGTTTCCGTATGATTACCCATTGCTTTGAATACTTCCGCTGTGATACCATCAATTCCAGATACTTTACCGTTCTTCATACTTCTGATTGCGTGTCTCACCTCTTCCGGAAGGATACCTGGGACCTCTTCGGTGGGCATGTTTGCATCATCATTTACTTCATCATTTCCTAGAGGATCCTCATACAGCTTGGTGTAAAATTCTTGTACCCGTTTCAGGATCAGTTTCCTACTATGGGTTATGGAGCCGTCTTCTAGCATCAAGGCCATCAGCTGTCTCTTTCCGATCGAGAGATGTTGCTTCATTTTCTTGTAACTTCTATTATTTTCTATGGCTTTCTCGATTAGCTCATAATTATATTTTTTCACGTCTTCCTTGATGCACTTCCTTATAGTTTTGTTTAGTTCTGCAAAATGGATCATGTCTTTAGGATCATTAGTAATTAACATTTTCCATCAGCAGTCTTGTTTTTTCAGTCAACTTTTTCTCTGGCTTTGTTTTAACTGTTCCTCCTATTTCTTCAGCAGTTTCCTTGAGTATCTCTATAAATTGGGATTCAACTTCTTGGTCTTCCAGTGCACTGAATCGATTTTTCAGTTGGAGCTGAAATTCTTCTTTTCGTTCTTTTAGCACCTGCGTGTTGGTAATAGACTTAGGCTTATTCTTTATAAGCTTCTGTCTTTCTAACTTTGAGTTGAATTTTATTCTGCATCTTACCAAGCGGTGGTCGCTTCCAGTTTTAAACTGGTTGAGGACGGAACAGTCTTCAGCCAATTGCTTCTTATTGACTAGTATGTAGTCAATCTCGTTTTTGGTACCATTAGGTCCTTTCCAGGTCCATTTTCTATTGGGATTCTTTTTGAAGAAAGTGTTCATTATATATAGACTAGTACATTCAGCAAAGTCTACAAGGCGGTCCCCTCGTTCATTTCTGTCTCCATAGCCCCATTTTCCAACTGCGCTGTCGTCTTCCTTTTGTTCTCCTACCTTGGCATTGAAATCACCCATGACCACTTTTAGATGGCAGCTTCCTTTGTCGTGCAGTTCTCCAACTTCTTGGTAAAAATCTTCCACTTCCTCATCCGAGTATGATGACGTTGGCGCATAAACTTGGACTATTTGAAGTTGATATCTTTTATTTATTTGAAGCACTAGTCTAGCTGCCCGCTCGGATGAACTTTCCATTTCCACGATATTATTCTTCAATTTTTTGTTGATGATGAATCCAACACCTCCTGTTCTTCCTGTGTCAGTTCCCCTGTAATAAAAAATATCTCCACTCTTCAACTCCAATAGGCCTTCACCTTTTCTTCTCACCTCACTAAGTCCTAAAATGTCCCACTTGATCTTCTCCAGTTGTTCTTGGAGCTCTTGAAGTTTATCTTCACTGGACAAAGTCCGGCAGTTAAAGGTAGTTAGGTTGAGGTTAAAGGAATTGGGTAAGGATGAGAAAGAGTGGCAGTGGGCGTTTAACCTCCGGGGATTCTTAGCACCCTCTGCCTTCCTGCCTTGTTCCTGACCACTGCCACGGTCAGAGGCAATCCAGCCTCCGGAGAATGAGGGCCGTTTTTTATGGGTGTACATGTCATGGGGGGATTGTGGGCCTTAAAACACCACGCTGGCCCAGAGCGGGTTGGTGAGTACCTCTTTCACTTTGGCCGGAGATATTGCAGAAAGACTTCACAGCATGGTTGAACCTACCGGTGTCCGGGGACACCACTGTTCTTCGCCCTTTAGCCTCCGTTTACACCCTTCCGCCGACTTTGAGGCAGTGAACTGAGGCAGTTGGAAGGGATATATATATATATATATATATATATATATATATATATATATATATATATATATATATATATATATATATCATATCGCGCACGGCGGCTTATACCGTCCAACCTGATGGGAGGAAAAAAGGGGAGGTGTTTTATTGTTCGGCGCAATCGGAGAGGTATCGAGGGAGAATGAATGGAAGTCTACGACACGTTTAACAAAAAAAACTGAGCCGATCGGATGGATTTGTTTTTAAGAGGCGTAAAGTTTAAACAAAGATTTCTTGCCGGTCGGTGAAATTTTTTTGTATAAAAATGTTTTTATTTCCGCAGTTTGTGCTCAAATGCGGATTTTTAGGATATTTTAATTATTTTAAATGGTGTTTTTATAGCCCAATAGCATCACAACCTGTCCTATAAATTTATTTATTTTTTATATAACTAGTCTTCCGTAATCATTTGGACCGACTCCGATTTTATGCACGTTCTGTATATGTATTTCTCGACTTGAGAAGGATCCGAGATCCATATTTTGAAAATAACTTTTATAAGAATACTTGGCATGTGTCATGTTTTCATAAAAATGTTTATTTTATAAATCCACGTACCATCATATTTATTTTCCTACTCGTGTGAAAACTATGACGTATGATGCGAGTAACCTTTTACTGTCTTTTCTGGATTTTATGATGCTGACAGTGAGAATGTTTTCTCTTAATAACCCGTGCTTTTAATATGAAAATTTTATTTTTCTGTAAATGTTTCCTTGTAAAATTTTCATTAGATTTATGAAAACAAAAGCTAAGTACTATAATATGGGTTATAGAGGTCTTACCAAGGTTTTAAATTTTTAAATTTATGTTCGTTTCACTTATAAACGTTAGCAAATTCATAGTGATTAAAAATTGAAACATATATTCCTGTGATATCTTAGCACATACCCCTATCAATATCATTAATAACAACATAAATGAAATCCCTTCTATTGACTTATCGACGAAATTATTAGAACATTTTCACAGCCTTTGCAGTTATTAATTATTCTTGAACGTGCTTTTTGCGTTTTCATCCAAGATTTTCGTCTGATGACCCAAAAACCTAGAAGCGAAATCCGCGGACACATTGTCGTACATGACCAAGAAACTATGGTATATAGCAGTTAGAAGTCGGCCGCCGTGTAGTACACTCGAGAAAAAAATGCCGCATGCCCGCTAGCCTTTTTCCACGTGAAGTAGAACCTTAAATCCACGTCGCGCGTGAGATAAGGGGGAAGGAGAGGGTGGAAGAAAAGGCCCTAGCGCAGCTGTATACATTTTAATCTTTCTCCTCGAAATTAATGGTTCTTTCGATGCATCGCTCTAAATTCCTCCGAGATATTTTCGGATATCCAGATGGCGTTTTGACGTAATCGCACGAGAAAGGCGATTGGCAAAACCGTGTTACCGTGTCGTTCAAACGTTGTCTTTAAACGCGAAATACGATGCTATAGACGGGGATTAACCCCGAAGCTGATGTTCTCTGAAGGCTTTTAAAGGCCTATTCATTAGAAGTACCTATAGGCGTATTAAAAGGAAATTCGTGATCGTAACTTATCCCGAATCCTCATTTGCTTTGACTCAACTTGGAATAAGTGCCCTAAATTATCAATGAAGCATGGGATTTTTGTAATGGAGATAAAATGGATAAAATGAAAAAAATAAGTAGGGATAATTTCGTCCTAGGAAGAAATGACGATAATGTAAAAGGGTTGAAGAGTAAATGTAAATGTGCACTCGAAAGAAAGCTAAAAACCTGACACTGAAAATTCATTCCTTAGAAGGAATATTCGAGGTATTAATTATTACTTTAAAACCCTTTCCCGAAATATCTCTAATTCAACTATTTGGTATTGTTTTATTATATTTGAATGGATAATTTATTGATCGAATATATATTTCTCGGTTTAATTCTTGTTCAGAATCAAACAGAAAAGGGCATATTTCCGTTTCGTAAATACTTTTAAGAGAAAATTTGGATCGAAATTCGTAACAAGGAGCTCGATCAACTGAGAGTGCTAATCTTTGAATATTTCCCAAAAAAGTTTTTTTTTTCTTTGATATTTTTTTATCGATTGAGGAAGCCGAAGGTCTTTACGAATCCGCCAAACGCGAAATCAAATTATTCTTTTTATGCCAGATTAATTAAAAAAATAAGTCCAGCCGCTCACAGCCATGCGAATTGTCCTTAAGTCGCGAAGAAATACAGTCTTGCAGTCGTAACGAATTACGCATTGTCTCCCCTTTGACCTAATAAGTGAGGGTGACCTCACCGAGAACATATTCTCCCGTCGGCATCTCTTTTCCGCTCTTTCTCTTTCTCTCTCTCTCTCTCGGAGCCCCAAGAGCGTTACACACACACTCGCCAAATGTACAGAGGTGACGCCACGAAAGCGCAGCAAACAGGAAATGATCTAACTGGATAACGAAAGAAAACGATGAAACGAGAGTCCTCGACGTGTTTTTTTTTTATTCCTTCATCCTTTCATGTCTTTCATATCAACCCCGTTCCTTCGAACTGCCCTCATTATTCCTCAACGTCTTTCTCCAACATCTATCCTTCCGTCATATCAAAATTTCTCCCTCGCTCGTTATTTTTTCTCACCTTTCTCGCTCGTTTTTCTCTCAGTCCGTTGAGTGATATAAAAGTGAATTTTGTCGACTCGATCGCGTCAACTCCAAGCAATGACTTGCACGCCGGAGTAGTAATTCCGAATGATTTCATACGCTCCGCGGATGCGGTCATCGGAGAGTTTAAAAATAACGTTCCGCAAACACTCGTTGCGCTGTGATTGTTAATGCGCTTCGCGGCCGTTACTGGGCCATGACTGTCCCGATCGTGATATTGATGGTTCCTCAGATGGCTCAACAATTCTGATTCGCAACTTCCTCGTTCGTATTCTTTATATTCCGTCTAGTTTCCCTTTCTCTCATTCGCTTCATTTGGGTTCCTAATGCGTCGTCACCAAAATCTAAAGTCCATGATATGCTACGCGTCAGTGTTCAATTATTCAGAAATATTTTGTCGAGAGAAATAGCTTGCCAATTTGATTTCAGCCGTGGGGTTAGCTCGATATTTCTTTTTTTCCATGTACAGGGAGGATATTGTTGTACGTATTCTACTGCTTAACCGAAAAAATCTCTTCATTCCTCGTATATTCATAGCTAAAGCCTACTAATGTCGATACACCTACGTCGCCATCGTAATATGCTGCAGAGCATTGGTATCTGAAAATGTGAAGTCTGGTTGCAACGGATTGTCCTCTCTCGCAAATTCCTCCCGGAATGCAATACCGTCGAAATTTCAACATATTTCGCCACTCCCGTACTTTGCCCGTGATTTCACCGGGAAAAAAACTATCGAAAATATTCTTTTTCATCTCGTTCCCTTTCCCCCTCCCCCCGAACGTCCTATGTTCATCATCCATTGCCTCCCGACCAATCTTCGAGGAGACCAACCAATTTTCCGTTTTATCCTCCTCGCCGTGGCAACCCTATCCCGATTTTCTTGCCGCAAATATTCCCAAATTCCCTTTTCTCTCCCCTCCCACCTCCTCTCTCTCTCTCCCTCCCTCCCTCTTTCTCATCTCCGTACCGTCGCCTAAGGGGAGAGATGGGAGAAAAACACGCGGCGTAGCTTAGCGACGTCCAGGAAAGGGTGTTTCTCTTCTTCGATCTCCGCTAAGCTATCTCCCCCACACGATCGCTAATTATCCTAACTTTTAAAGAGAAAGATGGTTTGGAGCGGGTTTTGAAGAGGAGGAGGAGGGGTAGGATTTTCCACGCATCCTAATACATCGCAACAGCCGTTTCCCTTAATTACTTCTCCCCGGGTCGTTTATAAAATTAAGAAACGAAAGAAAGGGGAGCGGCGGTTTTAATAGTTCAATCGAGATTTGTGGGGATGCATCCGTACTAATGAACGCGGATATCTCCGGAGGGAAAGTTTTACAACCCTCTTTTTTTTCCCCCGCGGACCTTTATCTCGCTTCGTCTGAGATCGGGAAATAAAAGGAATTATTCCGCGCGGTCTGCTCCTCCTCTGTCTCTCCCTTCCTCGCGGATATTATTTTTGCAGACTCGAGGAAGATATCGAATACAGGAAACGAACGTGGTTTGACGAATCTGCCTTTCAAATCGGTCCGAGGCTTTTCGCATTCTCCGTCGCATGGAAATAATAATGACGGAGGTGGGCGGAAAATCAGAACATTTCATTTTATTCGTCCCCTTTTGGGAGTCGAGGGCCTAAAAATCAGGTCTCGCGTGCACGAATTAAATTCGAAAGGAATCCGCTCAGTTGTTTTTTTTTTCTCTTCTTTTTTTTTGTTGGTCCGTTTCTGGCGCATTCTTCTGCGGAGACCGGCGTCAATGCGAACTAAAATTTGTTTGCGGTTTTCCGAAGCTGATTTTTTTTATAGGTGAGGGCGGTGTGTGGTTTTTTTTTCGCAGAAAAAAACTGGCGGCTTTTAAACAAAAGAGAAGAATAACGTGTGTTCTACGTACAATTTATCTGTAGATCAGTGTTCCTCAAACCGGTGGGACTTGAAAGCCGTCTAGGTGGGACCTGAGCCGGCTGAAGACATTTTGGCACCCCAATCGGTTAGACTTCTTGGCAACTTCTCCTTTATATAGTCAAAGTCTCTGGCGCAACTTATGGAATTTCTTCATATTGTCTAAATAAAAGAGATTTGCTTGGTAGTTACACAAAAATTAATTTCTAAATGTAAATAAATAAATAAATTTTTGTGAAATTACCAAGTAAATTCTTTTTATTTCGACCTTCTCCTTTGCGTCCACCAATTATTAATGTACTACTCATATGCTTATAAACGTAGAAATACTTTTATCAGAAAAAGTGAGGTTTTTCTTTTTATCATGAAAATGTGGTAGGTGGCACGCAAGAGGCAAAAGGTTGTGAACCACTGCTGTAGATAGCGATAATTCGTCATCCGGCTAGAGTCGATGGCTGCTTCGTAGTTGAAATCCACAATAAATTCAGTACGTTCAACTTAATGGTCTTAATTCTCCTGGGATGAATTTTTTTCTTATTTATTGCATGTAATTGATTTTGCTAATCTTGACGTTCTTTCATAACACGAGTAATGACAATAAAAACCAGGAGTAAATACGACTGTCCCCTCGTCAGCATTCGAACTCATGGACCCTAATATTGAATTTTATGGACAACACTGGTGCAATCAACTTTGCTGATCTGTTAGATTCGATTTTTAATGTTAAGGTATTAAGAAAAAGGGAAATTATTTTGGTCGAAGAAATTAGGAAAGGAAAACTGCAAGCCGGAATGATGTATATATTCTATATTGAACACATTAGCTGTATTCAAATATAGCTTTCATTTTAAGTAGTAAAGTTTGATTCGCAGTTATTCACGTACTTCATATATTTTATAGTTTTAATAATGTTTAAACTCCTTACTCAGGAAAAAAGATACCTAACTCTCAAAAGGTCTAATGCATCAGAAAATGTAGTCCTTTTCCCACTAAGGAAATTCGCATCATATTCCCCCTTCGGAATAATTTAATTTGCTAACACACCCATTTATCTAAGTGTAGCTCTTTGGTTTATCCGTAAGGTAAACATCGGGTTTCCGAAATTCCATATAAATTTTAGTACAGAAGTAATTTTTCCTCGTCTCGGAGTTTCTTTCTTTCATCGTTAAAGGTTCAAAATACATTAATACGCGTTTAAGACCATTCTCTTGGATTATTATATTTCCGTCTTTCTTCGAATCCCTCAATTCTTCTTCCCCCAACTCGCGCCCAGCATCACACAAACACGGTTTTAGGCGCCAGGCAACGGTGTCAAAGGGCGTGAAATCCATAGAAGTACGCGCTTTCACGCGCAGATGTAATAGAGAGAGAGTAGGGTTTGAAACACGATATCTGCGCTGCCTCCTTCACACTTCAACAATGGCTTGAACCCACCCTCCTGGTTCTCTCTTCCTCTCTCCATCTCTCCCTCTCTTATTCCGTCTCTTCCTCTCTCTTCCTGTTTCTCTCACCCTCCCTTTTTTCTTCCACTTTACCCATTTTCCCTCTCTCTCTCTCTTTGTATTTATCTTCGTTTCTTCCTCCACCTTGCCTATTTTTCCTCTTTTTACTTTCTCCATACGTAGTAATGGGAAAGTATTGTGACCACGAAAAAAATCGACTTCGAGATTTCAACTGAAATACACGTTTTGAGGTCCCTAGAACGCGTTTAGACTATTTTCGGAATGGTCTGTATGTGTGCGTGTGTATGTGATTGTGGGCGCTCTAATTCAAAAAGTACTTGCCATATCGTTACCAAACTTCATATATAACGCTTTAGCATGAGCACAAAGAACTGATTAGTTTTTGGACAATAACGGTTAACCGGAAGTTGAGGTTTATTCGAAACCCGATTCGGTTTTTGCGATATTTCTCCGTTGAAAAATCATTATTATATATACAATTCTATATAAATGTTATAGAGAATGTAATTTCCTACAACTTTCATTTAAAACAATTTTCCATAGCAGTTATTGTTTAGGAATTATTTATAAAAAATAATCGGTTTTTTCGGTTTCCGTCAAATATCTCCTTAAAAACGTCGTTATTGGTAATCTTCGTGAGGACCAAAGTTGTAGAGAATAATATTTCTTCCAAGTTTTGTTTGAAACAAATTTTCGTAGAACCATTCATTTCGGAGATATTTTGCTTTTTCTAGTATACAGCGCCACCACCATTTAGCGGTGAATTCTGTAAACATATTCAAAATATAGCACCTAATTTACGGCAATAAGGACGACTGTATTCTTTTACGATAGGAAATAATAATTTTGCCTCATAATGCTATTCATAATAATTTAAATATCTATACCCCAAATATGGAGAAAGTCATGTGTTGGCCACATCAGATTTTTTGTATTTATCTCATTTTCTTCCTCCATATTACTTGTTTTCCCTCCCGCTCTTTGTATTTATCTCCTTTATTTCCTCCATATAACCTGATTTCCCTCTCTCTTTTTCTATGTATCTCCCTTTTTCTGATTCCATCTTATCGCTTATTCCCTTTTATTCTCCATCTCTGTCCCCTTTTCGTATAATCCATCTTCCATCTTGCTCGTTCTTCCCCTTCGTTCCCTTGCTTCGCTAGAGCTGTCTTTTTCTTATCCTCCCCAAGCCAACACTTTCTTCTTCATCGTAAAGTCATCCCTTTTACCATACACCATCTCGTATCAAACTCTGTCTCTCTATCTCTCTCTACTCTCTCTCTCTCTCTCTCTCTCTCTCTCTCTCTCTCTCTCTCTCTCTCTCTCTCTCTCTCTCTCTCTCTCTCTCTCTCTCTCTCTCTCTCTCTCTCTCTCTCTCTCTCTCTCTCTCTCTCTCTCTCTCTCTCTCCTTTTGCGTCCCCGCCCTTAAGAACTCCTTATCCTCTTCTCTCTTTCTCCTTTTCCTAGTATCTCTCCTCCCAACCATTCTGATGTCTTTCCTTCGTCAACTGACGGAGCTTCTTGTAAAGCCTCCCTCACTCTCTTCTCTCTCTCTCCCCCCTATCTCCCTCTCTCTCTCTCTCTTTATACTTTGTCTCCCACTCTCTTTTTGTCGAGTTCTAAACCGCATTTTCACGAGATGGTTCTCACCTCGGAAAGAAAGGCGCTCCGTCTTTTTTTATTATGCGAATGTTTATAGCCTTAAAAATAAAATAGCCCAGAAAGTTTGTTTTGTTTGTCTTTCGCTGCTGCGTCCACGTGAATGATGCGAGTGTTTTTTCTTTCATTAAAAGAAGGAATGGCGACTCAAAGTTTTCCGAGTTAACTTTTACGGTTATATATGAGGGACATTTGAAAAACAATGTTTGGTCTCCTCCACGTTTTGCTTGCGTGACCCCGAAGCTCAAAAGAATGTCTTTTTTTTTCAAGAAAATTAAGAGAAACAAGCATTCTTACGAGGATGGAAGAAATGTTTGCTGGAATGCGTACCGCTACTTATGTATTCCTGTTATTTTGCTGAAAAAAATGTCAGTACTTAGGTCAAAGCTATCGTTTTGGTATTATAGGATGATATTTGATAGTTAATTTAATCGCGTTCCCAAAATCTGTAATTATAAAAGAGAGATTTATCCATTGTAGTATATAATTTTATTCCAACCGGATAAGAGAGATGTAGATTTCATTTTGCTCTATATGCTCATGCATTGCTTTCGTTTGATAATTCAAATTACTTCAATAACCGCTAATCACTTGGGAACGGCCGATGCGCATATCCGCTGAAAACAACCGTTCTCCGATCGTTGATTATAAATTTTTTGAATCAACGAGTCTACGTACCCCTGAGGATTACTGGTTTTGCAGCTGTAATGCGCAACTCCTTTTATCTGCAGTTTGGCTGTTGTTGGATCCATGTTAATTAACGGTGGGATTCTAAGTGACCTCGAAAATTCATTCTGGGTTGATTTTTATCGGTTATTTCTTTGGAATTTTGTCGCAGATTCCTTTCGGGTAGCTTGCCTCGCAATTTATGCGAAACTTTATATATTAGCGCAACCGTGGTTGAGGTGTTCTATTAGACATGCGGTTTAAAGGTATTCCCCTCATTTGCAAATCCTCGATCAGCATGAATATGTATCGAAACGGTAAACTGATTCCGATTGTTTCAATAAGCAACTCTTCGGTTGTAAAAAAATACGACGGCTTAGGGTTCCGAGAAAAGACGAGATTCTGCCCAAGGGAACCAGAAAAATAAAATTAAAACAATACGTCAACCAAATGGTAATTTCTTTGTTTTTTATGACGGCAGATAAAGCTTTACGTTCAGCGCCTGGGCCCTGGGGGCGAAAAATGACCGCATAAACAAAACGGCAGCGAGAAAACCTTAGACCGCGCATATTTCGAGATTTTCGATCTTGTTATTTTTTTTCCTCCGTCCTGCGGCGATATTTCTTCGAGCGTTTGATTGTTTCCGAGACGTAGGCGAGTGGGAGTCGGGATATCGAAAGATCGGTCGGGGAATGCAGGAAACTGCGGAGTAGTGTCAAAGAATAGGGATTATTGTCGCCTGTCGTTTGTTTTCATTCGATTTTAAATGATCCTGGACCCTGTGGACTATTTAAAAACAGTCTTAATCAGTGGGAAATGAGCGTTAAAAGTCTTGGTGCGTTACTGGACAAGGCAACGAGATATTCATAGAATTGTGGCGAGTGAAATTTATTTTAATTACTCCGAATTTCTACTCCTGCGCGATCTGTGTCGACGAAATTTCCGGATATTTAAATACACAGATTTCTAGTGAAGCATCTACCATTCGTCCCGTTTAACTAAAATCATTCTTTATTCTCGAGAGCTGTCTTTATTTAGCCGTCTGCGGTGTCAAAAAAAAGTATCAATACTATATTTTGACGTTTACACGAATACGGAACTTTACAGATAAATTTTTGCGCGAACGTTTTTCAAAATATATAAATCATACGAAAATCGGTAATCTTTCTACGGCGGAAATTCACTTTTTTTCGCAAAAAAAAGTGGAACGCGAGGAATGCGACATGTTCCGCCGCGGTCTAGGATAATTTATTCTCGCGAAAATCGGCGAAACTCCTTTCGACCGCACATCGGGGAAAACCTCAGCGTCGGCATCAAATATTTCTCTTCTCGATTATTATTCAATAAACTTTCCCAATTTCCGCAGGTGATTCCCGCAGAAATTTCGTCGACGCCTTATCCTCCTCCTCCTCCCACTCCCAGTCACCTGCTCCGTTTTCCCTAAACTTTACTTCGAACGTATCCCAGCTACGTTCCTCGTTTTAATTTCGCGGAATCGCGACAGTGATGATAAAACCCCGTTTTCGTCGGAGGCCCGAAAGACCTTTAAACCTACGACGGAAACTTCCCCTCCGTCTCCAGAACATTCCACGCTATGCAGCTCTTCCCTCTCCCCCCCTCCCCCCTCTTCTTCTTCTTACCACCTCCTCCCTCCCATCTCAGAAACCTTCTCCTCCAAGCTTACCTCTTTCAACGTTCCCGTGTACTCTCACCAGATGGAGACTCCAAGCTCTCCCGACAATCTTTCATGCCTCCTTACTCTTCCCTCTTTGGGAAAAAAACATCTCCCACTTGCCTCCTTCTCCCGTTTGTATCTCCTCTTCCTCTTTTTTTGATGGAAAGTTTCGCTCGTCATTCTCCTATTAGAAAAAAAATCCCTCTCTTCAGCCTCGTGAAAAATAATGAATGATCTCGCGAGAATTAATGAATTCCTAACTATAATAGATGATACGGAGATTTGGCGGAGAAGATGTCCGGCGGAGTAAATAGGCTGACTAGATGACAGATGAAAAAAATCTGCCATGACCGGGAATCTAACCCGGTCTTCCACTTGTCGGTCGGATATTCTACCACTGAACTACCGTAGCAGACTAATTAATTCTCCCTATCCGCCCGGCAAGTGGAAAACCCGGTTTCGATTTCCGACAGTAGCAGATTTTTTCACGTCACGATTTGAAGTGTTGATCTTAAATTCTATGCAGGAATATGCTGGGTCATAATAGTTTCTTGAAATCAGAATTTCTCTACTGTTTTTCAGAAGCAATTTATGGATTTTGTTATTATTAACACGCTCGGCGAAGTCCCATTGAAAGTGGTGTAGTACTTATGGAATGAAGGAATCTTTTTTAGAGCATTTCATATAATTATCGCGATTTTGATTGTTTTATCAAACTTCATTTCCGTAATTTCACCGTTTTCTGAATGAAATAAATACTCGCCCGGACGTTTTTAGTATGAAATATATCGACAGCGCGTCAAATTGTATTACATAAACACCATCCATTAAAATTTTTCCTGCCGTTTTCTTTTTTCGCATTAAATGGCTCATAGCTGATGCAATTCGTGTGTTAGTAGACATACCAGAGAATAGATATGGTATGAAAATAAACAAAAGCAAGACAAAAGTACATAATGGTATTAGGCAGTATCAAAGGAAACAAGAATGAGACAAAGATAATCATTGGGAACCAAATTCTTAAAGAAGTTAAGGAATTCAACTATTTGGGCAGCAAAATTACTGAGGATGAAAGATGTATTAGAGAAATCAGAAGCAGAATACAACAGGCAAATGTGGCTTTTAGCAAAAAGAAGAATCTTTTCACATCAGGAATTATAAATTTGGAAAGAAGGAAAAGATTGCTAAAAACGTGTGGAGTTTATATGGTTGTTATAGTTGGACAGTGGCAAAGGTAGAAGAAAGAAGGTTAGAAGCGTTCGAAATGTGGTGCTATAGGAGAATGCTGAAGATTAGCTGAAGAGACAAGATTACAAATGAAGAAGTTTTGGAAATGATGAGGGCAAACAGAGTAATTATGGAAACAATAAGGGAAAGGAGGGATAGGCTCATTGGTCACCTTCTAGTAAGACAGGATGGACTGCTTCTAACCGTAATAGAAGGTTATGTGGATGGGACTAATAAAAGAGGACGACCAAGATTGCAATTTCTGGACCAGATAAAAAAGGATATGAATTGTAAAAGTTATGAAGAAGTTAAAAGACTGGCAGGAAAGAGATAAACGGAAAGCTAATATAAGACAATAAAGAATGAAGGATTTCACTTGATGCTGTTACCAACCAATCACAAGATTGATAACTATAGAGAGAGAGAGAGTCTTCTCTAGCATTTGCATGCCATTCAACGTTTTCATAAAATACTTATGATTGTAATCTTTCTGTTTCCGGCCTATATCCGGTTTTCGATTGTCTGGAGCCTCTTCAATCAGCCATTTCGTTTCCAGGAAACCATTGCATAAGTCAGCGTTTCCCAACATTTTTTCATCCCACGGCACACTTAAACAAATTATCCTGTCTCAAAGTACAGGGTCGCTGGCAGGAACTGAAGACGTTGAGTCTCGGAGCTTCTGTTCAACCGATCTCATGCGTTCTAACTTCTGGATTTTTTCGTAAGTCGAAATTGAAATATTTTATATATATATCTCACAAGCGGAGCCGAACATCCAGGTTCCCGAATAATTGGAGCACCAGAAGTTCTCTATTGTTCAAGTATCGAGTGTAAATCTTGCAAAATCCTTTACTAAAAATCACTTGCAAACTGATTTCCAGTAAAGAAACACTCCGTGAAAGTTATAATATTAAACTGGGACTCCATATATCGTTCGTTATAACTATAATAGTCGTGGGGACCCCCCATTGATATTAGCATCCGGGCTCCCTTCAGTGCTTGGCCGACTCTGCGTACAAGTTAGGTTCTCGTAAATGGCAAAATAAAAATAGAAATCGGATTGTCATAGGTTTACCGGATATTCATTCGCAATACCAGGATGTGCCCAACTGCATATGAGCACTTCTCACAGCTCTCATGCCGTTAGTGAATTCGAAAATTAGTAAGACAAAGCACGCACTCGCTATTCTTCAGCGTTCGGTTGTTTATCCGCGAATGTGACTTTTCCAAAATTCCGTGTCACATCTATTTATGTCTGATGGCATACCACTGTACCGCGGCACAGCGTTTGGTAAACAATGGCTGAGTCAGTCTTGTTTTAACTGTCACAGTAATGCACTTATAGTTCGGAAATGAACTTAAACAATATCGCTTATCTTCCTTTGGGTTCGGAATGTCATGTTATTGTTAAATAGTGTAAAACTTCTCGCGTTTTCTCCCTTACAAGAGGTTTACGTTTAATCTCATATCCCCAATTATCCTCAGTCATTCATCTGTTTCCGCTTGGCAGTTAATATTTCTCTTTCAGTAATATTAGACCCATAAGGGCTGCACAGTAGAATTAATTTTAGGTTGGAGGATTTTTTTACTAAAATAATCTCGTCATAGACTTTCTAAGACAAATCTCTTTGGTACTCTGGACTAGTTCAGGTGTTTTCATGGAGTTAAGGTTTATATCTAAACCAGTTGTATAGGTCTCCCATTGAATTAAAGTAAATAAAGTTAGCTCGATAATTCACTGTTTGAACCTATAAATTCATATTCCTTTTTTTCATTCCTTCGATATTGAGCGACAGTTCTCCCGCGCCTATTTTCTACTCACACTTCTGTAACCGTATCCGCTTATCTAAAATATATGAGGAGGTCAAAAAAAACGTAATATAGGCATTCTTCATAAAACCCTCAACTCCATCAACGTGAACCGAAAATGCAGCCTCTCTATTTCCCCCGTACTGGCTCTGCGTCTCTCTTCTCCTTTCTCATACGTGGCCATCTTCCCCTTCGTCCTCGTCCTAACCATCCCTTGACTTTCTTCCTTCTCTCAATCTACCTCTTTTCTCTTTCTTCATTGTCCTTTTCCCCAACACTTCTTCCCTTTTCCCTCTATTTTTTCGTCTTTGTCTCCTCCTCTTCTTCTTTTCTAACTTCCTCTTCTTACTCATTCTCCTTTCTCTTATATCTATCCTCACTTTCTCTTTACCTCTTATCTTTATATATATATATATATATATATATATATATATATATATATATATAAGACAACTAGGTGTTGAAGGAAACCCAGTGAACAATTACCGGAAGGATAGCCGCTGGGGTGTTGGAGAGACACATATGTAGAGGTTATTGGAGGTTTCGGGATGATCCCTTCGTCAGCACAAGAGAGAACAACTCTCTCTTGTGCTGACAAAGAGATCATCCCGAAAGCTCCAATAACCTCTACAAATGTGTCTCTCCAACACCCCATCGGCTCTCCTTCCGGTAAGTGTTCACTGGGTTTCCTTCAACACCTAGTTGTCCTAAATATCCTCATTTACCTTTCCTCTTCCGTAGTGTGTGTGTGTGTGTGTGTGTGTGTGTGTGTGTGTGTGTGTGTGTGTGTGTGTGTGTGTGTACAGTAAAACTCGTTTATAACGATCACGCCTAAAACGAAATCTCGGCTATAACGAAGAAATGTCTCGGTCCCTTGAATTTCTCCATAAGGGCATTGGTTAAATTTCTCGGATGTAACGAACACGCATTTTACGAATTCTCGGCTTTAACGAACAAATGTTTGGTCCCATGGCAAAAAATGCCCCATATATAACGAATTTTGGCGAGCAGAGCGATAAGTAATGAATAGTTTCTGCCCGCTTAGTGCGCACTTGTTCGTAGAGGTCCCCTTCCTCCATCTACCCCTTCCATACGAATTTCCACGCTCCCTTTGTTGAAATTGATATTAAAAATGTGAAATGTTTATGTAAATGAATGACCATAATAATAATATTAATTGACAATTTAAAAAATCGTATGTAATAGCAATCGAACATTTTACATGCCGCGAAGTTGATAAGCATCTCTTTCCATATGTAAGTACGGCATTGAAGTCGACTCACTGCAAATACAGTAAAAGCTGTGTTATCCGGCCATCTTGGGGGTTGTGGAAAGCCGATTAGGAGAAATATCCGGTTAAGGGAGCGATTTTCGATTTTGACATCGCAAATTTAGCAATAACCAAACAAAATTGGGCTTAGGTTCACTATCGTACTCCCCAAACATAACTATGCATGGGGTTTGCATTTTCCATTTTAATTCTTCCACACCTAGTTAGATACAGACACTATTTTCCCATTCTTATTTAATACGTTGCTACGCTTACATGCAAAACAAAAAGAATATTGAAAAGTTTAGGGCGTCCGGGAAGTTTGGGGATTACGGCAGTGAACCTGTTCCCAAAATTGAATTTATTGGATTATATCTTTCTTATTTCTCTTTATTTACTCTATTAGAAAAGGACGAAATTATTTAATTCTTCTAAACATTTCTGTGAAAACCAGTCATATAATATTTTACCCAGTTCCTCAATTTTTGGCTTATGAAGCGTATGATGTTTATTAATTGATTTACTTGTCTCAGAAGATGACACATATTTCATTAATTTAGCCTTATGAGCCTTGATATCGTAGAGCGTGGAAGATCCGATGTTGAATTCTTTTGCTATGGCTGCTCAATTTTTTCCTTTTTCAATTCGTTTAATCAGCTCCAGCTTTTGTGTTAGCGTTAAACAAACCTTTTCTCTCCTGTTCCTTGCTTTTAGGTATTTATTTTGATGCCATATTCAATGGATGGTAATTTTTTAAATAATAAAAAGCGATAAAACTGGAAATTGTAGAAGTACACCAAAACATCTAGACAATGCAAATGGCTTACGTAACCAAAAACGCCATGCTTACTCGGCAGCCACAGAAGTATACGGAGTAAATACGTAATATATACATCTTATATTTTAAGAAATTTTAAAGTGGAAGTTGTGGTATTACACATATACTATTCACACAAAAATTCATAAAAAAAAGAAAAAGAAATACAAAATGAATTGTATTTGTGTAATTGCCGGTATCTAAGGGTGGCCGGTTCTAAATAGCCGGATAGCACAGCTTTTACTGTATGTGTATACGTGTTATATGGAATGTATAGGCCAAAAACCGTTTCTAGTATATAACGTAATCACGTTTATAACGAAGCAACGAGTCGGTCCCCTCAAATACGTATTAAACGAGTTTTACTGTATATATATATATATATATATATATATATATATATATATATATATCGTATATATATTCCTTCGTCTCTATCTCCGTCTTCCTCCCTTTTATCCTCTCTTCCCTCCATTTCCTCATTCTTCCTTCTCTGTTCTCTTTTCTCTCTATTTTCTCTGTCTTCTACTCCCTCCGTCTTTCCCATCTCTCTTTATCCTGTGCTTCTTCATATCACCCTCTGAGCCAACCAAGTGCGAGAACCGGACTCCCTCCTCGAAGCAATCTCATTTTATCTCCCTCAACCACCATACTGCTTCAAACTTCTGCATATGTTCCTCTCTCTAACCTCGCTCTCTCTTTCTCTCTCTCTCTCTCTATATACCTCTCCTCCCGTTCCTCTCTCCATCCGCTACCCTAAAACGTCCCAACTTCCCATTCTCTCTCTCTCTCGCTCGGAAAGTGTGTTCTTCTCTCCCATCCCTCTCTGCACCCTCTGCCACACGCCCTATCCTGCATTCCTCCTACTCCTCTCCTATTTCTTAACCTTCCCCGCAATCACGGCCAAAATGAGCCCCATGAAACCACCCTTATTCCCTTTCATCTCAACCGCTACCTCGAGACATCTGCGGTCGGTGACTTACCCTTCCGAGCCTGCCCTAACACTGTTCAACATTTTTGCACTTCTTATATATATTCATATATACTGTTTATAAAGCTGACAATAAGAGAAAAGACAATTTGATGTAACGTTTAAAATGAAACTATTGCTTAATTAAATAAACTGTTTAAAAATTTTAAGAGTAAAAGGAAAAGATAAGGAAATTATACGGAAATTAGGTGACATATTTATTGAAAATCTGTATTTTACGTTACCTTAATTTAGGGCTATTTTTTTTATGGATTCCCGTAAAATATAATACCTTCAGTGTTTTGCTTGATTTAACTAACGAAAGTTATATTCCCTGAACAAACGTCGCATCGGGATTTCACGGTATACACACGTGCACACACGCAGTTAGATGTTCACGGTTCCTTTTCATGCGATTCTTTCTTTCGTTCCGCATTTTGTTTTCGGATGCGCCCCTAACGTTTTCGATTCGCGTAAACCTCCGGCGCATTTACTTCGCCGGGCCCCTTTTCGCGTTGCGAATTTCAGGTTTTCCCCGTTCATAGTCTCCGTACTCATGCGAGTTCTCGTACTCTGTGAAGGTCACGCTAGGACCTTGGGAGTCTTTTCTCCCGAGTGTTTTTTCCCGTCTTTACGGTTATTCCTTTGTTTCAGATTCAGGCGTTCCTTTTTTTTTTGCTCGGGATACCTATAAGTGTCTTTTAATCAAAATGTTTTCCATCGAGTAAGAAAGGCAGAGTTTGTAGGGTGTTCGCTTTTCTTTATATCAGCCTGTTTTTTCGAGAGTAGAGCCTTGATTATGCGAGGGCGACAGACCGCACCGACCTCGGATAGTCAAAAACTTGAATAATACGGAACGTTGCCCACACTGTAAAATACGTGACGACTTTGGTGCGATATATAATTAAAGAAAGCCATCATATATGTTCCAAATGCTTAAGTTCATTAGGTAGGCCTATATACTGTATGTAACGATACATACCTTAGTTGCACTGACTGTTGAAATAAATAAACGAACAAACAGGTTACCGTTAAATAAATCGGATTTATTAACAAAATACCCTAATCTTTAAGTTCAGTGTAGCCACTTTGACACAATTGTATCAACTGTGACACTATTCAGTTGCTAAATTTAAAAATGGTACGTTGCCGCTTTTTTCTCATTAGCCTTAGATAAAACGGAACCTCGGATAATCGGGGGTCTATTGTATCTTAAGAAGATATCAGAACATCTAACGTTCATTGGTTTTCATAAGCCGTTTCAATAACTTCATCATATCGTTAACTGCTAATTTTTACAAATTTAAGCGAAATGTTCCTCGAAAAAAATTCAAGGGAAATATGCGTAAAACCGTAGATATTTACTGATCTTCGTAAAATAGTTTCCCGCTAAAAGTATCAGAAAGCGTGGAATGAAAACCGCCGATCCAAAACAGCAACGTATTCACCGTGTTTACCTGCTTCGTTCTAACCCTCCGTCACGTTTTTTCCACTAATAAAAAAAGAGGAGGAGGAGGCAGAGAGTCCGCGATTCACAACGCTCAATACGCGAACCCCTTTCTCTCCTCCCCCTCCCCCTTCCATCTGGCCTTCTAGGCGCTTCCGCCGCCTTTATTTGGCAGCTGTCGACGACTGTCATCTTCGGAGGAGGAAAAAAAACGAACATAGCTTCTCCATCGGGAAAATACAAGGAAAACACCCTTACGAGATCTTCTTTTATTTCTTTAACCCTGTAGTGGAAGAATTTGGCGATCAAGGTTCGATATGGTTGTGCGGGCAAATATTTGATACATCTGTTTGGTTATTTATACATTTTTCTCCCTTGACGACGCTCCTACTTTTCTCTGGTGGTATGGATGCTGTTTATATAGAATGACACAAGCAAGTATATGCATATACGTATGTATGTATGTATATACATACACACACAAAATTGATACTAGACACAGCGGTCGGATGGAGATGAAATATCCTCCTTGCATGAGTTGACTTGTTATGTTAACGTCGTCATGTGCGAGGGTTCAATATCGGGGGACGTGCGTAACATTGGCAACGGGTGTCCTTGGTGACGCTTCTTCTATCCGTCCTCTCCGGAGGAATTGATCTCGAACGGCATGGTTCCAAACTGCGTAGGGGATGGTATTTGTTTTTTATTTTCCCGCCAGTGAAAAATTGCGGTGAAAACCTTGGATTTTATTTCTATCCGCGTGGGTAATAGACCGTATGTTAAAATTCTAATCGTGGCAGGAATGAAGCGGTATATAAAATGATGAAGTGCGGGTTCAATCCGAAAATGATATACCAAGGTCGTCACTTGGCGGCAATCCAAATGATAGTATGTTCCAACACGCGAAAAAAACAGGTGTGTGTTTCGTGTACTGCTTTACCCGGTTATAATTTATCATTAGTGGTTTAAAACACATATAAATGTAAATTAAATTAAGAAATTTGCATATGTGAGCCAAATGAGTTTTCTGTGGGTGTTTAAATTTCTATATACCTTATTCATTAAGCATCTGGCTCTTGTAATCGTAAATGCACGTTAAGGTAAAGAAATGATGCGTATTTATTTAGATGTATTGTCGACGCTAACTTATTAACATCAGGTAAATATATTGTCGGCATTGTGTTAAATAATTTCGTGGAACTGACTTCAGATATCGTAAGAACAAGCACAACAATGGTTTACCTTTACCGGTAGTTCCTTGTAATTAACATTTTATTCCTACATCAACATCATTGAAGTACATCAGATCGAAACCTCTATTCCCCTCGGCGAAAGTATGAGTCCTTTTCGTCAATTTGAAATTTTAAAAAATCGGAAAATTAACCACGAGAGATTTTGGCGATTTTTATTAGTAAAATGCCTACTTATAGGATTAAGAGATAAAAATAGTTGTTTTCGATACAATCTTTACACTACGTAACTACCATTTTCTCTAGTAAAGATTGTTGAAGTGTATTTAAATTGCATTCACAGTGAAAAAGGTGCGTTTTTTTATTAAACCGGCTCAAAAGTTATTTTCTTTGTTGCACGCGCCAGAATATAATATATTGGCTGACGCCGCGTGCTAGTTAGCGGACTTGGAGTGAGCAGCGCGCGTGCCGAAGAACTGCTGACTTTTAAGATTCCCTACGTAACATGAACACGAGCACACGAAAGATGCGTTTTTTTTCAGGGTAATAGGAGGGATAGAGCTCAATCACATTGTATTTTAAGACGCGAATCTTAAAATGCGTCGACTGCACTTTTTCGCGGCTGCCAGATAAAAAAGTATTCATTAAAATTCGATGCAGATGGAATTTTATTCTTGATTGCCGATCATAATGAGGAATACCTAACGCCACTCATAGGATCTAGGTACCAGATTCTATTACTTATTTGTTTAACTCGGAAAATTTTTAAGCTTGTTATCGTAGCAACATTGTAGTCATATTAATGTAATGGGGCCTCTTGCATTCGATTTGTTCGTATTATTTCGACTCAAGTTCAATAAAGTATTGAATGATGTTACAAAAAAAATTCCGTTACCCCTACCGACAAAGTGAATCCAGTCGAATGATGTTGATTCGCGTTCGACTTATTTTAGTAAGTTTTCATGGCAACAGAATCTCGTAAATCCACTTGCGTGGTTAATCTCCAACACAATGCTGTCATTTGATCTAATATATCTTCTAGAAACGGCACCTGTCTCGTGTACTTTGATCCTTTAAATCCCAAAACTTAGCTCCGCCGGACATGGATCAGCTTCCTAATAACTAGCTCCTTGGAAACTTGAATATCCGTAATTTTGCTTTCCTGCGGTGTATAATATTAGGTGGATGGAATATGCTTGTTTTTTAACTAGAGTTATGAGATGTAACGCCTCATAATATAATTTTTCCCACGGCCTGGTAGTTGTTTTTTATGTTTATAATTAGTAAAAACTCTCAAAACCTCATGATCTAAATCGGCTCTAATTTCGTGAATTACTATTCATGATTAACCATGAAAAATTAGAGTGAATGACCCAAATGCGCAGCGGAAACTCTCCTGTCATTCCTTTGTAAAAATCACCTTACGTTGGAAAAAAAACTCTTGCAATTACTTTGTAATTCAATATACGTACACCGTATACTCAACCATTCTTCGGCTATATCAGTCACCTGCGTAACGTGTGTGATGCTAGCCACAAGCTTACCGGTTAATTCATTTTCGAAAGTGGGCGGAGATAGACTTTTAATCCTCGACAAATGTATCCCAGCGGATATTGAATTTTTCATCCAGCCCCGTTAGGCGGTATGGTTCTTTTTTTTGTGCATTTCACCCCAAAAATGCCACTCCTTCTTCCACAAAGAGGTCAAGGTAGGTCACCGGAGCTTCAATCAATTTCATGATATTGTTTTCCCTCATCGCGAAGTCCCCATGCAATCCCATTATAATGTCGACTCATCCTACATAATCCTCAAATCGCCACTCCCTCCACCTTCTCCCCCTTCTATTCCAACTTTCCATAGCTTCCTTTCCCCACCGTTCTCTTCTCTCTTCCTCCACCTCTCCCTCCCACACCTTTTTACCTCTCCGTAACCTCCTCCGTCCTACTCAGTCACCACCTACCTCCTCCTCTTTCCTCACTCTCCAATCCCATAATGCCTCTATTCTTAACCCCATGGGGCTCGTCACAGTCTCCTGACCTCCCTTCTCTTTCCTCTCTCTCCCTGCCTCCTCTCTCTCTCTCCCTCTCTCCTCCCGTCTCTCCCTACCCGAACCACTCCACCCCCTTTTTTCCCTTTTATGGTCGAGATCTTGGTGATGTCAGGTCTATAGGTGACGTCACTGATAGTAGAGTCCTACTCCCTTCGTTCCTCTCTTCTGCTATCTGCCTTCCTCTTTCAAACCATCCTTTGCCCTCTCTCTCTCTCGCCTATTCCATTTCTCCTTTCTCCCCAGTTATCTCTCTCCTTTCTCATTTCTCTCTCCTAAGGCTCTTCCTATATCTCTCTCTACTCCCTCCCTCTCTTCCTCCATCCATTCTCCCTGAGCCTCTCTCTCTCTTTATCTATTTTCCTTTACCCTTCCTACATCCCTTTCTCTCTCCCTCCCTTCCTCTCTTTCGCTTCCTTTCTCTCTCTCCCTTTCTCTCTCCCTTTCTCTCTCCTCCCTTTCTCTCTCCCTCCCTTCCTCTCTTTCGCTTCCTTTCTCTTCCGCCCTTTATCTCCCTTCTTTTTCTCCCTCCCTTTCTCTCCCTTTCTCTCTTACTTTCTCACCATGCCCATCTATCTCTCTCCCTCCTTTCCACCTCATTCACTCCTCTTTCTCTATCTCCTATCCCTTCCTCTCTCCCTCTATCACTACTTCTATGTCTCTATCCCCTCCTCTCTCCCTTCCTCTATCACTCCTTCCCCCTCCCTCTCTCTCTATCCCTTCCTCTCTCCCTCTCTCTATCCCTCCTTCCCTCTCTCTATCCCTCCTTCCCTCTCTCCATCTCTCTCTATCCCTTCCTTTCTCCCTCTCGCTATCCCTCCTTCCCCCTCTCCATCTCTCTCTATCCCTTCCTCTCTCCGTCTCGCTATCCCTCCTTCCCTCTCTCTCTCTCTCTATCCCCTCCTCTCTCTCTCCCTCTCTCTCTATCCCCTCCTCTCTCTCTCCCTCAATCCCTCTCTTTCTACCCTCCCACACTCTCCCCTTCCGTCTCCCCCTCCCTCTCTATCTCTCTGCACCAGACGAGAGTCCCCTGTCCGTATAAGGTCACCTGGAGGTGGGCGCGGTTTCCATCCAGCTCCGTTCCACCTCCTCTTCTTCCTCTCCTCCTTTCCACTCCTCGTTCTTCCTCTGCCTTTCTTTTTTTCATCCTTGTTTCCTTTCCCTTCTCTCTCTCTCTCTCTCTCTCCGAGAGACGTGGAAAGAAGAAGAAAAAACTGTTCGATCTCGCTGCCCACGCAGCCTTGTAAAAAAAAAACTCCTACGTATAAACCCCCAGAGAGTGTTTTTTATTCTCTCTCTTTCCGACGGCGTCGCTCCTGCCGCGCGTGACACGTGATATAGCACGGTCTCGTTTTTTCATGCATACACGTTAAGTCTTCCTCTCTCTCTCTGCCGTTTCCCCTCGGACACGTCACAAGACTCGTTACCAACCCAGCGAATCGGCCAAGGCGGAATAAACTTCGTGTATTTTTCCAAGGAACGATCGATTTCGTGATTTTCGACGAGACGTTCGTTTTTTGCACGTTTGCTTCCCCGGTGCAGTTTTCGACGACGAAAAAATTCGGGTTTCGAATTGTTTGGGGCTCGAACTCGCGACCATATGGTTGCCGGGAAACGGATTTTCATCGGACCGATGTGAGCAGTGGAACCGTTCTGAATCAGGATCGACTCAATGTGACCATCTAGGCAAATATTGCGACTTAATAAGATTATTTCGAACGGTTGCGCGTGTTTGCGCGACCCTCAGCATTTGTAGACGAGAGATTTATCTAGTTCTGCAGCAAGGGCCAGCACAAGACACGTTTTTATTACAGATCGAATTAAAAATTTAGCTGAAATCCTAGCAATATTTATTTATAGCAGGGTATTATCTTTAATCTATCGTTGATTTTTATCTTAATGGGATATATTAAATGCGTCTCGTTCCCATTGATTCGTAATTGCAGCATCGAGTTCGAGGCATAACTTCGATATTCGACGCATCAACCTGCCTCGGTTCACGTAGCGACAGCAATGACGTTACATCTTCCAAGCGTTTCGTGACACTGCTTCGTCTTTCCAACTGGTTAAGTCACGCTTCGGAGGGCACCGCCCGTGTAACACTCCCCTCCTCCAACCCTCCCCTCGGGCACGCGTGTCCGTCGGATGAATCCGCCATTGTCCATAGACTGCGCGCGCCCTCGTGTTGGTGCTCGCGGGATTCAAAAATCACCGCTCGGGAGGGCGGTGGTGACGCGGCATCCCGCCCCCGTGAAAGCGGCGCTGACGTCGTATTCCGCGTCTGGATACATCCCGCTCCATCATCGCGTGTAAACACAACACACGCACAAGGCGCTCCCCCTCGCGCCACCTGGGACGTACAACAATGCCACCTTAACGGTAGTGCGGAGGAAGACGTCAACAATGGGTAGTCGCATGAACTTCGGATAAACAATTCGCGCATATGATAGGTTGTGTTTATAAATTTGAGGTCTTTTGTGTTTAGATGAAGAGAATGCTCTACTTTTTTTTCGCGTGCCTTGGGAAAAGATGGAAACAGGCCTCTTGACGTAAATTGGTTTCCTATGTTGGCCGGGATGGCTTTCCTTAAAAAGTTTAGTCTCTCGTAAATGTTCAGTTTTTGAGTGATATGCTATTTGAAAACAATTAGAAATTAGATAAATCTAGGTTATGAAAGTTTTTATTCCGAAAATCATTTATTATTCCCTCCCTCCCTCTATTCCACACTCTCACATTTTTTCTCACCCACCTTCCTTCCTCCCACTTCCACTCTGCCTCATTCTCCCTTCCAATTTAACGCCATTTTCTCCCCCTCTCTCTCTCTCTCCCTTCGTGACAATGCTTCCTCATCAATGTATCAGTTGGTTAATTAAATCCTAGGCACTTTAACTGAATTAAATGTTCAATTCAAGACATTACATAAGCTTACTTATTCTTCAGAATCCAGAAATCCTTTTTACCGCAAATTCACGATTTTTTCCGTTTTCTGCGTAATACATTTAAATGTACGTAATAATTTAGCGAAACCTGCAACAATTCTGTTTCCCTTGATGACGAAATATTTTCTCCAAAAAAAAAAACGTCCAATTTCCGTGTTCAAGACAACTCTGTTGATCGATTCGACGGGTAGTTGAAATATCAACGTTAGGAACGTGAATTTAAATTCTTTTAAGCGGTCTTTGGCTCAAGTCTCGAATTTTTACGTTGATTATTTGTAATTTAAAAGTTCGGATGAAAAATACGCTCGACCCATTACCACGTTATTCAGAGAGAGAGAAATTAAACTTCTGGAATCAATTCCATGCACGTATCCATGGGCAATGATACAATTAAAACTTGGAAGATTAGGTGTCTGAGGAAAGCTTCATCGAAATCTGACCTACTGTTCTTGAGTTATTCGCATTAATTCATAAAATCATACACATATATTGATATAAACTTTTATTATAAAAGAAAAAAATACTCCCAATAGTAACACGCTCAGATTAGTTTTCCAGCAGAAGTTCTAATATAGTAACGTGTGAATAAACATGTTTGGTCTTGGCCGTTGCATTTCTAAATTATGCCGGTTAACTTCAAATTAATAGATATAAAAAAAAAGATTACATATCTCCTTCCAAAACTTTGCATTTAAAAAAAATCGACAAAATGAAGATGACTTTAATTAATACGTTGATCGTTCGTAATCTCTTTAGGCTAGGTTTCGAATAATTTACCATGGTAACGAATTCATTTTGAAAGAGTTCCCTTCCCATACCTCAAAACGTAGGGACTCTTCCGAATGCAGGGAGAAAAAGCGCCACCTCCGAACGTTTCGCCGAAATTTTATGCGGGTTTAAGGGGATCGGTTTTATACGAGCGGATAAATTCGCCGGACCGTATTTCATATCGTCTGTTTCGCGTCTCAGCTGCCACGTCGACTCGCGAGCGCCATAAAAAAAAAAAAAACGCGCGGATCGCCATATTTCGCCTGTCCACGCGAGTGCTCGAGCAGGAGACGTTTTAATCACGCTCTCTCTTAACGGTCGGAAGAGAGAAAGAGAAAGGAATTGGAAAAGAATAGCGCGAAGCTTCGGTTTTTTCTCCTCCTCCTTTATCAAACTTGCGCCCGCGTGACGCGACACGTCTCCTGTTGGAAAATTCTTGGCAGCGTTTCTGAGAATCCCGAACTTTAATTGTCTTTCCCCTTCGAGAAACCGTTAAGTGAATTATTCCTCTCTTTTTTTTTTTTTTTGCTCCACGGCGAACGCTGAGGGAAATAACTGCTCGCGAGCTAATAACGAGCGAAATGGTTTATAAATGGAACGTGGGCAAGAAACGAACCGCAATTGAATCGTCACATGCGTCTCGCTCTCGAGGTAATTATTATTTCGCAATTCAGAGAAAGAACATGGCGTGGAAATGATACTCGTTATGAAATTATATTGTCGGTTTCGATTTGTATTTACAGAAACGAGGTTTTTTTTGTCAGAGCGTTGAAAGTCCGACTGCAGCCTTAAATTGATCAAAATCCTGTTGTTAACCGTTAAGTGATGTGATAAAAATTATAGATACGTCATTTAAACAGGATAATGATCAATAAAACGTGTTGTTTGGTGGTTAAAAATGCCCGAAGGAACTATATTTTATAACAATTCAGGTAGCTTTAATATCCACAATATTTCAAAATTTTTATAGCTATTTGAGCCACTATTAAATTCGGACGATAAAGCTAGTTCGATAAAAATCCAAAAATAATCGACCCTCAAGATCGAATCGGCCATCTAACGTAGCACTTGCATCGAATAAGTATTACATTTAATGGTCTCTAAGACTATAAATGGTCGGAAAATGCACATACACTTTTAAGCTATATAATAAATACCGTTTGTTTTAATTTATGGATCATAATCTACGTTTGGACTATTTGTTGTTGATGAGCTGATATGGGTCAGTAAACATTTTTTTGTTCAAAGGAGCTAAAACACTTGGTTTACTTGAACCATACTCTCTCAGTTTTCTCTTCGTTCTAACGTCTAATACTTATTTACCGATTAAAAAATTATGGATACCTGCCATGTTGTTGTTAAGCCAAATCATATCCAGCAATTGACAGTGAAGTATTTGTTGTTTATCAATTTAAACTTGTACGACAGAATTTAATACGCCTATATTACTATTAATTTATTTAAAGCTGTAATAAAAAACCATTCCTAATAAAAACCTCAACGGTGAAGAATTTTTCGATTTTACATTGCAACTTTCGTCCCGATATCACGTAGAAAAGTCGAATTATCAGACTTCCTTCACTCCCTACATCCGCCCATAGAGACTCGGGACGCTTTTCCGGCTAAACCCACACGGCGAGTAAACTATAAGTGATTTATAACCAATACGGGCAACAGTGGGAGGATTCTATACCGTCTGCCGCATGAAGGCTAAGCTCTCATGAAAGAAAACGACGACGCGAAACCGCGAACATACACACATCCGCGGAGTAAATCTGACTCCGGGCGATTGCATCACGAGATACGATCTGGTATATCGGGTAATGATAAAATCGTGATGCACGCCGTATCCCATAAAAAGCCTTCTCTTCCTCCGCCCATGCCAAGAGAACAGACGGGCGATATATAAAAAAAGAGGGGGAGAAGAAAAGCGGAGGCGTTACGTCAGATATCTCCCTCTTTCCTTCCCTTAAAATCCAAAGGTTTCTTGTCCGATGCACTCATCAGATAGTTCTCGGTAGAAAAACCGGTATACAAAGATGCGTCTCCGTGGCGGAGAGAATTGGAGGGGAGGGGGAGGAGGGGGGGGGGGGGGAAGAAGCGTTCGAAGAGTGCGGAGGTGGACGGGAAGGAAAAATGGGAGGTGTATTATTCCTTGGGAGGGATGAAGGAGGCCGCCATATGCCAATTTAATTTTATAGATTCGTCAATAGAGGCGAAATTACGGGGTCTCTTGATTCGCTGACGGCCTTCGTAGAGGGAGCTATCCGTCTTCACTCTTCCAATCCGTCTCCATGGTTCCATCTCGCTTGTTTTTTCTCTATCTCTCTCTCCCTTTTTTCTTCCCTTCTCACTCAGTCCTTCCCTTACAATCGTACTCATTCTCTGCCCCAATCACCATCCCTCACTATCTGTCCTTTTCCCTCTCTCTTCTTCCTCAACTCTCCCTTCTCCCTCCCCCTCCTTATTTACTTAAAAGTTAACTGCTTCAGTGGTGGTACTTGTCCATATATATATGTATATTTTTATGAGCGTGTATGTATTACGTAGATACGTATTTCTGAAAAAAAATTTTAATATGTATTCTGTGAAGATAAATGGAAGAACCTCAATAAGTCTTTTTGATCGGCTTACTGACGATGGAATCCCTGATTCCGAAATGCGCATTTAGGCAGTTTTTTTGTAAAGGAAGTGCTCTTGTGTGTGTTTGTTTGTTTTGTGTGCATTTGTGTGTGTGCGTGTGTGCGAACAAAGAAAATGAGGATCACTGGCGTGGAGTAGTTTCTCCTAAACCGGAGTGCATGTATTTTCCTTTTTTAAAAAATATATTTGTATGGTTATTAAGAGGCTCTTCCATTTATCTTCATTGATTAACCATGGGGCTCAAAATTAATATTTTTTCTTTATACTATATTCTGTATTCAGCGAATCCACACAATCTAAATGCATACAAATTGTAATGGTTGGATGAGGGAAGAGGGGGAGCTACTTACTAGTTACAACCTCGCCTCCACGGACATTTTTTCTTTTCCCCCCCTCTCTTCCCTATATCTCTCACACTCTCTATCCCTCCGTCCCTCTCCCAAAAGCTAGAACCCACCCTCCTCTAGACCTCTCTTTCATAATATCCCCCGTCTCCCTCTCCCGCTCTCTTCCTCTCCATCTATTTCTTTCTCGCTTCCTCTTTCTCTCGCTCCCCCTCTATCCCTCATCCATATTCATCCACATCACTCCCAATCTGACTTAACCTCAAACACAAACTGTTATTCTCTCCCTCCCATCCTCCCTTGGTAATCCAGCATCCCCATTTCGAGAGGTGTCGCTGCTCACGAACGCGCGAAAGAAGATTACATTAATGCGAATGACTTTATTTCACGAAGTTTTTACGGAATTGTTTTAGCATTTTGCCTGATTGTGCCTGTGGTACAGCGTGCTGCAACGTGTTTCCAGTGCGCGGCGAAAGCGTTCAGGTAGAAATCCGACGATAAAATCCTTTCGAGACATCTAGGACGATATTTAAACTGCACGGCACAGAAAAATGGTTAACGTTAATAATTTTGATTGTTTTCTGGAAGCTTTTGATGTTTATAACGTTATTAAAACCAAGCAGTTTTAACGCCCGCGTACGACGCAAGAAAACCTAACGCTTAACACCACCACCATTATTATCGCAGCATAAAAATCATAATTGTGTTTCATAATTTTATGTTGTTCCTTTAAATAATATCACTTAATGCTGTTTTTCTTTTATTTCAGGTAAGCACAGCTCAGCCGTTTACATTTTTCTCCCAAGTATCCTTGTAAGTAAATAGTGATAGTTTTTATAATTAACCTCGATATTTTCGTACCAGAAAATAATCTACGTTAACTCAGTGATTGTAAAATGTTCCGCAATTTACCTCCTAAATTAAAATTATTATGGAGGTCTTTAAAAAATGCATAAATGGAAATGTCACGATTGAAAATGAATAACGCATTCGAGGACTCGCGCGGTGAATTTGAATTGGTTAGCATTCGTGGGAAGAAAGTTAAATAAAAAAATCAATGCATATCTCGACTTCATTGTTACGCCACGAAAATCGTTTGTACGGAATGCACCTTATTGAAGCCACGTGTTGTTGAAAGCGGTCATATCTTGCAGACAAACATGCTACTACGGTTTACTTCCGCTTTGTTCGTTTCTCCCAAGCGCAGCCGGGAATCATGTTTCGGTCACTATCATCTGTTATCCATAATGCCACCTCAACTCTTTCGTGGACACCAAATCGAACACTAGGATCGATCAACCGTTACAAGTGGTTTAGAAATAAGGTTAGCTATTTGTTATGTCAGTGGGAAAATGGGTGTGGTATTCAGAGGATTTTTTCTAATGGTTTCAGGATGTAAATATATGGTTTGCAAGCATAAAAAATGTCAATTCTTATGTATATCCATATAAATACACAATGAAATTCTCGATGAAGGTCGCATACGAAGATTTTCTAAGAAATTTTTGGTAAATATATATATAAAATTGTTGAAAGCAATGTTTAAATGAGACGTTTTTTCTTCGTCCCATTCACTGTAAACGTCTATCATTCACCCACATTTTAAGGAAACTGCCATTCGGATACTTCCTTTAGCAATTTTCATTGTGCATATGATTAAATCACCAAAAAAAAACATTTTCATCGGAAAAACGAAAGAATGCTATACAATTTGCGTATCTTAAAATATATTATTGTTATAAAATATTCATTGCGCTAAATATAGAAAGGTCGGCAGACAATTTTTATTCGAAAACTATAATACTTGAATATCATAAAGCTCAGTTCTCAGTCAATACAATGCAATTGTGTCATCAACAAAACACAACAATCTAACCATATATAAAAAAATATTTTAATGCAGAGCTTCAGATTCGTTCGTGTACACTCAAATAACGAGGAGATTTTCCAAACCGTTAAGCCCAAATTTTGAGAATCACATAGTGCAACTTAGTTTTCTGAATGTTTTTCTTTCCGAGAAAGATCTTGTTTTCGAATCCGAGAGTGAAGACACAAATGGCGGATAAAAAGAAAGGCGTAAACGGAATCCTGGAAAAACATCCTTGAAAATTGTGTGTCGATCAGTTATGCACACACACACACAGGGTGATTCAAAAAGAATTGAACACTTTCAAAAATTTATTACTCAGTAACTAGGTTATATATGAACATGTAGTCAAAACCACGAGGGGCGCATATTGAGCATTTGTAAGAGTATAAAAATAACTGTGATAGTTCCTTTACTAATTGGTTTTGACTACATGTTCATATATAACCTAGTTACTGAGTAATAAATTTTTGAAAGTGTTCAATTCTTTTTGAATCACCCTGTATATATATATATATATATATATATATATATAATACTTAAGGAAAAGGAAAGGTAATAATAAGGGTAGCAACAAGGTGTTGGAGGAAGCCCAGTGGACACTTACCTAGAATGAAGAGCCGCTGGGGGTGCTGAGGACACACGAAAAACACAAAAGAACAAAAACTACACAAAAATGGAGCTTTCGGGCTGATGCCCTTCTTCAGCGACGGAGAAAGGTAAGTGTCCACTGGGCTTCCTCCAACACCTTGTTGCTACCTATATATATATATATATATATATATATATATATATATATATATATATATATATATATATATATATATATATATTATATATTAGAATCCGAGTTGTGCAGAGGCGTAGATAAGCATCGTGTCAACACCTCGAAACGGTACCTACGCCGTAACAAAACCGTTGGCGGAGACTCATTCGAGGCGATTGCAGCGCATCTCGCGTGATGAAACAGAAATAGAATCATCTCTCTTCCTCTTCCCCCGCTTCATTCTCCACGGCAGAAGGAACGACGGCTCCATTTTGCGCTTTTCCTCTGTTTTATTGGCGCTTTAGTCCTACTGGTAGAAGGGAGGATGATGGATGTTTGCCTTCCAGCATCCAGTTAGTTTGTGTACCCGTGAATCAGCGCGTCGCCCTCCATCCGTCGCCTAAGAGACGGATATTCCGCCATTTCTTTCAACGGCGTCTATGGACCGATTTTCGTCACCTTCTAAGAAGGCCGGACGATTATCTATCTTCCGAGCACGATTCGACGCCATTCCGATCCAAGGTGGGGATGAAAGAAAGGTATTCGAAGTCTCTTTTCAAAGGCGTTACTTGATGCATTTGAGACGCTTCGTGCGCGGAGACTTAATGTACGTTTCTTTTCTCTCCGATGCAAAATAGGCGCTTTGAAGGGTAGAGGAATAAAAAAAAAGATTGGCGGAGTATGAGAATAGATAAAAAAATATTCTTTTCGTCGAAGCGTGCGTGTGATGCATAAGCGCCTCTTCTATGCTGGACGGATATAGAAATTCCATTTGTATTGCTCTGGGAAATAAATAAAATCGAACGGTTCTTTTATATGACCCGAAGGGCTCTGGCTGAGCCTCGCATGTTGGAGGAATGATTATTCTTACCGCGGAAGTTTTACGATGATTCCTGATTACTTGCTTTGCGAATGGTTGCTATTGAGTGTCGTTAAAAAATCATTATCGCCGGAGAAAATTGATTCTCTCTCTTTGGAATTTTCTAGTTTTTGCAAAATAACTTTCTGACAAGGTCAGTATAGTCCTCATTCGTGATGATTTAACGATCACGTTCGGAAAGAATATCAGTTGATTTATTTATGCATTATGAGACGTACTTAAGAATAGGAAGGCCCTTTAAAGCGGAATCGTCGATGATGTCATAGGAAAATTTTTTTATCCCTCACTTTTTGAAAAGTAAACTTCACCTACTTCATTGTAGACTACAAAGGAAGCGATATTATTTTCTCTGAGGCATGACAAACATCCCTGAAAAATTAGTCTAGCGCAGTACTAAGAAATGATGATTTTTTCCCTCCGCTTGTGGTAGTATCCGTGTTGTAACTACATTAAAACGGTCCTCTCAACGATAAAACTCAAATATTGGACTAGGTTCGTGAATTAAAAAAACTAATCGTGATCGAAAAATGTCTCGATTTCTTCCATACGTCGAGCTCTGATAGTCGACTCTCTAAAGATGCGTTTTTCCTTGTTCGAAACTCCATATGTCCACGTCCCCAGCGCTTAACCAGGAAGAGTTCAAGCCCTCGTCCTCGAGGACTTCTCAGAAACTCGCAGGAAAACTCATCAACGAGAAGAGTCCCCGCGGAACGAAAGGAATAAATAAGCAATCCGCGCGACAAAAATCGTTCTTGTTCTCGTTAATAATTGTCTTTTCTCCGCGGAACGACCGAAGACGATGCAAAGGAAATAAAACGAGTGAAAGAAGTTAGGAGGAAGGCAGGGCTCGTGGAAGACAACAAGGGCACCCTTTATTTCGAAGAAAGCAGACGCCCAGTTTTTCCGCGGGTTCAATCGGATCGAACGCGTAGGACGTTAAAGAGAGAATCGAAAGGGAGAGGAGAGACTGTAGGAGTGGAGTGAGAGAGAGAGGTTAGAGGAGAAGGATTCGAAGCCATTTATATTGCATCGCACGAGATGTTGTTCCTCTACCTACCCTACCGATTCGACATTCTTACAAATTCGTTTCCTGTTTTTCTCCATCGGATTTGTCTCTTCCTTTTTGTTTGTGTAAGGTCAAGGGAGCCCGAGGAATAAATACCTACATTGTAGATTTTTAAAGGTATTTTTGTAGCCGATTAACTGTCGCTTTTATGCCGGACGCATGAGAGTATAAAAACGGTATGAAAAACTGATTTAAATTGTTTTCTCATACGGTTTCTCCGTAAAAAAAAAATATCTCGTGGTGCTTTTCATCTGGTTTTGAAATGTTTTTCCCAGTTTTTCTCCGCCTTTCGTAGTGATAACTTTCAGAAACGGTATGAAAAACTATTTAAATTGCTTTCTCGTACGGTTTTTCCGTGAAAAATATCTCGTGGTGATTTTCATCGGGTTTTCAAATGTTTTTCCTAGTATTTTTCGCCCTACTTAGTGATAACTTTCAGAGATCTGGTTTTAGTTCAATAAAAGCCTGTAGTATGTACTCTGAAACATCACGATCTTCGCCTGGTCTGACGGAATTATGCAAGCTACGGTTCACGTGGAATAACTCTGTGTCGAAATAGCGGAGAATGTTAAATTTTAACAGCATGGTAATTTAAGAACATTCTGCCATGAAATGTACGCTGACGGCCGGAAGGTTAAATTTAAAGCGAATGTTAACATTTCGTTTTAGAGGGGTTATTTGTGCTTGGTTTGAATACTGTCTGAGAAATGCTCACATGCGTTCGTCTTTGTTATCGTTCATAAGCTAATTGGAAATGGCCTATACTGTATGCTTTTATTGAGCTATTGAAATATAAACAAGTGAAATAAAATGCATTAGTATCTAAATGTCATCAGGTACCATTATTTCAATTATACGTTTACAGTCGTTCAAATTGTACTCTTCCCCTTCAAAACACAATCTTGTTTATCAGAACAAGATTTTTTCTAAATCCTTGTCACATCAGAAACAGAAGAGATTTATTTATCATATTTCGTTTGCAAACACGCGCATCTAAAATCATTTCAGTTAGGCATCTGATTATACGATTTACGTATTACGCATCGTTATGCTACGAAGTTATGTCGTAAAATTAGCCGAATGTTTCGTGCTTAAATTTTCTCCCCGGAGGACTGTCATTTATCTTCGTCTGGAGCTGCAGATATGTACACCGGGTAGCCAATTGTTTCGAAAGCGCCCATTTTACGCAGAATTACTTTCCACCTAAAGAGGCACGGTCTTCCACATTTTGTTTGTCTTTCACGGTAGACGCTTATGTTCGCAATCTCCGACTCTACGCACGTAACACGTTCTTTACCGTAATTTTGCGCGAACTGTTTGTGTCACTCGCGCTTTTTTTTCTACCTCCCTATCCCGCGCGTGCGCTTTCAAAGGAGTAAAAGCCCTCAGGAAGATGGAATCGGAATTCTCGAAGCAAAACCGGGTCAGGAGGGGAAAAAGTGAATGAGAGAAAAATGACGGAGAGAGAGAGAGAGAGAAAGAAAAAGAAGAGAGAAAAAAAGGAGAAAAAATAGAGATGGAAGGGGATGGAAAGGGAGTTGCGGGGAGTGGTTGGATCTCTCCGGTGGAAATGGAGCAGGAAGAAGGGGAGATGGAGTGGAAGAGGCGGGGTTGAAAAGAAGGGAGTGGGAGAGAGAGAGAGAGAGAGGAGACTACTAAAATGGCACTAGCGTGACCGTCGAGGAGGAAGAGAAAGAGAGAGAGAGTCGTGGAGAAGAGGATTGGTATAGGATGGTGTAACAGGGAGAGGGGGAGGGAGAGAGGGAGAAAAGGGGGTTTTGCGAGTGCGGAGAGGAGAAGGGGATGAAGAGGGATAGTGAGGGAGATAGATAGTACATATGCGCAGAGGTAGAGAGGCGGGGGAGGAGTGAGAGTGAGGGAAGGGGGAGAGAAAGGGGAGATGAGGAAGGGATGAGGGAAGCAGGAGGAGAAAGAAAGAGGAATGGGCGGTGAGAAAGAAATGGAGCAAGAGGAGAGAAGGGATGAAGATGAAGAGAAAGAGTCGTAAGAGAGAAAAATAACAGTAAAAGAAAATAATTCGACTTTAATTATGGGCGATATTTAGACCATCTAGTCCATTCTTGCGTGTTAATCTGTATGGAAACAGATATCCATGCCCCTCGGCGGGATTCGAACCTTAGTATCCGACAGTAGATACTCTTTAACGACCCATCCGTCAAGGCCGGCAAATATGGAAGAAAGAAGTAAACGAGGACATGAAGTGGAGGAAAATGTATGGGGAGAGCGTAAAGGAGAGACAGACAGACAGACAAACGACTTTATTTAGGGCGAAATTGAGACTGTGAAGTCCCTTCTTACATTTAACCGTTTCGTCTGGATTGAGGATTATATACGAGTTACATTGCAGATTTTAACATACATATTGATTACAAATTTCGTTAGTTGACATAGAGAATTACCATAGAATAATGTTAGTTTCGTGGGTTGGAAAAAAAACTGTGTGATCACTTCTTTCCACAGAAAAAAAAGTCCCACTGCGGAAAAACACCTACGAAGAGGAGGGAGGTGTAAAAAAACCGCGAAAAATCCCTAAACAGTTACAGAAGAAAAGATATTAAGAGATAAAAGCTAAGGATTTGAATACCAAACAAATAAAAGGAAAGAAGCAACATAGACACACATAGAACATAAGAAAAAATAATAATAATAATAATATACTAATACCGCAAGTACTTATACAACAAATACATACAAGAAATTTTTAAATAATGTGCGAAAGAGGAATATACATTATTTAAAATACTTGAAATACATACTTATACAACATATACATACAGGAGAGGGATAAAGCGAGGGGGAAAAAGAGGAGAGGACACTTAAAAGGAGTGGTAGAAGGAAGGAGAAGAGGGAGAAGAGGATTGCTTCAGTGAAAGAAGAAGAGAGAGAGAGAGGGAGGGGGAGGAGGGGGTGGATGAAGAGAGGGTGGGTGAGGATCGCGAGGGGACTAAGGGAAGTGATGTCACCTCATCGGAATGCCAGCTCCCCCCTCTCCCTACTCTCTCCCTTTTACTCCCCCGACCAACCGGTTCGGAATGGGATGAAGAGACGAGAGAGAGATAGGGTGACAGGGAGGGAGGAAAAGAGCTGGAAAAGAGGGGGTTGGAAGCGAAAAAAAATGGTAAAGGATTAGAAAGCAGGGATAAAAGAAAGAAAAGAGAGAGTGAGACAGACAGACAGACAGACATAGAGGGAAGGAGGAGGAAGATCTTTTTCTTCGGTAGGAAGCGACGGTGGTTTGTTTCTGAAAAGAGAGGGGGAGAGAGAGAAAGAAGTGTCCTTAAAGGTTTTTGGGTGAGTGGTCTGCATGACATCCGCGCGGTCTCTATTTTTATTGGGCGTGCGTGGAAAGGTTAGAAAAGGGTTGGAAAAAAAAAGTAGGGAGGAGGAGGATTGGCCTCTTTTTTTTTATTGTTCTTCTTTCGAGAGTAGAGGGGAAAATAGAAATGGATTTGTGTTATATTTATATTTTTTTAAAGAGAGAGAGAGAGAGATAGATAAAAAAAGTGAAGAACGAGAGTTCCTTCGGGATTGGATAAAGACCGTGTTTGAGGCATTGAGGAGAAAAGGGAAGGATGGTGGGATGGAGTGACGCGGAGGTGGGAGAGAGAGAGAGATAGGGAAAGATGAAAGAATTTCGGAGAAACGGATGCATGTTGGGTCTAGGGAAAAAGAAAATAGGACGTAGGGCGTTGGAGAAGATAGACTTGAGAGTAGATAAGAAAAAAGTTAGAGGTTTGGCTGGAAAGCATCTGGAGAACATAGAATCGTGAACATTTGGGTAAATAAATATGAATGATAGTGATAGAGAGAGTGAGAAATGCTGCGTTCTTTATTTGAGAGGGGTCGGGTTTCCGCTCAAACGTAAAGCAGGTTAAAAATATTGAAAACTTTACGTTCCAATTCTACGGCGTGTGGGCGTTCAAACTCGCGTATCTTCTGAGAAGGGTCAATGATCCTAAGTCGACAAGCTACATGTCTCCGATTTAGTCGAGCTCGATAATTCTCTCGTCTCATCTCAAGTTGCCACCGGCTTATTAAATTTAATCCTTTGGACAATACTTGACTCTCCGTACTCGTAAACCTTTTTTGCATAATGATTATTTTCTCCTATTTACCGTTGACTCGAAATGTCGTAAAAATTAAAGCATGCTTCAAATGCGATTCAAGTGTTAGCTCGCTTATTCATATTTTCTATGTGATAACTTTATTGTTAGACGGAATTTCTTCATGAAAGTTTGAATATATCTTTAAATAGTTTTCGGTCTATAACTTTGAATATTGCTCTCTATGATGAAATGTTTTCTTAATTAATTTGTTAATGCGGTGCGTGTGGATCTGAAAAATAAATCGAATGAATATTTTTTTCTAGAAGACGGGCAAGGATCGATCCAGGTATTCCTAAATTTTTCCGTATTATTTTGCGCGAAAAGGGATATAAAAATAACGATCGATTGTTGGAGGGATTCTTATGGGCAAAATGTTCGTCCACTTTATCGAGGGAGGAAAAAGTAAAACCATACTTCATTGGCTTACATAGAAGCAATGGAGCTTTCAGGACGAAACATCCCTGGAGAGAGAATCTTCTTTCGGAGAAAAGGAAAGTGAGATTATGGAATTGCTCTCTTTGAATATATATATATATATATGTATGTATGTATGTATAAAGCCATAAACCAAGAGAAAAAAGAAAGGAAAGAACCTCAGTGGAACAAAAAGGAGTTGAAAGGGAGAGATATGAAACAGTGGACGTTCTGCTTTGATGTGCACATTCGCGGTGACAGGAGAAGGGATTTTTTGGGGGTGAAAGACGCACACACTCGGGTATGCGTATCCACGTGTATGTCTATTTGTGTGTACATATACACATAATTTAATCATTTGAAGTTAGAGTGGAACCGTAAAATTTTTGCGAAGCGTAGCATAAATAACAGAGCATTGTCGCGGAAGAAACCCAATAGCAGCTGTAAAAGAGAAAGAAAAGTACGCCTCAGACAATGGGTAATTAAATGAAAGGAGATATACTACGTGGATAGAAGGGCGTGAAACAGGAAAGAATGAAGAGAGGAAAAGAGCAGAGTGGCAGAGATAGAGTGTCAGATAGTAGAGAGATAGGAGAGGGAGAGAGAGAGAATAGGGAAAGAGAGTAAAGGGAGAGAGAGTAAAGGGAGAGAGAGTAAAGGGAGAGAGTAGAGAGAGAGTAGAGGGAGAGTAGTGAGAGAGTAGTGAGAGAGAGTAGGGAGAGAGAGTAGAGGGAGAGAGAATAGGGGGAGAGAGACAGACAGGGCGAAATTGAGACTATATATTTAACAAATGAGATTGAAGTATTACTAATAATTTCACGGAAAAGAACCAGAAGAAAAAACATACAAGCAAAACACCAAATTACAAATTCGGCGAATTTCTATAAAAAGACAGAGTAATTGTGGTAAAAACCCAGGAAATACCTGACTTGAGAGAGAGAGGAGAGAGAGATAGTAGAGAGAGAGTAGAGAGAGAGATAGAGCAGGAATAAGGCGAGCTACCATCGATAGGGGGCGTAAAAAAAAACGCGCGACCGAGGCGAATAAAACTGATACGGGGAGGAGGTGGGATGAGACTGCGGATGCCGAGATGAAAGAACGCTCGCGTCGGAGAAGGAAAGGAAAAAGGTACAGAAAACATAGAAAAGGGACGTAGAGAGAGGGAGAGAGAGAGATGGGTTAGATTGAAGGTGAGTGAAAGAGATATAGATGGAAATGAGATTTGCGGCGCGATAGGAAGTCGACGGCAGAGAAAGGTGAAAAGGGGTGGGAGGGAGGAAAGGATGCCTAGTTGGCGAGGGGAGAATTGGAGAGGGAAAGAAAGAACGAGAGACGGGGACGGAGGAATAATACGGTAAAGAGAAGAGGGAGGAAGAAAAGGAGGTAACTGCTAGATATGGCGATAGATGGAAAAGGGACGAGAAGAAAAAGAATGATGGGGAAAGGGAATAGAATGAGAATGTATAAGAGAAATGGATAGGAGTGAGTTTTGTTTGGAAATAGGTGGAGAGAGAGAGAGAGAGATATGGAAGATAGGAAAATGAGGTGGAGAAAAAGAGAATCGTGGGAAAAGGGAATAGAATGAAAGTGTACAAGATAAAAGTATAGGAGTGAGTTTTGTTTGGAAATAGGTGGAAAGAGGGAGAAGAAAGAAAGGAAAATGAGGTGGAGGAGGAGGAAAAAATAAAGAGAGACTAAGGATAAGAGAGACAAGTGGTAGGTCACGGAAGGATGGGGAGGTAGATGAGCGTATACTTTGCAAGAGAAGGGGGAAAGGGAAGAGAGAGAGAGAGAGAGAGAGAGAGAGAAAGGAAGATAGGTGAGAGAAAGAATACTATGAGATAGAAGCATGCCGAGATTAAAAGGAAGGGAAGAAGAACTCGGATGTTAGAGCGTGTGTGCAAGTAGTAGGGTGGAAAGAGGAGATGGTGGATGGTATAGAGGGGGTGAGATGAATGGAGAATGAATGTCGGAGAGGAGGAGAAGAGAGAGGGAGACGAACTTCAAGATGGAAAATAGATTAAAGGGGAAGAGGAGGAGACGTGGGGAGAGGGGGGAAAGTTAATAGCTACTGAAACTAGTTGGGTGAGGAGGGAAAGCGTGAGTCACGGCACGTCCTCCCGGCAATTTATTAATTGTCGGGAGAATATCAGTAAATTTCAAAGGAGACGCGAAGCGTAAGGGAAGTGGTAACTTTTACCCGTATCAAAATATATCAGTCGTAATAAAAAAAAAGTTATGCTTCCTTAACAGCGGCTGGAAGGAATGTTGTTTTCGTTTCTCTCGAAAAATTTTCGTAGTCGGGCGATCCGGATTGCGAAAGTTATGAGTGAATGGGTTTTGAATTCCAGTGACATGTTTGCGCTTGAGACAAAAAAAAATTTCGCGTATGCCGAAAATAATTTTAAACATTGTACAAAAATAGTTTGGTAACAAAGGAAAACAAGAGAGGAAACGAATGAAAAAGTAATTATTAGAAAATAAAGCCTTTGGGGAATATTGGTGTTAAATGAAGAAGATTCTCGTTTTAACATTTTTAATGAGCATACAGAGCATACATCATTTTTGAGTGACAGTGGTGAGTTATGAATATGCAAGGAAATTACGTTAATTACTTTTGTTGAAGTGCCGTTGCGCTTTAATGTTAATGTTAATTAGTAAGGATTTGATAGGAGAAATCATCGCTCGCTTGCCTAAATAGACATGGCTAGAGATGAAGGAAAATCGTGGTCGTGTCACGCTTAGACACGTTCGGCGACATTTTTATTTTTTTTTAATCCCCCCTTTTCGACTCGGAGATCTCTGCGTATGACCAATTTTCCATTTTTAAAACCCTGGATATAACATTTTCTCTCGCTACAGCCAACAACCTCCTCTCGTAAAAACAAAATAAAAAAAAATCCCTTCTCCGTTTTTCCCTCTCCCTCCCTTTCACACTCGGCTAGTAACCGACACATTAAAATGAAAAGTCGGCGCGAGCGTTAACGCCTCGGAAGTTGAGCGCAGGAAAAGCAGAAAGAAGAAGAAAAAACAAAAAATGGATTTACAGCGCGGGAAATGGAAGGAGACAACCCTCCTCTCTTATCCCCCCCCCCTCTCCTCAACTTCATCTTTTCCAACCAACCAACCAACCCACAGCTCTACATGGCAGAAGGGGGTGGGCGTCTTTTTTTTCGTCTGAGCACGCAGAGATAAGATGGGACTGACTGAGATAAGGTGGAAGAATGGCAAAGCGCGCGAGTGACAAACGCTAGAGAGAAAGAGGGAGAAAACCGCTGCAGAGGAGGATAGGAGGTTGGGAGAAGACGCGTCGGAGCGTAGCGGTTGTTAAGAGACGAGAGGTAAAAGTGCGTTCAACAAGCTCGGTCAGGTTGTTGTTAAGAGGTTAAAGCGGAAAGGGGAGTTTTTGTTAAAGGAGGGCGTGTATGAGTGTGAGACAGAGGGGTGTACGGGGTTGAGGAAGAGTTTTAAGGAGATCCCGAGTGTGAGACAAGGGGGAGAGAAAGTGAAAGAAGGAGTGGGGAGGTAAGGGTTATAGGGGCAGGAGAGGGATATACGAGTAGAGGAGGATTTCGAAGAAATAAAAAAATCTGATGTGGCCAACACGCGACTTTCTCCATATTTGGGGTATAGGTGTTTAAATTATTATGAAGAGCATTATGAGGCAAAATTATCATTTCGTATCGTAAAAGAATACAGTCGTCCTTACTGCCGTAAATTACGTATATTTCGAATATGTTTACAGAATTCACCGCTACATGGTTGTGGCCCTGTATAATGGAGATTACGAAAAAGTTCAATATCTCCGAAATGGATGGTTCTACGAAAAATTATTTCAAACAAAAGTTGGAAGGGATGTTATTTTCTATAACTTTGTTCCTTATAAAGATTGTAAATAGCGTTTTAACGAACATATTCGATGAAAACCGAAAACACCGATTATTTATAAATAATTCCTAAACAATAACTGCTATGGAAAATTATTTTAAATAAAATATGTAGGAAATTATATTTTCTACATTTTTTGTGGTGGTCAATGTATACAATAATGACGTATTATCGGATAAATATCGCAAAAACCGAATCGGGTTTCGAATAAACCTCGACTTCCGGTTAACCGTTATTGTCCAAAAACTAATCAGTTCTTTGTGCTCATGCTAAAGTGTTATATATTTGGTATTAATATGACAAGTTCTTTTTGAGTTAGAGCGCCCACAATCACATACATACACACGCACGCACATCATTCCTAAAATAGTCAAAACGTGTTCTAGGAAACAAAACGTGTATTTCCGTTGAAATCTCGAAGTCAGTTTTTTTCGTGATCACAATACTTTCCCTATACTAAGTGTGGAGAAAGTAAAAAAAGCGAAGCGTTCGACGTGTGTTACTCGGATGGTATTGTCGCGTTCGCGACGGAGGGAAGGCGTTAAAAAAAAGGCGGGAGTACAAGTTAGGAGAGGCGTTTTCCGCGAATGTGTTAGGAGAGGTGTTCATGGAGTTTCTTTGGTGGTGGTGGAAGAGAGGATGATAAATGAACAGGAGGGAATAGGAGACGGATGGTCGGGTCGGTATTGAGAGAACGGACGCCACAGGTTTTTTCTTTGTTCTTTCAGGGAGCCATTCCTGCATGGATAGTTAGGAATTTTTTAAAAGCGACTTTCCACTATTAAATATTTTCATTATTTTTGGAAAATATGTTGTGAAGTCGTGTTACGGATTGTCAAAAAATGGGACGGAATAAGGTCTGTCGAATTAGAATTCGGCCATTTTGTTCTTAAAAATAATTTTCTCCATATTTGAACATTTTCGTCTCAGGAAGTGTGTTGGTTACGTGAAAGATAAATGCCTGTTCGAAGCTCTCTGCCTAACGGAGAAGCTATTCAGTCTGTTACGATCCAGTATGGTCAACTACATATAAACATGTATTTGCATATGTATACCTATTCAAGTGCATTCACATAAATATATGTAAATGCATGCATACACATAACACATGTACGACAGACGGATCCAGAGATGTATGCATATGTGAAATTGTAAATATGCACCAGTTCATGCAAGCATACGAAACCATTCATTCGTATTATATTATTAAAATAATCCTTTAAAATTCATGATAGAAATAAGTCATTGAATTTGCGATTATTGTGAACAATAAGGCCAAAATTGGAAATTAGAAAGTTAGCATTCAATTTTCTGCCGTTAAGGATTTTTGGCCTCTTCTGGAGTTTATTTTCAGACATAAGACGAACCCGAAATATTTCAATCGAACCTTTTTCCGCGCTCGTTCAACTTTTCATAGATTTAAGCAAGACTCGCTATTTCGCCCGTGACATCCTCCCGAGGTAAACAATCTCCGTCGACGCCGTCATTCTAAACTTAGTGAGTTGTTTTGCGTAACAGGAATTACAGCCGTCGGCCAATAAAAACATTCGCATGACAGCTCTTAAAGAGAGAATCTGCTAAGCGAACCTGTTTACCAACGTCCGCAATTACACTTTCAATGCGATGAACGTAATTCGAATCGACCCTTTTTTTTCCTCCTCCGCACCTCCCGAGCGTTATGGGAGGAGGGGTCGAAGAGGCGCGGAATATAAATCAATTTCGTATTTGATGTGCTTACATACGCTAGAGAGGAAGAGTCTACACTACCACACCCGTATCTTTCCGTGCCCATCTATCGAGTTCAGTGGCGACACGCACTTTTGAGTGCCTCATTTCGTCATAGGAAAGCCTACACTAATCCCTATGCCGAGCCAAGAGGAATATATACGCAGGGAAAGATATATAAAAGGAGAGGGTGGTGGTGGATGAAAGTGTTGATTGAGGTAAGAGGAAGAGATCGGGTTGTGGAGAGGGTGGGTGGGGTGGCCCGTTTGGGGGGGGGGGGGGGGATGGTTGGTATGGTTATCCAAGAGTTTTTAACCAAGAGAAGCGGCGAGAGAGAGAGAGAGAGGAAGGGAGGGAGGGAGTACTAGAGTGTTGATAAAGGGCGCGATGAAATGCATTCTTGAGTAAAAGGGGAAAATTGTGTTGACAGAATTAAGGGTGCCGGGTCCAAGAGAGAGAGAGAGAGAGATGTGTGGAAGGGGAGATTTTTTTTGAGATAGGGGGGCGTGGAGAGAGAGAATTCCCCCGGTTATTCTTGGACTTGGTTAAATGAGAGTGTCTTTTAGGAGGAGGCGTGCGTGACTTAATAAGTCGTACGCGGGCGGGGTTTTGCCCAATAAAAATACATCCCTCGCTTTAAATTTGGAATCCGTGTTTTTAATGCCGCGACGAGAAAATCCGCGTTCGGCAAAGTTTTTGCGTCGAAGTTTTCTGTTCGCGCGGCGGACAAAGTAGGTGCGACGCACCGTATGTTCGAACGGAAATATTTTCATATTTTATTTTTGTCCGGGGTTCGCCAGGAGTTGTGTTGAAGTTTTTTTATAGAGTCGCGAAAGTAATTGATTGTTACGCGTGGAGGGAAGGGAGAGAGAAGAGAATTACGCGTGATCGTAAAAATCAAAGTTTCTCTCGGACTAAATCATATTCTTCCAAGACCGTATTTTTCGCTCGGCGCTGGGGAAAATATTCTCGGATGAATAAGTCGAGCGTGTCGTTGATAAATTCGTTGTTAATTCACGTTTATATTCCTATGAATAAAATGGACTTTTCGGCAAATTTTCAAAAAATCTTTTCGTCATTATTGTTTGAGTATCCCGCGTCAGTTGCTATCATACCATCTACTTTTCTGGTCGATGGTTTGTTTAAAGTCTTTAACATGTATCATGATTTTTTCTTTAATCTTAACTTAATATAGCTATTTATTAATATCAGTTGCTTGAAATAATACAACGAGACAGGAATTGGCGACTTGCTACGGTTACATTCTTCCTTGAATTAAATAATTTGAGAATATACATTTCCTTATACCATTAAGTTCTTACCATCCTTCATTTTCTCGCATCCAGCTTCGCATGTTTTTACCGACCCAATTTTTAATTGTATGTTTTTCTACCTCCGTATCAACTCGCCGGGGGGGACCGAATCTGCGGAAAGAGCGACTCATTCATTCATTCCCTCGAACCCATTAACTTTCCCTCCGGCCTAGAAAACGTAACCTCACACATTTTTTTATATGACGTCTATCGAGATTCTAACTAGCGTAACATAACGGCGATTTTTTATGTGGAAAAAAAGAAAAGGGAAGGAAGGAGGCTAGAAAGAGGACGAAACTCATTCAGCTCCCGATCATAAACACGAATAGAAGGGGAAAACGTCTCAAGAGATGAAAAACGGCACCGATTCGAGAATATTTTTTCCACGAAGTGCGAACTAGCCGCTCCGAACGACTAATACCGAGAGACATATCCGGCGCGCATAAAAAAAAACGTGTGTTATAATGAGGCAAGTTCTTCGTTTTTTCCCTTTCTCCACGCCGCTTTTTTGTCCCTTTCTGGAACGGGGTGAAGTGAGAGGAGATCGTGCATGCGTGCGTGTGTGTGTGTGTGTTTTATATGCGGTTCGCTCGCATCGCGGAGGAAAAGGTCATGCGCCCATTCAAAGCGGTGTTCGGCTCTTAACGTTCCAGGGGGGAAAAGCATCGAGCAGAGTCATTGCGCTGCGTAATTACGACCCGGGGTCCTCGAGCGCCTGGGTAAAATGTTAGTAGGTTGCGTGGGAGAATAAGGGTCTGAGGAAGAGGCAGGGATGTCTCGTACGTCTCCGGACGAGGATTAGACAGTTGAATGTATTCAAGTGGGCGGAACGCTAATTTCACCGCGTCCGTCACTCTTCTGCGCTCCCGTTAAAAAAATAAAACGTGAGAAATAGTTACTTTACGCTTTCATAATGTTATGTCATCAATCTCTCTTTCTCTCGAAGGTTTTATTGCTTTCGAAAAAAAACACACTGTCATCCGACTTTGTTTACTCGATTATTTGTATTCAAGTTCACAGTATTATTTAGGGAAGCTTACGGTAAAGGCGGGTAATTGTTTAAAGGCTGCACATTTTCAGGACGCAGAATGTCAAGATTGCATAATATCCGGGATGTTTTTTTTTAAAAAAAACAAGTTTTTTTTAGTCGTTAGATTCCGGAGCAAGAGTTCAACTCACGCCCGCTAGATGGATTTCAGCGCGGGACACGAAAATTATTTTCCTCCCGAAAAGTTATTTTTGATAATAATACCTGTTTATTGTTATGTCATCCATTGGCATACGGCCGTGAGATTTGGTGCCAACTTTCTCTCTCTCCTTGCCTTCCTCTCACTTCGTCTCGTTCCAGAGAGAGGCACTATTTCCATCTGCATAACTTCGCTCCATCTGGAGGGAGAAGCTCTGAATCATGAAAAAAATAATGCATCTTTTTTAAGTGGCCCCTGTTATATATATATATAGAGAGGAGGCTCGGAATGTTGTTTTGACGGAGGAATGCTTTTGTGATTGATTTTTGAGTGGTAGTCCTCTCTTAAATTTAACTTCCCTCTTGATGGATATTGCGTGGAGGGATATTGGCGGAGCATGCGGTCGGGGAATACACTTCCTTGAATGAATGATTTTCTCCAATGCCGACATCATCAATCAACCCCCTATCTTCCTTCCGGATAAACCACGTCAACAACGAATTTGACGTCGAACGTCACTGATGCGCTCTTATTAAAGGGTTTTCTTTCGTTAAAATCTTCATCAATAGAAATTAATGTTCAAAATGAAGATCTCGACGCAGCAAATATGCGGATTTTTTTTACGGTTTACCTAACAAGTTTTTACGAGCGAAACGAAATATTCTCTTTGTTTCTGTACTACGCTAATGATATATATTTTTACATTAATGTGCTTTAATTATTTAATGGATAGCGTTTACTAATTATATACAAAAATTCGACTTTTACTGTATTCTATCGTAAACTGTAACTGCTAAATCAAGGAAACAAAACGGTTCCAAATCTTGGATGTGATAAATATCGTCATTCTAAGCTTTGAAAATATCCACTTACGTACTTATGTTAGTTCCCAACTTCGGATAAACGCTTCCTATCTCATTATTCTAAGTTAATATCGAATTTCCTCGCGGGATTTTTTTCAACGCGGCCAGATTTTCAGCTGGCCCCATTTATTTCGGAAAGTAACCATCCCGAAATCCGTAGCTCCAGAATAAAATGACGTGGGGAAATTAATCGCGGAACATAAATACCTCTCCGTAGGATTGAGATTTCGCTATCCCCTTTCATAGATGCAAACGCCCGCCCTTCCCCTAACCCGCCGTAAAAGTATCCCACGGAATCGCATCGCCGACCGAAGATACGGCGACGCCCAAACGGCCTCATTTAGACCGTTAAGTTTTACACCTCATTCAAACCTTTCGCGGAAATTTTCGTCCACCACCCTCGCTCACATTTACCAATCACCTTTCACCGCTAAAAGCATGTTTTCTTCATCCTTTATATATCTCTCTCTCTCTTTCTCTCACACCCTCAGTAGCCATCTCCGCAAATACGCAGGGAGAATTTCCCGTCGCCACCGCCGTAGCATTTAACCACCCGCACGCCTTTCCCTTCCCCCCCCCCCCCCCCTCCCCAATTCCATTGGGATCCCTTGAGGAATGGTTATGGGGACTCCCGCCATCATCGCCTCCGCTTGCATTCTAGAACCCGTATTGAGTAGGGAAGAGAGGGGAAGTCCCTCAGGGTCCTCTTCCCGGACCCCTCTATCTTTTATCTCCTCCCACAACCCCCTGCCGTCCCCCTTTATCAGCCGTTCCCTTCTCATATCGTCCTTCTTTCTCTATCCTCCCCCTCTAACCCTTTTCCTCTCTCTCTCTCTGGAGGCCTCTCTCCCTTGATGACCCGAGCCTGACGGAATAACTCAGTATGGATAACCCCTATAATGAAGGAGGTGGCGGGAGATTGTCTAAAACCTCTACGCACAATGCATGCCTTTTGCTGGTAATGCTTTTTGGGATCTCCGTTTCGTCCTTTGGAGCTCGCCTTGTGGGATAGGGTTCGGTCAAGGTTTTTGCGAGGGTGAGTTGGCATGTTGGGACTAGTTTGAGGAGCGGAAGGTGTAGCTGTAAGACCCTAGTTTTCTTTTTGACGCATTTGCTGTCAGGAGTCTCTTGTGCGAGAAAGCTCTATATCCCTTCAGACTGCGTAAAAACGTATAATTTCAGGTTTATAGCGGTAAATTACGTATTTTCCATGACAACGACAATTGTTCCCGAACCAAATTAAGCGCTTTGCAGTTGAGTACCCTGTTATTTTATTTAAATTGTTCTTTTTTTATTTTGAAATATTTTTATTCGACAATTTATGCTACGGTTGTGTTGGTGCTTGGTTGGTGTTGGGTTGAATTTATTCTGCAATCCCCTTTTATGATGGTTGAGCTGCGGAACTTCAACTCAATGAATGATTTTTTTATTTGAATTGAACTAATAATTGGTCTTTTGTTGTTAACTGTACCTGTTCACTTAAAATTAGTAAAGTACTTGTATCTTAGATTAAGAATTTTATTCTTGCCTTTCACATTCTATATATTAACTTTTAAAACGCCTCATTCAATGTATATTTTAGGATTTCCAAAGAAAGCTTTCAGGAATATTATCACCACAAGCTCAGTATATCGCTAAAGTTACTTTCATGCTTGTTAAACTTATCGGCTTTAAGGTCAAGAAAATGTGACCCCATCGATTTGTTTTATTCCATAAATAAGAACTGGATAATACGTTCCGGACGTTGAACAGTTAGGTGGTGAGATCAGAACGCCTCAATTAAGAGTGGTGGAGATCACGCCATCCAAGGCCGCGAACGGTACTGAAATGCCATCCAGGAGATAGTTGAAAGAAAGTTCACGGTGGTGCCCAAGGACGTCTGTTTTCTTATTCAAAAGACGTGGCTCAACAGTGACCCCTGAACGTCCAGGAAAGGGCCAGTCTAAAGAATGACAATGAAATTTACGTCCGAGATGTTTTGTGATCGTTTCAACAGACGGGAAAAACTCCGTTATCGCGAACTCAGTTAAATATTGTGTAAAATAAGTATGGAAATATCTTGTTTTGAACGACGGACATCTTTTTTCTCTATGGTTTTATTTACGTGCGAATTATTTATAGATAAGTCGCGCATAGAACGAGTATACAGTTATTCTAATGCATCTGAAACCTCGGGAAGGAATTCATTTTCTTCGTCGCAGCTTACACGTTCTGCCCGAACTTTCAATAATTTGTTGCTTTACGGTTATATATATATATATATATCATTAGTGTTCCTCGCACAGTAGATTAAAAACCGAAGAAATTATTCAACATATTGTGCTTAGATACTGTAATAAGTTAATTTTATTTCCGCTAAATATGTAATCTACGACGAAATAAATGCAATTGTAGTATTTATGTTCATATTTTTGTAGTTTCTTTCTTTAACTCATGTTTACAAATGGAGATCAAAATGTACCCCAGTCGTTTTTTCACAAGAACGTTTTTGGGTTACGAAATAAATCGCCTTGTAAAAAAAGCAAGCGAAGACTGAATCCAAAAAAGGATGTTTGGAAGAGTCTTTTACGTCCGCGAGCGAAATCGTTCCCTCAAGAAGGAAACCGAAACCGCTGTTTAACAGTCGGCCGCAGCCGAATTGCTTACACAGATAGCAGCTATTGATGGCTTTTGTGGGAGATATCAACAAGTGTGGTTGATAATACGCCCTTCTTCTATCTAATTCATTCATAGCTTCTGCAGACGTCAATCTTTAAGTATCGTTATATTAGGCAGTCGATACTTATTTCTGGTTTAATGTTCACGTTGGTATCCAATATAAATTCTCTTTTTTCTTTGGCGCTATGCTTATTTTTTTAAAATACCGTAATGAATTTAACACGAGCCATTTTTAAGTACCGCAGTGACTTCAACAGAAGCTTTTTTAATTTGAAAAAGACTAAGATAATTTTTATTAAATATTTTTAAAAAGTACGTAAATTTTTTCGAGAATTCAGAAAATAATGATCATAACTTCTCAAGAGTGAGTAAATTATTACCTTACAAGGTAGCCATTCTCTCAAAAATGAGATAAAATGACGGTGATGTGTATTTTTTTCACATTTCCCACTCAGATTGCTAAATAAATAAAAATTAATCAGTTCAAAATATATGGATGCATCGGCATTGTTGCCGAATTTTTATTTCATTCGACGATTGGACACGTAAGCGCATCTCCAGAGTTTTGTTTGGCAGAGAATTTGCCGCCGTTGCTCCTAAGATCAATTTTGTCGTAAAACGTAAAGGTCACCACATCGACTCATGGAACGTCTGCCGGAAGGCGCCTCATTTTTTTCCGCGGCGTTTATCCAATTATCCTTTAATTAAGCACTCAGCGCGGCGCCTGTTTGGTAAATTAGACTATTTGGATGATTTTTTTCTCTCTCTCGAACACCCGAAACCCCGGGACTAATCCATTGGCTTAGCGGTCACGTTCGCCCCGCTCGCCTAAAAAAAAAAAAAAAAAAAAAAGATTTTTTAAAAAATCCGCGTTCAATCAGTCTCTGTCACATTAACCCATTACCTTCTTCGCGTTAGTGCTTCAAGCGACATTTTCTCCACACTGGAGATCAGGCGAGAGATGCTATCCTCTTGTCCTTTACCCCGTCTTTCTCTTTTACCTCCCCCGCCCCCCTCTCCTCTCAACCCCTTCTCTATTGGAACGTCTCGCTATTTTTCCCCGCCCTCTTAAATAACTACCAGAAATAACTCCCACACTCATCTCCCGTACACAAGCTCACTAAAACTCCTTCAACCCCCCTCTGAAACATTCCGTAACACCACTTAGGCAAATCCTTTTCTACTGTCCAAAAAACACACCCTTTCTCCCCTAGCTTACACTTCCTCCGTTCTCTCCGTCTTCGCCCCCACTTCCTCCCCCATCCCCCTCTTTCTGTCTGTCTCTATTCCTCTTCTTCCTTTGCATTTCCATGTCTCTCCATCCCACTCTTACTCTATATCATTCCTCTCCCCTTCCTACCTCTATTTCTCCACCTCCCTCTCCTTTCCTACATATTTCCCCTTCCCCCTCTCTAGCCTCCCCCCCCCTCCCTTCCCCATTTGCCCTCGCTCGCTCTAGAAGAAACTAATTTATATCCATCAATTCCCTTACTTAACGTCTCCCGCCTTTGTTAACACGGTTGAAAAATCTCCCTACGACCTACCACCCTCCCTATCCATCTCTATCCTCCCTCCTCTATCTTCAGCTCTATCTCATTTTCTCTCTCTCTCTCTTTTCACTCTCTCCCTCTCTCTCTCATTCCCTCACGCCCAATTTAGAGCAGTTCACCAACTTTAGCACCGATAGTTTTTTTTTGTGGAGGACATAAAAATACTTCGACCCTCGTATATAACACCCACGCGAAAATCTATTTTTGTCGTATGATCGCAAGGACGGTGATTTTTTCCGAGGCATTTCTCGTAAATGTTCGACGATGAATTTAGTGTCGAGAGACTTGTGGAATTTATTGGCTTTAAAAAAAAATACTTAAGGGATCATATGGTTCTTTACGGCAAAAATTGTCTTTTAATTGTCAGAAAGAGCAGATGTAGGTTTTAGTCGGGCGGGTCGTTGGCTCGAATGTTACCATGGGAACTTATATTTGCAAATGAGATGGTAATATTCTGTAATTCCGTATAATTTTGTTGATGGCATTTTCATGAAAATCGAATAGTGATTATTACGAATAAAATGATTGGATTTATGCACAACCTCGCATTACAATGCGTTCCTTAGTGCAGTGCTCCCCAACCGGTGTGCCGCGGCACGTTAGTGTGCCGAGAGGAAGGCACTATGTGCCGCACACTCTGAGGATGTTTAATTTTCACAAAAGCATCTGGAACAAATAAATTCACATAAAGGAATTTATCCTGAAACAACGAGAGTAACCTTAGCAACGATCATGCAACTTGAAATTAGTATGCTACCTTTACATGAATTTCGGTTAAAAGCTAAAGGTGAATATTCTTCAATATCTAAATATGCCATCGATATGAGGTTCAACAACTTATTTATGCGAATTTAGCTGTTCGTCAAAGGGTCCATATTAAAAATGTTAAAAGAGCATGTTTAAAGAACCTAGATGAAGAAGTTGTTGTAGATCTTTCTATTATTGAGCCAAAAGGACAAGCTAAATTTTCCGTCGAAGAGCATAATATTTTTACACGTTGAATAATGTATGTCCTTAATTTACAATAAAATTACACAATTATTTGAGCGTTACTTTACCAATCGTAACAGTATAATATGATTGCGACTTTTACTTATTTCATGCTAGTTTTTCGTTAAAAATTTGTATTTACGCAGTGAAATTAATTAGAGGTGGTTTGGTGTGCCGCGATGTTTTTAAATATGTATGAAGGTGTGCCGTGGAGGAAAAAAAAGTTGGGGAGCACTGCCTTAGTGCATTGTGAGATTATTATGACACGAAATATACCAGTATGTGATGAATATTTTGGACCGATTATCAAACGCTTATAAAAAATTGTAATGCCGGACACATATGCTGTACGGATTCTTCGGTTACTTCGTTTTTTTTCAAGAGAAATAAATTTAAAAAATTATTTGAATTGTTGCGGCAAGGGCCCTCGATAAAGTAGGTACATGCTTTCTGAAATACGTGTGATAGTATTTTCTCCTTCGCGTTTGTTTGACTTTATTAATTGAACTGTCACCCATTCACGTAAACTCCGCTATTTTATATGCTCTTACTGTAGGATCTAGTCATAAGATACTTTCAATGACGGAGTTAAAGCCAAACAGCATCGGAATTTGACTAAATAAAAGGCTACATTGCCGAGGCGATTTTTGTTCCAAGTGGTAGAGGTGGACTGTAGCTTGTAATGGCAATGTATGTCTGTTTATAAACATAAGCAGAATTACATTAAGCGAGGGATAACCACAGATTGCGTTATAAATCATGGTCGTGCGTTCTCTATTTACTGGCTAACTAATGATCGTTAACCGCTGAAATCGATGAATTCAAATACAGATGTGACATTACTGTCGCTGTTAATATTTAATTTTACTTCCCGAGTAGGAACATTCACAGGACTTCCTTTTTTCATATACACGAATAGCCAGGTACTAATGTAATCACATCATCAGGTCCATGATTGTTCCGTACGGATGAAGGATTGAAAATATCGATGAAATTAACCTAATAAATTAACTTATAACGTTTATGAATGAAGCTAAAATAAATATCTTCATATAGATGATTTATCTACGCTACCGAATTTTTAAAAATTGTGATTGCGGCCTTGTCTCTCCAATCGAAGACGATGTTAGCTGGATATTTTTTTTCGTCCTGAGCGCCAAAAATCAAAAATGTAGTTGCAAAACTTCACTCGCAAATACAGAACCCCATGATCTATTTCTGAAAAGAAAGTGTTCGTTTTTGTCATGTTCTGTTGAAATGAGAGTACGTACATTTTTCATGCAGAAAATAACTGCACGTATTTTTGGAAGTAGATGTAATTTTAATCATATTAGAATCTGTCTTACTTCTTTTAAAAATTTAGTCATTTAAGTTTTTAAACATACCTAATAGATGAAGCAGACAACTATATGGAACTCAATTAGTACAACCCGGAAACCACGTAGAATTTTTTATGTTAAAGTAAAGTAAATAGCTTGTTATTATCAATAAGAGGGGCTTTATTTCTGTTATTAAATTTGTTACCGTTATTGTTTCGCAGCATTTTTGCTGTAAATTCGATATTCTTATATTTACTTGAAATTAAAAAAAAATAGTCTTACTATCATAATAACACTGCATGCGGTCAAAGAAAAAATACGATGCTACCATATATATGAAGTTTTATCAGAAAACATGTAGATATTTACATGACAGTATTTTTCAAATCTACGTGAACTTAAAAAAATCACGTTTGACCAATCTCGGGGCAATTCCAATATATTTCGCTTCCTCAGTATTATGCATGTCCACCATTGGCAGTTCATTTTCAGAGTGCGCCGAGCTCCGAGTTTTGACAAAATAAAAAATTAGCCCCCGTGAATTAAAAGTCCGGTTCGCTTTAATGAATACCTTTCTGAATTCCTGCGCAAGTAATTCAATCTGCAGTCCGACGTTTTGTTTCTTTCGCTCGCGAATCTGACATTTTGAAATATATTCCATTTCTCGCTCGCAGTCACAAAACGAGAGAGGGATTTATAAAAACATAATAAAAACAATACATTGGCCCCCTCTGAATCGGCGTAACGAGAATTTCAACGCGAGAAAAAATCGATCGAGCAAAATGATTATCGGTACGTCCCTTAGATGGCGACACGGAGCGAGTGAGCGATGGAGAAAGTTACAGCGGTTCCATCTACACATGCATTCGGCGCGAGTTGAGGACCGGTTAAAGGGGTTAACCTAATTAATTGGCCCGGCTTCTTAACGGATACGAAAAACCATTACCATTACGCCCGCCTCATTACGCAGCCAAAATCACTGCAAACTCTCCCGTTTAGACTCGCCTTTGGTCAATTTATTTTCATTCCAAAACTCGCATACATATATCAGCCGAAGTGCGACCCATGGACTATCCTAACATATATGTTTGAAATAATTTTGGTACACAATATCTTGTAAAATGTCTCCACATGAATCGTTACGAACTTCAAAAATTGAAAGTGATCAATTTAAGCATTTCGTACGCAGTGGGATGTATACTTCCCACTGACAATGAATGTTTACTTCTAATAGGTCCGTGGGATGATTGTTTTCCACTATTTGTCAATTGTTCCATCTACGATATTTAATTTTAACTAGTGCCTAGCAGACTCCAAAACAGGATAAATTGTGAAATTTGTTCGTTATTTTATTTCTGGATATTTTATATAGTAAAAGTTGTTTCTCTGATTATTCTTAACTACTATATATTTTCTAATGGGTTGGTGAAAACATACCACTCAACTGTTAATTCTAAATGAAAGTTTAAAAATTATATCGATGTAAAAATAAACGAACGTAACTTTTTATTTAAAAACCTGAAATCCACTATCATAGAAATTCTGGAAATAATAGTCCCACGAAATGGTTGAGAAGATTTACGCATGAAAGTAAGTATATTTGATTTTTTAAATACAATTATTATCCGACAAAATTCTCAATACTACCGGGAAGAAGTCAATTAAATTTTTCCGTTTGAATAGCATGAGAATTTGTTCAGCATATTTTTGATTCGTACTTTTAACATTACTGACAATAATCGCTTAAGTTTGGGGCATGGACCATAGAACCGGTAAAATGACGAAAATTCATTTTCTTACCGCCGAATTTCAAATACATACGTCGATTTGATGCACAGATTACTTTTGAAGGCGAAAAATGTTATTATTTTAAACGAGAAAATCATTTGTCCTCAGGGGAAGCCGTTGTTTCTGACTTAGCAAAATTACGTAGATTACATGGATCATATGGAAAGCGAAAAATATTTCATAAAGTTACACCCTTGACGAACGGTAGTAAGGTTTAACTGAAAAAAGTATGAATATATAAATACGGAATGCTCCATTTAAAATGTGATTATAAGTTATATGTTTAATCAACCCTAGTCAAACTACGTCACGCTTTCTCGAATGAGATCACTCGATGGGATAGAGTTCTCGGAACTAGATAGTAGCATAGCCATGTGGGATGTCTGTAACTAAGGTGCTTTGGCAGAACTAGAAAAACAAAGTTCAATGGAAATGATGTAACCTGAGCTAATGTAACTAAATTAATTTGTTTTTATTACTCGAAAGTGGGTAGGTCGGATTTATAAACACGGACGCAGGGCAATACATGGGGGGGGGGAGCAGGGGGAAGAAAGTCGTCCTGGAATCATTCCAGCAACTCTCAGCATTGGGAGTACCGGACGGGTTAGTTCGGGTTTATTCACTCATCTCTTTGTTAAAGGCATGTCGAATCCACGTTAATGGAACTTCACGGACCGATTGAACATTCTTTTATGGGTCGCTGAACGCGCGAGTCGGAATAGAGATTTCTCACGGAGTCCTTTTTGGTCAACCTGCGAACCGCTCTTGATTCATTTTTTTTTCTTCTCCTGACTATTCCGTCCACGTACGCCTTTGAAGCGCAAACCGTCTCATTAGCACAGAAGGCATTTCCGCTCCCCCTCTGGGAGGTATTCTGCCTTTTTTAAAAGCGAAGTCCCGTGGGCGGTTTCCCTGTGTATGTGTGTATGTATGTATGTGTGTGTGTGTGTATGTGTATATATATATATATATATATATATATATATATATATATATGCACACACACATGCACATATCGCAGTTTTTAGACACATCCGTTACGAGTTTCTATCCATCTAACTTCCAGAGAGCGCTTAGTCCTTTGATCGCCGCGATGCGAAGCACATTGCGCATCTCAAAATTTTAAATCATTTGGCGTGTGGATTTAATTCGTAAATTTTGCGAGCGATGTTGCGTTTCTTTCCTTTTCTACCAAGCGGTGGAAACGGGTACGAAAGATTTAATTCTGTAAGTTGGTGATACTAAATATTTTTTCCGAAATTAAAAATAAAATTTTCGGTATGAATCCTTGATCTTTCGTTTTAGTTTGTGTCTTAATGTGACTCCTACAGGTAGAAAAAATATATATATTTCAGCTACAAAGCAGCTGTCGTCAGTGGCACGAATACTAGCTACGTAGTGTGTGTGACAAAATTGGTTGCTTTAACTGCGTCACGGATAAGTAAATTATAGAATCCATTAAATAAACTATACAAATAAAATTAAGGCATAAAATGATGTTGAAATGAAAGATAAAAATGAACTAACGAAATACAACCGTAAAATAATATTTTTTGACTGGACATGTTATTGCCTTTGATGTACCTACTGTATTCCTTTTTTTTAAATGGTTTAGTTTGATTTGAAGAGATTAACGAATCACATGAACGGTTTTCATTGCACATTTGAAGTGTAATTATGACATTTTTTTTTTGGACACCGGTGTGTCGACGGAAGCCTTTATGCAGCTTCAAATGTTAATTAAACGAAGTTATCATACTACTACTTCTAATGCGTTGCGGTGTAATTTCGATGTATCTTCTTCTATTTATTCATGCAGCTATATTATAGCGAATAAAAATAAATGGCCGGCATTAATAACCCAATAACGTAATCAGATTTTCGAAATATGAATGGAAAAACTTATGTAAAATACGTACACATGCTGTAATTTAATGTTACTGACTCCCACACTGTCGCACAAGATATACGCAGTACGAAACATTTTTCGTATATTAGCAATTATGTCGCAGTTATTTTGCATACTATTTCCCGTCCCTATGGTAATGCAAATTTAACACTTTCTCAAATGAATTATGTCAACGTTTTAGGCTGAATTTCTATTAATTTTCCGCTAATGCTTGGTTGTATTTTTCACGAAAAATAACTATACTATTGTAGGCACTGATCGGTCAACACGTCTTGTTGGTAAATTTTGGACGTGAGCTGTGAAGCTAACTGTTATTCAAAGTCTTTCCGACGATCGCTGTGTTTTCTTTAGATAAAACGGTTCATTCAAAGCTATTTATTTTTCGGGTTGCCTTTTATCTTCCCATTCAGCTGTTCTTTCTCAGAGGTTAGCTTGGTGTCAAGGGGCTTCAATCTTTCTCACTGCCTCTCTCCCACGTCGTTTCTCTTTTATTCCTTCCACTAATTTTGCCAGTTTCTCCCAACTTTACTGTCCTTTTGTCCCTTGTTTCTATCCATAAGACCACATGGCGATATTTTATCCTGCATCTCAATGTCCGACTCTTCTCCTTTGACTCTCTCTCTCTTTCTTTCATTCTTTTGAAGGTCTTCGCGTCATATCTCTATAATATCGGTGTCCTTTATCATGGCGATAATATTAATGGTGAAAGGCTCAACTTTGTCGTATCGCCTCGAGTTTGACGCTAAAGAAAAGATAAACTCTGAGGAAGCTACGTTAACAATTGTTATTTTTAGCCGGTTTTCTTTTTAAAAAAAAAGTTGTGCTCTTGTACTCGCTTTGTGTCTGTCTGCCAATCTGTCCGCCCGTCTTTCCGTATGTCGTTTAGTGTTCGTTCGAAGTTTCTTTTTTTTTTTATCCTTTTGGATATTTTCCGAAAATTCTTGGTGTGAAAAATAAGAACGTTAAAATTTATCTGGTGGGTTCGTGAGTCGCTCGCTAGAGGCACCACCGCTGAAAAATTCTTGAGAGTTCTACGATATGGGAACAAATTTTTTTGAGATATGGAGATCGAGGATCGCAGAAAGGTGTTTTAAATTTAGACGTTTTCCGTCCACGTTCCTTCTTCAATAAGGAGGCACGTGAATAAAACTTTTTGTGTTAAGAAATATCTCGGAAGTGTTTCTCTCTCTCTATACGTAGCTCTTGGAACGTTGTTACCTTTCGCTTTTAACAATTTTTTATGTCACACGAAAAGTAGGTACCGTGTATTGTTTTATAAAAAAACAATAATTGCATTCCGTTCATCGGTTTATTACCTTTTATTAGCTCATTAGCCGGCATTACTCTCTTAAACTTCCTCTTTCTTTCCGATTACTTTCCGCCGTCACGTTTCGTTATTTGGAATACAGATGCTATGAGTTAAATGATTCGATCCTGTGGATGTACTCTCTCCGTAAAAAAAATTACTTATTCCGTATTAGAATCTCCTCTAGTGGGAGGAGTTTCTGTCACTTGGAACTAGTCTGCTTTCAACCAAATTTCGTACGAATCGGAAACAAGTTTAACTTTCTCGATCACACGCATGACCTCATACGAGGCTACTGGAAAGTTCGGCCGTTTTTCCAAATCTTTTACGACGTCGACGCTCCTTTAACGCGTTTTTCTTACAAGTTCGCCCCATCTAACTTTATTCCGTCATTACGCTTGCCATTCCTTTCTTGGAAGACTTTGTGTGTCTGCAAATCTTACCAATTTCCATTGCTATTTAAGCGTTTGACAATCTCAAAAAACTCGCCGTGTCGTTTGCATAAATTTCATTCAAACTTTTGGGCACGTATTTTTTTTTTATGGAAAAGGATACATATTTATTGCGAGTACCGTGGCTGGCAACCGACTTCCTTTCCTTATTTCCCGGAATTGTTGCAAACTGCGCCATAAATAACTTGGAACTTCACGCTGATATTATTTTTTATTGTTTGATTATTTCCATGCATTGCTTGTTGTCCTGTCATGTTAATGTCTTAATACCCTGATATTCGTCCGCAATCCATTTATATTCCTGTAACCTTTTAACGCTACAATAGAACGGGTTTGAAATCATCCGACACGGGATGACACCCCGCTATTGCTTTTTTTTTTCAGTTATGTTTCTTGACTTCTCAATATTAAATCCCCGTAATCTTCACTCCTTGTTCGTTTTCCTTTTGTCGAGGTGAGACACTAATTCCCTTCGTCCATTAATCAGGTTGTCTTTTCATTTTCACGTCCTCGGTTATTCATTCTTTAGTGTGTAACGTCTGTCTTTTCTCGCTTTCTTCTTCCTTTAATGAATCGTGTCTCTATTCCATCCAGCATGTTTTTCGATTATGGACAAATTTTCTATTTATATCTCGTCGGATCCTTGGGTTTAACCTCTGGTATTTCAATTTTGCTCCGCCCTCTGTTTGCCCTATGCAAGCTTTGGCCGTAGGAAATTTTCGGACGTTTCTCTTAATTGTTTTTTTGGAAAAAATCTCGAAAAATCGTTAAATTTCTCGCAACACAATTTTGGTGGGTGTTCCTACAGGATATTACGCGTCGTTTTTATGATTCGGAGATTATGATTCACCCTCTTTCAATCGCCCACATTTATTTAACCACCCAGTCTTATTTCAAGCATTATTTCGCTTTGATCTTGCATTTGCGCGCCGCACTCTTCGTACTTGAATTTTTTTTCCGATTTAATCTTTATGCCGCCTACGTAAGATCCTTTGTTAATCTTCGGTATCGATCCATTTTTAGATTGGGAACACCCAACGAACACTTACCTGTCTATCTTGTCAGTTACACCCTTCACTTTAACAATGGGGACTTTTTCATTTCTTTTTTTTTCCGTCCACCGTAATGCGAAATTACTTTTTTATTTTATCCGAATCTGCCGCTTCCTGTTCTTAAACACTGGAGAACGCGAAATTTGTTCTCGGAGGACTGCATTAGAAGCGTGGGCCAAAAAAAAAAAAATAGAATAATCGCGACGGAATGTTTTGTCTTCGATATTATACACTATCATTTGTTTTTCGAAGGCAGCGATGTGAGAAATCTGAAGAAGCTTTCATTTCCTAACTTTACTTTCCCTTGTAATTCTTATGTACGACCTCTTTGTACGATCGCAAACCGTCAACGCTTCGCCGATTTTCGCTCTAATCGCGGCAATCTCTTTTTATCCCACGGTTATCCGCTCGTCATCTATCATCCTGTTTTTTTTACACCGCCTCCTTAATTTTTCCACGTTGCACCGACTTTTTTAAAACTTTTTTATGAGGTGGAAATTAAAAAAAAAACGAAAAGCCTCGCAACTCGCGTCGAAGTCTCATTTCCTCACTCTGAATCCATTTATCTTCACTTAAAACTAATTGATCCGTCCTAATTCTTGTCCATTACTCCCGAGTTCTTTTTCGAACTCGCACGTACGAGTTTTAACGCATTCTGATTTCTTTCGCGGTCTTATTTTTTTACTCCTATTCTTCACCTGCTTGTCAGTCGCTCTTTCATTTTTTTTTCTATGCAGTTTTACATTTATCGCCGCTTACCTCCCCCTTAACTCGTCCCACGCCCTCTGGTCCGTACCGCGCCACGATCATAGGGTAACGCCCAATCCGGTTTTCTCGTGAGAGATCTTTTCGGCAACGGGTCTCTTGTGCAGTGTGACCGGAGGCTGTTAAGGTTTTTGGTGGGATAGCCCGTCTCAACAACTTGACGATAACTCGCCTTTTTCTGAAGTACTCGGGTTGTTGGTCACTCCAGTCGTGATAGACGGTCGAGTCAACTCTCGAAAACGGATGATCGGGCAAGAAGCGAGTTTAAGCTAGAAAGTCGTCTAAATTGGATTTAAGTGATCTATTTTCGGTTCCATTGAAATGCTCGATAATCAAGCATGGTTGAATTTCCACCGAGGGAGGCTACTTTGCAGGTGAAAGGCGTATCTAGTTTATACACCCGTTGCACAGTGAAATCACCTACGTTAACTATTGTATCAGATCCTAAAATAACATTAACACTATACAGCTATTATTATTATTATTATTATTATTAGTGGTCGATAACGGAATCGGGCGAACCTTCACGTAAACCTACTATTTAATAACAACGAGAATGCGATATTTCGCTAGCTATATCAGCTAATCGTACTTTATGTTCATGTCCGAATAAAGAATTAAATATAATGAAAAAAGCGAAGGAAACAAGCCAAATTTGTCTGTTTTATACGAGAGATTCTTATGACATGGATTCGCTACGATACGGTTTGTTTTTCAATAACAACAAATTCGTAAATTAGGATTATGGTACGCATTAACGCGATTGGCTCAGGATTAAGGATGCGGTATTCCGACTGCAGATTGGTGAAGAGATGTGTTGGTGGTCATAAGTGCTTTGGTTATAAGTTATAACCGGCAAAAACATTCTGTTTGTATATTTTGCGAATATGTGCCCACCAAAGAGAGGTACGAAAATTTTGGTGCCGGAGGAGGGTGGCTGAAGGGGTAGGTATATAACGCAGTCCCCCTTTCACAATGTAAGGCCAGGTTCACGTAACACGGATTTAAGTTTCACGAGACTATTTCAGGCAGTATCCCTTGTTATAGGAGGGGTGGGTGTATATTCTACGACAATCTCCTGGACCGGTAATATCTCATGTAGTCACGATAATGTTACTGTTTCAACCAAACTGAACTCCCTCTTAGTTAGTATAAAACAGTTTCTTTTGAACGTGTATCTATTTTCACACATTTTTACCTCGTAATCAGATGTCAGTACATTATGCCTTACCGAAGTATTTTAATTCATTCGAAAATTATCGGAAATACTTCCTAAAAAGGATCAATTACCAATCCAATTTGAATCCTTCTCAGTGCATATCAATCCGTGCATCTGTGATGGCAATTATCAGCCTTCGAGAAAAAGGACTCGTAAAGCGCATAAGCTTTTTTTTGTTACTTCCCACCTGTTGGCCATACAGGATCTGTAGAGAAAAATTAAATAAAATTATCAATCGATGAAATAGGGCTGATTCGTCTAATGGACGTTAATTGCGACAGGAATTCTTTGATATTTTACCGATATCGCCCACTGTGATTTCAAATAATTTTTCGAGTCTGTGTAATTATTTATTTCTATCAAATGTGCTATTATTATGACGCGAAATACTGTGAAATATTTCATTCTGTTATACCATGGAAAATTTTCCGTTTGTTAAACACCTACTTCATACAACCGTTATTGACAACTTCCCTTTATTTCTGCAATCCATTTGTTTCTTTTGGCGAAAAACGGTTTATTAAATTGGATGTACATTTTAGCCACACTGTAACCATTCCCAATCGTTGTTCACTGTTCGTTGGTTTTAAAATATTTTCTACTTTTAATTTAACAATTGAAAATGTATATACTCCGCGAAATTCCGTGTATTTATCCGTTATGCGCCAAAGTTGATATTTAAATCGTTACCATTAAACTCCAATCGCAATTGAGCATAGTGACGATGTTCAGACTGATACCGATTTAATATAAGGAGTATCACCCATAAAAATATAAACAAATAGCTCAGATAATTTTCTTAAAATTATATATAGTCTTAAAAATTGGATTTATTTCAAAAATGAAGTAACTTTATAGAATCTTTCAGGACCAACGTGCTTCAGTTTCGATGGGTTATTTTCATCATCCTTCTATTTCAGCTTTTTCTTTCTACTTGGAAATTCTAATAATAACTTCTCCTTAATATGCTATTTCAGCTGTTATTTTTAATTTCCCTAATTGCTGTTGTCTACGATAAACGCGATAAAACATCAAAGATTGATAAACATCGGCCCAATAGTTAGCGTGGAGTCATTTAAATCTGTCAAGACTCGTTCGTAAATAAGTTTTAACACCAGAGAGATATATATCTATGAAAAAAGAAAGTTGTGAATATAAGATTGGAACTTCAAAAGTTAAAACATTAGTCCGCATTAGCTGCGGGATTATTTCGCAATAGGGAGAGAGGAATTAGTGAAATTTGGATAGCTGCCCGAATACCGTGCCAAATTTCTGTTACGTGGAGGTCCTGCCGAAAAATAACGCATCTCTTATTCCTTAGCGTAAACACGGTGAATAAACATTCAACGCCAACTCGGCGTGATATTTTGTTTAGCATCGTTTGAAAAAAAACTACAGTTATATGCTTTTTTTCAGCTTATCTTGTGATATTTTGGTTTTGAGAAGGCCGCGTCGATAAGGTCTTACTCCACAGCGATGTCGTCAAAATTTCACGGCCACATCAAGGACGTCCATTCAGTTGACTTCTGTTTAGTTAAGGATTATTCTCTTTGTATGATATCTTAAAATCTGTTCCTTTTCCATCACTCAAGTTAGAAATAACTGCTCGTGTAGTAATTCTAAACTCGCAATCCTCTTGAATTTTCTAATGTGTATGCAACAGTATTGGATTTTAAATTCGTAGCAATATAAATACGTAAGCTCATCATTCTCATTCGTGAATAATATTTGAGTGATTGACGAATTTCCGTTCAAATTGCAAGTGGGTCTCCCCAACAGACTGCATTAGTTATTGCACATGTGTCTTAGATTTAATTTCAGGTTCAGGAGAAGATGTTCCAGAATTTATACCATCATAGGAAAAATGCCATTGAGGAAAATGATTGTGGATGTTAAACCGATTTATTCGCTGATTATGCTAAGGGAAATAGTTTGTATCTAGACTGATGGCTTCGTTCGTTGTTTTAATGTCTTAACTTTCGAAATTTTTTGAAATGCAACAATCTTGAATAGTATTATTCATATCCATAATTATTTCCCCATGCATCCATTTAAAACTCGGTCCTTGGATTCTCCTTGAAATGGTCATGCAACGTGTTACGCTTTTCATGTAATTTCATTATATCCCTCATTGCGGTTGAATTGAGGCAAGCGACGGAAATAACTCATCGGAAAATTCTTCGAGAAATAGTTTATAGTCATTAGCTAAATTGTTAGCTGAAGTATGTATATTGGGTAGGGAAGTCACCATTTCTTTACTTCTCCGGCAAAGGCGTCGCCACCGTATTAGCATAGGAGTCTGCTAAAGTTGGAACAGAGAGAAAACCCTTTCAATATAAAGCATCTCCCTTTTCCACTGACTCAATTTTCCCACGCTTTCCCCTCATCCCTCACACACACACACACACACACACACCGACTCCCCCTTGTCCGTCTCGTCTTCCTCTCGCCTTCGACACTCTTTAAGGCAATCCCTTCCGTCTATAATCCCACCATTCTCCGTGCACGCCTGTTACGTATCCCGGGAGCGGAAAATGACGCTCGGTACTGCAGCCACCTGCGGTCAGACGACCTTCGAGGTTGGCCAAGATGGAGGAGAGAGAGAGAAAAAGAGGGTAGGAGGGAACGCAATGGTAATCTTCTTCTTCTACATACTCCCTATCTCATCCCGCATCTCTCTCTCCCACCTAAGTGATGGTTTAAAACGACCAGCATGCGATAGGAACTCGGATTCGAACCACTCTCTACCGTCCCCCGACCCGTTGCGTCGCTCGCCCGCTCCTCTTCCCTCCGTATTTCCTTCTTAAGGGTTCGTGTTCGCTGGAGCACGAGGAAGAGGAATGCCCGCGAATATCAACGTCGGACGTGCGCGGGTCTTCCCTTTCCCCTCAACTCCTCGCATTTTCCGTTTTGAACCGGAGGAGATTTCTCGCGCACTCGCGCAGAAGTCGCTTTATCGGAAACAATGTATTAATTACCACTATCGCACCAATTAGGAAGAGACATAAAATATTTTGATTAATAATAATAAATCCAGCCACGGGGACTACATCGTTGGGTCACACGCGATGCGAATAAAGCAGGCGAGGAATTGCCCTCCGGTGTAATTGAGGGGGCAATGAATGTCTTCGAGACGTATCTCCTGCTTAATCATCGAGAGATTGAGTCTGCTTCATCATTCTCTCGTGCTGTTTTTTGATGACGTGACCGACGGGAAACCCTTTGAACGTGGTCGATTTTTTTGGTTGTTTTTCACGGCCTATGTGCAACTCGAAAGATATTGGGTTATCTAAGATCGAGATAGGTGAGTGTATTCAAACTGCAGCAGCATGTACTAATTTCCTTCACTGTTTATCGTCAATATCCTCCGCATTAAATCACATGGAATTTTTTCCTACGAATCGAAAGACTCATTTGCGGAATATTAGTTATTGTGCATATTCAGTTTTACATTTCCCCATTAAACCAATTCAGATAAGTGATATAGATCATCCCTAATGGTCATTAAACTATATGTGCAAATTATTTAAAAAGTACCCATTAGTGAAATTTCATCGATAGTAAATGAAAGGCAATATTACACAATTTCTCAACTTAAGCAGTCCATTAACACAACTAGCCTATGCTTAAATAACCATTTAATTTAGTCAACTATTTGATATATCTATAATTTATAAATATTATTTATTCTATCTAGGACATGACCTTCGCTCAAACATTTTTGTTTTAGATACAACTGCTTCTTTTTCCATTGCAAATAGATTTAGATGAAGGCGGTAAAATATTTTTTTAATAAATTTTATATAATAATTTACACAATAGATCATTTTTCTTGACAACATTTTTAAATATTCCTAGCTGAAAATCTAACCCATTCGAAACATATCGCTTATACTCGCTCCGAAAACTCCCAAGAAATATTGAAAAATAAAACTTAGAAATTGGAAGGGACGCAACTTCATTAAGGCCGCGTAATTCCATTAGAATGGTGACAGATTTCATCTCTAGAATTGGAATTAATTCATAAAACTTTGAGATGAGAATAATAACGAAACAGGCTCCTCAAATGGAATTTCCGTTGTCAAAGGAGTCTTCTAGAGAGAGGCATTTTAAATCTCTTTGGAGATCGGTATTCATACGTCCACTATCATAAAATTTACATTCCAACTTTTTTTGCGGATCCAACAACGTTAAATGGTAAAGGAGAAAAAACAGCGCTCGAGAAAATTTTTTCATGAACCTAAAACTTCTTCCGACCTGACGAAGTTGAGCCTAGAACTTTATAAATCATTCTTTTATTTTTATCTTCAGTTTGCAATTTTATGACTAGGACTTATTAGTCTTTCACATGCTGTGAAAGTATTTGATTGTATCTCTTCACGATATAGTTTTTCCCACGAGATCAGATTTTGAAATCTTCGAAAGTAATAGTAAATAATTTTCTAAAGGAATACGATAAAAGTACTGTATAAAAATAAATTCAATAGAGACATAATAAGAGTCAGTGAAGATAATCTGAGTAAAAAAAAGGATGTTTAGTAATAGCTTTCTCTAACCACTTCTTAGAATTTAAAAAAATACAGAAGGGGAATAAAACACGAAATTTACACGAAGTATTCAATGATTTATTCCAAATTGATGGAAAGGATGATCCGAAGATCCTTATGCGACAGGCATAAGCTGAAATGGTGGGAAATGTGGAAATAGGTGAAGAAATCTGCCATGACGGGGAATCAAACCCGGGTCTTCCACTTGCTCGGGCGGATATTCTACCACTGAACTACTGTGGCAGACTATTTCTCCTGTTTCAGAACGGGAATATTTTCTTAGGTTGCTAGTATCAATCAGCCCCAGCGGATGTCCTCAAAGAGATGCATCAAAGAAAACCCCTGCCCTCTCAAATGGTGAGAATGCAATGATATAAATTGATGGAAAGGATTATTCGAAGATCCTTATGCGACAGGCATAGCTAGTAGCTTGGTCCCAACCTAAGAAAATATTCCCGTTCTGAAATAGGAGAATTAGTCTGCCGCGGTAGTTCAGTAGTAGAATATCCGCGAGTGGAAGACCCGGGTTCTATTCCCGGCCATGGCAGATTTATTCACCTGTTTCCAGATTTATTCCAGTGTTAGCACTATTCGACATTTGGCGATAATTATAAAATGGTCGATCAATTTCCGTACGCCACTTCGTATTTTACGTCCGAGTTCATTGAACCGTGTCATTTGCGTGATGTGTCTGTCCTCTATAAAACGCACCGGTTAGCACGTCATATCGAGTCAGATGAAAATATCCTTCAATTAATAAGGAAAATTCCAGGGGCTCAATTTTAAAGTCGTCCATTACTACGCAAAGTATGTCTCGAAAGCGTATAGCAATTACATAATGCATTGGAGCCTGGTGGCTGAACCAATACGTTCCGTAATGATTGCCTAGCGTTTCCGATCCCAACCAATTACCCTAAAAAGGCGTAAGAATGAGTGGTGATTCAGACGCCTTGAGGCAATGTTCCAACCGCTATGGACGCCTAAGTAAGGGCAATTTGCAGTTAACACGAAAGGTGCGTGGAAAATGTCATGCGATCATTTCCACTCCGACATGTAATATTTGATGAATTAACGGAAGGGGATGCCGACTCCATTCTTATCGTCCATGTTAGTCTACTCATAACGGAATTATTCATCCAAAGGAAATATCTTTAATAGATAATTTGATGCCCATCTCCTTAGCTATTTTAACGAATATTTTTAGGTTTAGATTATAAGAGGTCTTGAGGTCCGATTGGAATTTTAAATTTGTCAGTTGTGTCCAACAAAATTTAAAATGTAACAAAAATATTAAAGTGTCCTCCTAGATAATTACCTCTGGGAAATTATATTTAAAAACTTTTTTTACAAAATCAATTTTGATATCAGGTGATCCCACGTCTGACTTTAGCGATCAAGTATAGAGACAAATATAAAATAAGATTTCAACAGTTTTTATAGATTAAACAGTATCGTTTTTCTCGGTAAGTGGAACGAATTTAATCTGTACCGATAACCTTATCGCTTCATTACTAGAAAAAAATAAGTACACCAGCAATTACTGTTTTGCAGGTTACATATAGACCCAAAGATTAAAGGTGGGGCTTTTTACTTTTTAAACTATAAACACGATAAGGTTTATTGGAAGAATTATTACAAAAATCTAATGCCAAATGAAACGCTGAAATACTTACTTCGGGGAAATTAATAATGTACGATAAATTTAGAAAAAATAACGCAGTGAGGGTTACATAAGCGCGAGGATACGAGATTAGGATCTAACCATCAAACCCTTCCACGCTATCATATTGCATTTGTGTCACGCGACGGGATAATCAATTTCATATAGAGATCAAATTCCGAAATATTTGTTATTTTTATAATAGAAATAGGATAAATTACTTTTCTGCAATAGGAATGGATGTCGAAGTTATTTTGTATCATTTCTTTAGCTACATCCAGTTTTAAACCTTTACATTAGTTATTCTTTACGCAAACCCTTGCCAATGACGTCTGATTCTAGCGCGACATTTGAGCGAAGAAAAAACTCCACCACGATCGAGCAAAAAGAAAAAACAATATAAAAAACCTAACAGCGGCACGTGATTTTTACCGCATAGCCGGACTTATTCTTTTGTTTCAGAGATCCGGAATTCGTGTACGCACGGCGCAGGAGAGGTTAACGGGAAGGAATAGAAACAAGAAACGAACGATTTTCTCCTCCTCCCCAAGGACGGAAGATAGGAAAGGACGATTTAACCTGCAGTATTCGTGGCGCCGGGGTTACGGGTAGTCAGACCGACGGGTGCCACCTGGAAGCGCCTCCCTCCCTCCAACCACACACGCCCACCCACCCCTCTAGCCGCACCCGACCTCCTCCACCCCATTCCATACCCCCCTCATCCACTCGGTCAACACCCAAACCCCCTTCTACATCCGACACGAAGGCTAAACCGGGAGAGTGTACAGAAACACCGAACACGCCATAGAGCGAGGTCTTTCCTCTCTCTCTCTCTCTGACTTCACCTGCACACCGACAGGAGAACAGAGGCAAAGAGAGGAAGAGAGAGAGAGAGAGATAAAAAGATAGAAGGAAGATAGAGGGTGAGTGGGATAACTTAATGATCTTCTGATCAGACGCTCCGAGTTACGGACCGGTCGGAAAGGGGTAAAATGCCCCGCCTTCATTGCAACCACCCCTTTAGAGATTGTTTCTTCTTTTTTTTTGGTCTTAAATGGCTGGGGTTTGTTCTCTCGAAAAGATTGATGGCATCGAATGGGAGATAGGAGGGATGGGGAGACCTTTGACGAGGGATTTCTGGAGTGGTTTCCGGTTCGTATACCGCCACGGGCATTCGGGATGTGCGTCGCTGCCCATTAACCTGGATACACCAATCTAGCATGGAAATTTGTGCCGTGTCCGACATTGAGCATTCGATGCTAGTTTCGTTTATCTCAAAACCGGGATAGAGGGGCTCTTCCGTCCACGTTTCATGCATAATTTGTTGACGAAGACAGCTAATAAATTAAAATCCGGGGAATTTATGGGCCCTGACGGCTTATTACAATCTTTCGGGACAGTAAACTGTGTGCAAACTAAAACATTAAGATGATTTATGGAATGGTGACAAAGATATGTGGGCCGTATATTATTTCGCTGTATCATCTGAATTCGTTGAATTACAGCAGCATATATATGCCTTGCAGTTCACTACGCACGCTTCAATGACTGCTGCGAAATTTTCCACTTAATCCTTCAAATAAAAAAATCCAAATACGTATGCATTGCACGAAATAAAATGAAATAAAATATCGCATGGACGGTTTAATTGGTGCATGATGATTGTTTAAAATATTGAATATTGATAGAATGACGGATATCATCATCATCATAGGTAGTCTGTCCGTTGACAGGTTCGTGATTATTCATGGTTAAACTTGGTTCTGCATATACTCCTATTTTCCGCAGTTTTCTTCGTGTCTTGATTGCTCTCTTTCCCTTTCAAGTCGTCTACCAGCTGAAACCTTTTCCTACCTCTTTCTCTTTTTTCATCCAGTTTTCCTTCTAGCACTTCTTTAATCTCTCCTCAGGTAATGCCCAAACCAGTTCGCCTTCCTCTTTCTGATAGTCTGTATAATCGTTCGCTTATCTCCTATTCTTCTTAATACTTCCTCGTTGTTCACCCTATCTGTCCATTTTATCTTCAGCATTCTTCTCCATGTCCACATTTCGAAGCTTTCCAAGTATTTAATATCATTTTTCCGTAGCGTCCATGTTTCTGCCCCATACAAAGCTATACTCCATACATAGCATTTTATCAACCTCCTGCGGATTTCCTGCTTTATATTTCCCGTTAGTAGGAGTTTCTTTCTTCTGAAAGCGGCTTTTGCTTTTGTTATTCCAGTCCTGATTTCATCGGTACATTTTACTTCTCTCGTTATGATGCTTCCAAGGTATTTATAATCTGAAACTTGTTCTAATGGCTTTCCTCCAATACTTATGTTCAAATTTTCTTCTTCTTTACTTGATATTCGCATAACCTTGGATTTTTCTGTATTAATTTCCATACCGTATTTTCTACCTGTTATCACTAGTCTGTTTATCATTTTCTGGAGTTCCTTTTCCTTTCTTGCTAGAAGTACTTGATCATCCGCGTATTTCACCGTTCTTATAATCCTTCCTCCGATTTTGAAATCTCCCGTGTCTTCTAACCCTTCCTGCATTAGCCTCTCTCCATATATATTGAATAGAATCGGCGATAGACAACAGCCCTGTCTTACTCCTCTACCGATATGTACTCCGCTGGTGTCCGCATACTCCAAGCTGACTTTTACAACTTGATTCACATATAGATTCCTGATCAGTCTCCTGTCTTTCCAGTTTACACCTATATCCTTTAATATCCTCATCAGCAGTACCAATTTACTCTATCAAAGACCTTCTGCCAGTCGACGAAACATACGCAGCAATCTTGACTGTACTCTATTGCCCTTTCTGATATGATTCTCACTACACCGATAGCATCTCTGGTTCCTCGTCTTTTCTGAAGCCGAATTGATCTTCCCCTAGCATTTCTTCGGCCTTTTTCTCTAGCCTTTTATTAAGAATCATCGTGATGATCTTCGAAGTGTGTGACAGTAGGGATATCGATCTGTAGTCTTTATACTGCATTACCTTTGGCTTCTTCTTTAGAGGGATCATTGTTACATCTAAGAAATCCTGAGGCCACTCTCCCGAGTCGTAAATCTTGTTAATTAATTTCGTAATCACTTAAGTACCTCTGCCGGTATTCCATCGCTGCCTGTAGCTTCTCCTTTCTTTAGTTCCAGTATTGCCTTTTCTACTTCGCTTTTCATAATACTTGGTCCCAAGTTGTCTTCTTCCAGTTCCATTTGTACCGATCTTGCCTGCTTTTTGTATAGTTCCTTAATGTATTCTTCCCTTACCTGTGCTACATCCTTTGGTTCTGCGACTAGTTTTCCATCTGTATTAATAATTCCTTTACCACGAATCCCATTAGGCTTCTTATCTTCTAACTCCAGTGCCCTAGCGTACATCATATCGTACCGTCCTAACTTCTCCATCTGTTGTATTTCCTCACATTTTTCTTTTATCCAAATTTCCCTAGCTTTATCTGTTACCCTTATCAACTCATTGTTTATGCGTCTATAATTGGCTCTACCTTCTTCACTGTTAACGTTTTTCCATTTTCTTGTCTCATCCATTTTCTCCATCATTTCCTTAGTGATCCATGGTTTTCTGATTTTCTTCTCTTGTTTCCCAATCTCTTTATTCAAGGTATCTTTGATGCTGGCTTTCACTTCCTCCCATTCTGTATCCACGGTCTTCGGTTTGTTTACCAAATTTCTAAGGCGATCTTCCAACTTCGTGCTGAATGCATTGTTCTTTTCTTTCAGTTTTTCTAGGTTCCAAGTCTATCTATCTCTTATTTGTTTAAGCTTTGTAGTTTCATCGACTATTAGAAGGATGTGATCTGAATCAATGTTTGCTCCTGACTGATATGTAAACTAATTCTTCAAGTGTATGCATTCAGGGATTATGAATAATTTAATGAATCGTAAATGTTTTGGTTTTTTTTTAGTGAAAACAGATTAAGAATTTATACGCGAAGCGCAAGTAAATAATTAAATGTAAATTATCACTACTATTTGATAAGTAGGATTTAAAAGCTTCACCTCAGTGCGATAAAATGGGTTATTGTGTCTTCCACTAACAAAGCTATGTATTAATGCCATAGAATATGTAATATTTAAATGAAAATATATCCTAAAGACCAAGAAGCTAAAGAGAACGAACAATCAACTGTTAAAAAGTATAACAGAGTAACTAAAATACGGTAAGCGCTGAACATTCGTGGTTTCGATTACTCGCGAAAGGTACCTATGTACACCAATTTAAATTTTGCGACATATAATTTTGAATTATCGTAGAAGTATCGTTATATTGCACCGATGACCTTACGTTCAACTGAGATCTTGGACCAAGTGCGTTCGTGTTTCACCGGAACCTTGCCAAAAGAAAAAGCTTCCGTCCCGATATAATCTTTTCGCCGTTACTTTTTCCATGCACAGCTACTTTAGTCGACCGGTCTTCCACGAAAAAGAAGAGCGAACGACGAACCGGCAAAGACCTACGCCGCCATAGCGATTAATCAACGTCGGCGTAACCCGAATTCGATCTTAACCTGCACCAGTTCTTCCTTCCGACGCATTCAGGCCCAAATGCATTTTAGAATCCGGTAAAGAGGAGAAGCATAGCAACGGTGGCTCGCCGCATCTTCAACACTCATCCGGACTCAGAAATCCACTCAACCTCTCTGCCGTCTTAAAAAAATCTTTCTCTTATATCCGCGGAGTGATACGACGATTTGGATTCAAACGAGAAATGCACTCACACACTCACGTGGTTCACTATCTTTTTATTTATACTATATTCCCTCTCTCTCTCTCTCTCTCTCTCTCTCTCTATATATATATATATATATATATATACACACACACACACATACACACGCACAGTGGAACTTCTACAAGTCGAACTTCAAGGGTAACAAAAAAAATATTCGACTCATAGATAATTCGAGTTATAGAAGAAAAATAACACGAAAAACATTTTATCCTGTAAAATGAATTCACTTCGAGGTATGAAAAATTGCAGTTATAGACGTTCTACTTATAGAGTGTAAGTCGCTTTACCAAACATTGCTTGCACGTATCTATGAACATCTGAGTTATTCATGGTTTTATTTTTTCAATTTCGTTGTTAATATTTTATTACTATTTGTTATTATTAATGATGAAGCAGACTCAATGTCTCTATGATTAAGCAGGAAATATGTCTCGAAGACATTCATTGTCCCTCAATTATACCGGAGGGCAATTCCTCGCCTGCGTTATTCGTATCGCGTGTGACCCAACGATGCAGTCGTCGTGGCTGGATATGGAACTTGCGGAAAAGAAGGAGGTGGGGTGGGTTGAGGGGTGGATGGAAAGGAAGGAAGGAGGGGGCGGTAGAGTGAGTGAGTGAGGGAGACAAGAGGAGAGAAGGTCATATGGCAGTCGTCGCGCATTCGAAACTAGGCGCATTCCACCCAAACACTTGCATCGACGTGCCCGGGGAACGAGAAGTGTAGGAGTTGGGATGGAAGCAGTCATTTTCTTCTTTTCTCTTCTATACTTCTCGGCCCCTCTCTCTCTCTCTCTCATCTCGTCCGCCCCTGCCTATATTATTTCTCGCGAGAACAGGAAAGGAACATTAAGTCACCCCCGGAGCGGCCTCCTCCTACACCCACGCCCAGTTCCAAGATTTCTTATCTTATTTCCACTCCGCTTCCCACCAAGGGAGAGAGGCACGAGTTGCAGTGAATAATTGAATGCAGGTGCGGGATCGGTCGGGGCGTATGCCTATGGAGTCTCGAAAACTCCTCTTTCTCGTGGTCCGTGACCGCCCCGGCGTGTTTGTGTCGAGATGCCTTTGTTGCCCAGTAGACCGGTCTTGGGGTTGCGCGGATTCCGAGGATATAAACTTCTTCACCCCGTCTATCTATCTATTTATCTCTCTCTCTCTCTCTCTCTGCCACCGTTCGCTCGTCTCCTGGACCCCATTTTGCTGATCCAGTTTGCGATCCGCGATTGATGTTTTGTTGTATTTTAATGGCGTCGAATGCGTCGCGAAATCGGGAGTTTCTGTTCGCTATTTTCCGTAAGGATACGTGAATCCTTTCTGAAAATAAGAAACGTTATTTTTTACGTGAATATTTTTACCGGGATCTCTGTGTGTGTTATTTTTTTTATAAGTACTGTCACGCTTATCGATCGATAACGATTTTTCTGTCATTGTCTCGCGGTCTCAAATTGACGTCGAATTGTTTGTACCAACAAAGAAGTTTTCGATGATAATAAGTTTCGGCTGCTTTGCTATAGGAATACAGGCTGAGCACTTTATCTCAGGAAGATTTCCTATTAAAAACAGGCCCACGGGCATTAGTCTATTACGCGGAAATATTTATCCGGTCGATAAAATTAATAAAGGAAAAATATCTATAAGAGGTGAATCAATAAGATGTGTTCTCAATTTTTTTATTTAATTTTGTCAGTGTCATACTGTAAAGCGACGCTCTGCAACCCTTGTTAATTCACGGCACAATTGCTCGCTGCTCACCGAAACAAATTTCGTGATAACAGCAACGTTGTTGAAATTTCGAGAAATTAAAACAGTTGAACAGATGAAGTGTTGGTATTTACTTAAAGATTATTTTCAGAGAAGGTAGCTTGATAACAGTGTTATTTTTCTCTGACTTATAATCCAAATATTTATCACCCAAGGTATTTCGATGCGGCACACCGGTTGCTTCCCTTCCGTGTATAGCAACCCAATCGCGTCATTATTGCCTTGGTAACTTCATCAAAAACTTATTTTCTCTTAGATTTTTCATTTTTCTAAGTCTTTATTTGATTTTTCTGCATATTCAATATTTTTCTTTATGTCTCGAAGAATGAAATCAATCCAGTTCCAATATAAAGCGAGCGCCTCTGTATACAAAATGAACAACTAAATTCCTAAAAAAGAAACGTCTATTAACGTAATCTCTAGTTAGGAACTGATGCTGTTTTGGCGCCTCCCATTGATGAAACATATTATAAATTATCACTGTTTTCATGAAAGTTCCTTTGAAGACAAGTATGGAAAATGCCTTTCCATTTCATTTATAGCGCCTTCCTTAGAAATATCTGGAGAGAATTCGAATATTTTGTCGTAAATTTTAATGCATTTCTCACCTGTTACCGCTAAATATAATACTATAGTGTTTTCCGGTAACACATTGAGATCCGGATTCCTCGTGAGGATTATTTCATTATTGAACTTCCAGCAAACATCCTGAGTTAAAATTTTTTATTTCCTCTTCGCTTAGAAACATTTTTTTATATTAAGGAAGTGTTACAAGTTGAAATTGCTTGTTACTGGGAGTTTTATTCTATACATAGCTGATCACACACAATCGCTTGAGTCCTTATTGATAAACGTTAAACTAATATTGACTAGGTGTTCAGTAAGCCTGGCAGTTAGGCTACCAAGCTACCGCCGAGTACATTTTACATCCGACATACGCATTTGGTTAACCAAGAAATTTTATGTATGAAGAAGTTATATTTATAATAATTCGTGAAATTATTTAGGTTTGAATTAATGCACACATTCATATCTATATACACACACACCCGCAAGCTCGTGCGTTACTGCGTGTTTTGCCTCATTTCGATTTCATTCCGCAATTCCATTAACATATTTCCAGTCGCAACTTAAAATTGTTATCGTTCATCATTCAACAATTCTGAAGCGTACTTATCCGGAAGACTTTGAATTCCATCGACTCCGGCAGCGATGGAAACCACGACTCATTTTATTTAGCGTTGATACCATGCCAAATTACCCTTTCCCATTCCCCTTCGTATAGTACCTCGAGCTCGACTTTTAAAAATCCTCGCAGTAGTATAACGAAAAACAATTCGACGTAGCGGAAATGCGGCGTGATACATTACGCGATTCGTACTTCTCGTCCTCCTTTTACCAAAAAAAAGGGAAGGAAGGAGGCGACGCTCCGATTGCTACTCAAGAGGAGATAGGTCAAGCTGACGGAGAGGAAGGGAGGGTGGAAGAGAGAGAGAGAGAGAGAGAGAACAAAAGGAGAGAGGGAGAGAGAGTTTTTATTTTCGCTTCCTACGAACTTATCTCCCGAGGTTCCTTCCTCCGAGTGGATCCCTAGGAAGGATTTCCTCCCAGACGAGCCGGCGTCGCCGATACCAGTCACTCTTCTGCCTTTCGGCTATTCCCATTGGCTGCGATCTAGACTCCGAGAGCCAAAAGAGGAAAGATGGTTGGACGTGGTGGGGGTCCGGAGAGGTAGATTAGTTTTTTTTTCTCTCTCTTCCTATTCGGTTAATTTTTTTTTTCCGGCGACTGAAACGCTTCAGCCCCCGAGTCCGGTTTTTATTCGAGCCTGAAGAATCTGCGGTGCGTGTGAAACGAAAGCGTAGCGGATGGCCAAATGGTTTTTTTTTTACTGTTTCGGTGAAAGCGAGTTTATTCTCCTTCTTCTGGCCGTTTATGCTGCTCTTTACCAATCCCTTGCGTACGTGGAGAGTTTATAACATCTGCCGTTTCGAAATATCGGATTCCGATGGGAAGAATGTAGCGTACGATATGTTTATTTCGTCCGTCATTTTTCACATCGTTTATATGCAGAAAAGTTATACTGAATTAACTCGGCGACCTAATGCGCGAATGTTTATCAGGACTAAATCATTTTAATTTCGTTATAAGAAGTTGTATCCTGAGATTTTTTATGGTAAATTAATGTAACTATATGCGCATTTCGTGCAAAAAACGACAATACGGTGCTACAATAAGCTTTCTTTTTATATAACCCTTGCATCACTCACTTTGCTCTGTATAATGCATACGCATACATAACTATAAAAACTTTCGCTACATTAATAACAAAATATGCTACAAAAGTGGAATAATATAAGTTATTCTTTATACATACTCGTATTTTATTTTTATTACCAGCCGACCGATATTCAAGGTCCAAAAAATGCTATTTTCTATTTAGAACATTCAATCGATGATGACTATTTCTTTTATTTGAACTCACTTATTTTTCTGTAACGTTTTGCGCAGTAGATTTTAAACACACTGTGAAGTGAGAGAGCGATAATTGGAATATTTATAATCATCCTGATATTCCCTCCACTCGATTACTTATGCGAAGCAATTCCATGCGTTAAATTTAACGGCCCACTGACTCATGCTATAACCATCCTTTTCTTGGACTCAGAATAATTTAAGTGCGATCTCCATACCCCAGCAGAAATATTGCCTTCCAACTAGCTATTTAAGCACCGCATTTATTCTTCCTACTTTAGTAGAAATCTATTTATTTGTCCATTGCATCGCAGTAAGAGTTTATTTCGTGCACAAATGATAAAATGTTACTGTTTATCAGGTTGTCTAATAGGAATGTCTTGATTCTAAATTTATATTTAACTAGTGGATTTTATTCTAGGATTTTCGATTTTTTGTTTTAATATTTAATTAAATTGTATTCTTCATATAAGAAAGCCACAATTTTGTCTGCCCGATTATCTGTTTTATATAATACCGAATAAAAAACAATATTTTTTTCGAAACACTATTTTCCTAATTTTATTACCGTCTCAACGTTTCTCGGAAGCGTTGTTTTTAGAATAAGCGAAAAAGTACATTTTCAAATCATTTATCTTTACTTGAAATGCCATCTTTAAGTTATTCTTCCGCTTAAAATCCATTCAAATCTGCTGAATCGGCATTATATGCGAATACTTAAAATGAGAACATATCGCCCTAGTACAGGGGTGGGGAAAATTTGGACGAGCATTAGCCATTGCGGTTGCTTAGGCGAGCCGCATTAGTTTATGAAAATACTTCGGCGGGCCACATTTGAGTCCACGTCGGAAGTTATTTGAGAGAAAATTGAAAATTAATGTTATTTTATCGTTTAATCTTCACAAGAAAAGGTTTTCCGGCCCTAATTATAACCAAATAATACGAAATTGTCTGTGTTACATTCCATGGTTCGTCTTGATGTGGCCCGCGGGCAGTAGTTTCCCCATCTCTGCCCTAGTACGTAAGGGCTAAGCATTTAACTTTCTTATCTAAACAAGAAAATATCCGTTTAGAATATATAGAAAATTGATTCGATTGAGCCAAAGATTTAAACCACGCAATAGCTTTATCGCAATGCAGTATGGCAAACATCTTAGTCTTAAAATCGTCGCAGCATTGCTAAGTATCGTTTAACTTCTTACGTCAAATGTGAAAAAGAGAAATACAATAAAATTTTTGGCTTATTAATCTATCGGCAGCATTTCACTCTTGGACGCTTGAAGAGCTATTCATTTGCACTTAGAGAGATGATATTTTGTTGTGACATTATATTTAAGCTGACACGTGTGAAATTAAATTGTAAGTTGATCGAAGTAATGTTGTCCATATGAAATAAATTTAATCCACAAAATCAAGCCACTAGTTAATGCGAGTGGATTTTGAATGTCCTGTAATTTATACTTTCGTGGCGACAGGATGTTTTAGACCGACAGTTCCGGAGTTGTTGGCTGTTAGGGTGTGACCATTCTGGAGATATTAGTTAAAAGGATGGCGTGGAAACACTACTTACTCTAATTAAAATAATGACCTTTATTCGAAGCATACGATGTTGAAGAGCGCACACCTGACGTTATTCGGAATAACAAATTTTGGTTTGTTTGCAGGGCTGTCTTGTCGACAGAGACTCGGTCACATTCCAATAAAATAATATTTATGAAAAACCTTTTAGTTGTATGTTTGAGAGCCGTTCAAAAATATTTGATTGCATTTAATGTTATATTTTGTTATTTTCTTTAACGATACCTAAATTAAATTACTGCTATTGTCTCGTCCCTGAAAATTCTCTAAAACGACAATGGCAATTTAAATAAAACTTTTTTAAATATCTCCATTTTTTACACCTTATAAAATGATTTTCCTTTTCAACTTTTTTCTAATAGCATAGCGTTTGTTTGATCAAGTCAATCGTTTTCTGTTGCTTACTAAACGCGTCTAATACAGCCTCGCATACGTCACACAGTTTTGTTGGAGAATTCAATTTTGATTATACTGCAAACATATATGCACACCCAACGAAGACAAATAGTCGTTGCCAGTCAACTTAATTTGACCTCTCTCTCTCTCTCTCTCTCTCTGTGAATTCGATATGCATCCTGTTTGTGTGTTGAAATGCACTACCATAGCGCTTATGCGAGTCCAACGTAAAAGTTTTCTGATGAGACGCTAATGTCCACGTAGAAAGCTCCTTTTTAATTTTAGGAGAATAACTCTAATATTAGTTTACCTCTCTCGCAAAACGCAGAAACGTCGTGCATGCGTGATTATGAAATGACCAGGTCGCTGCCGCTCTAGGGGGCGCTCCCCTGCCGTTTCAGGTCCTTTGCGTCGTCGTGGAAACGCGGGAGAAGCGGCGGCAGCATCAACATCAGATCCGCATCTCTCCGGCACAGCTCCCCTCAAAAAAGCCTCTCTCTTTCCTTCGTTCTTTCCCTCTCCCGTTGAATTCAGAATGAGAACTGCCGAGGCAGGTCTAGGGGTCGGTTGGAGTCGTTGAAATTCGGGGGCCTTCTGAATGGAAGTTAATAATGTAGGCCTACCCGAAATTCGCTCGAGTTTTTTATTTCGTTTTCTATTTTTGCGGGGATAGTATCCTACGCATCCCTCTCTCCCTCTCTGCCCGCACACAAATGCATAGTCCATATCTCTCTCGCTGTTGTTCCTACGGTGTACCCCTTGGGCCAAAATGGAACCCATTTTGAGCGTGTGTGTGTTTGAACGCTTGTTTGCGCATGCGTTGTTCTGCATGGATACATATCAGCATATCACATTTCTGTATACGTGTTTGCGCTTGTTTCATGTGCGAATTGTGCGTGTATGTATTTATTTTTGAGTGTTTTTATAAATTTACGTGTGATGCGAGTGGGAGAGAAAGAACGAGTATTTTGTTTGCTTATTGGTTTGTATAATTTTTATGGTATGAAGGTGTTTGAGATGCTATCCGAAAATGGATAGGATTTAGTCCTGAAAGTCGTTTTCCCTAGGTGAAGATTGGGGAATTTCTAGTAAGACTATCACTCGCCCCTCGAGTAATTTTGATTACTCTTTTCTGTGTTGAGAACCAGAGACAACAAATTACGGACGTTGGGCAAACGTCCGTAATTTGTTGTCTCAGGCGTTTCTACGTTTTCCGATACAGAACACAATGACGTAGTGTGACTTGAGATGTGTTGATGGTGCTTAAGCGACATGCTTTATATCTGAATTGCCTCAGATACAGGTATTTTTTGTGGTTCATAAAATTATGAACACAAAATGTGTGCCATACGGCTCTCGAACTTCTGAATTTTATCGTATGCGGCTCCGAGTGTGTCTGGCTACTCCTGTCTGAGGCATGCATCCTTTTAATCATGTATAAACCTTTTCTCTTTTCCAAAGTTTGAATGTTGACCCCCCATTTCAACTCTTGGTAAGATTTTAAATAGTCTAGTGAATTCAATTAATAGATAAATATCATCTATTGCCGTTGATAACTTCCTTACATTATTATATCTTAATTGTTTAAAAAAATATTTGCCTCCATGCGCGTTCATAATTTTGGCATTATTATTACTAATATCCAGATTCATTTAGTAAATTCCTGATCTGTTTTAAGTACCTTTTTTTCTTTTCCTTGCATTGCTTATTTGTTATGCTTTCCTTTATGTTCAACTTTATTCTCTTTCAGTTTACTCTTCGTCGCCACCCGTTTGCTTCTCCGTTACTTTTCACTGCATCATTCATTGGCTGTTATAAGTAGTCCTTTTCGCTTTTCGTATTGCCATTTCTCATGTATAATTTTAATTTATTTTTAATTAACTGTATTGTATAAATTAAAATTAAAAAGTAAAGTTAAAAATAAAATATTTAGTTTAATGTCTTTATGATTTGGTTTGTTGATGAATGTAATCAATCTATGATTAATATTGTGAACGTAATTTAATTATGATATATATATATACATACATATATATATATATATATATATACACACACACACACTCGTATATATTATTGTAAGGGGTCTCGTGTAGAGAGAGGCGAGCTTGATGGATAAGCGTACCAAGTTCGTATTTTTAGCAGAGTGAGGCATATCGCGTAGTAGTCAAACCCGTCTTTTGATAACGTAGAGAGAGGAAGATGGAACCGAGGATAGAGAGAGAGAGAGTAATGGAGGTACACAGAGACGCAGGAGGGAGGCAGAGTAGAAACAAAACGAGGGAAAAATCGAGAGGAAAGAAAGATATAGCGGAATTTGTATCCAAGCTGGGTAGAAAATCATAATCACGGATGCGGCAGCCCGACGTGTCCCACACTATGGCGAAGTGAGCGCCCGTATGGCGTACGTGATCCTCTTGCTAATGTCCGGGGTACCCCACTGCACCGTCCCCGGACCCGCACATTTTCTCTCCTCCCCCTTTTTCTCCCTTCTCTATTCAGATTCCCCTCCCACCCCTTGTCTCTCTCCCGTTCCCTCCCCTCTTCCCTCTTTCTCTCCACATCTTAATCCCACTATCGTTCTATTTCCCCCTCTCTTTATACGTTTCTAGCGACCATATACATTTCTCCCTCTCCTACGCTTTCCTCGCCACTCCCGAAAAGGTTCTTAATGAAGTCTCTTTCATTGAGTTTTGATTGACTATATAGTTATCCTCGTTTTTCGGGCCGCGCGAGGAATTAAAAAAATATCCTAAAATTCGTTCTATGTACACGACCGCGTGCGGTGGCATCGGTTAATGACGGGAGTCTGTCGCGTTTGAGGTCATTCTTATTTTTAAAGTAAATGCAAAAGAGATAAAGGGACACGTCTGACTTTCATAGTAACCGTCTAAGCTTTAATCAGTTTAAAGATATAAACGTAATTTTCTTTCACGGAAGAGATACATGTACTGCCCTACCGAACTTATTTGCCGTTTTTCAGCAGGCGTATAGACGACGCGGGGACGCTCTCGCCGCCTATAACGTAATTCCAACAATGGCAGCAAGGCTCCGCTGACGTATCCGATAGAAACTGCGCAGTGACATCAAACAAAAGAACTTCGCAAGTTCGTAATTGAACGGGGAACTCTTCTATGTGACATGCGAGCGAGCCGCTGCCATCCGGCTCAATTGCATTATCGGCTTTGGCCATTGGGTGGAGTGGCTCATACAACTCCCAAACCCTAAGGTGGGAAGGTGCGTTCCGTATTTGTTGATTTTGAGCCATTCAATGACGAAGTCTTCAGTTTATAAATCACGTACATACGTGTAAATAAGTATTTTCAAAAGAACTTACTAGATTCTTTGGAATTAGACGTGTATTTTTGGTTATAATATGTACGACTAAAAAAATTCCTTTTAATAGGTTTTACGATTCAATTGTTCGTCTTATAAAAACTACTCGCATTTATTTTTCTGGATTACAATCCATGTAGCATCCCTTTAATATAAAGCACCATCAGTCTAAAAACGATTCTTTCATCGTCTATACTGAAACTGGTGTATACTGATCGATAGGAGCCGGATATGATCCGGGTAATCGAAAATCGGTTGACTCTGAGGCGAGATATTATTTCTCGTGCAAACCGACTTTATTGAAATACGGAAGTAATTCCGGAGATAAACTCCGCAAGTTTCCGTCGTTATTTTAGAGAAAGTTGTGTCGCTTCTCTTTTCTTAATATCGTTTCAGTTTTTCATACATGTCCTTTTCTAGATCTCATGTACTAGCTACTCCAGCAGAATTGCCCAAGTCGTTGGTAAATACCTCAATAAGTCTTCAGGGAAAATAAGAAGAGTCTTACACAAATTCAATGTCTTTATACTGGTATCACGTCAAAAGGGCAAGATTCAAAAAAGCGAAAACAAAATGGGCGAAAGTAGGCCTTTTTGACGTGTAACCCTTTATACTCAATTCCATCACATTCTTTTCTTCATTGCATCGACGGACGGTTTCAAACGTATCTGCAGTAAATTATTATTATTATTAAACCTCCCTGATACTTATCAATGTAATGAACCTCAGAATAACGTAAAGATTCTCGTGTGAAAAATAACGTCAAAAGTGGAACCGAAAATGGATGGTCCGAAATATCTAGGGTCGGACGAACGAGGTTATTTCGCCTTACCAAATTATCTGCGATACTAGTCTGTAACTCCTGCGAAAATCCGTCAGAAAAAACGCAAATTCGAGTGGTATGTGACATCGAACCCGCGGACCTCGGGATGCAGTGGGTGTTCCCGTCCTCTCCCACATTTACATGATACCCTGCAAGTCACCTTTTTTGTGGATTGTAGGCATTGCAGCGCGCCAAAAGTCCTCAGTGTCCCTGCGTAAACTTTTCCTATTATCGTCCCAGGGGGAAAACGTATCGCTACGTCATGCAATCGGTCTCGTGAATCTTATCCTCGTTGTCCTGCCTTACGAAATAAATGTCGGACTTCTGATAAGATCTACTATCTTATTCGCTAGTCCCTCCGACAAATATATTTTTCTAGCGGTTTAAATCTATCCTCCAGTCCATCTTCCTCTAACGAAGCCCATTTCAGAATTTCCATTAATGGCGCTACCCTTTTATTTACTACCGTGGTTTTTTTTACAAATCTATATCCGCTCCTTTTCTTCCGATCCGTCAGTTTCGCTCCCCACGGTCACGGATCGGGCTTTAACAAATCACTGAGCTGGTCATTCGTTCCGACGATTTACATAACAAGTTATCTCTATCAGGCGACGCTAAATTTATGACATCCTACTCATATAAGCAACGACCCGCGAATGAAAGCATCCTAAATGGATGGTTTAATGAGGCTGGATGCGCTTGCGCGAATATATCACCATCCGCGAAGGAGAAAGAGAAGGCGATCTCGCAGACAATTGAGTGGGTATGAGATGGAAGAAAAAGGGCCTGTGGTGAGAATGCCACGGTTAAGACGTCTTTATATGGAGTTGTTAAGAAACGAGGCGGTCACTTGGCAGACGGTATTGTCGACTCCTCCCCATCCCCGCCTTCCTTCCCTCCTCGGTCTCTTCCACACCCCCACACGTCAACCGCGAGGAGTCACACGCACTCCGGCCACCCACTCGACCTCTCTTGCACACGCAACGCTAGTGCATGCGTTGCGGAGGCCAGCAGTGGGTCTGGGTCAGTCCCACTCGACTCCCTCCCATGTAAGTTCTGTCTTCCCCCCCCCCTTCAACTCGCTCGCTCCTCTCGTAAGTCCGACATCACCAGATCCTCTTCGGTTAATCAACATCTGTTGTCGCGTTATCCCTCGCGACATCTACGAACCGTTCGTTTATGGTCTCCTAGGCGGCAATTGGTTTCCTCTAGAGACGATCGACCGCCTATAGGTTACGACATCGAAAAAATTACGAGAAAATGAATGAACGATGGAAACGTATTTTTTTTTATTGAAGTCGAATGAACCGTTGTAATTGGTCAAGTAGCTATTCTCTGAAAGTTTAAGTGGGAGATGACGATTCTAGAATTTCCGAGTTTTTTTAGGGGTACAGTTCTTTTGTTGGTTTCTCGTTGAGATACGATCAGTATCTACGATTAAATCCGCACGCGATAAAATCTCTTCTTTTGCTGTTTCATTAACGTAATTTTGTTGGTTTCTCGTTGAGATACGATCAGTGTCTACGTTTAAAACCACAGTGTTAAAATCTCTTCTTTTGCTAAAGCAATTGCCTCAGCGATTTGGGCCAGAAACGTTGATTTTGTCCCAAAAATAGCCTTATAGAACAGTAACAAATATGTACTCGTGAACAACATGTAAATGCGGATGTAGATCTTTGAAGGGACGGCAAAGAAAGTATTCCTTTGGCCGCAGCTGTGCATTAATTATATCACATTCCCGTAAGGGAGGCCGTTAGAAGATCCTTGGCTCGAAAGAAGGAGCGATTACGTTGATATTTAATTGTTTCCGTTGATAACTCGCAAGAGCGCCATCTGGTGTCTTTTTCAGGTAAACGCTTATCCTCCACACTTTTGAAGTGCAAGTGCTGTTTTCTATCCAACTTAAGAGCATGACTCAAGTGTCTCGGTGATCGCACCAGTGCACTGGTGCGAATCACCGAGACACTTGAGTAGTGGGTTTAAAAGGCAGAAAATGAATTAAGGGCTTTAATAAGGATAGGCGAACTATTTTTTGTGTCACGATAGGGAAAATTGAAAAAGTGATGGGAACATACTCTGGCTTTTTATCTGGATTGGTCGTTGTAGATTTATTCCTGATATAAATCTTGGCATTGCTTCTTTATGTTGGACGTAAAGTAACACATCGGCGCATATTTTGCGTATATACGCTCAGAATCGAAGAGGCTTCCTCTGACAAAAACTGATCGTTAACTTCGCATTTTGTTATCTAATTAATATTGGCCATTATAAAATGTTTTTAACATACATATCGTACTTCATAGTTCAGCCTCGCTACTTTTCTCACTTAAAAAGATAAAACGATCCACACGTATAAAACGTCCCCTACACGCACATTACCCACAATCCCCCTCTCTCGATCCAGTGCGCACGGGCATGTGCTCCCGTCGGTGACGAATACCGGAGAGAAAAAAATATTTCGGCGGCGTAGCGCGCGCGCTCTCTCTGGCGGAATTATTCCGAACCGCACAGGATAGAGTGAGAGCAGCGTTACGCCCTATGCGTCGTGGAGGGGAATAATTTATCGAAGTTGCTTCGAATGTTGGATGGAGCCAGATGGGAAGATTGCGACGGTTTCGGGATGCACACAAAAAATAAGGAAATTGGAAGGAAGGGTTGTAAAATATGTTGAGAGGGGATTCTGGGAAAATATGGCCGCCGCGAAAAGTGGGGGAAAAAGAGGCTGTTGTCATTAGAAGAAGCAGACGGTGCTCGCAGAGGTGGAAAATTTCCTCATAGGGATAAGTAACATCCAGGGGATTTACATTTATTGTGGATTTCTATAAATAAGTGTTCCACTCCAACGAGAGATCATGTGACCCTTCCCAGCGTCCTAACTTGTTTTTTTCCGCCATATTTATTGCGGATGGATGTTTTACGACCAGTCGGCTATAAATGTATTGTCCCTTCATTTATTACTTTTAAAATATGACTTTTATGTAAATCTTCATCTCACATTAACATGAAATGTCCTTCTTGTTGAAGGAAAATGGATTCTCAAATTCGGCTCGTAGTTGTAGTCCATTATACTTATGTCTAGAGCAGTGGTTCTCAACCGGGGTGACATGACACCCCAGGGTGACGCGACGGTTATTGGCAAATTCGCAGTGTATCATATTCTAGCTTATAAACATAAATAAAACCTAGAGAATAAACACGCATGCTTATTTAAATGCCAGAATTTTATCTTTATGTTGTTATTTTTCTTTAATGGTAACTTAAAGATAATGGACTCCTAAATGAATGAAATGAACAGGGTGATGCAGTCAAAAAAAAGGTTGAGAACCATTGATCTAGAGTCTAGATTCAACTGTGGTTGTCTGTGATGACAAGAACCGATTTTCTTTTAAGCTTTACTTTTTGATACTAAAATACATTAGGTGTTAAACTGGAAAGCCAAATTAAAAAAAACAAGACATATAATTTCGCAAAACGTTTAGTGATGAAAAATCTGCACTTATCGTCAAATATTTCATTTTCACAAATTCGTTGTTTATCGACATTAATCTAATCTTACCAAGCAGCGGCGTAACGGAATCATTCTGGGCGCCCCCGCCAGGGATAACGAGTAGGAATAAAACACTAATCATACAGTATAAATTAGGCGTTTTTCATACCCTTTAGTATATTATTTTTATTTTAATGAGTAAAACTTTGGAAATAAACATATATACACTTTAAAGGCAATTACGTACATATATCAAAAAATACACACACGAAAATCTTTTTATTTTTTTCATTATCACGTAAAAAATTTCCGTTTGAACACAATTTATAGCAGTTAAATAAAGAAATTTCATTTCTAGGTATTTTTGTCCCGTTTGAGTTGTTTCATCATAATAATCTACACTGAAATATATATTGTTTCTCCCGTCTTTAGGAAAAGGCCCGTTCGATTTATAAGATCCATAGCTCAAAACAATTGTTTTAGTTTGCTATGATCAATAGTTTCAAAAAAAATTCTCTATCCGAAGGATACTGGCTAACCGATTTATCAAAATCTAAGTAACACCTCGCCTCTGAAAATTCTTCTCCATTACATTCTTAAAATATAAGGGTCATAAAATTTTTATATTTTAATATAAAAGGGAAAACATTTCACTAAAACTCACTTTAATTAATTCACGGCGCACAATTACACCGCTTAACTTACGAGCTAGAGTGAGAAAATCACAAATCAACGCACACACTAACTTTTTCCTTTTTTGCTGACGCCTTGGTAACTCTCAAATTCACCTGAATGCAAGTACTGGAATAAAATGGCAGCGGAGTCCGTAACAAGCTAAGTTTTGGCTAAGGCTGAATGCAAGGGTGTTAGTGGAGTCTCCACTCATTCCAAGTCCGCTCTCATAACGTTAATATCTTTAGGAATGTTGTTTGCACACTAGACACTTATATTACGTGGCATATACGTTGATTAAAAACCGAGTGTAACATAGGAATGTTTTATGCAAAGGTTCTGGTCTACGTGTAGCATTTGTAAACAGACCGCAGGCGTGCTTCGTGGGCGTGTTTATTCGTCGCCGTAATTGCTAACAGCCCAAACGGCTCTTCCTCAAGCGAGCAGGATTATCAATTGATTCTGTTCATAGGAGGAAAAACAAAGGTAGTGTCACTATACTCTCGTATAATTCAAGCATCTTTTCTTTTATCTCCCTCTTAACGTCTTCCTTTGTCCGTGAGGCCATTTAGCCGTGGTTCGCTTTGTGGCCCCTTCGGCCCTGGCCCCCCTCGCCACGCGTGGGCTGCGGGGCTGTCCGCTACGCCACTGATACCAAGAGTAATTGCGATCGGATACATATAGTACAAACATATATTTCGATATGTAATTTTGATAAAATTTTAGAAGGAATGGAATTTGATAATTTCTGCTTATGATGTTTACTGCGAGCAAAGACCGTAGAGAAGGGGGATTTCACCGCCCTGTGTCTGCCGAGGGGCCTGGTTCCATTTTTTAACTCAAAGAAAAGAGGCCCGGCGAGAAAGAAAGCTAAAACTTTGGCCCAAGCGGGTACGCGAAAGAAATTACGGCATGTTACCCTAGTTTTCTAATTTTGTGGGTTCAGCGGAATTGGATACCGAAGAGTATTATTTTTGAACATCTTGGAGCATTTTCTCTAGCATTCGATGTCTATTACCCACCTGAAAAAGACCCACTTTCAGGAAATTTATGGATTATCGACCCGTTTGTAGTGCACCGAATCAACAGGCGGACAAACGTTGAAGAGGAACAACTAATGGGACTATCTTAAGATTTAGGATTAAAATTTGCCTTTAACTCAACGAGTGTGACTAAATTTTGAATAAATTTAAAGGCCGAGTACCCAGCATTGTATAAAAATGCAATCAAGTTAAAGACAAAAGTGAGAAATCGGCTTGTCATTGCCCTTCCACTACGTTTAGCAGTTACCTCCCTAAGAATAGAAAAATTGGTTACTGAAAAGGAGCAATAGCAATCTCACTGATTACCTCTAAGAACTGCGATTTTATTTCAAAAATTGAATTGCGATTAAAGTCTTTTATTCTTATATTTTATATGTTGTAATGAAATTTCATTGAAGAAAACAATAACAAAAATTTTAATCGAAAGCAGTTAGCTAAATTTTACCGGTCCTTGGTGGAATGTTCATAACATTCACCGGTCGGCGACTGATTTTCGGTTTAGAAAACTAATCTAAACAACTCTTAAATTCGTTAAGCATGTGAACTGCCAGAATCACTGATCGATATATCGCTGCTGCGGAATTTCGTACTGTATTTAAAGTACGCTTTTGTTTAATAGGCCGTTTTATTGATATAGGGTTTACCTATACCGTTAATCAGTTCAGTGCGATTTAGTCATAGAACTAAAGCGTTTTGTGCTTAACTATCCGAAATATTCGCGCGGAATGAAGGATTTTTTTCCGCCGATGCGGCAGTTTTCAAAAACTGGATGTAATTTTCGAGCGTGAATAGAAATGTGCTAATGAGAAGCTCGGCTGGCGGATTCATCTCAATATTCCACTTACTTGCGTGGCGCTCTATCCATAAACTCAATTTTCCATCGCGGTCGAAGGCGATAATGCCAGCAAAGCGATGAAAATCGCAAAACTAATCGGATTTCGAATTAATTTTTGAATCGCGGCTCAGGATTGTGTGAGAAATCGGTGCGGATTTCAGAGATTTAACGAGTGATAACATGGATCGATTTCGTTATATATACATAGGTACCTACATACATACATTTCCCGCGGATTGTTTCGCTTTCCCAGCGGTTTTCGTCGTTCCGTCGTTTCGGTATCGCGAGTTAATCTAAATCGTTACGAAAATAATCTTGATTGGGAAATTTTTCGTCTCATCGATGCGTGTCAAGGCACCGCGTTTATTTCCGGCAACATGGAGAGAATGAGAGTGACCAAAGGTAAATTAAATACAACCGGATTACTATGCGTCGGATTGTTTTCTGAAGCTCGAGTAAATGTTTTAGTAATATTATTGCGTTCATACTTGCGTGCGTTTTAGTTTCCACACATCTTACCACAGTTGAATGAGGTTTTCCCTTCGCATAATTTCCAACGAAAGCTGACCTATCTGCGAAATTGATATTTCCCAGATTTTTATAATTCTGTTGTTGATACAAAATAATTCATAATCCAGATATGATAAGTAGATCATTCATCACATAATACATATTTTCGATACCAGAAAGCACTAAATCGCTTTGCATGGTATGTCAGAACAATAAATCTAGAATATCGATTTGGAGTGATTTCCATCGGTTATTGCAGCGTTTCGAAAGATTTATTTTGACTGATATTAATACATATTCACGTGAAATATCACGAGAATGAAAAATGTTAAAATTGTCTTCGTGGTTCGTGTGTGCTGTTTCGAGCTAAGCTTCTTAATCGAAAGATAGAATTATGGTAGCGCAATGCCCATAAAGCCCGTTTGGCACGGTCGCATAATAGCTAGCATAAATGCTAGGAAAAATGCTATTCAGGAAATGTGGTCAGTGTGTCAAACGAAAATGCCATGACATTTTGACGTCATCGCATTTTCCTTCGCATTTTTGATCGCATGGAAGGCAAATAGAACAGGTCCGATTTTTGCTAACATTTTTTCTTCGCATCACCAATCAGGAGCGACCTCCAATTCCAGTATGGCGTATCGTCTGCTTCTCGATTTTTTCGCTTCAGTTGGAAATATTATGTAAAACAATTAAAATACTGTTCATTGGTCTATATATAATTATTAGAAAAGAAAAAAATGTACCAGAAACTAATTAAAGTTGAATGTTGAAGATAAGACTGTATATTCAATTCAACACGTACACGTACAACAGTAGCGATGCAAGCCATTCAGTGTTTGGATGGATTGCCTATTGTGTAAATACAAGAAACGATATTTATTTTTTAAATATATAATATGATATTTATAATAATATATAAATATATTTTTATAAATAAAATTACAATATATATATATATATATATATATATATATATATATATATATATATATATATATATCATCATCATCATCAGCCTTTTTCAGTCCACTGACGGATGAAGGCCTCCCCCAGACTCTACCAGTTTTCCCTGTCAACTGCCTCCCTCCTCCAAGTTTGCCCCAAGAACTTAACAAGCTCTCTGTCCCACCTGTCTTTCGGTCTTCTTTTCGGTCTCTTGATGTTTCTTGGGATCCATTCGATGACAATGGACGTCCAACGCTGGTCATTTCTTCTAGCAATATGGCCCGCCCACTGCCATTTTAGCGCCTTCACTCTTCCAATCACGTCACAGACTCCCGTCTTCATTCTTACCCAGTCGTTCCTTTTGTGGTCTCTTCGGGTGATCCCTAACATATATTTCTCCATGCTCTTCTTTGTTGTTTGCAGGCGCTGTATCATTCTGGAGTTCATGGTCCATGTTTCACATCCATATGTCAGAACAGGCAGAACACGTTGGTCATACAGTCTCCTTTTTAGGAGGACTGGAATCTTTGATTTAAAGATGTTCGCATTCTTGCCAAAAGCACTCCATGCCATCTTCACTATCCGGTTGATTTCTCCAAGAAGCGAACCATCAGTAGGGATGAGTTGACCTAAGTGAACATAGCTGGTTACTTCTCCGAGTTCTGCTCCGTTGATATATATCTTCTCAGAATTTGTGAAGGAGTTGTACATAACCTTTGTTTTATTAAGATTCATCTTAAGTCCAGCTTCTCGGCTTGCTTGCTCAATACCTTCAGTTCTTCTAATGAGCTCTTCTGGGCTCCCTGCGAACAATATGATATCATCTGCCAAGCGCAGGTGACTCAGATGTTCTCCATTTACCTTTATGCCTTTTTCCTCCCAGTCTAGCGTTTTGAATACTTCCTCTAGAGCTGCTGTAAATAACTTAGGGGACATAGTATCTCCTTGTCTCACTCCCTTTTTGGCCATAAAGGTACTCGTTTCTTCATGCAGCTGAACAGTTGTTGTCGCATTTTCGTAGATATTCTTGATCAAGGTTATGTACTTTTCTTCTACTCCTTGTTTCTTTAGTGCACGTAACACCGACGAAGTTCGGACAGAGTCGAATGCTTTCTCGTAGTCGATAAAGCACATACACAGAGGTAATTCGTACTCGTTAGTCCGACTGATTATCTCTCTCACGACTTGGATGTGGTCCATCGTGCTATACCCACTGCGAAATCCAGCTTGCTCTCTGGGTTGGGCAGCATCAAGATGGTTTTGAAGGCGCATAGTGAGTATTTTGGTGAATATTTTGTAGACTGTTGGGAGTAGGCTGATCGGTCTGTAGTTATTCAAGTCTTCCTTGGAACCTTTCTTGTGCAGAAGGATAATACATGCGTGGTTCCATGTTTCTGGTATCTTTTTCTTCCTCAGACAAGAATTAAAAATCTTAGCGAGAATTGTTTCCGTATGATTCCCCATTGCTTTGAATACTTCCGCTGTGATACCATCCATTCCAGATGCTTTTCCATTCTTCATACTTCTGATTGCGTGTCTCACCTCTTCCGGAAGGATACCTGGGACCTCTTCGGTGGGCATGTTTGCATCATCATTTACTTCATCATTTCCTAGAGGATACTCATACCGCTTGGTGTAAAATTCTTGTACCCGTTTCAGGATTAGTTTCCTACTATGGGTTATGGAGCCGTCTTTTAGCATCAAGGCCACCAGCTGTCTCTTTCCGATCGAGAAATGTTTCTTCATTTTCTTGTAACTTCTATTGTTTTCTATGGTTTTCTCGATTAGCTCATAATTATGTTTCTGCACATCTTCCTTGAAGCACTTCCTTATAGTTTTGTTAATTCTGCAAAATGGATCATTTCTTTAGGATCATTGGTAATTATCATTTTCCATCTTTTTTCCATCAGCCGTCTTGTTTTTTCGGTCAACTTTTTCTCTGGCTTTGTTTTAACTGTTCCGCCTATTTCTTCAGCGGTTTCCTTGTGTATCTCAATAAATTGGGATTCAACTTCTTCGTCTTCCAGTGCACTGAATCGATTTTTCAGTTGGAGCTGAAATTCTTCTTTTCGTTCTTTTAGCACCTGCGTGTTGATAATAGACTTAGGCTTCTTTATAAGCTTCTGTCTTTCTAACTTTGAGTTGAATTTTATTCTGCATCTTACCAAGGGATGGTCGCTTCCAGTATTAAACTGGTTGAGGACGGAACAGTCTTCAGCCAATTGCTTCTTATTGACTAGTATGTAGTCAATTTCGTTTTTGGTACCATTGGGTCCTTTCCAGGTCCATTTTCTATTGGGACTCTTTTTGAAGAAAGTGTTCATTATATATAGACTAGTACATTCAGCAAAGTCTACAAGTCGGTCCCCTCGTTCATTTCTGTCTCCATAGCCCCATTTTCCAACTGCACTGTCGTCTTCCTTTTGTTCTCCTACCTTGGCATTGAAATCACCCATGACCACTTTTAGATGGCAGCTTCCTCTGTCGTGCAGTTCTCCAACTTCTTGGTAGAAATCTTCCACTTCCTCATTCGAGTATGATGACGTTGGCGCATAAACTTGGACTATTTGAAATTGATATCTTTTATTTATTTGAAGCACTAGTCTAGCTGCCCGCACGGATGAACTTTCCATTTCCGTGATATTATTCTTCAATTTTTTGTTGATGATGAATCCAACTCCTCCTGTTCTTCCTGTATCAGCTCCCCTGTAATAAAAAATATGTCCACTCTTCAACTCCAATAGGCCTTAACCTTTTCTTCTCACCTCACTAAGCCCTAAAATGTCCCACTTGATCTTTTCCAGTTGCTCTGGGATCTCTTGAAGTTTATCTTCACTGGACCAAGTCCGGCAGTTAAAGGTAGTTAGGTTGAGGTTGAAGGAATTGGGTAAGGATGAGAAAGAGTGGCGGTGGGCGTTTAACCTCCGGGGATTCTTAGCACCCTCTGCCTTCATGCCTTGTTCCTGACCACTGCCACGGTCAGGGGCAATCCAGCCTCCGGAGAATGAGGGCCATTTTTTATGGGTGTACATGTCATGGGGGGATTGTGGGCCTTAAAACACCACGCTGGCCACCACTGCAGAAAGACTTCACAGCATGGTTGAATCTACCGGTGTACGAGGACACCACTGTTCTTCGCCCTTTAGCCTCCGTTTACACCCTTCCGCCGACTTTGAGGCAATGAACTGAGGCAGTTGGAAGGGATATATATATATATATATATATATATAGGAAACAAATTGTCCTGGCAGAAAAGACGTGGTGTAGAGATTCCGTCAAGACCTTGATAGAATTGTACGAAGCGCATCCCAACTCTAGAGTGGATCCGCTTGTCGATTTTATTTTGTTTCTCTCTCTTTTTCTCGAATTCATACTATGAGGAATTCGACCGTGTAAAATGGTCGATTCGACAGAAAATTTTATGGTAGATGCGACGAATCGTAAACGAGATATGTGAGAATATGCTAGCAAATATGCGACCGTGTCAAAGGGGCTTTAGAGAGACCGTAGAGCTGGGACAATATTGACTTCGAGGAGAGACAGGGGATCTCGAGGTAGACACTTCAATTTTCATGAAAAATCACAACGTTCTTGTAGTCCCCTGCGTCGCTGTAGCATACAGTTGGATTCAATCTGTATGACGGCCAATTTGCATTTTATCAGTAAGTTGGCATTTATATAGCTCGTTGACGGTTCAGGTCAGTAAATATTTATTGGAAATATCGAGAAAAATGTACGCGATTTTCTTGTGCCTTCTTTTTTCTGGGTTAGGTATGGAAAATGTTCCGCTTTTATCTTTTTGGAATCTGGCCGCCGTAAGTATGAATGAATTTTACGATTTATAATTATTCGCGCATTATAAGGTGAACATAGAATTATCGTGACATATTCTAAAGCAGGGGTCCTCATGAAAAAAAAAATTGTCGTGGCCGCAAGTGCGGTGAATACCTGGTGGCCGCACTTGTATTTTTTTAATATATAGTATATAAGTCTTCAAACTCATGTAAGATCAAAATTTTTTTATAAAAATGAAATAACTCATTAATGTACACACCTCTTATAGTTAAAGAAGTTTATTAAACAGAAATTCATCCACACTCCTGTCTTCTACAGATAACCGGAGAGCAGCTTCAAGATGCTCGTCCTTCAGCTTGTTTCGGTATTTACTTTTGAGGAAATTAAATGCACTAAATGTTCTTTCACACATCACCTTCTTTCACATGTAAACTAATGTCTAATATCGTGTCTTTAAATTTCTCAATGATATAAACAATATCAACTATGGTTAAGCCTGGTTGGTGTAGCTGGCGATTTATTGAACTGAATTTTGGCACTTATAATCACACTTATTATCGCAAGACAGACGCACTAGCTAGTTAATCAAATATTTACGATAAAATGAGCGAAAACTATGAGAACGAAGCTCTCAGAGAACAACACAGAGCTATCCAAATGTGAGGTGAACGTAATTCCTACTTTCAGATGTGCTCGTCTATCAATGATTTTCCTACATCCATTCCCTCTATGTAGCTTAGTGAGTAAAACATTCGTTTGTTTTCTAGAAAGACCATTTTTCTTATTGCCGGCCCAAGAGAGAGAGAGAGGAATAATGAATGGATGCATAGCATTTTTCTAATAAGTTATGGGACGTTTCCAGGCAGCTGTTAAAGTCAATTAACCTTTCCTTTGTATATACAGAGAGACATCTGTATCTTATCTCTATATTCTGAACAAATGACTGTTAATTCACTCACCTATTGTACGACGGAGAAGTTAGTGGTGGCCGCATTGTTCTAAAGCACTGACTACTCGTTAACTATTTAATGTTTTTAGGTTGTTAATTTTTGGGTCATTATTTGTTGAATTTTCATTCATTGCTATTTTTCATTCTATTTTTCCAAGATGGTGGAAACTCTCACCGCGCTGAATTAATAACACCGAAAATTATTTAAAACACGTAACGCGACCCATCTTCCTATTTCGATCTGCAACGCACATGCAGTCAGAAAATGGATAACGGCAGTTATCGATTTCACAATCACCAAGGCGAAATTCCGAAGAAAAAAAAGGAAAAATATAATCGATCGCAAACGCATTCCGGCACCCGCGCACGCGATGGTCGTTACGAACAAAGGAGAGAGAGAGGGAGGGAGACAACGCCTTTTAACGAGAAATGCATTATGTCCCTTGCGAATGGGTTCGTAATAGATGACAAATAGAAACAGGCTCCCAGGTGTTGGGGGAGATGGACGTGTGTGTTGGGGGTCAGGTTGGCCTTGAATACACAATTGCACGAGAGGCACATCCGCTAAAAAGCGGCGCGACTCGCGCGCTCTCACGCTTCGGCGGCGGCGGATCGAAGTGTCCGGCGGTGTGAATAAAGAAAAAAACGTAGCCGGTCGAGCGAATGCGAAAATGATAAAAAAAAAAGAAAACGACAAAAAACTTTACGGAGCGGAATTCGAGAGAGAGCAATTTGTAATAAAAAAAAACGCTATAGCGGGACGCGAGAACGGCGGAAAAAACACGCGCGGGACGCGCGGAATTGCCACGTATGAAATGATATTTTTCGGTCGAAAAAATTTTCAGGGGTCGCGAATAGGGGTAACGCTCGGGACGTGGGGGAACGGGAGAAAAAATGGGGATTAGGTTGGGAGATGGAGGGAGGGCAACATGTTGATGAGGCGAGGGGGCAAGGGTCACGCACGGGTTTTAAGGTCTCCGGGACCCTTGTGTGCTTTTCGTGGGAAGGTCGCCGGTGTTTGCTGGGTCTTAGTTGCTTTATAACCGTGGCGACATGGAGTCCACTGCGAAAAACATTCATCAGCCTCCAAATACACGCTCTCTCTCTCTGTCTTTCTCTATCTAGCTTGCCCTATCTGCTTCTTCTGACCGTTTATGACAATCGAAAATTTGCAAATTGCGATTTTTCAGTCGGGCGCGAAACCTCCTAATTTTGTGTATTTTTTTATCTAACTATTAAATCCCGCGAGTCTGTTAAAAAATTAATAAATTTTTTTCCCCTTCTTTAATCGGATAGTGTGCGATTTTAAAGGTTCTTGTTCGTTTTGAATTTAATTAAGTGCAATAGGAAACAAATTCGTTTGCGTTATTAATCGGATTTTTTACCAGGATACGAAAGGGTTTTTTAATTTTTTGCGTTTCGGAGCCGAAAATGTTCATTTCGTTCCAGGCTACTAAACTAGCGATCCCTCTGCTTATCGATTTAATTGTTAAATGCTCTAATCATGTAATTAAACAATAAATTTTAAAGCGATTTTTCCCCTGCTGGATTATCATATCTATGGAGCATTCGACGTTTGTGAAAGATGGCTGTAATTTGTATTGATTAGTACGCGTAAAATTGGATAGGATGGTGCCTTTTGTATTGTTAAGTTGAATTAGCTCAAATCCGACAACTTGGCGTCACTAAATTATTAAGCTAAACTCATAATTAAACTCATATTTTGAAGAATTCTTTAGATTAATTCAAAACATTGGAGTTGCTTTTATCATGTGATATATTTCAGTTAATCTTATCAATGTTAAATTCTTTCTGTAGGTATTCAATGGCCAAATTTACATATGGATCTCTTGATCGGATATATGAAGTTTACATTCACGTTGGTAAATGATATATTTCCATATTACGTAGTTTATCGAAGATTTTTTGTAAATATATTACAATCTGAATATTTAATGGGATTTGGCATTTGCATTCACAGATACAATATTGTAGATTCCTACATCTTAAAATGTAAAGAAAAAGAGCCAGGTTAATCACCAAATAATGCGCCATAACATAAAAGGACGCAAAAATTAAAATTAAAACGAGAAAAGAACCCCATTCAACACCATTCAAAACCACAAAACCTCGCAAGAATCTCCAAACGATAAAAATTCGCGCCAGAAATATCCTCGAAGGTCTTTTCATCCGATTTCGCAAAATTAATGAACTCGACCGTCGGATGAATGATTAAAAAAAAAGAGGCGCGATCCACCTTTCATCTTTCCCGCTATAAAGAAGAACGCACACACTCGTCAGTTCTCCTAGCTTCCCGCCACCTACTGCGGTACGGAAACAAAACAAAAAACAAAAATAAAAGATAGGTAGACTGGTCTTCCGAGGGACCAATAATAGTCCCTATATGGCAGAGGAGACCTCACGCTCCCTTCCGAGCAGATTTGCACATGCAAAACAGAACCGCTGAGGAGGAGGAGAGGGGTTGAGGTGGAGAGGAAGCCCCCCTTTCCCATATAAGCAGTCACGCCACACAACAGCATTTCGAGGAAGCAGAATAACCCAGCAGTCCTTCCCCACCGTCGTCTCACTCTCCCTCCCACCCTCTCGTCCCTCCCATCCCTCCCTCTCCTTCCTTTGCCTCTTATATTCTGCTTTCCAAAATGGCCAACCCAGACGTGTTGTGGTTGGGGGTTTGGGAAGGGATGAATGTGGAAGGCAGGGGTTATATCCCTCAAGGGGGCGGTCCTTCATGCCGGCCAGCCCCCCTCTCTTCCCCTCCCCCTTTCACCCTCTCTTATAACCTTCCCTCCCCCTCCTCCCCTCCACTCCTCAGACCGCCTCTCTCTTTCTTTCCTCACTCCATTGTGCATTTGATGGAGTGGGGGGTTTTTTTTTTTGGCTAAAGGTGGGGAGATTTGAATGCCCGGTCTACTACGGAAGGTCCTCATCCTCACCCATGCTCTTCAAGGTTAAAGGAAAACTTCCTAGGTGCGCGTGTGATGGTGGTGCAAATGGGTTATATCTTGATACAGTTCTCGTCGAAACTTTGAATGTGCAATATAACTAGGTACATCGTATCTAAATACGCCGATTTCAGCATAGATATGTCCCTAGATCTAATGTCTAATGGACTACTATTTATGCAATTAGAAACAATATCGCCGATAATAAAAAATAATTATGGAATTAGCTTGATTTCTCGCGTCATGAAAGTGTTAAGCTTATCATAGCCATGAAAAAATCAGTTCTCATTAGAAACTTAAAATGCTGAATAACTAGTAGAGACAGCCTTCTGTCTCAGAAACGCGCATTAATTAACATTTCAAATGGTTTATCATTTATCTGGGCCATTTATAATGTTATTATCTTAAAGAAAATAAATAAATTTTTAGAGCAAGCATAACAAACTTTTCCAAGTCATAGGAATAATAATATTTCGTATACAAACTTTAAGGAATTAAAATATTAATTTTGTTAAATTCGGTAAATTATTACTAACGTACGTCCCATGAATCGTTAATTATACATCTCAGTGCACAATTTTGTAAGATGTTTCGAAGCATAATCATTGTTTCATGTCTTTAGAATTTATACATATTAAAAATTTGATTTTAATATGCTGTCATCAAATGCAGTTTTTCAATTAAAATAGCATCTGCGTGTGAATTGAAAATGAGTTTGAAATGCATTGTGATATTATGTAAGGTTCGGAATCATGCGTCAGAGTCGTACTTACCTTTTGTGTTTGAAATTATATGTTAAAGCTAAACGATAAATCATTCTGTCTTCAGCTCACATTGATTCATATCATCCAGCCAAGATTTATCCAACTGCATATAACATTACCGTTGTTCAGGCCACTAAATACTGAAAATTAATAAGAAGAACTTATTCGTATCTTTTATAAGTTAGATTTTCTTATGCCGCTTGACTGACTGGCATATTTTTTCTGACACCTAATCTCGTCGATTAAAGCTATATGGATAAAAAATGGTTTATTTAAAATATTATTATTATTTCAAATTGTTATTACCGGCAACAGGGAATTAATTATTTTTTAATTCGCTGTATGTTATTACGGGTTCTTATTTATATTTTTGAAAATTCACAGGCTTTTACGCGCGTTGAAATCACTGAACCGAGGTATGTTTTCTTTGATGGGCAAAGTTCATACCAAAGGGATATAAGTAGTCAAATTTCGAAATAAATTTATCTGGTCAATCGCCTACAATTTTAAAAATAAATCGATAAATATATAGCAATGGAATTTAAATGCATAATTTTTCAGTATTAAAATCTTCGATGCTCGGTATTTTTATGGCAAAATATTTTTTTTGGAACGGAACAAATAATGGAAATTTTGGCTTTTATTTTCAAGAAGATCCGTGTTGCCATTTTCCTTTGACCTGTTATATGTTACTTATTTCAAATTATCGCGCTCATAAAATTGCTATTTGACAGCAACAATTATTTTACTTCATTGCCAAATAAACTAGACATTGAAACTGCACATTTCCAGGTTTTAGTTTCATTTCCCATTTTTACTGTAAGTATATTGTTATTTAATTCCACAACGCATACTTTTTGTTGTCTGTTAAAAAAACACTTGAAATAGTCTAATAAAATTCAGTGCTAAAAACCTGACGCCAATACATCGACATGGAAACGAACGCTTCCAACAATCCCATCGAGACGTAAATAAACGAATCACATAAAAAGCGAAAACTGTTTTCGTAGCCGCCTTCCCGGGTTTTCTTCCGCCCGTCGTTGAAAAAGAAAAAAAAACAGAAAGACTCCGGTACCAAAAAAAATACGGTCCCGAGAAAGGTGAGCCGTCTTACACGCGTGTAACATCTGCCTCGATGGTCCACGCGGCGCGATCGCTGATTAGGGAAGAAGTTGGCGAAGAAGGAAGGGAATCACACATTCGCAGGGGTTGAGAGAAGGGGTTGGATATCACGGTAGCGGGAAAGAGGAGGGGGCGGGGAGGTTTTGGAACGTGTATAAGAGGGGTTCGAAAGAGGAGAGAACCCGCAAAGGAGGGGTAAAGAGGGTACGGGATGGAAGGAGAGAAAGGGGTTTAGGGTATGGGTTTTGATATGATGAGGACTAAGGGGGCGGAGTTAGTTGGAAGCAAAAAGAGATGGAGCTTTGACGACTGGGGCGGAGCCTATTCTGGTTATTCCCTCTGCCTCTCCACCATCCCCCTCTGCCCCCTCCGATCTCCCCCCTCCCTAAACTCCCTCCACCCACCTAACGAAACACCCTCACAACGAAAGGAACCCCACACCACCCCAGATCTCTCTATTTTTCACCCTCCTCTCTCTCTCTCTCTCTCTCTCTCCCTCTCTCACTCCCTCCCTCCCTCCTTTCTGCATCCCTCCCTCGACTCTTTTTATCCCATCTCCATTCCTTCAGACGACCGTTAACTCCGGTCTCCTTCAACAGATGACGCCCACGTCTTCGGATTGTTGCTGCGGTCCGTTTATTCGAAGGATGAAGTTATGAATTGCGCGTGATTCGTACGAAGCCGACGAGGATATTAAGGGGATATGTGATTTTTTAAATTATAGCGGAAGCGATTAGGATTGTCGGCCGGGCATCGAATTCTTGATATAGTTGCCTTTTTATAAAATTTTTATTTCACCTTTCTGCCGGATTCCACTCTGCTATCCAGTCAGAAAGATCACCCGGCGCAATATGTATAACCAAAGTTCTAACTTTGGAACAAATATGAGGGATATGCTAACCATGAAGTGCTGTTTGTTTTTTAGTTTACCATGACGCTCAGTTTTATTCATATGTACAAAAAAGAGATTGGTGCTACCCTCGTACTTGCGTGATTTAGATTCGAAATGATTCGCTGCTTAATTTAAAGGAAAGTGGGCAAGGAAGTACGTATAACTCGCAGATTTTATTTTACAAATTCACGGCGAGAAAATGATTTCATGGGTAAATTTTCCCGATCGCCGGTTCGCCCTCTTGCTTCTTAGCAACGTTACGTAAAGATGTACCTTTTTCTATTTGCTGAAGTAAGAGGTTCATTGTCTTACTGAGTAATTTCAAGCTAACGAACTAATTTTCTTGTTTTGAAACACATGCCGCGATGTTTTTCTTATATATCAGTGGCCATCTAATACACATTGAGCTGCTAATTTTTAATTGGGGGAATTGAATTATAAAGTTATGGCTTTGCTGCAATGTATGGTAGCCGGTCCATATCGAATGTCATCGTATATGTGGAAAAGTATTCCTTCGGCAAAGAATTGCGATGTAATATTTTAGGAGAATTTAAATGCATGTATTATATATTGAGAGAAGAGATTTCAGCTTATATACAACTTGAAAGAGAAAGAGAGCTGTCAATACACGAAGAAGGCTGTGGAAAGTAGGAGTATGTGGAGAACCAGACTACCTATGATAATGATGTTATTGATGGTTTAGTTTTTCCCCTCCAAGTCACCCATTATACAGATTTTATGGAATTTCATCAATTTTATTAATAGGGCCATATGCATTCTTTCAAGGTTGAGAGAAAGATTAATACAGTGCTTTCAGCTTCTCTTGAGTGTATTCGTTTATTTTCACTAGCGAAATCAACAGTGATTGTATTATATGTTCCTGTTACAGTATAAGTGATCGGGTGAACCATATGAGCATTTCAGTCTCATCTAGCAGCAGTCCCTTTTATTTTTATTAGAATTAACTATCTATGATTGGACTCGGCTTAAACTCTTATCTGGTTTACTCAACCGTTTTTTCTTGGGATTTACCTGGATAATTTATTTTATTCAAGATATAATCTTGAGTTTATCTCTCGCTAGATAGTAGGATTTACCTAGCCCTCTCCCTCTCACTCTCTTTCAATCAAGTCATAACCGTCTTCTTCTTTTAAAATATCTCCTTTCTCTTCCTATATTTTTCCCTTTTCCTTGAATCCTTTTACAAGAACTTTCAATAGATCACTGATTCATAAAATTTGATCCGAACAAATCTTCCTTCCTTCCATCCTATCACTCTAATTAATTTTCTCTATTCTTTTGCTGCATTTAATACTTCCTTATTTGTTTTTCTCTCTCTCTCGGTGCAACTAATGCTCTCCTCTCATACCCAGATAACAAAAATCGGTAATCTGCTTACGCCTTCTTTCTTCATAGTCCACGTAAACTAAGTACATAATTCATTTTTAGGCACGTTTCGCTTACAGCGTGAGCGCCTATTATCGTCCGTCCGCATGTTCGTTCTCGGCTTCTACCCAACGGATTTTCATGAAATTTGATATTAAGGACTTTCAATCAAATATAATAAGAAAATCGCAAAAAGGAATCACGTACGCCAATCAGGGGTACCACTTTACTGGTGACAAAAAATTAAATTTTCGTCATATCTCGTAAAGTATTGCTCATATCAAAATATTTTTCAAATAAAAGTTGTAGAACTGGTAAAGTTGAGTATTTCCTTTCCTATACATTTTCATCGTAGGAGTAGCCGCTATCGATAAAATCAAACAAGAAAGTCTTATATCGAGTTGAACTTCGAAATTTTCTTGCATGGTAACTTCTTCATTGTTGCTAACATAAACAATCTCCCAAACAAACTTTTAATTTCCTTACGTGAGCATGCACTATTTTTAAATAGGAAGAAAATGGATTATTTATGATGAAGAAAAGAACTTTAAAACCCTATTTCCCTTACGAACAGGTATATAATTTCTTTCTAATTCTCCATTGCACGAAACGCGCCCATTTGTGATACGTTGTACACTTTCCTAACTTGTTTATTTAACGCATGAGATATATACGCCATGCTTGATTGGATAAAGTGGTTTATAATTGTTTAGCCAAAAGCCATAAAATATATGAGGCGCCTACGGAATCCTTAGGCCTTAAATGCCACATTTTAGAAATTTACGCCATCACCTAAGAGCTAAGTCGCCTAAAAGCGCATTCAGGAAGCGCTCCATTTCTTCCCGAACATTTTCTTTTTTTCTCATCTAAGAATAAATCCCGCCCCTCATAATTTCGCGAAATGAAAATCCATCCGGCGCCAAAAAAAAAAAAAAAGTGCGTCATAAAGGCGGAGGTTTTACGCCCGACCCCAACGTTCCGATGGGCCATCCATCTACCTTATTTGCTAGAAGCTCTCTCAAAAGCGTCTCGCGTTCCATCATCCGCTTTCGTCCGCACGATGTCATTTTCTAGCGCCATCTACAAACCGACCGCTCCCGCGTGTAGCGTTGGGGGCAAAAGCGTGTCTGAGCGTCCCTACGGGGGTCGCAACATTTCGCAACCGTCGGTACGGAAGGATTTTGATTCACGCTTCGCGCGAACTGTCGAGGTAAAAAGAATACCCTCGGAATATAGGTACCGGGAAGCGAAGCTGCGTGGGCTTTTCGTTTCGTGTCATCTGCGAGGAAAAAAGCATGGCGGTGTTTACGTGTATGCGTGGAATCGTTTCTTCCGGGAAGCTGCCTTTTTCGATCTTTCGCTCCTGAATAAATCTCGAGTTCTGTCGAACTTACTAGAGGGCGTGCGCTATTTGTGATTTCCCACAAGTTAATGGCAGCGTGTGAAATTTATATCGCTAAATCCTCTTTGACTGCATCAGTTCAGAATTTTTTCCGAAGGGTAAGGTTCGAAAAAAAATCTATGATCGAGCTCGTCTCATGACTGAAATAAAATTGACTGAATCTGTGAATTTCCACTGGCGACAGCTTTTTTGTAGCCTAATCGTGTTTTCTAATGGTCCATCAAAAATTTACTAGAATTTACAATCTACAAATTCTCTTGAAGTTCTATCAAATTCTATCGGATAGCCAAGTCGAATAGATTTTGCGACCTTAAACTGAACGAATTATTTTTTCTACACAATAATCTGAAGCATTTCATATCTTATATTTCATTAATACTATAATTTGTTCATCTTTAATTTTGGTCGAACTGTTGATGTGTGACAAATAAAGAAAGAAACAAAGCCGACGCGAAGTTAAGTAAAATTGTGCAAAAAATATCGAAAATCTTGTACCGGTGGGTTTCCTGAACTACCGAACAATAGGGAAACATTTGCTATCATAACTTCTAGATATTTTATTCATATTTCCGACATATTTGTTTTTATTTTTCCTTGATGAGGATTTAATGAAGTAACCAAACTATTATCTGCATATGCTCGGTTATACAGAGCGACAGGTGTTAACTTGAATCAAGCATGATAATTACTTTGAGTGTATTTTGCTGTTTCCTTCATCCACCGCGAGCCAGTAGTTTTAAAAGCCGTAATTGCAACAACACGGGGTTACTGTGGAATTCCCGCCATTAGAATCCCTCCCTACCATATCCACTTGAACCTCTAGTAACTTTCATCGCATAATGAAGATGCGTAGGTTTTTGAGGTTTACCCTTAAGAATATCCAATCTCCCATCTTCCGCGCCCAAGGCCGAGATGCGGTTCCCTTCTTCTCATGCCTCGCACCCTCGCCAAGTTTCTCACTCCCCCCTCCTCCCCTCCTCTCTCTCTCTCTCTCCTCTTTCCACCCCCGTTATCGCGCTGTACCACGTACGGAGAGACAGAGAGGGGTGCGGTCGGTGCGGCCTGGCATATAGATCTTCCCCATGCTATTCAAATTGCTCCCAAAGTTTTCGAATAAATATGGGTTACTTAGCGGAGACTTCGTACGGAGAGGGTGGCGTGTTGGTTTTTTTTTTCCTCTCGCCTTCGTAGTTTTTTTTAAAAGGGGTGTTTTCGTGCGTTTTACGAGCGGTGCTCGATATCGGATCGTTTGTAAGTAAATGGCGACCGAGAAAATGTGTGTTTTTTTAGGAATTCCGAGGCTGTTTTTGTCGGTTCCTATTCCGATAACCAAACTGGAACTCTTTACGCTTCAAATCATGTGTGAATGTAGATTATACACACCCATCATAATTCGTTTGGGAGTGCATACCTATGCACGCGCACGCGCGTATAACATTATTTGCAATCCAACATGTTTATTCATTTTTATTCGGTCTATAATTTTACTCCACCCACGTTAATTCCAGAAGGACTTCCTCAATTTTAGGGCTGTTTTCCTTCCATTATTAACGGCTCGCAACATTATTTGCGGAATGTCATAGGAGATTTTGGTTGGCGTTCGTATTATTTGGATTCCGTGGTAATATTTGTCGTTTGTTAATATTCCGTTCGCGGTTGTTTTTATGGTGATGATGGAGGATGAAGTAAAGACCGCTGTTGAAGCGAATGACATAAATTCTACGTGTTGTAAAAGCTGATCTATGTAGCCACAAATGGCTGTATAAAACAGATGCGCATTTCGGTAGCAAATTAACCGCACCACAGGCGCAGACATATTCGTAGTTGAAAATGCGCAGACCTAACCGTTTTACAGCTTCTGAACTTATCCACGAAATATATTGCATCAAAAGCTATAAGGTGAGCTGGATATTTCGTTTTCTTTTAATTGCCTATCTTTTGATCGGTTTGAGACTTCATGTAACACGTTTGCTACCCACTCGTATCTGTAATGCTTCTTTTGTCTTCAATCAATCATACGTTTAATACAGCGTTCCGAAAAAAAAATAACCTTTTCAAACGATCTCTAAAGATGAGAAACGATTGGATACCATTCATGGATCACAAAAGCCTCGATTATGATTCATGGCTGAGGAACTTTCTTTGCTCCCTTTGGTTTGATTTATTGAGTGCTCTTAGAAAGAAAATTTACGCCGAAAGCTCTGCGTGAACTTTTTGACAGATTTACTCTTATCCCTAATATGCAAGTGAACTTTTACTCAAAACTTCTTAAAACGCCATGAAAGAAACAGTTTATTTTGCCGGAACGCGATTATTCGTCGTAAAATTAGTTTTTATTCGCCAAAAACAGGGCAGGCTTGGTTGGTGGCGGTGGACCGGTGCAACTGCACCGGGCCCCGCACTTATAGAGGCCCCGCGTTCTCTAAAAAAATATTTGTCTTACTTATAAAGTACACGCATTTTTTAAAATGTGAAAAAACACATATCGAAGAGTCATAGGGAAAGAGATTGCTTTCATTATTAAAATTTACTATTAAAATTTTTTTAAGCTTTCCACCGGGCCCCGCGATCTTCCGAGCCGGCTCTGACCAAAAAACTATCCTTTTTTCATAAAATTAAGATATTTACCCACGCTTTTGTCATTTTTGCAGAAAACTTTTTTTATAAAGAACTATCGTTAATTTATTACTTTGCCTGTGGCTTAACCGCCATTTAAAAAAAAAATAAAAGCTATCAGTAGGTTGGGAAAGCCAGGTGCACATTTCGGCTGCAGGGTAGCCGACGTCAGTGGTGTGTCACATATAGTAGCTCGATAATTCTTTTCTGAGTTTAGCGAAGATATACGATGACCCAGCGGTATGAAGTATTAAAATGAACTGTCCCAGTTTAATCCCGCATCACACGTGCGAATTCCAAAAAAAATATAATAATGACCATCTCAGTACACCATCATTTAAAGTCAACTAAAAATTTCTCGTGAGCTACGTGCTCAGGTGAAAAGTCGTGCGTCCGAGAAGTTTCCTAGGTACCGTGCTTTTCCTCCCCGTATAAAACCTTGGGTGCATTCAGGATACACAGTCTTATATCCCGGAGTTGCACCATACATATACATTCATATGTGCATATTCATGTTTGTAAAGCGTCTACTTTTTATTTTTCATGAGTCATTCCTCTTCATCCATTGCGCATCGGCATATTCGTTTTCCCTGTTTATATTTCCCCGCTTCTGTTTCCCTCCTTACCCTCCCCGAATTCACAAATATTCAAGGATCTCCTTAATGTTCCTTCTTACGATCTTGCTTGTCTTGAACACGAGCGTTCGTACGCTGGTCTCTTCTCGCTTCCTCTCCTCTTTCGGTATCTTATCCTAGCCTCTCTCTCTCATCTTCCTTTCTCACTCACTCTTCATTTACCCCACTCGAAATTTTTAGCTTTTAATTTGCTTTCTCGATCTTTATCTCTCTCTCTTCTTCGCTTTCACCCTCTGCGTCTGCTTTTCTCTCTTCTCCCTCTCTCTTCCACCTCTTATCTTGCCCATATCTATATGTATGCGTAGCCGGCTTTAGGACATATGCGATACCGGGCGAAGTTGAAGGTTATACCTATATATATATATACCTATACCCCGTACGGGGTTCCTTCGGCGCCCCAGACTACCGCCCGCTTCGCCCGCCCCTAAGGCTCTGTATGTATGTATGTATGTATGCATTTATGTAAAAGTGTGCATTAAATAAATGTTACATTGTTTGCACTTCTCTGTCGTCATCCTATCAATCTTTAATTAAAGCTATCAGGAGGTTTCGCAGGATTTTCACGCCGATTTCTTGCGTAGACGGTGTCTTCCTGTATTGGGTTTTACCCAAGGTAGTAACTTAACTGAACTCAGTTTTTCCTCGCAAAAAAAACGTCCTTCTACTTTCATTTTTTTTAGATATGCCAATTTCGTATTGGTACTGATGTAGCATTGCTTTTGTAGCAGACTGTGGATTAGTTGGAAGAAGATTCTAGTCTCATCTCCCAACTCGCTCCCCCTCTAACTCTCTCTCTCTCTCTTACTCTTTAGCTCTCTACGCGTCTCCCTGTCTAACCTTTCTCTCAATATCCTAACTTTCTTCCCTAACCATTTCTCTTTTTGTTTTTATCTCTCCCCATACCTCTCTCTTTATACGGCCTTCTCTCTTTCCGTCTATCTTTTGCTTTATCACTTTCCCAACTTGCTGCTTCTTTTTTTTTAATCTTTCCGTGAACCTTTTTAAGTTTGATAGACGGCAGTTCACAATTCGATACCTGGTTATCGCCTCTTCCCTGTCTTCCGACCTCCTCCCTACCTCTCCCTTCCTTCGCGTCATCCTTATTAATATACTCTTATTTCATCGTGTACTTCCTCCGATGTGTACCTTTCCTCTACTTCACGCTCTGTATCTTATAGCATTTCTTTTTCTACTGAAGCGACTCGTTAAGCCGAAGGATCTGAAAAACGTGAGCGTGGGTTTCTCGGAGATTATTTCTGTTTCTTACAGAGGCCTTCCGGAGATAGGAGTATTGGCACTCGAAAAATGTTTTCCGATACGCCGTTGCACACGAATTTTTCGTGAATCATTTTCGCACGTGCGAGACGGTACGAAGTACCTTCATCTTTTTACCCGATTACATATCTAAGGTACCGATCGGTCGTGGAGTGTTTTCATTACATGCATTAAGCGATATAATTGGCTTGGATAAAAAATAAAATGGTCGTAATTGCCAATAAATCATGGTAGATAAGAATGAACCTTGTATTTCTTATGTATTTTACTCACCTAAGACCAGTTGATGTTACAGTCAAACCTCGATTTAACGCTCCACTATACAGCGCCAACGAGTCCTTGTGAACAGAACTTCCGCATTATGATCACATAGAGAAACCCTTGGTAAAGCGCCACCCCCGCTAGCCGCCATACGCCACATCTGTGAGCCCACAAATACACGGTTTTGCGTCAAAACTGAGTTCGTTTTAACGCCATAGCTACTTAGGCAAAGCTTTAAATAAAACATATAAGTATACAACCTAGAATTCGGTGCTTTGTTGGAGACATTGTGACTGAAAACGATAAGTGAATCAAACTAGAGTAAATGTGAAACGGCTTAAGGGCTCAAAACATGAAAATGTGGAGGATGCTTTAGTTATTTGGATAGGGCAAGTGAATGCAAAAAAACTATACAGTAACTGATGAAGTGATTAAGAAGCAGGCAAAATTAATGGGAGGTCAGATGTCTCTATAGTACTTTCACTAATACATTCTCATAAACTTTACACTTCTAGGAGCCATATAGATACAAGACTAATCGTTGTGTTTGCCTTATAGGCTTTTTTCTAGATTCCTCCTAATTTTTTACCAACAAGTCAACTTTTTCCTTCATAATGTTTATGTATAAATTAGATTGTATATTATATTAAGTTTGTTATTGAATGGTCGCGATTTCGTAAGGGTACGGTTCAACGAATAAAATTTAGTTTCCCATTTATTTCCGGTTAAATGGTTATCACATTTACTATATTTTAAAGAATAGCAGACGCGAAGTAAGTCTCGTATGTGTGTGTTTTTGTTAAAGTTGAATTCGATGTAATCTATCGTCCTGTCAGCCGTATATGCGATATTAAGTATACTTAAATATTCTACGCTCAGTATAATAAAATATAGTCAATAAAGATAGAAAAGCTACCATATCTCTAAAAAAAATTGGGAGTAAACAATTCTGTTCTGTAAAACTGACCGTACGACGACACTCCGAGTGCTTGGGGGCCCAGCACCCTGAGGAGATAAAAATAAGTGTATGGGGAGAAGTTTCAGGGTGATAAGGGATGATAAGAAGCAGTGGGTAGAGGTGGGAAAACTAAAATCGAGATCTGAGAAAATGAAATGGGAAAGGGAGAAAACACCGCCCTTTGGTTGCCTGTTTGTCTTGCACCCGCGTATGACCGATCCTAGCGCCGGGCCCCTGGGATTTTGCCCCGGTATCCCCGTCCTCTCGGTGGCCCATATGACTACTATTGAATTTTGTGAGGATACAAAATTTCAACAAGGAGATGGAAATTAAGAAGTGTAATTATCTTATGCCTCTAGACAACGCACCTCGTCTCAAAGCTTTGGACCTTAGTAATGTGAGACTCGAGTTCCTACCGCCAAATTGAACTGTATTTCTACAGCCTCTTGATTATTAAGAGCTTTAAGGCACACTATAGGAGACATCAAGTGAAAAAGATGGTAGAGAGATTAACTATAATTGTTCAATCGAGTTATCCTTGAAAGACGTTTTGTACATGATAATGTCATGGGATAAATTTTCAGCAGGAACAATAAGCAACTGCTGTGTAAGAATATGTGTTTTTTACTCTCTTCTTTTTTTAGACAACCAAATCATGTAATTCTTTGATATTTTTCCTATAAAATAATTTTTATTTGAAAATTTTATATTCAATACCTAGTTCATGAGGGTGGCTCGATTTAAGGCCACCCCCGCTTTAGTGTTCATGTCATTGTTGAACAAATGGTGGCGATAAATCGAGATTTGACGGTATTTGATTACAGTAATTTTAGTGTATCTAAAACGAATTTTTCATTGAGCTCAATTAAATTTTCTTCGTTTAACTATTAATATTCAATTAATACAATTTTTACAAAAATGAACGAGTAAAATTGTTGACATTTTGAGTAATAAAACATTTTTCTCGGATTATGCACGAATATGCAGATTTTTTCAGAACTTGCTAGAATTCACTTACTGAGAAAAAAACATTCTTTCGTTACCTATTTTATTAATGCGACTTATCAGTTTATGGCGCCGACAGGTGCGCATCAGGTTCTGTAAAACACATCACCGATTATTACCTCTGTGAATTTCAAGCTCACCACACCCAACATATCTCGTGCAAAGTCTATCTCTTGGGCTTCTCGGAATCGCCCGATTCTTTTAAACGTACACTTTTCGTTATCCCTCCTTGTCTCTTTGCTTCTTTCCTAGCACTGCCCTATCTACGACATGAAAAACATACACACGCAAGAATCTACACGGTTAACCATATTTTCTATTCATATGCACTGGTCTGCAAGTTTGACCCCTTCCATCCCTTTGCTACAGTCAACACTCATTAGAGGTTTAATTTTTTGCCAGCTAAAATGTCAACAATGTTAATATTAACCAAAGATTTCCGCTTTTTAGAAGAAAGCCTAATACTCGTAAAAGCGATATCTCTGTGCAAAATGAAAATGATCACGGAGAATACCTAATATTTTTGTAGGAAAAAGTTCAAGCATACATCAGATAATACAACTCGGACACCAATAGGTGTTAATATGTAATAGGTAAGTTTAACCTGTGTAACCGGTTAGAGTAACCAGCTGAGAGCAAAAGAAATACACTACGAAGCTTAAAAGCAGTCCACAAGCATCCAGTGAAAACACAGGTTGACGAGTATAAGCGGTCGACGCAGTTAAGAGGTAAATTGTCTGTCAACCAGCTTACCCCAAATAAAATATCGCCGCACGAACTGATTGTGAGTTGAATGTCTTCTTCAAAATGGTTCATATCCGAAGATTGTACGTACATAGTTTCTTTCTAATTTTCATCTAAATAAAAAAGAATGAAAGCCTGCATGTCAAAAAGTCAATTTTTAAGTGTTACCTTATGGAAAATGTAAATGTCTTCCTTTGAGTCGAACCCAGGATTTTTTCGAGATTTATTTACGTCATAACCTTAAAATATGTGAATTGAGCATTCCTGCCAAATTTAGAATTACTATCTCGATACTGTCTCGATTTAATCGCAGTTTTATGTGACAAATAAATAAATAAGTACCAAGGAAAGTTAAGTAAAAATTTGTAAAAAGGAAAACTAGTGTAATATTCATGAGCATATAATTGATATATTATATCACCGGTATAGTTGGATTTATTTAATTCCAAATGTTCGTTCTCGGCTTCTACCCAACGGATTTTCATGAAATTTGATATTAAGGGCTTAAAATCAAAGATGATAAGAAAATCGCAAAAATTAATGACGTAAGACAATGAGGGGTACCACTTTACTGGTGACAAAAATGAACTTTCCGTCATATCTCGCTAAGTATTGCTCATATCAAAATATTTTTCGAATAAAACTTGTAGAACTATTAAATTAGAGTATTTATTTCCCTATATATTTTTATCGTAGGAGTAGCCGTTATCCATAAAATCGAACAAGAAAGTCTTAAATCGAGTTGAACTTAGAAAATTTCTTGCATGGTTTCTTCTTCATTGTTGCTAACATAAACAATCTCACAAGCAAACGTTTAATTTCCTTACTTGTGCCTGCAATATTTTTAAATAGGAAGAAAATGGATTATTTATGATGAAGAAAAGAACTTTAAAACGCTATTACCCTTACGTATAGGTACTATATCATTTCTTTCTAATACTCCACTGCACGAAACGCGCCCATTTGTGATACGTTGTACACTTTCCTAACTTGTTTAATCATACGAACCACTAAGGCACCAATCAATGATTCTAATTGCTTGCATACGCGTTTAGGGGGTTTAGAAGATGCGATAGCGGTAACATTTTTACCTATGGCAGTGAAATAGCTTAGATAATGCCTCTTCAAAAGCTGAATTTCCTGACGGGAAAGAAAACTTTATGAAACAACCCTGGAAATAGGAACGCGATATAAGTACTGAATGCGAAACTACGCACTTAAATTTGAACGTTTCTGCAGCAGAAATATTTTTAGTGCATCTAAGCTTCTTTGCTAAACTAGAGATAAAAATGTAGTTATTACTGAAAATATGATGAAAGGTAATAGGTACTCAATTTGATATTGAATAACTCTGCTTAACTCCATATGAAGTTTGCCTAAATGCCATGTAAATATTTGAATATTTTATGAAGTTGACGATTGGTGTTTATTTCACCTCGTGTGTTATGAATTCGATGATAAGTGGGGAATATTGCTTTAAATGTCATGCTGTTGCTCGTGCCGAACAGCAGATGAAAAGTTTTAATCCCGATTTATTTCGTTAGGCTTCATTCACTGTTTTTCAATAGCCGTTTCCTGGGTCCTAATCTTACACGAAGATTTTTAGGACGACGTTTCGTTTGCCTTGATGGAAAACTATATTACTTAAGTTGGTTGGCTGTCGCAAATTATTCTACGATAGTTCTTTAAGTACTCTTACTGCGTAGCTATGGAATAAAAAGAAATTCTAATTATAGGTTTTAATATTATCGTAAATTTACTGGAATATTGCGAACAAAAGTTCGATCAGACTTTCTAGATTGCATGATATATTATTTTCTTAAAATTGATAAGTGAAAAACAAATGACGACGTAAAAAATAATACAGAAAAATCTTCAAAATATTTGGTTTACTTAATGCAAATTTGACGTGACATACACTCTAAACTGGTGGTTCTCAACCTTTTCTTGTCTGCGTCGCCCTATGTTCAGTTCATTCAGTTATGCGTCACCCCGTTTACAATTCAATTATCTTCGAGTCAACTACAAATATAAATTGGGCTTTCCCTACCACATAAAGATAGAATTATGACATTTAAATAAGCACGGATGTTTATTCTCATGGTTTTATTTATGTTTATAAGCCTGAATATGATACACTGTGAATTTATTAAATATTCGCGACACCCCTCAATAACCATCGCGTCACCCCGGTTGAGAAAACCATTTGCTCTGTCAAAATGATGGCGTATCCTAAATTCCTCGAGGATTGAGCATTTAATTAAGCATTAACTTTGGGGTCAGAGGAGCAAAAGTGTTGCGTCTTCTTCATTTTTCGGATGGAAATAAAGACCGAACGTTGTATTCGTGTGGGTGGGACTCACCAGAGAAGCCTTTCGTGCGATCTTAGCGCCGTTTAAAACCCGAGAAAGCGGCTTCTCACCTTCAGCCGTGATTTGAAGGTCTTTGTATGGAGATTCCCTTTGGCGCCTTCCATTCCGGAATCTCCCACGAACTGTCGTCCTCCCTCCTTTTCATGCCGAGGCCTACCGAAATCTCATATCCCAAAGAGAACAAGGGAGGGATGGGTGGAGAATCTCGACGCCTCCGCCCGCTTCTCGCCCTCCTTCATCTCTTCTCCTCCTCGCCGGCGTAAATATATTATTCATTCGGGATTCTAATGCATGGGAGGCTTGAATATAAAGCGTCTTAGGGCCGCGGACTCCGAAACTCGCGCCTAATTTGGGATTGTCAATTTATTCGGGAGATTAAAAAATGAGCTCCCTATATATATCGGGCGTTAGTTCCAACTTTCACCGCGACCGCGCGTGTCGCTGGTGTCTCTACCCCCTTTTGTGCTACACTCCGGAGATGGTTGAAAACTCGCGTAATGGCAGGAGGCTATAATTTTCTTGTCGCTTTTTTATTTTGTTTTTTTGGTTGCTGCGCCTTACGTCTCTTCTTTTTTTTTCGTTTTTCCTGTGGTCTTTTTCTCTTTCTCCAGATGGCAAGACGAATCGTTTATTATTTCTGTAGAGAAACACTGCCCATGCCATACGTGCGTACTTGTAAAAGATGGGCGAGATGCCGAGGGATAATTGCGCCCTTTAAGGAGAAAATAAATTTACGTCGTCTGGATGAAAATAAATCCAAGAACTCCTACGGTCCCGCGTGAGTCCCAGTTTGTTTTAATGGCTAATTACTTACCTCCGCGAAAGAATATAATGCGATTTTTTTTTCGGATTTCAAGAGTCACAAATGTAATGGCTGGCTTAACATTTCGTGGACGCGTAAGCCCTGAAATTATTGCTTTTGTTTTATATCCATAGTTCAGTAAGGATTATGTTTGCGATCATAATGGTATTTGCAACGCAGTGTCGCCCTTGCTTGACATCAAACTGCAGTTTATAATAATTTGCCCCACATTCTACATATGTATTTTACTTGTATCACTTCAGTTTGTTTGTTTGAATAACAGCCGCGGGTAAATATAAACTGGAACGGAGAATTCGTTCCCATCTGATTAAAATGCGGACATCAGCGGGTTTCGGGAAATTGAATCGTTATTCAAACAAAATGCAATCAGCACCGATACTTTAGAAACAAATGGAAATCACCTTGGGATTACTTAGTCTCGCAATTTTTTCCTCTACGCGAACTTGCATGTTTTTATCGGCTTTCTTTACGAAACAACGCCGCTGCTTGGAAAATTCCTTATTTGCTCTTTATATCATCTTTCAAAACTTTCTCGCTCTCTTCTCTCTCTCTCCCCTTTCCTCTTTTCGCCTCTCTTTCTCACCTACCACCTCTTCCCCCCCCCCCCTCTCTCTCTCTCTCTCTTCCATCGGGCACGGTTGTCGGAATTCCCGATGGAGCAGAAATTTCTCCCAAGGAAAGAAGCTGCACCGAAAATAATTAGGTTTACACCCCGATGAAGTCGCGAAAGTGATTTATACCCGCTTGCGTCCAATTAAGCTTCGGGGGAAGAGATAAATAATCCCTCAGTGGTACGCGTGTATGTGTATTTTCCGTGCTGGAGGCTAAAATCCCGGCCTTACCTTAGGGATAAGGTTTTCGAAAAAATTCCGGATAGGGAGCGGGCGTTCAACGGTGTGGCGGAGGATGTGTGGAAGATGGGCAATCATAAGACGAAAAACGGGAGTAAGGAGAGAGCGAGATGGAGAAAGATGGAAGAGGAAAGGGAGAAGGAATGGGCGGAAGAAGATGGAACAGAGAGAGAGAGCAGTCGGTGTATGGTGAGTTTGTTTGCTGTCGAGTAGGCAAACAAGATTCATCAATGGACGCAGTTTATACAGGGATTTTGGCGGGAATAATCCACGCTTATTTAAAGATTCCTCGGCGAGATTGGTTCCGGCTATATTTTGGCAATCATTGCGTTATCCGCGTTATTTATCCGATTAATCTTTATAATGATGCAAGTATGTCTTCGATCGCAGGCGAACGTTCTGGAATATAGTAATTCATTCTGCGAAAAAGTGCCGCCTAGCTCTATTTATCGTACAGAAGGAGGCACACAAAAGTTTAAAATTCTATAATAATCGATGGAATGGGATTTCCTTGGGAATACAATCAAAGATGAATTTTTAACTTAAAAATGGTATTTTGCTGGAATCTTTCACTATATTTTTAATTCTAAAAGAACGGAGTTTGAAGGATTCGATTAAGGCCCTATTAAATTAAACTAATACAGTTTTGTTGTATTTAATTCTGAAACAGCATGAATAATTTTCAAACACAGTAAGCATACATTCTTTAAAATCTTGTTATATATATATATATATAATCAAAGCAAGGGACGTGTGAACTATCCCGGACACCGTAGTCATGGGGCACCAAAATGTATTTCGAGTCGATATGTTATTATTAATATATGGAAGAATATAATTCTTAAATATTAATTTTCTATATTCCATAATAAAAGCTGTTTCTCCTTTTTAGCTTACAGTTATTTTATTTATAACTGTCAAAGTCTGTGGCCGTGTTCTTAAATCCTGCGCTAAACTTACTTGCTACGGTACTAAATGCTATTTTAGGATTTTTGGAAACGGCGCAATTGATCTCAAACACTTAAGGATCTAGGACATATATGTTTTTTAAACAAATAATCTGACGGAAACGTTCTATAACGAGATTTAAATAAAAACGTTTTGGCGTGTTATGACAAGAACGTAAAACTGCGTAGTCAAATAATTGATTCGTCAATGGCTATTAATCGTCACCGAACGATTTTTTTTTTCAGAAATATCGATGCGTTCTAAAAAAATAAATCGACGACGTCAGTAAAAACACACAAAAAAATACCACCGCAAACTGAAACGTTACTCGAATAAAGCGCAAATAAAAAAGTTTTCTTTCTTTTCTAAACGAACCGACGATCTCGTCGGTTTTTTTTTTAACCTTTCACCGCGAACTCCTTTTTTGCTCTTTCGGGGAGAGAGGAACAGAAAAAAAGGAAAAGGTTAGCCGCGAGTTAACCCAAAAAATCTTATAGCTCCTCCCTCCACTCTTCTCTCTCTTTCTCTCTCTCTTTCTATCTCTCTTTCTCTCTCTCTCTCTTTCTGTCTCTATCTCTCCTCTCTCTCTATCTATCTCTCTCTTTCTCTCTCTCTCTCTCTCTCCTCTCTCTTTCTTTCTCTCTCTCTCTCTCTCTCTCTCTCTCTCTCTCTCTCTCTCTCTCTCTCTCTCTCTCTCTCTCTCTCTCTCTCTCTCTCTCTCTCTCTCTCTCTCTCTCTCTCTCTCTTTCTCTCTCTCGAACAGTCGAAAAAAATCACGTGACCAATTAAAAAAAAATAAGAGAAAAAGGATAAGAGAGGGAGAATTTGGCCGGTGGGCTGGAAGAAGGTGGAAGTAGAGAGTGGGAGGAAAGGCTGAGTCAGTGAAGAAGAGAGGTTTGTAGGATATAGGAAGAGGGAGAGAGTGAAACGGAAGGAGAGAGTAAGTTAAAGGGATGGAATATGGGAGGGAGAGAAAGTTATGCGAGGTAATGGGGGGGAGTTATAGAAAGACCGTAAGAGAGAGAGAGAGAGAGAGGTAGAAAAGGAGGTAATATATATAGGAGAAGGGGGTTGGAGGGAGATGGAAAATAAAAAGGAAAAGATAGGTGAGTAGGTAACGAGATAGGGCGAAAAGAGGAGGAGGAGAGGATCAAAAAGGTAGGAAGGATGAAAGAGAGGGGGAAGGGAGAAGTTGGGAAAAAGTGGAAGGAGATCAGAGTGGCGAAAGAGATAGAGAGAGAGGAATAGAGAGCACGTAAAGAGAAGAATAGTTGAGAGAAAGGTATATGAAAAGAGAGAGGAAAAGAGATATTGGGGTTAGCTGAGAGGGTGGGCGTACATTTTTTTTTTTTATACTTTTCCTCAAACCCGGTCACGTCCATCCCTTTGCGTAGGGAGAGAGGGAGAGGTAGGGAGAGAGAGAGGCTTAACTTGGTCAGCGGCGAGTCCGTCTCGGGGCCGCGGATGAGAGATAAAGGGAATGGGAAGAGAGAGAGAGAGGAAAAAAAAGAGAATCGACGGGAGAGTCGCGGGATGCGAGGCAGAGGAAGAGAGAAAGAAGGGAATTAGAGAAGAGTGGAATGAATGTTAAAGAGACGAACGACGGGAGAAGGGATTAAACCAGCGGTGCCCATCCTACGGCCCGAGGGGCCGGATGTGGACCGTGAAGGGTTTTCGTGCGGCCCCCGCGAAGCCACGATGAAAATGCAATCCGAAAAATTTAACACACAAATTCGAATATTTTTATGAAAATTTCGCCAACGATTCTTTTAATATCGGAACGTTTACTATAAAAACCTTGTTAATAATACTACATTCTCACTTAAGTGACACCTCAGAATATATAGATGACTTCCGATCTAAACTCTAATCCGGCCCGCGGAAGAATTGGCAACTTCCACCAAAGTGGCCCGCCGAAGTATTCGCAACCACCGATGCGGCCCGTCGTGTAGAAAAGGTTGGGCACCACTGGATTAAACCTTTAGAAGAAAGCTCGCGACGTAGGATGCCGAAAAGTACTAGTATAGTCGAGCGAGAAACGTATAAACGGCGATGATAAAAGATCAGAGGAACGAGATGGAGAGGTTTCGGCCGAAGGATTATTAAATCAGATTAGTGAGAAGGAGTTAGGAGAGGAAATGAGAGAGAACGGCTGAGGATAAGAGATAAAGAGGACAAGCGGAGATGACGAGAGACAGGGGAGAGGAGGAGGTTGAGGAATGGAGAGAAAAGGTAAATGCGCAATGACAGATAGGATAATGAAGATGGAAAAGGAGGGGAGAATGAAGGAAAGGAGAGAGAGAGATAGGAAAGGGATGAAGAATGACATATATATATATATATATATATACACACATATATATATACACACACACACAGTGTGGGACCCTGTATCCGGCATGCTTGGGACCTGAGGGTTGCCGGATAGGGGGTTTTTCTTAAAATGTACAAACAAATGCACTATCTAGCACTGTTATCCTCTCTTTTGAGTCTTTAAACCCACTGGGTGCTGATTCCTCTGGTGCAACAACAGTTTTTCTAGGAATATACCTCCAATATAAAGAAGACTCGTCAGTATTATACACCTGCTCTGCAGTAAAAATGTGAGTAAAATTCACGAGAATACAAGCCTCACACCATCGATTGGTTATAAAACAGTCGTACGTCAGTGGCGCCACCAACAAACACAAATTACTTGGCGCGCATTTTAAATATTACACGGTTTTCGGAACGTTCCGGATACTAGGTAGCCGGATACAGGGTCCCACACTATATATATATCGCGATGGACGTCCACAACACCAAGTAAGTGTCCACTGGCTCCCTTCTATCCCTCTTAACTACTAATTGCAATCTTACACACGCACACACATACATACATATATATATATATATAGAGAGAGAGAGAGAGAGAAGTGTAGAGGCAGGAGGATGATGAGATGGGGGAACTGGCAGGGAAAGAGGAGGTTTAACGCGATAGATAGGAGGGTAAAGAAGAAGGTTGGTGAATGGATGGAATTTTAAAGGTAATAGGCGGACACTAAAAGGACATTATGTAGGCAAATATATGTATGTAAACATGAGTTGTCCGTTCTATCTCGATAAATCTTTCGTTGTGTACTCGAAGCATGCCTTGCGGGTTTTAATCGAGCCACAGTCCATGATAAGAGCATGAGTTCGATTAATATGTAACATTACGATTATTAATTATATTTAAATTACTGAGACATCGTTCATTCTTACCCGTTATGTTTAAACGGGAAGTAATTGACATTTATTTCGAAAGGTTCATTAAATACGTGACTGTTAACCGTGGTTTCTTGAGTTAAGACGCTATATTTAATAAACGCTTCGCTTTTTTCTACATCTTGAAATTTTTAAATGTTAATTTAATACTTAATCCATGGATGCCTGTCATTTTTGACTGGCAAACACACAGAAATATACATGTTATGTTCAAGTATTGGTACATATTCAAGAAATATGGTGCGTAAATCCGTAGATAAATGGCTATAGAAATAAATGAGAGGGAACAGGTAAGAGAGAGAGGATCATACGGAATGATGAAAAATAATACGAGATCGGCGGATGATGGGCAAAGGGTGACAAAAGAGTTTCGCAAGACGGGAAAAAACGTCTGGGAGAACAAATCGGAAACGCGGAGATTCCGCGAGATATAAAGCGGTAAGGGGATAAGCAACCGAGGTGATTGATAAAGCGAGCGATACGCGGAGACAGAGAAAAGGAGAGAGAGAGAAATACTATATTGATGTGGTAAAGGACGGAGAAAAAAATAGAGAGGATGAAATGGATGAATATTGAGACCGAACCGGGAGAGAATGCGCGAGTAAAATGAATCGAAGAGGTAAACTTAGAATGAAGAACGACTACTTAGAACGCGAGATGTGAATTGGGACACGGGGAATGTAAATACGGATTGAGAACTTGGAAATGGAACGGGGAACGTGGAACGGGAACGTGGAATCGGAACGGGGAACTTGGAACTGGAACGTGAAATAGGAACGGGGAACTTGGAACTGGAACGTGGAATCGGAACGTGGAATAGGAACGGGGAACGTGGAATGGGAACGGGACATTGGATTTCGGACTTTAGTCAAAGATCAAGGATCAAAAATATATAACGGAAACTTGGAACGAGAGCTTTGAACAGAAACCGAAATTGGGATCTTGGAACGGGATCGTTTGGGGAAGAACTAGGACCGGGAAAATAAGAGGTATGGAAAGTTAAATCCTGTTTAGGTTAAGGGAAACGTTAATGAGTACGCACACGGAGTGGGAACAAAGAGCAGAGAACGGAGCGTTGAAACTTGGAACGGTAACGAGGAAGTGGAACGAGGAACGGGAACGTAGATAAGAAAAATCGGCATGGGAGAGAAAGAGAGAGAGAGGGCTGGGAGAATAGAATGGGAAACTAGAACGAAAAAGAAGAACACTTAGGCGGAATGGAAACCAGAGAGATTTATGCGAGAGATAAATGGGATGAGATTCGCGTTGATCGCAAGAAAGGAAACGGGAGACTAAGGAAGGAAAGCGACGAAGAAGGGGGAAAAAAGGAGCGAGCGAGGGTGAGAAAAGGGGCGAGGAACGGACGGGGGAACGGGATAGGAAAAGGGTAGGGTACATATAAAACCCTTTTTAAATGGGGTAAACGCAAGAGACGTATATGATACAAGTGTTGCGGAGAGATAGGAGGAAGAAGGGTGAGAGAAAGTGGAAAATTGAGGTGAAGAACGATCAAAGATTAGAGGTATTTTTTTCGCAAGGAGTAGGAGGAATGCGAGGAAGAAAGAAAGAGAGAGAGAATACGATTGCGTTATAAAAAAACGGGAGGGAAAGGGTTTTTATTTAAAAATTCCGAGAGAAAGAGAGATGAGGAGATAAGGCGTTTGTTTACGGACGAGTCGAGCAAAGAAAGGGGAACGCGCGAAAAGACTCGAGCATAAGAAAAAATCGGTACAACTTAAATTGTACAAACTTTCTCATATGCTAATGCGTCGTTTAGTTATCTTTAGAAAATGAAAATCGTATGAGCCTGTTTTTTAGAAAATCCAATTTTTGTTAAAGTTGCCCAAGAATAAACTAGTCTTATATTCATTCATTGAGAAAAATGAAATACGTAGTATTATTGTAGACGTATACTCAAGTAACTGTACGAAATTTGATCAAAATCGTTAGAGCCGTTTTTGAGAAAATCGAATTATTGTTAAAGTTGCCTAGAATAAACTAGCCTTAATTATTGAGCAATGTCAACCATTTCTACGTATACTCTGCTCAGTATGATAATATGCCTAAGTACGAGATTTCATTCATTTTCGCTCTACCGTCTAGGCTCCAGAGCCAGTAACAGACAGACAGACGGCATTGCGAAAACTACTTTTTCGGATTCACGGACACCTAAAACGTATATTTCCGTAAAAATCTCGAGGTCGATTTCTTTCGCGATTACAATACTTTCTCGATACTTCGTATGAGAAAGTAAAAACGTACCATTGGAAGAAACGGAGTGGAAAGGTGGATGAAGAGGAGGGGAACGGTTGGTTTAAAAAAAAAATCGGGCGGGAATGGTCGAATAAGTGGGAGAGAGAGAGATAAATTCGAGTTTAATCGAAGAAATGAAAGTAGGGAAGCGGCGGAAGGAAAAGATTGGAAGATGAAACAAAGGACAAGAAAGGCAGGAGGAAAGGAGAGAGAGACAGTTTGTTAGCAAGGGCGCCGAAGCTGGTGAAAATTCGCGTGAAATATAGGAACGGGGATAAAATGGAAGGAAGGAAGATAAAGCGGAAGGAAAGAGGAGAGAGAGAGAGAGAGGAAGCGAGGCTAACGGACACAAGAAGAATAATAGGGGTGGGGGGGAGGGGGGAGGGAATAAGAAAAGACAAAAAAGGGATTTCTCATCCGGAAGGTTCGGTTGATAGTTTTCCTCGGAGGCCTATAAGGATTTAGTAGAGAGAGAGAGAGGTGACGAAAAGGTTGTGACAGGAAGGACATGGAAGGAAGAGGTAGAGGGAGGGAGAAAGAGAAAAAGGAAAGAGAGAGAGAGAGAGGGGAAGAGTACGTCACAGAGAGAGAGAGAGACAGAGAGAGAAAGGTAGGAAAAGTGGATCAGAAAACAGGATAAGGTGAGAGTGATTGAGAGGAGGGAGGAACAAAGTGGCGTGGACAGGATGGTGATGGAAGAGAGGAAGAGAGAGTGTTAAGAGAGAGAGGGGAAAGAAGATTGTATCAGAAAAGTAGGAAAAGAGAGAGAGAGCAATGGGGAAAGAATAGAAGGATATGATGTTGGCAGTGTAGGAAAAAAATCTGATGTGGCCAACACATGACTTTCTCCATATATTTGGGGTATAGATATTTAAATTATTATGAATAGCATTATGAGGAAAAGTTATCATTCCGTATCGTAAAAGAATACAGTCGTCCTTACTGCCGTAAATTAGGTATATTTTGAATATGTTCACAGAATTCACCGCTACATGGTGGCGGCGCTGTATACTGGAAATTAAGGAAAAGCAAAATATCTCCGAAATGGATGGTCATACGAAAATTTGTTTCAAACAAAACTTGGAAGAAATATTATTCTCTACAACTTTGGTCCTCACGAAGATTACCAATCACGATGTTTTTAAGGAGATATTTGACGGAAACAGAAAAAACCGATTATTTATAAATAATTCCTAAACAATAACTGCTATGGAAAATTGTTTTAAATGGAAGTTGTAGGAAATTACATTCACTATAACCTTTGTATAGAATTGTATATACACTAATGATGTTTTAACGGAGAAATATCGTAAAAACCGAATCGGGTTTCGAATAAATCTCGACTTCCGGTTAACCCTTATTGTCCAAAAAACTAATCAGTTCTTTGTGCCCATACCATAGTCTTATATTTGAAATTTGGTAACGATTTAACGATTTGGCAAGTACTTTTTGAGTTAGAGCGTCCACAATCACATACACACACACATAGACATCATTCCGAAAATAGTCTAAACGTGTTCTAGGAAACTCAAAACGTGTATTTCCGTTGAAATCTCGAAGTCGATTTTTTTCGTGATCACAATACTTTCCCATTACTACGTATGGAGAAAGTAAAAACAAATGAGCAGACATAAGGAGGAAAGGAGGAGTAAAGAGGATGAGATGGAAAAGAGAAAGAGAAAACAGTTTACTTGTTAGCGAGAAAGAGAGTGAGAGAGAGGAGAGCATAAGAGGGGAAGTAAAGAGAGAGAGAGGGGGGGAGGGGAAGAAAAAAGGGATTTCAGGGCGGAAGGTAGGATGGGGGTGAAGAGGGGAAGGTAGGAGGGTAGCTTTATTGATTTTTCCACAAAGGCGGGGACGAGGGGAGCAGACGAGAGGAGGGAAGGGGTGGAGAGAGAGGGAGGGAGAGGTAAAAGGGATTTTTCGCCGGGGAAGGAGTTTGTAGAAAGGGGAGGGAGAGAGAAAGAGAGAGAGAATGGAAGTAGGGAGAGGAAAAAGACAATGGACGGGGTGTGAGGCTCGGTGGCCGCGGAATAGGGCGTGAAAGACCGGGCGAGGAGGAAGAAGGGATGGAGGGGAGGTAGGGAGAGGGGTGAGGTAGAGAGAGAGGGATAGAGAGGGGTGAGGCAGGGAAGCCCGGAAAAGGGGAAAAGAGGGGCGTATTTACAAAACCCTTTTGCCCGAAGGATAGTTTTTGAGGTGGCAGGCTGCCAAGGAATGCATCTACGAGGGATTAAGATTTTTTATAAAAATCTTATCAATAAAGCGCCTTTGCCGCTTTTACGCTGTATTATATAATACTCACACACACACACACACAATACATAAATATATATTTCTGTTACGGGAGAAATTTTTATTACCTCAATCGCGCAAACAAAACCCTTCGAGACCTATATTGTTTTGAACCGAGTTTCGTTCTTCTTTTATCTTTTTCGTTCCCGCAATTTTTTATTCATTTCGCGCTCCTGTATTGAAGTCGTGACGTCAGTCAGCGCCGTCCCGCGGCTATTTCGGTCAGTTAAAATGCCCGAGGTTGTGTTTAGCGATTCAGGAGCCATGCGCTATAATTAAAATGGGGAGGTAAGCCGTCTTATTTGTCAAAAAAGCTACGCGTCTCATTGTCTCCTCTTTCAGGAAGTCTTCGTCGCGAAGAATTAATTTCGAAAGGGATCCTGAAAGTAATTCACGATGCTTAATTAAGTTAAGTGTTGAACTGACTGGTCGCTCGTCAAAGAAAACGAAAAATGAAATTTAATTGTTTTTTGTGACGCTGAAAAAGACGCGAATCGTTTTTGGAATGGTGTCAATGAACTGAGGCACGTGGACCGTGTTTACAAGAGCCCTCGAACAGCCGCGTGTGAAAACTTGCCACAACTTACCAATGAAAACAAAGTGTTCAATTTCTAATCTTAATTACCTTTGACTGGAACTCTCTTATTTTTAAATGGTGGAAAAGTATACTAAAATCCTGGAAGAAACTGTTATGTTCAATATAGTCTTACAGGGTAACACTTCGCATGGTACTAAACATGTATATAGTTGTAACCAACTTATATAAGAAACATATTTCTATACACTTTTAAAGTGCGTGTTTCGCTGTTGCATTCTTTCATCTCAAACCAATGATTACAACAGTTTTCGTCGGTAATTTTTGAGGTGCATTGCGACAGGTGACCACACACCTATAATTTTCAGTTGGTCAAGTAGATGTTAATTTCCAGGTTGTAAGGTTTGTTCCATTGTAAAAATCAAAGTCTCCTCTCCAGACAGCGTGAAATTCCCAATAAGTCTTCCTAGTTTTTTCCATAATCGATGGGTTGCCCACGACAGCGTCTGTATCTAGTTAACCCGCGCGTTTTAGAACAAAAGGAGATACTTTGTAGTGTTTCTTTAACGAATAAGGGAAATATTAGCATAACACATTCTTGCAGGATAAACTATATTTAGCTGCGCTACTATAGTCTGTTCACTATCTAAAGTCTCTTGGTATACGCCACTTAGCAGCAGCCAATAGGAGACGGTTCGTTTGGGAAGATAGTGGGGGGAACTCAATGTTACTCTTGATTTCGAAGCGTTCACATCGGTCTGCGTTGCCATTTCCACCGCCGCGCCGTTTCCTTGCTCTTGCTGTTCGTGATTGGGTATCCGTCCTCCCGCGCGAAAGTTGTGAGGTTCGATGGAAGGGGAAACGTTCGTCATTGGCTACTTGCTCTATGAAGGCCAAGGGACTTTAGATGGTGAACAGACTATAGTTCGTATGAACTAGTACAATGGTTTTATCCTCAACCTTTCTGGATCCGCGGACCTCCTTCCCATTAAATGTTCAGTAGTGCTGTTTAAATAGATTAAAAGCTTAAGTTTTTTTACATTGAAATATAAATATGAAAAAGAACCAAAATTTAAATTTTCATAAAAAACTTATATAATTAAGAAGATGCCATAAAAGAAAAATAGAATATCTAACTTACGGGGGTAACCAATGTTGTCTATATTCAGCTTCTCTGAGCACTCGTGATTGTACACACAGCTGATTTGCTTCCATTCCTTGAACGTGAGTAATGTCTTGCTGTTTTTAGCAATAACGAGAATGACAATAATTGTCTTGGTTGGGGCACAGACCTGATCTGTAAATGAGATATAATAGTCTTGGCAAATAACATTTCTACGAAAAGGGTTACAAATTTAATTTACAGCAAATAGTACCTACGGTTCCTACAAAACACACACGCACACACTAAAATGACATAACTAGAACGCTAATAAGATTTTTCCTCTTGGATATTTTTCATTAATTCATGTCGTCTCCGCCCATCTACCCAAAACTACTAAAATCCGTTGGATAGGAGCCGAGATCTTACTTAACGTTATAAAGAATGTAATATATGCTATGAGACCCTTTCTTTTAAGATATTTCCAAACGTTATCCGACGGGTCTAAAGGGTCTAAATGAATCTAAAGGAAAATCATGCATTTTAAAAAAATATATAAGGTACCAAAATCAACTCGTGAATCCCCTGGAGACAAGATATGGACTCCCGGTTGAGAACCACTGAACTAGTACATTGAAATGGAACCTCTTACGACTGCAGAATTCATGATTCTCCTCTTCCCTCTCACCTCCTCTTTAGAATTTCTCTTGCTTTTCGCGGGACTATACATAAGAAAGTTGTCGGTACGAACATGTGATAATCGAGTTTACTTGATTGATTAATGATTTTTGACCGTTCATGGCAGTAGCGTTGCTTCTTCCAATCGTATTTGGTGGCAGGGCTCTTCATACTTCACTCTAAATTCGTTCCTTGGTCCTTGTTTATTTTCACTATAACCCATTTTGGAGTTGTCCAGTTCACCTCCCATGAACGTGGTGATGGGAGTCAGGGAGATTGACGATTGGGCGTAGAAAATGAAACAATGTACTCGCATTTCTACAGTGATACGTTTTATTAACTTAATTGAATCGGCATATTTTTATTATTTATGGCTGTGCTATGGTTTATTGTTTTGTAGTGTGTTACTCGTCGCATAATATTGTTATTGGTTGATAATAATAGCGGTAACGTAGTAATTATGGTCTACTGAGAATTCTTAGTTAACTCACCTTCATTGATCGCGTTCAAAGGGTAGTACCTACCATCCTTTATGATTTCTAATAAAAGCAAGTTGAGGTGAAAAAATTAAAATCTTTGCCTATGGAAAATCGAAGTAATTTCTTATTTAACTGTTACGAAAACACCGACTTCCTGGAAACGTTTCCGATGTTTCAGCAGCCACATTTTTCCTCCGGAAGGAATACCCGACGAAAAAGACGCCACGTCGCGCCGATAAGCGGAAGTCTCCAAGCGCCACCATATTTACACGCACGCATCGGCGCCATCTACGGCAATTCGTCTCGGGACACCCGATACTCCAAAACCGTCGCAAAACCATGACTCATTTAGGAGGACGAGCAAACGGACACGCAAACGAGATTCTCATGCCTCTCCTCACCTAAGGGTGTCTCCAAGGTCGACCAATGGGGAATGAGAACGACGAGGCCAGCCGTGTGCGTAGGTGGTTTGTTCAAAGAGGTAGTAGCTTTATGGCGTGCGGGTGCAGAAAGGAGAGTGATGTATTGTCCACGCCTCCCCTCGCCTCCTCTCCCTCCCTTTTTACCCCCTATTCGCCGCCTCCTGCTCTGCCCCTTTTTACCCCCCCGCTCAACCTTCATTTCCTCCCCTTTCCTCGCCCCTCTCCCCCCCGAAAAACCCCCTTTCTGCCCTCATTTCGGGTCCCACACGGACCCATTCCTCCTCACCTTATATTCCTGCCATACTCTCCGAGACCGGGCTCTCTACTGAATAATGCACGCCCCTCTACCATGCGACTACGACAAACTTTCTACTCCTTCTGTCACCTCTCCTTCATCCCCTTCCACCTCCCGTCTCCTCTTTCTCCCACTCTTCCTCTCCTGCCATACACCTATTCTACCCTTCACTCCTCCTGCGACCGTCCCTCTTCCCTTAATCTCCGCCCTCCTTTTCCCGCCGCCCCTTCTTCACATTTCTCCTCCTATCTACCTTTGCTCTACTACCCTCTCATTACCCTTATCCATCTACTCCTGCATCTTCTCATCCCCATTCCTCTTCTACCCCTATCTTCTCCTTTGTCTGCTTTTCCACTCTTTCCCTCAGTTATCTTTTTATTTTCCTTTCTTCTTCGTCCATCTGTCCCTACTCTTTCTCGCTATTCCTGCTCTTCCTTGCCTTGCTTTTCCACTATCTTATCCTTTGTTTCCCGTTTCTTTTCCTTTCCGACTTATTTATGTCTCCGTTCGTTCTTCTCTTCGCTCTTTTTCCACAGTTATCCTACTATTCCCTTTTCATCCCATCCTTTCCTCTTTCGTATCGCCGATTTCATTACGAGACACTCCTTCAAGACACTTTTCCTCAGAAATTCTTCGCAATCCTTCACGTTAAGGTTAAGGAAAAAATCCTTAGGGTCGTCGAAGTATGACACACGTCCGTTAAGACCCAAGGGAGCATTTTACGCTTCCCGCGAAGCTATGATGAACAATCGAACAGTACTATTTGACATGGAGAAATTATTGAAACACCTTGAATGTTGAAATTTTAACGCTAATTAAATCTCAAATACAGATTCAATTTTCACTAATGCGATTCCTAAAAATCATTATGCTATCTTCCAATTTAAGCTTATATGCGGTCCGTTGAAGCATACGCAAGTATGTACCAATGCGGCGTTCCTAACCTTCAATGTGGTCCGCCATGCAGGAAAGTTTGCTTAGTGCATCGTACATTTTCCTCGTCCGGATAACTCCTTGGAGTGGGAATTTTATATAATAAACTTCCTTTTTCGTACGTTTGTCTAGCGTCTCTTGATAAAATGTATGTAATTCGGCGAATTCCTTACGTTGTTCAAAGTTTTTGCTCATGGCATGCTCGTGCTCGACAAATATTTCGATTTCGATCGATAGCTTTACATGATATGGTATCCTCGAAAAATGTTAAGGTATCTTTATAAAATATTTCTTCTGCCTATTATTATTTTTTTTTAAATTTTGTTGAAAAGGTAAAATAAGCTCTTACTTATGGTGAAATTTGTAGTTATATAGTTCTTAATCTATGGCTTCATAAAAAGAACCCATTCATTTACATTTCTATTACCTTTACGTAAATTCGAAATTTCCAAGTGCTCATTTAAAGTATTGGTCTCAAAAGTGGGCGATAGCGCCCACCAGTGTACATTTTAGGACTTTTGGTGGGCGCTTTTATTGTTAATTTGATACAGAAAGTGGGCGATAAAATTATCAAAATATAATAAAAGTAGGCGGTGAATCAGAATCGGTTGAAGATATAGGTACGATTTAACGGAAACAATTCGGAATTAAAATTAATGACTTATATATAGAAATTGAAATCCATATAGGTGGAAACCTACCTAATAAAAATAAATATATGGATTTGTTACTTTTTCGCTTTGGCATATTCAAGAATACACTTGTCTATGCTACATTTATGTCGAGAACATCTCTATTCTTTGCGTCATTTCGGTTATATTTTTGCTTATGGAGGAAATACTCTATAAGTTGTCTCTCGAGCAGTTTGACAATCCAATGACGTCACTTCCGTTGTTGTGGCATGTCGCAATCGTTTATGATTCATTCTCCATAAATTGAAAGGCTAAAATACGTTTGATCATTTTATATTTGCCTCTGTGACCACAGTGGTTAAAAATTCTCGAATTTATTCTTTCCATGCTAGATTCGCACGGCGAGATTATTAGACCTTTTTATTCTTTTTTTCCTTTTTGACCTATAAAAAATAAAATTGAATCATTTTCATTAGAGAAAGCAACCTGAATGACCCAAATTCTCAAACTAATTTAATTTAAATTGATTCATTTTTCATGAGGATCAACTTTTAAAAATATGCGACTCGTTATTTTTCGTTTTTTTATGGGCGGTTAAATAATTCATAGGAAAATTGCCATTTCAAAAGTCAAACATTAATTCGCGGAAATAAGGCAATTAACTTCACTCTTTTCGGTTTTGCTATGTTTTATGGATCATTAACTAATTTGTTTGAAAAATCAGTTTTAAAACATTATGTTATTTTCAACCGATTCGGAGAAATTGATGGCGCTAAATTGGCAACACTTCGATTATTTTCATTAGCAGATTGTGATTTTCATTAGCAATTTGTGAGTCCTAAGTGTTAGTTTTCGCCATTTTCTAAAAGAATTATTGCACTGGAACTTGTTAAGCAGTTGGAGAGTTGAGGATATTCCTGGAAGCGTGAAGAATTTAAAAAATAAACTTATGTTAATACCATAAATCAAATTAATAAAGAAAACATCCCCTTTTGGGAACTGATGTCGATTTACATTTTTTATTTAAATGAAATTTTGAGAGAAACTTTACTTAAGTGAAATTTTATTAAAATATATTTAATATATTTTATGGTATTTCTAAAAATTAAATCGACATGTTAATCGTAATCTCCCATCTGCGGCATTTACCACAACTTTTGGATTCACATGAAAGGAGTCTCTAAAAATAAGTTTTTCATTATCACAGACTTTTAGAAGCATTTCACACGTCATCTGCTTCGCTCCTTTCTCGTAAGCGTTCATACCATCAAGATTGAAAAGTGTGCTTGTTAACCCTGGTAACGAGGCAAATTGTCAGTTGAACTTAAACTTCTATGGTTGGGGATATCCTGTTTCCAGTCTGTTGTCGTTCCGGGGTGATTCTTTTCCGTGAAACACCAAGTTTGTTTGTTTCTCTGGAAATTTACGTCGTTACAACTGACATCTTTAGGTCCAAACTTGGCTCGGATGTAATGATAAAGGGTCTCATGACGAACGCTTGCATCCCGCAAATACCGTAACGAGAAACTCTAGCCAATGACTTCGAGTTAAAAAGCCGTTAACAGTTGTGTTCAGAGTGTGTTTACGCATTGCTGTTAATTTTGAACACTTGCCAAGTACATCCTAAAGGTTTGCTTAGCACTTATTGTCATTAGATCCCACACACGACTAGAAAAACAGCTCGAGCAATACAACTCGCGACCTTTCATTTATTTATTTCCGCGTGTCGTGAATGCATCCCGAATGAATTTGTTTTAAAAAAATTAATCGTAAATTCTCATTGGTCCATTCTGTATGCATGAATATTATTGAGGATAAAGTTATTACGAGTATAATGTTTACATCTTGGCTGCTGAGATTTATTACTTTTCCATTGATAACAACCGTCTGCGTTATGGTTCCAAAACCCCAAAAAGGTATAACCGCCACCACCGTAGAATTTTATTCTCGATTCATTAAAGTTTGGGAAAAGTTTTATTCCTCCGGTTCGAAATAGATTTGGGATTTAATGAAAGCGACTTTATTAGTAAGATCGGGAAGGGAATGCGAAAAGGAATTTAATTTCGAGGATTTGCCTATATGACCCGAACCATTTTATAAAAGGGAATAACTCGTCCCCTATAAAATCTCCTAATCTATTTCCGACGCATTAATTGGACGGAAGAGTCATTTTGTCAGCGTTTACGCGTAAAACTCCGACCATTCGGTACCGGTGTCGATGGATTGACAGGAACCCTTCCCATCCCGTATCGGCGACCTCCGCAGAATTTGGGTTAACTACGGACGTTAATTTCGACAGTCTAAAAACGGGCCCAAGAAGAACACCGTTAAAGAAAACCCAAAAAACCCGCTATCAAAACCGAAGTTAAAGATTCCCTTCTGCCGTCTTTTAAAACGGCGATATCGCCGAAGCCATCTCGCTGCATCGCATGCGTTATTTTTTTTTCTTCCTCCTCCTTATTCCCCGAAAAATATTCCCGGTAACTTTTGCCATTGCGTGCCATTCCTCCTCCTCCTCCCAATTTCTCCCCCTCCTCCCTACCCCCACTTCCCTTCGGCATTTCTCTTCACGGCGTCCCTTCGTGCTTCTGTGATTCCCACCCCCCCATTTCTCCTCCCCCTCCCTCCGCCCGCCTGGGTCCCCCCTTCGATCCCCACCCCTTTTTGTTTCGCTCTCGTGTGTGCTTAAGACAGACTGTCTGCCTCCGGTCGTTTTCCGACGCGCCGCGGCGCCTCTGTGTCGCCACCATCGCCGCAGTAAAGTTCTACTCTCTCTCTCTCTTTCTCTTTCTTTCTCTCCCTGCCTCCTCCCTCCCTCCTCCCACCGACCTTTCTCCTCCCAACTTTCTCCCGATTCTATCCCGCAGTATTTTTTTCCTTTTCCCGCGCGCAGTACTTTCTCTCCTTTCTCTCCCTCCATCCCACTTTCTTTTTCCCGTTATCTCCCTCTCTTTCACCCTCCGCTTTCTTTTACAGCTCGGCTCGCCTCAGAAATTCTCCCTTCTCCCTTCTTTCTTTTTTTTTTTTTTAATGTCCCTTCTCCCGAAATGAGTGCCGTACTCCGAAAACATCCCGGGGACTTTATTACTAAAAGTGACACAGGCATTTGGTTTGCGTTATTGTCATTTATCATGCCGACATCTTTTCTCCCCCCTCCTCCTTTCGGATGGTTCCGTAATTGGTCGTTAGAGGGTGTTGTCGCAGGAGGGTGAGTTTTTGGGGGTTGGGAGGGAGGGGAGGAGAAAAGATTTTTGGAAGCGTTTTTGAGTTTCTTAATTTTTCGCTCCTTTCGAAGAAAATGACACGGATTGACGTCACCTCCGACGTCTTAGCTCCGTATGTATCTTTGCTCGAGGTTTCGTTCGCTAATACCATTTGGAGTGGAATTGTTATTGCGGAGGAAGGAAGATATAAACATCGACGATTCTGTTTCTTTTTTTCGTTTCCATCTATTAAGTGGTTTAAAGTCACTTTTCTCTGGTTAGGTCGAAGGTTAAACATGCGTATGCGTGTGTGGGAAATTTTGAGGTTGGAAATTGATCGCCTCAGGATAGCTATATTTGCAAAGTATTCCGTTTATATTAACATTATTATATTGAAAGCCGCCGAGTTGGTATGGTAGGGAGTGTCGTTGTTTATTTTTTAGGCGCGTTTCGCTTACAGCGTGAGCGCCTATTATCGTCAGTCGGTCCGTCCGTCCGTATGTTCGTTCTCGGCTTCTACCGAACGGATTTTCATGAAATTTGATATTAAGGACACAATCAAATATAAGAAGAAAATCGAAAAAATGAATCTCGTACACCAATCAGGGGTACAACTTTACTGGTGACAAAAAATTAAATTTCCGTCATATCTCGTAAAGTATTGTTCATATCAAAATATTTTTCAAATAAAAGTTGTAGAACTGGTATACATTTTTATCGTTGAAGTAGCCGTTATCAAGAAAATCAAACAAAAACGTCTTAAATCGAGTTGAACTTAGAAAATATCTTGCATAGTTGCTAACATAAACAATCTCAGAAACCAACGTTTAATTTACTTACGTGTGCATGCAATATTTTTAAATAGGAAGAAAATGGATAATTTATGATGAAGAAAAGAACTTTAAAACGCTATTTCCCTTACGTACAGGTATATAATTTCTTTCTAATACTCGATTGCACGAAACGCGCCCATTTGTGATACGTTGTACACTTTCCTAACTTGTTATCTTTTAAGGAGAACCAAGGTAGAAGATTACGTATGACACTGATATTTTGGCGCTTCGCACCCCCTGCCACTCACTAACCGTTGGAATTTTGGAGTGAAATGTAGATGTGGATGATGGAATATTTCAATGCGACTATATTTGCCAGCTATTCAAAAGGGTAAATATTATTCACGAAAACGTTTCGCGCGCGTTGTTTGCGGCCCGTTGGCCTGTAAATTTATCTCCGAAAGTAATTAGATTCACGACACAAATGCTACATTGCCAATTTCTCGGACACATACTTCCATTTTCTATGTTTTGAAATTGTATGCCATCTGTTGGTAAAATATTCTGAAACCGAAATTTTGGTGTACGACACTCGTGTGTTTTTTTTTTTAAACATTTGTAATGAAAAAAATTTCAGACAAAGATTTCCAGCCACGCATCTGCTAATTTCGCCAATGCGCCCGGCGGCGATAGTTGACTTTTTCCCCCGCGGACCAAATCAATTTATTTCGACGCTGACATTTTCGCGAAATCACGGGAAATTTATATCCTTATACCCGGTGCATAAAATATCGGTTTCCACTTGGAGTCGGGGATTATCAATGCAAAAGGTCGACCCGTGATTAATGACGCCGAGGAAGGGAGAAGAGAGAAAGAGAGAGAGAGAAAAAAATAAACCCGATCCATAAATGGACAATTCTCATCTTTCCGACGCGAATTAACGCCGTCACCCCCTCACTTTTCCTCTATCTAAACACATCACTCACTCACCTACATATTACTCCTCCCTCCCGCACCCGCGGTTGTCAATCATTCACGTCCACCGCTCACCTCTCTCCGTCTCCTCCATCCCTTCTCCCTTCCCCGTCCACCTCGCGTTTCCGTTCGACTCCTTCGTCCCCGCGATTCTCCTTCTCAACCCTTCTCCATCTCTCTTTCGATTCTTCTTCCGTATGTTTTTGCGTGCGCACGCATTATTTCGTCGTGAATCATTTCGTCGCATTCATTTCGTCGCACACATTTCGCCGCAATGCCATGTTGTCGTATGCTAATTTCGTCGCAGTTCAGTTTGTCGCAGCCACATAATGTCGCATTATTGTTTAGTCGCACGCGACTAAACAGTAATGCGACATTATGTGGAGAGTTTCTCATATAAAACTGACAGGCAGTGCTGTAGTGGAGGGTATACGGTGGTATACGCCGTGTACCCTCTGCTTTTTTCGAGTGAAGAGAGTATACCCTCTGCATTGTCGAACAAATGGCGTATATCCACGTCTTACGAAAAATTATACAGATCGATTGAAAAAAACCGCTCATACGTTTTCTCCTGGCATCGTAACAACGTTACTATCGTGTAATTTGCTCTAAAAACTGGGTAAGAACCCTCCCTCAAAGTTTTACCTTAGTATACAGTATACTCTCTGCTTTTTTTTACGACTGCAGCACTGCTGACAGGTCTAAACAAATACCATGAGAACTTCGCAATAAATGGCGATATTTTTAGGATGGTCCACCGCCGAATGAGCGAGGTTTGGACTACTGTCAAATTGCCGTTGTTATTTTCGACAAAACGCATGCGACTAAACAATACTGCGACATTATGTGTCTGCGACAAACTGAACTGCGACGAAATGATCATACGACAATATGGCATTGCGGCGAAATGTGTGCGACAAAATGAATGCGACGAAATGATTCACGACGAAATGATAAGGATCCATATTTTTGTCTCGTACACTCGCCTCTTCTTTACACGGCCGCGTCTACGTCTTGTAATTCGACGGATTAGCGGGCGGCAGCGTCGGCGTTTTCCACAGTAATGGTTCACATACTAACAATGGAAGGGATAAGGAACTTGGCCGAAGTTCTCGTTCTGACAGTCGATGTCATGTGTTTTTTTATCACCGTCATCGTATGTAGGATAGATTTTCATCAGTTCTACGACTTCGTTGACTTATTTTTCCGACCTGTATGTTTGTATCGGTTTTAGCTTAACTTCTTCTGTCGTTATTCGATTCACATCCACCAGTATGTACGTGACGATATGTTTGGTCATAATTTATGTTTTTCTCCATTTCCACGTTATATGTTTAAATCCTCTCTTCTTACCATCCTCTATATGTATTAACTAATGTCCTCCCTCGTTCCCTCCTATTCTTCACCTTCTCCCTATTTGTGTGGGTGTTTTTCTTCTTGGGGCGTTTCCTTAGCTGCAGTAATATAATTATCGTAGGTTTTTTCCTCGCTCATTTATATCCCCCTAGTTGATGTTCTTTTTTTCATTCTTATGTTCTCATTTACTATTTTATGTTAATTTCTTTTGCAGGATGTACGGAAAAATAGACCATTTAATCTCATTATCTCCTAACGTAATCTATGCGTGTATTATTCCCCTCCCTGTCTTGTTCGCTTACTTTTTACTCTGTGCCCCATCTTCATTTCTGTCGAAAACTTTCTTCCTTTTCTTTCATCTCCGCCCCCGCCTCTCCCCATATTTTTACCCTCTTTTCTCTTTCCACTTCTTCGTTCTCTTTCCTCTTAGCCTCCACCATTCTCTCTCCTTCGGAAAAAACGACCTTTGAGTCACCATCGGCAGAGAACCGTTAAGATACCTCTCGAATTTACATCAAGGTTACATGAATGCTTTATGAATTTCCCTATCCTGGAGGATACTTGGCTCGGTTGATCGCTGGCGTTTACGCCCTCTCTCCCTCTCTCTCTCTCTCTCTCTAGCCGTTAACATGTTAGTGTACCAGCCATTTTAAAAATAAGCGCAATTGGTTTAGAAATATTCCTTTAAAGTCACGCCCAACGCGTACAAAAAAACAAACTGTGGCGGCATCCAACTACAGAGTTTTTTTTTTGACAAACTCCACCGATATTTTGGCACGGATTTTAAAAGAATAAGATGAGGATAAATCCAAAATAACGCGAATATCTGGAAACATATCTTCAAATAAACATTTCAGCGTGTCGAGTAATCCCCGCGTGCGAATGAGGATGACTTCCGTGGTTTCTGTCACGCGCGTAACGTATTACTCCGATAAATCCTCATCTCTGGGGAGATTGGATGCGTTCCCAAGTATGTGAGACTCCACTGCTCAAAGAATTTCTCTAACATAAGTGCAAGGGAAGGAGAGCGATTTGCATGCAGAAAGAGAGTCTGAGAGAAGAATACTAAAAGATTCAAGCTGCCGCATCGGGGGTGCGAAAACCTAAGGAAAAATGGTAGACTTTGGATCGTTGTCAGAGGTACTCCTTCCATTTATGACATTTTCATGTACCTTTTGTCGAATATAATCTACAAAAATTGCTGAGTGAGATATAAATGATACATTTCTCTGATTTGTGATATTTTGTCAATGAATCTTTAGCACTTTAAAGTAAAATGTTTCCAGCGCTAAAAATCTACCATCTTTTCGTCTGTCTCCCAATCCAATTGATGTACATTCTTTCTTATATTTTTAGTGGTTTTTTTAAAATCCTGTAATGTAATTGTCCGTCTGTCCGGTGAAATACTTCTGGACCGTTCAAGTCAATGCAACTTAATTTTGAAGAATTGCTCGTGGATATAAGTTCTTCCCCGGGTTGAAATTAGGAGACTCCAGGGGCAGCCTAAGGGGTGTATTTTGGGACAGAATGAGAAATAAAACATTAAATTAGCGAGCTACTTCTACGCCTTTCAAGTTAGACCGACCATATCTTCAGGATAGTTTTGGCTTGTGACGGTCGTGAACTCTATTGATTTTGGGGTTTTCCTGTTATCAGGATTAAAAAAAAAACCTTTATTAACTTTCTATACGGGTCCGTTACTACGGTAAATTTTCGTTTTGTAAAAATCCGCCCTTAATATCGGATTCGTCATTTCTTTCTTTACTTGTTTTAATGTTTCTTCCTCTTCATATCTCTCCTTGATACATTTTTCTTTGCATTTATTTGAAAATTATTTCCCTGCGAACGAACGAAAGCGTCTGTCATGTGTATCCATCGCATCCGACGAAAAGAAAATGTCCAAGGTATCTGTCGATTCTGGTGATTATTTCTATGTATTTTCTTGCGCACAGTTTTGGAATTTATTTAATGTCATCATCGCCAACATGTACTACTATTCTATGTATTTTTTGGACTTATAAAATTCTGAGTCGTCGGTTAACCTCCATTATTCTGTTCCTCGTCATTCCTATTTTTCGAAATTATTCTTATTTGTTCTAATCTCTCCATATTCGTCCCTATCCACCTCTTTCTCTCCCTGTTTCGCTTTATTCTTCCTTTCATTCATCCCTTTAGCCTTCTTTCTTTCTCTTTTATTGTCGGTAAACTTCTGAAAATGGCTCCTTCACCATGACGTACCTTAAGACTTCCAAAGAGACGGCCGCAGTCATTTATTTCTGCTTCTGAGGCTGCTTTCCCTTATTTTCGTCGGTTTCGTTTATTTGTTTTTATTTTTTTTAAGTTTCCCGTACGAGTAGGGTCGCAGTAAACAAGTTCTGATTGTCGACACTGAGGCAGGCAGTCGGCGTATGACCTTATATAATGCGTATATATTTGGGATTTTCGTGCGACATAAAATTTTGTCGACGCGGAGTAGTTGTTTTAGATCGGTCGTCTCTTCCAAAAAATACGAGGAACTACACTGATTTTACGGCGCGTGCATTTGATTTATCATCAGACGTTTTTTATTGTTTTTGCAATAAATCGTTTTTTATGCTTTTCTTACGCTGCTGCATTCAAGGTTCGAATAGATCAGTGTTTCCCAAACTTTTTGACCGCCCGAATCCCTTTTTATAATGATCCAAATCTCGCGAACCCCCTCCTAAAAATAAAAATTTTCAAGGATTGTCTTTCTTACCTGAGTATAAATTATTAAATAATATATATTGTAAACAGTTTTTATATTTATTAATTTAAGTATACAATATTTATTATAAAATTATTTCCACCTTTTATATATACGTTTCCGTTGCTTATTTGCGTGTTTGTAACCTTGTGGTCATATTAGTAGTAAGGGGAGCAGGGTAATTTTTATTTGCATTTTAAAATTACGAAGAATTATCATGAAGATTTGAGATTTAAAACAAATCCCAGAAGTATAAAATTTACTTTTTTTTGCAATTTACGTACAATATTATGTCTCAACATTCGTCCTTGTCCCTTTAGTTAATAGTGTATTACAATTATATTATCCGCCATGATATCGATTTGTGCATTGTTTAAAGAAGACAATGGTCTTCTATCAACTTATTGCTTACAAATACGAAGGCCTATGCAGTTTTCGTTGTTACGAAAGGCTCCTCTACGTAGTGAAAAGGGAGCGATGATTTTTATTCCTAAGGCTGATAAAATAGGTTTAGCTCCAGACATTCTTTTCGTGCTTCAAATAAAAGTTTGATATAAATATTGTTTATCTAATGAATTATTTTGCATTTCAATAAAAAAGTATTTATATAGATTTTGTTAAAAGCTTGAATGCCAGCGAGGACCAAATTAAGAGATTTACCAAAAAACTTTGCTCGCCATTACGGATTTGTTTGCCGCGATCCTCCTGAAACATCTCGCGAACGCACTGGGAGTTAGCGAACCACAGTTTGGGAACCTCTGGAATAGATCGATGGACGATTTTTACTATACTATTGCGTGTGTGTGTATATACACATTTATTTATGCGTGTCTTTTTATAGATTTTGCATGCGATTGACTTGTTTTGAGAATAATACGATTAAAGTTGTTTTATTTTTATTAGCTCTTTTTATTTTCTCAATACGTAGTACAGGAGAAAAAGTCGAATTCGAGATTTCAAAAGAAACACACGTTTTGAGGTTCCCCGACTATTACTATTTTATCGATGACTTTTTGTGTGAGAAAATATTAACTATTATTAATGAAGAGCCTGCATCATAACCGCTTATGAGCGACAGAAACGGCTTGCGAAAGTCATTATTACACGCTAGTGGAATAATTTACATTCGATTCGATCTTCATGTCATCGGTTTTTTGTACTTATGGCACGTAAAACCATGGTAATGCATTTCATTATTTTACACAAATGTTGGGATGACAGTATAATTTATTTATTTATAGCCTCAGACAATAACATCTAATTTGATGTAACACAACGCAATTTATATAATCATAGTCTATCGAAATATGAAAGTTTTTGAATTTCTAATGCTAAAATTACGAAATTTATTTTCATCTCCATGATGAATGTAGATATGTACTTCAGAGTATCAAGTTCTTTATTTATTGTGATTAATATTTGTTTTAAACGTAAATTATTTTATATAATTCATTTAACTTTTAATAAATGAAAATTCCTTTTAATTAAAATATTTCGGAGCAATAGGCTGAGTTTAAATTTATGGATGATCAGAAAGCATTCCGAAATCTAATTTGATTTTTAACTTAATATCATTTATTACAATTTTTCAAAAAATTCCTGTAATTTTATTCATTTTGCGTGGGCTCAACGAAAATAATATTGGCAGTATTAGGATGGGCAAAAACAAATATTTCGAAATGATTACAGGATTTCTTGTTCATTCCGTATATCGCAGAATCAGTGTTGCACAATGTGTCAAAAGATCATGTTTGTATTTTTTAAAAACTTGCGAGGGGTAGCTAAAGTATCTGCTTTCAAAATAGACGCTCTCGTATTCGAACCGTGTCTGTTTACGTGGGCCTGTGCGGAATTCATTCCGCGTAAGCTGTGAAGTTACTGGATATTCTATATCTTTACCTAAATAAACACGATTTATTATCGTATTTTTTATGTTTCTATTCCTGCAATCCTCTCTGAAACACCTTCAGATCAAGCTTGATCATTTTTTCTGTCTTTCCCATAACTGGTTTGCTTCGTAAGAGATGTTTTATCCTAGATTGGTAAAGAAATAGGATGCGCCGCATTTGCGGAGTGACCTAAACAGGCAGATAGGCATATTCTATTGAAGAGGATTGCTTAGCTCTTGAGGAAAGCAAAAAGAGGCCTGCATGCGTAGAGAGATCAAATTGGCGTCTTTGGTAAGCTTCGATAAATGCGAAAAATTAGAGAGAAGAGGGCTACGCAGGGATACAAAAGAACATACCAGTAAAAGTATAAATGTAGAAAATTGCATATTAACAAAATGTTCATAATAGAGGATAATTCGAAAGAGATGAATATGTCGAAACGGGCAATTTAATCATCATAATGAGCAGTAAAACCGCAGTGTTCTTTAATAAAAAGTAAATTACGCAGGAATCATTTTTGTATCATTATTTGGGAACAATCCTCAATCATTTATAGCACTAAAAATACATTCTTCGTCGCATTTGTCTAATTAAATTTAACGGTTTATGCAGTTTTCAAATTTGAAATTATAGTTATGCTCGCGAGTGCATTATTTTATGTGGGTTACTTTTTATCGAAAACCTATTTTTTAAATTGCGCACTGCGATAACATGAACTATATTTTAAGTTAGTAAGTATTATTTCAAAACTGCATCCTTATAATGGTCTCAGATTTAAGTAAAATTCATGTTTTCAGGGGAAGATAATGTCGTGATGTTAAATTAATGACGTGAGCTTATCAAAATAAACCCGGATGCGTGGAATGGCGATTATATCAAATTCGGAAAGCTGCTCTTCTACTGATGAATCTGACTTGTGTCAAGAATTTAAAAGTTCGTGCCTTTAAAAACTTGTGTTTTCAGTCGTTTAAAAAAAAACATCACGCAATCATTCTCGAAAGGAAGGAAGCCATTACTATTCCGGGATCCCGAATCTGAATCACACGTCGAGCGTTGCCCTATTTGGGTCTGTCCTTTTCCTGAAGAAACAGAAAAGCGTGACGTAAGGCCCAGAAAAATGCTATTCTTTCGACCTCATGCTATTCATTTCTCATGTTACCCGATGGTTTATGCTTATAAAACCTTCTCTGGTAGACCGCGCGTACTCATTTTCTCCACTTTAATGTATTTTCGAGCAGTAATAGAAGTATTCCAACGCGAATCAACATGTTTATGAGGTTTTTTGTATAAAGTTAAAAATTAACATTGTTTTTCTGGAATACTAACTCCCGGATATTGTTATATTTGGAATATATTTTTCTAATTTGATATTTGTACGCCTAAAATTTCTGTGAGCGCTGTATCTGAGATGAACAAGACGATTCGAATCTCCCAAAAATTTAATAAACTTCCCAGAAACGAGAATCGGCGATGCAAACAAATTACCTCAATGCGCCTCATGCAATCAGATTCCCTCGAATAATAGCGAGTTGCAAGAGTAAATCCCTACTGCGTATTTCCGCCTCATATTATTACCGGAGTTTAATCTTAATTGTAGGCTACTGGATCGTGTTCCTGGAGAAGGATATCCTCGGGGATCTCTCTTTATAGAGCGTATTCCTGTTGTGTATTCCATTTCCTTGATATTCACTCACCGAAACGAAATGATCTGTCCATAAATTTCGCTGTCCGTTGGAAGATGAAACTTTAAGAGAGAAAAAGGGTAAACCCTCTCTCTCTCTCTCTCTCTCTCCCTATCTCTATACCCTCCTAACAATATCCCTCACGAATTAATATGGCGCCGCCTTTTCTAAACATTTTGAGACACATGAGGGTGACTCGCCCAATGTCCACACATCGGGAGAACAAGGGCATAGTCAGGCAGGCGCCTGTTGCGTCATTCTCGACGCCCTCCCCCCTCCTTTCCCTTCCACCCTCACCCCTCTCTCTTCCTCCATCTCTTCCGTCATTTCCCCCTCCCTCCCTCCCACCCACCCACGCACCACCTCCTCTCTCTCTCTCTCGAGATCCTCCACTTTCTCCCCTCCCCCCCTTTTCCATTTCCCTCTTATGTGTCCTTCTCTGCCTGTTTTCTTTTACGCTCCTCCTCCAAGAGTCCGTAACCCATCATCCACTGAAACACGGAGACTTTTCTTGTTGCATGACCTCTACGAGGTTACGTTACAGGGTTGCTGTTTTTTCCTCCTTTCTCGGGGAAGCGTAGGGAATTGTCGTGGTTAAAACGGAGAGAAGTTCGTTTGTCATGCTGGCAATATTTATCGAGCGAAGAGGAAATCTCCGCGGGAGTTTTTCCGTTATTTTTCCCCGTGATATTATACTGTTGTGTCGTTTTTTTTGCAGACTAACTTGGTGATTATCGTTAGATTTTTTGAATTTCCATGATGTTTCGCCATTTTTGAAAATTCGCCTTGTGGTAATGCTGCAAAATACCGCGTCAATGTTTGGTCTTAAATTCTCTTTTCTTCCCGTTAGATATTAAAATGAGTCAATTTCAAAATAAATTTTATTCTTTTAATAATTTTCAACATAATTCCTAAATTCTCAACGACTGTTATAATTGGGCAATGATATACATTTTCAGTTTCCGATAAACTTTAAAAAATCGTGATTTCTTCCTTTTAATGGAAAAGTTTCATCCGAAATATTTTGTTAACATTCATTCGACGGTTCACTTCCGATGAATTACGTGAATTACCCTCGTGGGTTTATACGGCTTATCATTTCCATCGTATTTCCCAATTTATTTCTTTTGAAGCTTATTTAATTCGTCATTATCCACTTCTGTCGTACTCTTCTCTCACTCTCTTCCTCTCCTCTTTCGCTGTACTTCGTAAAGTGTCTTCGCCGATAGCGGGATCAATATCTGTTCCATCCGCGTGGCAGGCTTTCCATTTTATTTTATTCCAGGCTTTAATACAATTCTTTGTCACTTTTTCCTTAATATACATGGAAAACCCAATTAAAGTCCGTTTCATTTAACGCCAGAAAAGTTTAACGCTAAAATATTACTTCGTAAATGATTATTAAGTTTAATTTTAAAAAAATACGAGGGTGGTTCAAATGAGAACAGCAAAAGTGAGTTCAATAATGATTATTAAATGATAATATATAAATAAATCCATGAACTATTTTGGTGAAGGAAGACATGTATCGTAAGAGTAGTTTGTATGTATGTACACCACGCACCCCCATTTTATTCATTAATTTGTCAATTTTAGTTGTATTTCCTTTTATGCACAATATGATGATGGTGTTTTTTTTATATTGCCACTGAGTTGAAGGCGAGATTTGAGTTATTTCATAATCTAAGTTTCTCGTAAAATATGTATCAAACTCGGTAGTGCTGAGCCCGGAAATTTTCCTCGAAAGATTTTGCATAGCACAAAATTAGGCAGTGAAAGCTGCGGTATCAGCTTCTCATTGCCATTCCACGTGCGTCCACTTCATTCGGCTTAAAATGAGATTAGTCTGGTCCATCTTCCGTAAACTGTTCCGACTTCTATGGCTACTTTTACTTCTCGAGTGGCATAAAGTACTGCATACCGTTCATTTTAGTTTCGTAATCCGCTTTCGCTTTCTTCCCAACTGTCATAACTTTCAAACTCACCCTCTTCTGTCTAACAATAAGTAATCCCAAAAGGAGTCTCGGATACCCCATCCAATAGAGACGTTGACCTTTCCAATTCATTCTCGATAGAAGCGGATCTCTGATAGGATCCGCTCGCAATAAAACTTTAAGATACAGCTCCGCGTAGAAAACCTTTCTAAATCGAGTTACGGAGAGATTCTTCGGGCGAATCTGAGTGTCTACAAAGGATTTGACTAACTTGCTTACCGATTTTCATTATTGAATGACGGGTTCATAAACGGTGGTTGACGCATGAATCGACTATTTTTTTATACCCTTAATCCCATTCATTCGAGCGATGGAAAATTCTCCAAAAATTTATTTGCCTCACTATAATAATTTTTTAAAGAGATAACGGAGGCGTGCGTTTCACATTTATTTTGATCTTTTTTACACGTTTAAAAGGCTAGTTTTTGTTTCAAATCCCACGTCAGTCATGAATTAACGGTTTAAGTTTTTAATGAAAGTTAAAATCCCATTTTAAGAAAACTATTTCAGTAAATTTTCTTAGGTTATGCGAAGACTTTCAACGATTTTAACAGAAGTCGGTCTCCATTAGGCGCGTTTATCTTCCAGCGTGAGGGCCTATTATCGTCGGTCTGTCCGTTCGTCCGTCCGTCCGCATGTTCGTTCTCGGGTTCTACCGAACGGATTTTCGTGAAATTTGATATTAAGGACTTACAATCAAATATAATTAGAAAATCGTAAAAATGAATCACGTACGCCAATCAGGGGTACCACTTTACTGGGGACGAAAAATTAAATTTTCGAAATATCTCGTAAAGTATTATATATATCAAAATATTTTTGAAATAAAAGTTATTGGACTAGTAAAGAAGAATATTTCCTTTCCTCTACTTTTTTATCGTAGGAGTAGTCGTTATCGAGAAAATCAAACAAAAATATCTTAATTCGAGTTGAACTTCGAAATTTTCTTGCATGGTTAATTCTTCATTGTTGCTAACATAAACAGTCTCACAAACAAACGTTTACTTTACTTACGTGTGCATGCACTAGTTTTAAATAGTAAGAAAATGAATTATGTATGGTGAAGAAAAGAACTTTAAAACGCTATTTCCCTTACGTACAGGCATATAATTTCTTTCTAATACTCCATTGCACGAAACGCTCCCATTTGTGATACATTGTAGACTTTCCTAACTTGTTTTATGTATTGTTTTTGAAATGTATTTTAATCTACGATTTATCCACTTTAAATTGAATCACTACAACTGTTATTATTCTCTTCAAAATATCGTCCAAAAAACGAATTACCATATATAATGTTTTACGCTTGTGGAAAACTAAGATTTAAAGATTTTTCTATTATCGTTAATAAGTTTGGAATCCTCGTATGTAGTCGTATCTGTTGATATTCTCATTATTACTTATGAACTCGATTAAAATTGATTACTTGAAAGCATATTTGTCAATATTCGGCCAAACATGCTCATATTTATATATCACTATGAGTTTATGTTACCAACTCAAATGATAACCTCATACCTAAACTCCTTTATTTTTTCTCTTGCTGTCGTTTTGATTTACTTTATTGTTATTTATTTATCGTTTTCTCTTCTTTCCAGCTCCTGCAGTGGTAAACCTCAGACCTTCCATCGATGAACCAGTGGAGAGAAGGCCAGACTTTTCTTCACAAGGTGAGCCTTGAATATAATATTCCACGACTATTAACCTATGCATTTCGCGTCCTTAAACACGATATCTGTCCGTTGTGCTTGGGTTTTATTTTCGTTTGGTACCGGAACAATATAATAGGCAGTCAAATTGTTCCAGAAAATTGAGTTCTTTTTTATCGTGAGTTGAGGCAAGATTCCTTAATCGTAATACCATTTAAACCGCAGAAATGCCTCATATGTACCTTTAACGCCACTGAAGTCGCAAAACGAAAGATTAATTTTTATCTTTAAACTGTATTTTAGCCTTCATTGGCTTTAAACTGTGTGCGGACATTAAGTAAATTGATTTAGTTAGAAATATTTGGTCCCAGCAGATATTTGATATATGACTATAAAATATCCTTATCATCTTCTCTCAGCGTACCTTTCTGGCTTATAAGTGATATAAAGTCCTCCACTTTTGTTCTCCCTTCTTTACTTATAAGTAGAATTCTATTTTCAACAAGTGCCTTGATTTATTGTAGTTGAAATTGAAATATAGTTTGTAAGCAATTATCATCTTACGTTGTATAATAATTATATTTATAATTATATTGTAACTCTTTCGTTATTTCTAGAAGTTTAAATGGAATAGTGTAACACAGCTTTTTGAATTTATTCCGTTACATTAATCTCTAAACTCAATCGTTTTATGTTTGTGGCTAAATGAATTGTTCGTCGACGTGAAAGGAGTCCGCGTTGCTATCGCTTGTAGGTGTGGATCTCAGAAGTCTTTGTTCAGGTTAATGTGTTTTTTTTGTGTAATTTATGTACATTCGAAAGTTGAAATTCAATATCCATGATTACTTTCCAATGTACCGCATCAGTTTGATGGCGACATTACTCACTCAGAACTTTCTCCGAAATTTTGTTCCTTCCGCGGTACGAAAAAAGGATAAGATGAATTGAGCGATAGCATCCTCGTCTTAAGTTATCGCTATCGTTAAGCGAGAAAAAGAAAAAAGCACTGCTCGGTCCAGGAAAAAAAAAGAGATCCGAGCTCGTCGTGAACGCGGATTTGCTAAAATGTTATCAGCGATGGTTTTTTTTGTATCCACGTTTGAAACGTTTCTCGGGTGAAAGCCCTTTACAACCAAAAACAAAGCATTTAGAGCGGGAATCCTATAAATTAGGATTTATATAGCCGTGAAATTGAAATTTTAAGCGGAGAGAAGGCTTTCAAATGATTTTCTCGTCGAGCTAAAACCCTGTTATTTGTCACCTGTGAAAATACCGCGTTTGGCGAACATTTTAATATCCTCTCCATTATTAAATTGGCTGTTCCCTAGTTCTGACGAATTCGCAGTCGAATAACAAAGGGTTTTTTTCAGGTGGATTATTTTTTCATTTGGTTAATGATCTAGTTTTTGTGTGCTAAATCTCTTTCTCTTCCCTTCAAAACTGGTTATGAAATAACCTGAAATAAACTGGTGTTCAATTAGTCGTTCGGTCATTCGTTTGTTAGGGTTCAAAAATACTTCGTCCTCGGCGTGTTTCGCTTTATTTTTTTAACGAATAATATTTTTTGTCATTATTTGACCTACGATTACAATTGTGTTCCTGGTATTTATTTTTATTTATTCGTTGCATGAAGTGTTTTATTTTTTATATATTTAAGTCGAAAATTTGGACGTGTCAATTGTTTTGATTCCGTGTTGAAATTTCGATATATCGCTCTATTTTCATTTGTTTTCACTTCCGGTCAAATAATTCAAAAGAGTAAAGTAATATTTTTCTTTTAAGAGTTGCTTCTTACTGGGCAATAGTTCCATTATTATTTGTTATTTGCTTATATCATACCGTTCATCAAATAAAAAAATAGTTCCATTAACGCCCAGTTTTCAATTTATCTAGAGACCAAATCCTAATTTTATCCTATAAATGGCGCTAAAACTTCATATGTACGTAAAAAATAAATCGATTCGTGATCGTGCGGTATCGATATGTATATCCATCGACAAGTCGAATACATTTATTCGTTCTTATGTTATATTAAATACTTCATAGAAGATAAAATGAATCACACGACATTTGTCTCGAGGAAGCTACGCGTTTTTCTTTATCAACATGCTAAATATAGTGTGCTGCATTCATTTCAAATGCCTTCTGTATATGACACATGGTAATTTTTTTAACATTTCAATAATAAGATTCAATGGTTACGGGTATTGTTGTCCTCGGTAATTTCCGTGAATATGCACTTAAATAAAGACTTAAAGATCGAAAATAAGATTAAAACTTGCTCAAAATGACCGAAGATATGAATTAAATGCAACTAAATCGGACGCAGTATTCATGTTATTTATATTTTTTATCTATATTACTAAAATCCTATTTCTGGTTCTGTCTCTCTCTCTCTGTCTCCCTTTAACGCTCTATACCTCAACCATTTTTAAACTCCGGGAATTTCAGCCGTCTAAGTTTATTTTTATCGAGTTATTCAACTAATTTACTTAATTTGTTATTAAAAACGAAACACACATCCCTTATAAAATATATTCATTAAACTCATATTCAAAACATACCCGTTAAACTAATCTAAATGCAATAGGTACATGGTAGGAACGAAGAAACAGCGAGCAAAAAGGGGGGAGGGGTTGGCGAGCGTCAGCGAGCAGGGGGCTTGCCCCCTAGTGTATGTGTGTACATATATACACACACACACACATACAGGGCCGTGCCGATGAGTGAGGCGGCTAGGCAACCGCCTCAGGCGCCTCTTGAAGGGGGGCCCCAAAATTCGACAAAAATGAAAACCTACCAAAATAAATTCATAAGCCCAGCCCGCGCCCGAGGCGGACGATGGTTGTCCATAAAAAATTATCTGGTGCTGAATATCGCAAAAGAAAGGCTAAGACTCAATTTGAACTGAAAAGGCAATCAGGGTCTTTACATAAATTCCTCAAAGAAGATCTAGAATTGAGAGAATCCGTAACAAGTGAAAATGCGGTTCATTTCATCAATCATAAAAATACACGCAAAATCAAAATAATTGTATCCTATTAAACTAATAAACTATTCCTCATATAACTTGTATAACTCTATGGGCGCCATAATTGAAATCTGCTTGGGTCGCATGAATGTCTTGAGTCAGCCCTGTCTAAGCCTATCATACGATTTCAAATTTTCAGTTAAATGTCTTTAGTTCCACACAAGTAAATCAACTTCTTGAAGTATACTTGATAATAACTTTAAACAAAAGTTTAGATCGATCTGAAATAAAATTATGGATTTAAATAAATAGATTTTTATTATTCCCTATCGTTTTTGACTAACATATAGTAAAATTACTTTTAAAAAATTAAGGGGCGCCATATTATATCTCGCCTCAGGCGGCAAAATGTCTGGGCACGGCCCTGTATATATATATATATATCACCAGTACTTTGATCGCCCTCTGCAATGGGCATTAGCTTTGAGTGTAGGCTGTAATGGATTGAGGAATGCGAGTAAGAGTTGCCTTATTTCCCTACGCTAGGGCGAACAAGTGAACTACAGTCGGAGTAATCCCAAATTGGATGAGGCTTTTCGCTAGAAAACCTTTCAAATGAATGCGGTTGATTAATTGAAAGCCGCTCGGATTTATCTGACGAGCTAGCAATAATACGCGTTATTTTCGAAAATCACATTTCCAAAAAGATCTTTTTGCAGTCACGGAATAGTGTAATTCGAGGATAAGCTTCGTGCAAAATATCGTAAAATAAATTAAATGGATCTTCTTACATCGATTAGTATTTATGGTTTTTCAAAGATTCATTTTAATTTTGTGTGAATAATAATTAGTGTAATATTTCTAATAAAAATCTTGGATTAATAATTTTCTGCCGTCGAAATTTTTTCGGAAATATTTTCACAAAGTGATGAATGAACTTTTCGGCAGATGGAGGGGAAATTAATATTTTTGCGTCGAAACGAGTATTTTCCGTTGTCCCATCCATAAAAAATATAATTTCTGGAAAAACATGATCAAAGAAATAACTTCGATGAACGCTATTAGGGAGACTGCATTGCAGTTCCACGGATATTAATATTGGTTACGTTAGATGTTACGAAGAAACTGCGTTTCTATAATGATCATTATAAAGGTTTTTTTTTTGTAACTCAATTCCAAGCAGAATTTTTGAAAAATACAAAAATATAGCGATAGTCTGATGTACTTCTATCCAGAAAAACGTGCCCATCTCCGAAATTATATCCTAACTTAATCCCCTTTAATATTACTTCCACCTTCTGAGGTATTCTCTTATGAAATATGCTAGCTTTAGGGTATCATTATATCCTCAAAGCCAGCATTATTCCCTTCCTTACTCTAAGGCGAATTTCCTACATCACATTTATCAAGAGTGGGGTAAAAACAACCCACCCGAATGGAGTACGCGGGTAAAAACCAATTTTCATCCGAATAAAATGCCCGGCGACGACAGCATCATCCTGGTTACCTCTGGCGCGGCCAATTACCGGCAGCGATTTTTGCACCTCCTTTATAAATTATCGCAGTTTGATCATCGGAAACTGCGATCTGTTTAAATCTCCATGCCTCGTACGCTGCGTTATTTCCAGGAGTGATAAAATGGAAAGCGATCGTAATTTCATGATTTTTTTTCTCTCTAGCAAATGAGGATGAAGCAGGTATTAGGCGGCGTGATTACGTATGCATGATATTTAGCTTATCTAGTTTTTTTTTTACGAAGGTGTGAAAATTCATGTTTTATGGCTTTATTACCGGTGTTTCTGCATGCTTCGGTGAAGCCAAAGAACGTTTAAAAATTTTAAGCCGCAAAAAGATACATTTTGGGAAAAATATCTTCATGAGTGTTGGAAATTAATCTTATGAAATTATGCATTCATGTAAAGATCGAGAATTCCTCATTTTTACCGCGTCGAAATTTTTAAAGACCAACAACGTGACATCCAACGCCTATGCTTGATTTAGAGAAATTCACAGTGAGAAGAAAGGGATAGCTAGACGAATTTCCCGTCAAACCGTCCGTAATCTCCCCAAAAGCAATCCCCTATTTTGCGCAAATATTGCGAAGAACTTTCTAAACACTAATTGTAACACTGTTATTGTATTGTATTATTATATATGATTGGTAGTTGATAAAACTTGCTATCTGTATTCATATCAATAAAATGTTTCGTATCGGATCATTGGTCATGATTTTATCATTGTTTCTATGTTAAAGTCGGTATCGACTTTACGTCGTTTCAATTTACGGCACCTTTTCTAGGCACGTAACCCGACGTAAGTCCGGGGATCGCCCGTTTTTGCAAACATCTCATGTTAAATCGTAAAATTCTTAGGCCCAAGAATGGTTCGCAGGCGTGTTCTTTCGGGCTCCGATTTTCACAGTCCGCATCTCGAAGTTAGCCAACGCAGGACGAAAAAGCTTTTAAAACTGTACGTCCTCTTCAGTTTTATTATTCTGCCAAGGCGTGTTTTTCTCTAACTCGGCCGTAATTCCCGAAAGTCTCGGCGGGAATGCGTTTCCGGTACTGTGACTTAGCGCATATTAAGAGTTGCGACGTAGCTTAGGAAGTGGTGTCCTGAAAATGTCTTGGCTACCCGTCCTAATTCGCTACCTGTCATAAATCCTACCCACGATTATTTTAGCTCCCCTTACGCTTGTGTCATCCTCCCCTATCCCTCTCTTCCCCATCCCCTGCTTCCTTCCTCCGGTGCATGGTGACGTTGCAGTCCTCTCTCCCCCTTTGCTAACCCCAAACCTCTCCTTCTGTTTTATTTTTCCGAGAATGGCATCCAGATATTGCGACCTCCTTTCCTGATATTCCACGGAAAACTATCTTTATAGCTTATTACTGAAAGTATGACGCAAAATGTTCATGGTTGCCAAACATCGGGTAAATTCCTTGCCTTGCTATGTTGCATCGGTTAAGATACAAATACGCTAATAATTTTTTTTTAAATCGTGACCCGATAAAAATCGTTTCGTCACTGCCTTCATTTATCAGTAAATCATATTTTTCGTGCAAACACGCCGTACGTACACTTTTCCTTAACCATATCATATTTAGTCGATTTTCTAAAATCGTTGTACAGTAATAACTAGCCGTATAACCACAGTCAAAGGTTCATAAAGTTGTGGATGGGTTGTGATTACGCCACAACCCAAGAAAAGTAACGTATTTTTTCTCCTCTGCTTCAACGTCGTGAAAACAAAATGACGTTCGCGGAAGCCATCCATTTGTACCTCAACGAAGAGGGAACCGCTTGTTCATGTGAGCGTCCCGATAAACAGTGAGATTTAATATTGATCTAAAATATCGTTATACTTAATTACGAATAAAATATTTTTGTGTGGCCCGCATTTCTTTTTGTTTCGTATTTTTTTTTCCAGCATCGCTGATGTTCACATTATATAGTGAAATATTACTTCATCCTCTCGACACTAACATAAGTATCTAAGCTCAAAAGCTGCTCTGAACGTGGAAATTTGCGTTGGTGATTATTACAGTTAATAAACTCATTTGAACACGGCGTCTGTGATTTTTATTGTCCAATAAGATACAAATACCCTAATATTTTTTTAGAAATCGTGACCCGACAAAAATCTTTTCGTCACTGCCTCCATTTATCAGTAAATCATATTTTTCGTACGAACACGCCGTACGTACACTTTTCCGTAATATCAGTTCCAGCATGCTTAAACCTATTTTTGGATGATACTCGATTAGTAAGGAGAATTAAGGATTTCTCGCTCTCACACGCACACAGACAAAATCTTAAGCCTGGAACGCGCGATTAATCTATCCCGGTTATGCCTCATGAGCCTCGCCTTATAATAAGTGTAGAGCTCCCTCGTCTCGCCGCCATCCCTCTGACCTTTCAACGTCACCTCCCTCTCTCTCTCTCTCTTTGGCAAAACGGCTGAAATCTCCGTGATCCTCGTGACTAGTTGGAGTCGAAACGAATGTGAGTCGACGGTGACAGACAAGTTGTTTTGCGGTCTGCCGCAAGAGGCGAGGCAACGTGTCGTGTTCAGCGGAAACAGTTATATTTAACTGTATCACGACACGTCCTGAGATGTCGACTTTGAAACATTATGGTGTAATAGATGCAACTCTCGAGATATATCCGCGAAACGATTTATTTGTCGCCGATCAAGTTTAAAATCGTCGCGAATGCGTTAAGTAGCAGGTACTGTTCAGAAAGATTTTCATCGATTTTATCTGGAGGCAGGGTAAGATTTACGCAGTTCAAACAGTGTTATTCGAAGAATACTTGTTTTTATCACTAAGCTAACTATCAAACCATTTCTAGAGATTGATACCTGAAGTTCAAGCTGAATCTGAGAAATAATTTCTAAGGCTATTGAATAATGAATTCATTCAAAATTGAATTTTTGTGAGGATGGTGGCATGTTTGATATTCTAGGTAAGCTTTTCCCAACTCGGATGCTTCGTCGCAGGTGATCGTCATAGATTTGTCGTAAAAAGATTAATTTTATGGATTCACAAACTATTATATGCTTTTAAGGCAATAGTTTTTTCTCTACAAAATTGGTATGGGAGGGTGCCGTAAAATTCTATTTAGATTTGGAAGTACGATGATAGCTTGGGTATTGTGAGATTTACAGACCTAAAATGTTCACATGCACATGTCAAAAGAAAATTATAAATATATTATATCAATAACGATAATGGAATTTGTAGTACATTGTCAAAAGTATCTGCTTAGCAATTCCAGCAAAGAATATTCTAGTTACACCTTGTTCCTAAATTTCTTCGTTCGTTGTATCTTATGTTGTATGTAATGTTAATATTCCGAGTGCTTTGATTGCTCAATATTAATCCAGTCAGCCAGTACAATGCGTTACTCATGTAAGTGTCAGTGCAAAAATTATTCAGGAGAAACTTCTTTTATATCTCGTAATTGGTAACAAATAATGGCGATTACAAGTAAAATAATACCTTAAAAATGCCCGCTTTTAAAAACCTCAGGCGAGTCGAGTGGCGATGTTAGTTTTCAAATAACACTTCACAACAAATCATTGAGGCGAAGCGCTTTTACTCCGCGGTCGCACAAACATTTATGAAAAACATTATTGTGGAAGAACTCTGCGGTACTTAACTGAGCCTCTGCGGAGAACGCATTTCTCCTTAAAGAACCCAGCACCTCACTTCATATTTATCGCCGGCCAGGTGCGTTTCATAGATACCAACACGCTAAGAATTCTCTTGGCACCACCTTGGAGAGGTGGCGTTGAGAGAGGAGAGGGGGAGGTTAGTGGAGAGAAAGAAAGAAGGGGAGGAGGAAGAGGAAGGAAGTCTCCTTTCTCCTCCTCCTCCTCGAATAAGTGAGAGAGAGAGAGAGAACTCGCATCTCTCTATACATCTTTCTTCTGCAGTGTAATTACCTCACTCTTTCTCGCCTCCCTCCCTCCTTTTCATCCCTCCCTTCTCACTCGACTCTCACCTGACTCACGGCTGCCTCCTCCCTCCCCTCTCTCTCTCTATCCCTCCCATTCCGCCATCTTACCACGTCTCTTGGCTGGCGCTCCTTTAGCTCTTTAGCTCTGCGGCGGATAAAGCGCTGACTGGCCAGAATACTCGGCGGGAGGATTTTCGTCCTTACCACCGCGCACTTAACCAATACATCCAGAACCATCCTCTTTCTCCTGTTAATCTCACCCACCCTGACTCCCACCCTCCCTATTTCGTTCATTTGATCGGTCTTTTCGCCATTCTCTCCCTTTTCAAATCCCTCCAAAACTACATACTAAACCTTTCTAGTCCTCTTTCTGTCTCTCTCTCTCTCCATCACCCCCTTTAATGCTATCCCTCTTGCAGGGACTCCGTGCTCTACTCTTTTTATTTTATTGCTTCCCGGTACCTCAACAGCTCCCTCTACCACTTACTTTCCTCCTTTTCCCTTCGCCATTACCTCTAATTATTCTTTTATTATCCTCTCAGCCGCTAAGTCCGCTCTTTCCTCTGACACTCCATCAAATTCTCTCTCATACGCTCCATTTGACGTCCTCTACCTTTCAACTATCACATCCATCCGCATCTATCTTCGCCGTTCCATCCACCACGACCTTTGCTACTCCCACACCATACACGCCAAACATAATATACATCCACCGCTCCTTCCGCCATTTCATCCACCATTCTTCCACCTGGCTAAGCGCTATTCTCTCCTCCATTCCCCTCCACAATTTCCTCGACCATTCTAACTGAAATTCCTACTTTCACCACTACTCCACCCCTTTTTCACCGCTTCTCCTACCATTCCTCCTGCACTCAATCTACCACTCCATCCACCATTCCATCCACCATTCCGTCCATCACTCCATCCAACACTCCATTCAACATACCATCCAACACTCCATCCACCTCTAGCTCAACCACAGTTTCCATCCCTTCTTCACCACTCCATCCGCCAGTCCTCAACCACTCCATCCACCATTACTCCATCACTCCATCCACCACTAGATCAACCATTTTTTAAACCACTACCTCAACCACTCCTACCATTCCTCCAGCACTGCATCCACCAATCCACCACTCCATCCGCCAGTCCTCAACCACTCCATCCACCATTACCCCACCACTCCATCCACCATGACTCCATCACTCCATCCACCATTAGATCAACCATTTTTTCAACCACTACCTCAACCACTCCATCCACCATTCCTCCAGCACTGCATCCACCACTCCATCCGCCAGTCCTCAACCACTCCATCCACCATTACCCCACCACTCCATCCACCATGACTCCATCACTCCATCCACCATTAGATCAACCATTTTTTCAACCACTACCTCAACCACTCCATCCACCATTCCTCCAGCACTGCATCCACCACTCCATCCGCCAGTCCTCAACCACTCCATCCACCATTACTCCACCACTCCATCCACCATTACTCCATCACTCCATCCACCACTAGATCAACCATTGTTTCCACCACTACCTCAACCACTCTTTCCGCCAATCCTCCAACATTCCACCCTACATTTCTCAACCGCTCTTATCCACTCTTCCCTTCACCACTCTTCCCCTCCACCACCCCAGCCTCATCAGCACCCACATCCATATCGCTTTTGCTCTCTTACCAATATCCTCTCCACCTCTTAATAAATCACTCCTTCTTTTCCAACCCTCCCAATCCCTTCTCAAACTTTTTCCTTCCAATCCGTCCTCCGAAATATTATTCTCCCTCTGGCATATCCTTCCTCTTATCTTTTCTTTCATCCGACCATCTTCACTGCCATTGCTACGCAGTTATTGCTGAACACCCGCGATAACCATTCCGGCTCTTCCCTCTCGGATCCTCCCTCTTCTCACTTCTCCCTATCCTTTCCCCTCCTTTCCTCCTATTCGTATAGACCCTTTATGCAAATCCTGACTTCGCGGTGCCGTTAATTACGCTCTATTCTCGGCGGTCGCCGCGGCGTTTTTATTTAATCCGTAGCTGCAGGTTGCACTGGAAGCGATGACCGTTGCGGCTTCGTTCTTTTAATATTATTATTTTTTTGTTTCCGGCGATTTTATATCTTTCATATCCCGTCCTGATTTCGTACGAATGCGTTTTAATGCATAAGGTTTAGGTAGGAAAGGAAGGCGGAATAACCGTTTTTTTTTGCTCTGTTTTCAGAAATTTGTCGTCTTCGCGTCTTTCTCTTTTCCCTCTCTCGTCTCGTCTTTCCTAGCTTTGTAACTTTATTTTTGTTTTTTTTTGTGGATTGTGTTTCGTTTTTATTCGTCGGCGCATTACGGACGAGGAAACCGTTGCCGTTGTGGAAGAATTTAAAACGTCCTCTGCATTAGCGGGATTTAGAAATTATAAATATGTACAAAATGTTACACCAGGCGCATCCCTTACTATAGGAGATGAGAGGAGTGCCTTAATTTGCTTATGTTACGACAAAGGTGAGCGTCCGAATTTTTGGTGCGTGCATCGCGTGGGGACGTGCAGAGTGCCGAACTGTTTTTCTTTGGTATTTTTGTCGAAAGAAAAAATTGCGAAACGCTACGCGGACTTAATTACCAACGGATATCGTCGCTTTGGCGTTCGCGAAAAGTGGTATCGAATCGTTTTTTTGCCAATAATTGTAAAAAGAAAGCTTGCAACAATAGAAGGTTTTTTAAGCAAGAATATTATTCTTAAATCTTATTGTTAATTTGTTTTGCGGTTCCTTTCTAACAGTCAAATTTTCTCGCGTCGAAATTCTAAGATTCAGCATTCAAAACGAATTATATTCTGGCGTAATTTTACTTGCGAATTTATCCTGGTCATGTAGCCAAAGTCTGGTGTCTCTAGTTAGGACTCGAAATAGTAAACTTTTAGAAATATTTTCTGAAGAAATGTTAGTTTTTGAGGTTTTATGTTATATGCTGATTTTTTCATGGGATTCTTAATAAACAACACTTTTTGGAAAATAAAGATTAATCATAATCGTTTTACAAATAAAATAACTTCTCTGTGATGTCCTTTAATTCTAAGATTTTAACACATAATATTTTCAAATTCTAATACAACCAGACTATCCTGCTCTTAAAAGACACATTCATTTTCTAAAACTTGTATCTTTATAGTTTATTCACATAATTTCCATTGTTACGTCCATTATTGATAGTTAAAGCAAAACAAGTTAGGAAAGTGTACAACGTATCACAAATGGGCGAGTTTCGTGCAATGGAGTATTAGAAAGAAATTATATACCTGTACGTAAGGGAAATAGCGTTTTAAAGTTCTTTTCTTCATCATAAATAATCCATTTTCTTCCTATTTAATAATATTACATGCACACGTAAGTAAATTAAACGTTGGTTTGTGAGATAGTTTATGTTAGCAACAATGAAGAATTAACCATGCAAGAAATTATCCAAGTTCAACTCGAATTAAGACATTTTTGTTTGATTTTCTCGATAACGGCTACTCCTACGATAAAAATGTATAGGAAAGGAAATACTCTTCTTTACTGGTCCAATAACTTTTATTTCAAAAATATTTTGATATATATAATACTTTACAAGATATTTCGAAAATTTAATTTTTCGTCCCGAGTAAAGTGGTACCCCTGATTGGCGTACGTGATTTATTTTTGCGATTTTCTTATTATATTTGATAGAAAGTCCTTAATATCAAATTTCATGAAAATCCGTTAGGTAGAACCCGAGAACGAACATGCGGACGGACGGACCGACGATAATAGGCGCTCACGCTGTAAGCGAAACGCGCCTAAAAACGGGAGAATATTTTATATTCCTTATATGCATAAAGATTTGCCAACTACACATCTCTGTGTAAATATGAATAACTTTGAAATATATAAATATTTTGTTTTATGAATTTTAAACGAACATATCCTGTAAAGTCTGTTTATCCGTCACAATCGCAATTTTTAGATAGTGTTAATTCAGAACAGGTTTATTACTAACAAATCATCAAGGTCGATTAATTGCGAAATCCTGTTGACCCATGCCCAGGCCTGCCCCTTTTGAGGTGCGGGCTCCAGGGCAAATCGGCCCCGTTATCATTAACCATCAAATTAAATGTAGACGCTCTTTGCGGTAATATCGAATCGCGGGTCCTGGGGCCGTTGCCCCGATTCTTCCTTCCCTAGAGAAGGCCTTGCCCATACCCTAAGGCCGAAATAAATAACTAATAAACTGCTGCGACATCCTAATCCGATCATTGCTGCAAAAATTAAGCCAGCAGTTACCTATTTCTTTGTGAATCATCTACGTAGGTCACGTTTAAAACGAATTTGTCGGGGGATATTTATCTTAATATGACATCATTTTTAAACCTCCTCTTATCAGCCTTCTCGATATAATCATAATATCTGGCTTATTTCGCCACGCTCCTATATTTTAGTACCGGAACGTAGTCTCTTAAAAATAATCCTCTCTGTATTTATTGCCCCTTACTGCGGTTATGGTTAGAACATATTTTCCCTTATGAACGCGGTGTGATTCAACAGATAGCTGGGTATTAATTCTCGTTTTAAAACGTTTTCGTCGACCCAATTCGCGGGAAAGCTTTCTACGCCTTTGCGCTAGTTATTTGGCTGGCCTGAATCGGTTTTGAACAATTACTTAAACGAGTAACGTCCTCGTGAAATAAAAGGATTTCCCTCTTTCCCGAATGCATCTCGCTAGAGATATTTTGTAATGTTTACAAATTCGCGTATCTGTTAAGATATTTTACCGGTTTATGCGTTTTAAGGCTGCAGTAGTATTAGTTCACCATGCCATTTTAGAGGTTGAAGTTAAAAGATGCCTAAAATAATTTTTGTTATAGCCATAAAATCTCCGGTAAAAATTCGATTGAAAATTGACAAACTGATCAGTGAAGATGAATGTTCAGGAGCTTGAAAAACGAATTCAAGATGTCTATCGGCTTTGGATTGTAAGGGCGTTTTGCACAGTTTCATTCCCCTTAGTGAGAAGTAACTTCAGAAAGGTTGAAAATCCTTTTTGCCAAGTTTTATTAAAAGAAAAAACGTGGTTATATGATCACTCTGTCTGTCCGTCCGCCTGTGGGAAATCAATTTTTTAGTTTTAAGATATATTTCGAAAATTCTCTTTGAATTGAATAGCTCTTATTGATACATGAATTTTCCACCAATTGGATATTCCTAGTATTCCTAGTTGGTGGCTTCGAATTCGGAAAATTCAAAACTTTGAAATGGTACAGTAGCCAAACTACTGAAGCTAAAAGAGTGAAGTTTTCATGGATAAGAACGGTGCAGTATGTCTCCTCCCCTGAGGGGTATGTTAACCATAACTTTAATTTTTAAGAAAATGTGCTTCCACCCCCTCTTACTTGATAGACAGGTGGTTAGAATATCTGCCGCCGGATATTATAGTTACGGATTCGACATGTCATCTCAGGGTTATATGAGTGAGTCAAAGGCAGACTTGCCTAACCCACATTTTTTTAATTCTGAGATATTAGGCTTCAAGTTGTTGGTTTCTAAAAAGAAACTTCAATTGTTTTTTCTATATTTTTACCAAATAATGGTTCAGATAATAACCATATTTAAAATGATATAAAATGACTTTTAAATAGAGATTACGTGGTTTTCTCATATTTTTCTATTTTTGTGCGTTAGGCAAGTCTGACTCTGATCCGCTCATATGTAAGAATGGACGTGATTGTCCAAATATCTCCGTTAATAAATACGGTTTATATTAAGGGCAGTGTCGGCCCGAGGTACGGACGAACAGAGCGGCTGCCTGGAGCGCTAGAGTCTTGGGTTGCTATACCGATCATATATTTACGCATTACTTGCATGTGAATAAATATTGGATACCAATTCATATCGCGGAACAGGCTAATATCTTGCTACTATCCATTTTATTATTTCGTTATCAATAATTTTTAGCGATGAATAAACTAAGATTTACTTTTTAAAATATCTCAACAAGCCTGTACGGAGTGCATCTCCCCCGGGGCGCCAAAATTCCTCGGACCGCCGCTGGTTAAGGGTACCTTGATAGTTTACTTTCATAAATTTATTTTCATAAATGGCTCCATTTTGAGAGCATCGCATCGCATGGAAAATCCATCTTCATACCACCTTTTTATCAAGTCGGATGTTCCTTTGCCCCTTTCGACCAACGCCTCCCTGGTCTGTGACTGGCTTGTCGATCTCTTCAGCGTGTCGTCGGCCTTCGGCGTTTCGTCTAATGAGGGATCCGACCCTTTATCCGTTCTCATCGATCTGTTCGCCGAGCGTCATTATCAACGGCGATAAAAGGGCTATCGGTAATTTGTCGCCCAAACTTAACTGCTCTGAGAGTTCCTGTCTCCCCCCCCCTTTCTCTCTCTCTCGCTTTCTCTCAAACCTATAGAGAGATCTTTAATGATCTTGGTTGAGTAACCGCGTCAAAACGCAGGATGCGGAGTTCGAATTCAGCTACGAGTGCGACATTTCTTAGCTTTGTTACGTATTATCGTCCTTTTTCTCCAATTTCGGTCGAGTCATTAGCTGCGATTGAGCGGCTGTGAAAGAAAAGGATAAGATTTTATTTTATTTTCTCCTACACGTTTGATTTTCCCACCGCTTTCTGTTTAATTTATTCGTTAATTTTCTTACTTGTGATCAGCATGACGTTGACGTGAGTGTGAGAAAATACCTTATGTATTTAACATTAAGGCGTGCTTTACTCGTTAGTTCGTGAAAGTTTCAATAACGAATGGTATCCACTTAGTTCGCTATTAAAGTTTTTCTTGCCTGGAAAAATAAATGTCGTTTATTTTAGAATCAATACGATAAGAGTCTCGGGCTCGTACCTCGATTTTATCTATCTTTAAAATGAAAAAGAAAAATGTCCTTCACTCATTCAGCCGCCTTCAATGCTAAGTCACGGAACGCGGATTCTGAAAGCCATACGACGAGCACGATAATTCTCAGTGGAATCAGTCGCATGTTAATCAAAATAGAAAATAACTTCTGGAATCGAACCCTTTCCCGTATCATGGGGGAAGACCCATTTCAAACCTGCAAACCTGCAAGGATAGGCGCCGAATATCTGTTGAAAGACTTATTGAAATCTGATGGACCGTTCTTTAGTCATTCGCATTAAGTCCTAAAATTTTACGCAAAAAATGATAGAATGAGATTGTCTCTTATTATTGCAGAATTTCCAAGGATACTGAGGATTGAGGAAAATTAATTGACCCGACTAATTATTTTGTGCGGCATACAATAATAGGATTATACCTCGTTCGTTCGGGAGTCAAAAGGGAGACGAGACGTATGATATTAACTGAATTTTAACTGCCTGTAAAGAGAGTAAAAAAAAACTTCGATTTACACCTGTGCAAAGTTTCTCGTTCGGAATGAACGAGGAATTGCTCCTTCGCTGCGCCTGGCTACAGTTTTTTTTTCCCTCTGAGAGAGATTACTTCGCATTTTTTTACTCATCGCTCCCGGGCCTCGAAGGTTTCTCGCAATAATAATTCGAACGTTTTCTCTTAAAACTCGGTATTAAGCCATCTGCAACATCTTCATTTATAAGTTCGGGAACGACGTCCCTAATTGGAACTCTCAAGAAATTATTTCTCTCACTTTCCGAACTCTCGGAATTAATACCAAACACAATGCCCCTTCCAGAGCCTTTTCTCTCACTCCCTCTGTATCTCTCCATCTCTTTCTCTCTCTCTCCCTCTCTCTTTTCTACCCTGTTCCCCCCCCCCCCCCAACCTCCATCCCTCTTCTAAGCCCCGAGAACCCATCCAACTTCCCTCGTTTTTTTATCTCCGAAAAAAAAATCGAAATAAAAAAAGAGTGAAAGAAGCAAAAACAAAGCCCTCTTACGGATTCATATTTCCTTTTTACGGGCCCTCTTAAAGAAGGGCCTGCAAGTGGGCACGTGGTGGAGGGCTTCTTAATTACAAATGAATTTTTTTCTCCTTTTTTTCTCTCTCCCTCTCCCTCCCTCTCTCTCCCTCTCCCTCCCCCCCTCTCTCTCTCTCCCTCTCTCTCTCTCCCTCTCTCCCTCTCTCTCTCTCCCTCTCTCTCTCCCCCCTCTCTCTCTCCCCCTCTCTCTCTCCCCCTCTCTCTCTCTCTCCCCCTCTCTCTCTCTCTCCGGGAATCGGGAGTTAGAGATGGACCAGAGGGAGAGAGAGGGGGGAGGACGTTTTAAGAGAAAGAGAGGGGAGGGTGAGGAAGAGGAGAGGGGTGGTAGAGAAGGAGAGGGGAGGGTGAGGGGTGCATGAGTGAACCAGCCGTTTAGGCAGTGGTGGATCTATCCCATCTCCCGAACTTCCCTCCATGTTTCCCTTTCCATCATGCATCTCTCTCTCTCTCTCTCCCCCCCTCTCTCTCCATACGCTTTCCCTCCCTCCCTTCTTCACCCGGTTCGGACTCCCGCTCGTCAATATATATGTATATATATATATGTGTATATATATATATATATACATATACATATACATACATATATATATATGTATATATGTATATGTATATATATACATACACACATACATACATACACACACACACATGTACCGAACTCTATTTTTTTCTCTCCTCTTATAGCTTTGGGGGGGTCTGAAAACACTCGATCCATCCTCCCCTTCAACCTCCTAATTCTACCTCTCCCTCTACCCCCTCCCCCTCCCACTCTTATCCTTTTCCCTACCCCTTATAATTCTTCCTGGGGAAAGGCATTGTAAATTAAGTTGATCGATTTTTCGCGTCATCTGGTCATCCGCCGGAGTTGAAAATCGGTGGGCTTAAAATATTTCTTTTTAATCTCAAAATGTTTTATCCTCTCTTTCTCCCCCACCTCTCCAGATGGGTGGGACTTATTTATTTTTTTGCGATCATGCTGCAAGGAAGGCAGAATGTTTTTTTTTATCGCCATAATAACGAGCTACGCTTTTGCCGTGAATATGGTAGCTGATTTTGATTACTTATTGTTAAAGGAAGTTCATGTTTTTAGGCACTAAAAATCTTCGTATCTTGCTCGAAATGATTAATTTCTTCCGGGTTACTGCACTGCGCGTGTCCTGTTTTAGGCCGCGTTTTGGCGAAATTGCGGACCGTGTCTTCGAGGAAGCTCTTTTACTATCTTGGAAAAAATGCGAAAAGAAAATAGGTAGATATTTGCGACAGACGGATTTTGACGGTGAAATGAGAGAAAAAATTTATGCCACAGCTTCATCGCTATGCTAACGGGCTTGAGAAATTTCTGGAACACTATAAATTTAACGTTCCGGCCAAAAGCCCCTGAACTGATTAACGGTTAAAAATAAGATCTGGGGTATAAGACACAACTTGGTTTATTTTTGGGTAACAAATCTCTAAAGCAGTGTTTCCCAACCTGGGTGCCGCGAAGTGTTCTGAAAGGTGCCGCAAAAAATATTGTTTTCCCATTTTTAGCCTCATTTTGCATTGTTGGCTTTCAAGAATGCAAACCAGAGTTACGTCGACCTTCATTTCGTCGCAAAGGCACTTCGAAATAAAAGGAGATTGGAGTTAGGGGTCCAACTTCAGCACCATTATTACTGACGGTGGACAGGGAGGGGTGCCGCCAAATTCTGAAAAGTCACTTAATGGTGCCGCGACTCTAAAAAGGTTGGGAAACACTGCTGTAAAGGATGCATTCAGTAAATCTATGTACCCCGTAAACTTTCTCACTGTGTTAAATTCATTACTCGTTTATTTTCTTATTTCTGTCCCTGCTTTTCATGCTTATGAAGCAATAAAGCTTTAATAATAAATTTATCCAACTCGTGGTCTAATCGACCGAAAACATTGCATAGGTATAAACCCATTCGTTTGGCGCCAGCGTTATTTTGAAAGAAACCATCAGTTTTCAAAGGGTAAGAATAGTTTCGAAATGAAACAAATTGCCGAACATGTTAAAGCAATCGCCATTATAATGCCCATCCCCGACATGCGATCGGTAGAGTTGGGAAAAGTTTAAAGGAAACACCCTTTAGCGGTAAACGAGGCGAAGTGTTATTTTAATGCGATTTGCTCATGAATAAAATTATCGAAGGAAGCTTTTTAATTTTATGGAACCTGTTTCCTTTATCGAAAACCAGGGACGTCGAAAGTTGCTTCTATTGCGCCAAATAAAACGTAGTCGTAATATAAAGAGTTTCAATTAACTTCAGTTTTATATAAGCGAAAAAATAATTTCATCCTCGAGGAGTACGATCACAAGCGCGAAATACGGGCGCCACTTTCTGTTTTCGGTTTTATTTTAATATAAAAAACTTCCCGCTTTTGTTCCATTAATACTAAGTGCGTGCGTGTGTGTGCACTGCGAATTCGGATGGAAGGATGGAACGAGAGATATATAGAGAGATGGGGAATGGAAAGAAAAGCATTCCGTGCATCGTCATGGTTTTATTGAGGAGTGATTCACGCAGCCTCTCATTGCGGCAATAAACTGATGAGACAAACCGAGTAATTGCCTCGCTCGGGAAATTGATCGCGAGGTACAAAAATAAAAATAATGAAAGGATTTCTCCCATCATCACTATAGAGCGGAGGTAGCGGGGGGGAGAGGAGGGGGGGGAGAGGAGGGGGGGGAGGTAAAAGTTGAGTAAGCTCTCTGAGGTTGCGATATTTATTCCCTTCAAGATCGGTTTGATTTATGTTTTTTTTTTTTTTGAGTTTGTGGTTATCCAAATACGCGAAAGCGAGGGGTAAAACTGCGTTAAATACCCATTCGCGGCAACAATGGATTTAGCTGAAGCGAGTTTGTAATCAGGGTCGCGAAAAAGAAAATAATGCAATCAAAACCCGGTTCTAGTTGGCTGAACGCTTTCATCGCAGAAATGAGAATATTTGGTTGTGTTGTTTTTCTCAAATGCATATCATAAGAGTGCTGATGAGAACGTACTAATGCATAATTTTCTTTTTGCAAGATGGTTATTAGAAAGTGTGTCAATTATATCACGTTCGAAACGCTTCAGCTCGAGGGAAAGTGAATTTTACGCAACGGTATGGTTACAGTTGTGATCTTTGAGACTGGAAAAGTTTTGAATGTATAAACGATTGAATTTATTTGTAATGGTTGACGTTCTTCTATAATTTCACGTGGGAATTAGGAAAGTGTAATGTTTTATTAAATTAAATTGTATTATGAATGACGTTGCATAATTTGCATGTGATTTTCTTCCGCTGTCCTCAATATTCTAATGCCTGTCCAGTCTATTATTTTACGTAACTGCCAACAAAGCATGAGTGGATTTAACGAATTTACTGATGCAAAAGTTTTCGTTTAACAACAAACCTTTTCCTAAAATTTTGCTTCGTTTATTTTACTTTAATCGTTTTCACAGTCAAACCTGGTATTGCTGAAGGTTTATATAGTACGTTTTTTATCGTTTCCAACACAAAATAAATGACGCGATGTAACGTGGCGTCGGGAGAGTGCCTAACGCAATGGAACAGCCGTCATGCATCCACAGTCCATGATTACAGGGTAGAACGGGTTCACCGCGTCCTCCTGTCGCACGAAACCTTATTCACTTATACCGATAAATCTCTTTTAAAATCCTCTAATAGCTGCGTTATTGTCCTTCCTCTTTTTTTATTTCGATCACTTCTTTAATCAACTAGGCCAAGGATCTCAAAAACGCTGACCGCGAGGAGCATTTATGCGGACCACGAAATAAGTCACTTCATACGGCTCAAACTTAAACGTATTTCTTACAAAGTATTTCGCGTAAATACTTTCAAATTACATACAGAATTAGAACCGCATTAGATAATTTCTTTCAAGATATCCGCAATTTATTGCTCATTGCTATTTATGGACTCTCGAAGAGTTCTGGTACAGATGTGTGTTCTTCCCGTTGCCAGCGTGTTTCTTGCGCGTCCCACCCTCGACGTCTGGTGTTTTTGTAATGAATGCGCTTAAGAGCGCAACGAAGTATGGGGTATTTTCGTTCCTAGTGGGAGGGGAAAGTCAAGAGATTACGAAACGGTGTGAAGATTGGGAAGGTCTTTAACATGGAACGCAGACCGAGGTTTTGGTACGGTGCCTTCAGTCAGCCAGCGCACCGGCATAAGTTAAGAGATCCTTGATATAGACTCTTCCTCTTACTAATTAGTAAGACGAATTCATTATTCCGTCTTATCAAAGGTTAGCACGTTTCCCGAAAATTGTTCCATGGTCATACAACGAATAGAGAATTTTGGTAAAAACAGGACCGAGCACCCCCTGCCAACTGGTCACGAACGATCGGTCTGAATGATAAAACCTTCGTTCGTGCAACGACCTCGGAAAACCATCGAATCTTTTTCGATTTTTCGCACGTCTATCCCTCGGAGCAAAAATCGCATTATCTCACGTGGCCGAGTATTTATCTCTCGAAAGAATCATTACGGCTCCCAAATCAGCCAGAGGCGTGTTTCTTTTGTTTTTTTTTCTTAACAGCGCCTGTAAATCATTACTCGCCCATTGCCATCGTAAATCTGTCGACTCTTTTATAGTCAAGATTGCCTTCATTAGACTTATAAACCAGCGTGCAGCCCGGAGATGATTCGTCCATGAAAAGCGACTTTCACTTCCAGTGGAGCATTCTGAGGAAGGAATATTTAATTTATCGTCGAAGCTTGTTTGTTTTATTTCGATCTCTCGGAGATAATGCCGTTTATTTTTATGCACCTTTCGTCTTTAGGTGAAGAAAAATAACGACTTCCAGCTGATTTAAGATTTTTTTGCACCCGAGTGAAAAGTTTATTAATTTATGTAAAATTATTATTAGTAACAGATCCTTAACGAAATGCAACTTACTGATGACTTTCTCTAAAATTATAGTGTCAGTGATACAGAATGGGTGGGGCAGCAGCCCAGGGCGTAAAATGGGACATTTTGCCCTCTCATTCCGTCCTAATTGAAGTTTTCAGAGTTCAAGGTAGGCCTTTCCGGCTACCAAAACGGTTACATTGCCCTTTAAGTCGCCACCAATACATCTTCTCACCAAGCGTTCCTTCCCTTTCCTCAAAAACCACCGCCGCTTTCGTCAACTCCAAAGAATATCCTGTTTTCAAAGAAAATGAAATAAATTTAACATCTCCAGATATAACTAACGTGTAAAAGTCTAGCTACAAATAACTTGCAACGATCTAAGGCAAAATTTAGCAATTTAGCTTTTTCGTAGTATACTTGCCCGGTTCTGTTTATAAACTAATATTTGTTTGGAAAATTCGAATTGATTTTATTCACATGACCGGGTTTTCCGACGTTTTGCCTCCATCCCACGTTTGTGGTGAATTTTAGGGTAATATATAGTCGTAGATGTACCAGTAGGCAAAATGTGCAATGACTCAAGGGTCACTAGATTTTTCGTAGAATTTCCGTTTCTTCCCGAGGGTCAAAAATCTCTAGTCTTTTATTGTATCAGTCGTTTCCTCGCTACAAGGGCGGATCCAAGAACTTCCCAAAGGGGATGGCGGAGCTATCGCCCCAATCGCCCTTCCTCCATCTCGAATCCGCCATTACCGACGACCATTTATTCCGAAAGTCCCTACCCATGTCAGTATCTTTCTTTCCCATGCCCATAGGGATCTAATCTGCAGCGCCAAATCGAGGAATTTTTTCAAGGAACGAGTGTAAGAATGCATCCGATGATGGGAAATGGGGTTTTCCGATGGGAGGGGGGGTGGGGGGAAGATCGCCGCCATTGCTTTCTCCTTGGATACTCCACTTGTCCGCGGTAAAACCCGTATCAAAAATTCTCTTCGAGAGATATTTCCATGTTACTTTTTTCAGATACATCTCACACATTCACGTGCCTAATCAGTTCATACCTCACTACCAAGGATGCCTGAAGTAACTTCTTTATCACGTGCTAAGTTACCATGTTCCCTATAAGAAAAAGAAGTATTCTCGGTAAGAGAAGAAGAGGATAGGATCTTTGGCAGTTAAAAATAGAGCGATAACTACCAGAACATGATGAAAGATGATAGTGAAGGAATCTAGAAGAGGCTAGCATTTACAAAACTTCGAAGTGACTCGTACACGCCAAACCATCTAATAAACTTTGTACTCCCCTCCGAACGAAGTTTTTCTTGGCAACGTGAAATAAACTGAACTCATTTTTATCGTAGAGAGCGCACTAGGATAGCATTGGAGTAACGTTAAAAAAATAATAATTCTGAAGGATCTAAAGGAAGCGAAGAAAACTTCTAAATTGTAATCAAATTTTAAATCGCAGAAAAACTTTTTTTTTTTAATAAGAAGAATAATCTTGTGGAGTGAAGGAAAATCGTTTTATGTCCACTCTAAATATCGTCTGCGCATGTATGTACGTTTGGGTCAGCTGAACATAGGAATATAAATGAAATAAAGATTAATTGTTTTGTTAAGTTTCTGTTGCATGGCGTATCTTGAACGTTTCTCCTGTTAAATTTCTTTATTTTGTGTAAGGTTTTTAGCTACGAAAGATCAACCTGAGACACGGGAGATGTATAAGTGCTCGCTTCGATTCGCGTCTCATATGGCGAGGACGTCATATAGAAGGAAATTCCGATAACTCTCTCTTTCTATGAAATACAAACTATCCTGCGGTTATGTTAATGCTAACATGGATACTGCAGAATTTTGAAATTATAAACCATCCCTTCCGTGTTTATCTGTTACATTGGTTTAGTAATTAGGTAAGGAGTGCTCATTTTCAAATCACGTCTGAACTTCTAGAATTTCGTAACATGAACAACTACGTGTATATTTTATTCGCCTTTCTACAAATTCTTATTCAAGAAAGAAACGTGATTACTTTTTACGCCTACTTTTATGCCTTTCCAGAAAAGATGTTGTAACAATTTTTTATTCAAGTTATTAGATACAGTGAAGAGCAAACATTGGTTGATTTTTTACTATCCTATATTTTTTCCCGGCCATCGGGATGTAAGAAGAAGTCGCGATCCAACGGAGTAGACGAGAATAAATCATTTTTTTTATTTAGTCTGTCCTTTAGCGGGCCAAACCCTTCGTTTCATCATTGCCTTCCTTGCTTGATTTATTTCATCGAGGAAAACTTCCAAGGAAATAAAATTAATTTTCTGCTAGTTTTGAAGGAAATAAAACTCGAAGAAGATTTTTAAACGCCAAACAAAATTTGCTCGAATGTAACTTGCTTTGAAAAAAGAGGCGGAGCGTAAATTTGCAGAGGTTAATAAAATAATATGTGGGAAATGTACTCTAAAAGAGCAGTATATAGACAATTTCAACTAATAAATGCAATGGAATCGTAATTCAATAAAACTTCCGACGCTTTGTATTCATAAAAAATGCTTATCCCGTGTTTAAATGAGGAGTACACGCGAGAAAGTGGAATGTTTAATGGCTGAAAGTCCCTCGCGCGAAAAGAAATATAGACACCTTCTTAGATAGCGCGGATAGGAAGAGCTTGGATGTCCCGCAAGTAGACTCAAGTAACACTCTTTTCCCTACCACCTATCTCCAGCAGACTCGCCCCTTCTCCTACCATCCACTCCCCCTGACCCTAAGCAACCCGTCAACCACGTCTCCCTCAACCCATCCTCTCCAACTCTCCCACCCAGACAATCCTTTCTTCTCCTCCCTCCCACACTCTCTCCGGCTCGCCCACATCAGGGCTGCCAACCTCCCTCCCTCTTTCTCTCCCTCCTTCATTCCGCACACACACACACGCTTCTCCCTCGAACGTGGAGGAGAACCACGGTAAATCACTGGGAACGGATGCCGCTGCCCCCTTTCGCAAAGTTGTATCCCTGGAGGCACATCTGCGGATTGTTCTGGAAACGGGCGTGGAGGAAGAAGGGGGGAGGGGGTTGGAGAGGGAGGGGGTTGAAGGGGGGAGGGGGGTGAAGGGGGGAGGGGGGAGGAATGGGAGGGAGGAGACGAGGATGGGGTGGGGGGTCGTATGATTAAGTGCGACTTGGTCTTGCGCCGCATCGCGCTTTCTCGCTGAGGGAGGGCGCGCAACGGATTTATGTATTGTTCGATCTCTCTCTCTCTCTCTCTTTTTCCCTCTCTCTCTCTCTCTCTCCCTCTGTCTCAACTGTTTTTTTCTTATCCCTCCTCCTCTTCCCGGTCCCCAGTTATCTCTCTCGTCCACATTCATTGCTTCCTGTCTTATTTCTCAGCCTTTCTCTGCATTTTTGTTGCGCCTCATCCTCCTGTTGTCCCTCCGTTTTTTCCCTCCTCCCCCTCTTTCTCCCTCTTTTACCCTGTCCTCTTTCTCCGCCTCCCTAACTCTTCCTCCTCTAGCCTCTTCATTTTCCGTCTTCAATGTCTCCCTTCCTTGCTTTCTCTCTCTCCTCCTCCTCCCCCGACCATTTCGCTCCACCCTCTCTCTCTCTCAGCCTCCCCCTCTCTACCTCCCTCTTTCTCAACATCCCCCCCTCTCTCTCTCTCAACCTCATTCTCTCTCAACCTCCCCCTCCTTCTCTACCCCTCATTCTCCGTCTTCCATCTCCCTCCCCCGCCTTCCCTCCCCACCCCACTTTCTCTCAAACTCTCTCTCTCTACTTTCCTCTCTTTCACTCCCCTCTCTTTCACCCCCCCTCTCTCTCACCCTCCCTCTCTTCCCTTCCCTTTCCATCCCCTTGCCTCCCGACCTCTCACTTCCTCTCCCTCTCCGTACCTCTTCCCATATCTTCTGTCTCTCTTTCTCTCGCACTGTCTCGTATTTCTCTCTCACTCTTTCCTAAAAATGTATTCTCGATCCACGCCTTTTCCCGCCCTCGCCATCCATCTTTTTTACTGGATTTCTTCCTCTTATCCCCCTCTCCTTCTTTTCTTGGAATTTCCTTTCAATTACTCATTTACTCTTCTTTTTGGCTGTTTCCTCTCTAATTTCTTCTTCTCGTCGGTCTCTCCCCTCCTTTCTTCTCGCATCGTCCTCTTTTATTTCTCTTCCTCCTTCTCTCCTCGCTTCCTCTTTCTGCATTTTCTCCATATTCATCCCATTTCTCTTCCTCCTCCTCCTCCTCCCTATCCCTGCCCTCCTGGTTGTTACTCATTGCAAGAAGGGATGAGATTGCAGTCTTTGATACGTGGGAGATTTGTTTCCCTTTCTTACACTCCCCCCCTCCCCCCCCCCCCCCCACCGGAGAAAAAATAAAGACGGAGAGACTCAGAGGGAGAGAGGAAAAAAAGAGACGCTGGAAGCTTTTAATAAGGGGTACTAAACCATTAATTACGCGGCGTTGCGCGTTTTTTTTTAATTCAGCTCTTCTTTTTTCTTATTTTTCCTTCCGCGCTTGAACTTAATTAGTATGCTGCTTAGTCCTTGTTCCGAGATTGTTGGTAGGGGTTGTTATTCCTTCATCGCGTCCGCATGCTTCTGACTTTGCGGCCGACGATGGTACGCGCCGTGCATCTTCACCGTTAACGCCGTTGAGTTTGAACCCCGTCGACGACGCGCCATTTTTTTTAGAGATAATTGGGCGCGTCGACCGATCTGAATTTTGATTTTTTAACGGTGTTGATAACTTACGTACCAGTTTTTTTAGAATTAAAAGAATCCATTTATGGTGCTCGCGTAGTGGAAGAAATTCAAAGAGAAATAAACAGAGGATGAGAAAGTACTATCTAAAAATGACGTTATCGTTTTGAATAGCTTCCAAAAAATTGGTCCTGTTCTTTGGAAATGATACGATATTTCGTTATCAGTTGTTAATAGCTTGTGGTGGACGACAAAGACAAATATATTAGAAATAAAACGGTTGAGTGCGATCTCAAAACTTTTAAAAATACTTTATACTTGAAAATTCTTCCATCCCTGACCTCCTGATTTACCCAACCGTTTAGCGGTTACACGAACGCATTCAAGTCACTTGGCCTTGATTATTCACTTTCGAATTATTCGCTTCTTGGTTATCTTGGGAAATAGGACCGAGTACATCTGAAATAATAATACTTGACTTGTAAGTATGGATGCAAAATTAATCTTTAAGGGAACGTCAAGAATCTGAAGGATTATGTTCCGTCACAGTGAATGTGTAATAGGATGGAAGTAATCTGAGAAGGAAAGATTGCTATCAACTGTTTTGCTTCACCGAGGTTACCAAGTGTGAATATTATTCTTTCCACTAGGAAGAATATTCGTCATGATGATGCTCATTTCGTAAGGAATAATCGTTTCTGTCTCGGGATACTCTGTGTGCATGTTGAGAATCCTTATCTTGCTGACAAGCCTATTTTCCAATAAATGCAGTCGTCATTGATCAAATTATTAATTTCGGAGCTCATTTCCGCCCTATTCGTTTACATCGTCGATTCGTTATTATAAATTATGTGAAAATGATAAATAATTCCGTTTGGGTCCGCAGGGAGTCGAAATTTTTTTAAACATTCGTCCGATAAAAAAATTATTAAAATCAGCGAAATGATTAACTTCACAAAAATTTGATTACTGAGTTAAAATTTGGGATTTTTCTCTACTGAAAGTTATTGGTAAATATTGAAGTGGAATAAAGAATTATTAAATGGATTATTAATGTCTCTTTTCCGCTTATTTTTTAGCGTTAACAGTCTGAGTTAATTGTTAATATTAAAAAATAATTTAAAGCAGAACAGTTCGTTAATTTAATTTATTAAACTTCGATGATATCGAAATAATAAAGTTGAGAGGAAGCATTATCGTATTTTGCATGTTCATATTTGTAATAATAACGGAATTATTTTCTTTAATTAAGGAATTATAGCATAAAAATTTCAAGTTTCGGTTGAAACTGATAAAAGGAGAAGTAAGCGAGTGCCAAATAGTGAGTGTCGGTTCGAACCAAAAATACACGAATCAAAATTAATTTACGAGAACCGTCTATTTGCCTGTTGTCTAGAGGCAGACTCATCGATGGCGTAAATCCAGTTCCTATCTTGCTTTCAGTGCGTGGACATTGTAAACAAACTAATTTTTTCGAGTGGGTATTTTCCATTTGCTTTTTTCTGCTGCCTCTCTCGCTCTTTGTTGCATTGGCCTCAGGTGAGGCGGAATTATTATTTTTCTGCGCAGCACCTGTCCAAAGTATGGGAGCAATTCGCTTCATTTCGGTGGTTATTATTTGAAGGAAATTGTATTTCCTCCGGTATCAAGGAGAAATAAGAATTAAAAATCTTGTCATTTATCTTCATAGATAACCCCTAAAGGTAACCTTGCCGGTCACAATGAAATTAACTGTTTCAAAATCTTTTCTGCAGACGGGAAAAGGTATTACTCAATTTCGAGGTTAAATCCGGCAGCAGGAAAATCCCATCATCCGTGTCGATATTTTTACCAGTTTTTATTAATGTGCTTAGAAAGTATTTGAGCCTTTTTTTTAATCAAGATATTCAACTTGGCTTGCTTGTCCGTTTCTTATTTTTTCATATATCACGGAACGACGAGCAATTGTAATTGGCTTGTGGTTCTCGAATTTTATGCGTCTAAATAATTCATTTGAAGAGAATTTCTCGTTAAAGCAACAAAACTATATAGAAGTACAATTCCTTTTCAATGAATTATAATATTCGACTTGTTTCGTTCGCAAATATTTATTTTGTTTAACAACAATAATAAATGTGCATTAAATACCGCGAAAATTCGTTGTTTTTTGAAGGACGAGAGAGATGTAGGATGAAGAGCCTTACAAAATTAATTTATTTTGTCATATCGAGGTTTGATTCCTAGTATAAATGATTTTCATATCAAGACATTCAATAGAGAATCATCACTAAAAATTGAAAAATGAAGCGCTTATCTAAGGGTATCTCCAAAAGCCGCGGCGAGATTATGAAAAACCAGATGAGCACTTCGAATTGCCACTGAATACGGCTGCATTGTAGCCGAAACGCGCATCTTGTTTTTCATAACCTTTTCATGGCTGTTGGAGATAAAAAAATGAATTTTTCAGTTTATAGCAGTTTTGCCGTATTCGCGCTTTTCGCTCTTGTAGACACGCAGCAACGCCATTAAAACGGACCTTTCCCACGTTCAAAGTCTTATCAATATCTTTACAGTAGTTAAGTTGTATCTATGAATCCCCAAAGGGTCACGCGCACATCCAAAGGTTAACGAGAAAGGATTTCGCCACCGTCTTGCGCCTCCTGCCCCGGCTAACTCAGACTGGATTGGGGTGTATTGCCACTGACCTTCTAGGCTTCCCAACCGGATCTGTGATTCTGTTGTGCGACGCCGCGCGATTGTAACGTGTTTCGGCGGATTAGGGAAGGAAAGAGGGATAGACAGAGAGAGAGAGAGAGATACAGAGGAGAGTAGCGAGGGTTTTAAGGGAGAGACGAAGGGGGGAAAGAGAAGAGGGTCTTTCCATAGTAAAAGGAAGGGAGGGAGGGAGAGCAGACTTCGCAAATCTCCGGAGCGTGGAAAACGCTGTTTGCGGTCTCTGGTGGTCCTAGTCTGGAGATCCAAGTCGGCGGCGTGGCAGGGCCGAGGGAGAAAGAGGGAGAGAAAAGAGTGGAGAAAGGACGAGGGGAAAAGAGAGGGAGGAGGGATCGTAACGCTCCTCTTCTTCTTCCCAATTTCACCGCAGCTCTTCCCTCCCACTTTTGACGGTCTCAACATTCCCTCTCTATCTTTCACCCTCTCTCCTTTCCTGAACACCCTTCCGGATCCCTCTCTCTTTCCTTCTCTCTCTATCTCCTCCCACCTCCCCACCCTCCCCCCTCTCTCTTTGTAACCCTTTATCTCAAAATCCTTCCCTAACTCCTTTTAAAAAAGATCCTCTATCCCTCCCCGTTTCCTTTTTTACTTCCCTTTCCCTAAGGTCTAGCCACTTTTTCGGAGGGGAAGTGACCCAAGTTCTTTTACTTAAACTACTTCGTCCCTTTCTCCTTTCTTTTCGTCGTTTTTTTCATTTCTCCGGATTTTTTTACCTTCTTACCCCTCCACATACGTGACTGCTTTCTTAACCTTTCGGCGTGCGTGTTATGCTGAAATTTTTGTCCGAATTTATTTCTTATGTATTATTGCTTCGCATCCAAAACACTAAAGAAAATGACAACGCTAGTCGATGTTTAATGATTAGGTTTGGTATCGTCTTTATGTCTAGTCATTGTTCTATAATCTCCATAAAGAGAAAAGCTTGAGGATTAACTTCTGGTGACATAATTACTCGCGAATTGATTACCGTGTCGAAGAGAGAAAATTAATGGAAGGCTTTTAGAATAAGAGGCACTGGTATGCAGTCTATCAGTCATATTTTTTTACATTAGACATTTTCAAAGACTGATAATATACTATGTTTAAAGTCTGTTTAAGCATATGAACTATTCGTGAATCAATAAAGACGTTAATTTTGTTATGTATTACTTTCACTTCGACTTTGCATACAATCGTGTCCTAAGCGAATCGTTTCAATCGCTGTTGCTTGAAGACATAAAACGACAATCATTTGGATTGCTATTAAGAATTCTCCTGTAATGTAATCAAGGAATTCCCTTTGTGCTTTTTCTATGGCGGGGTCTTAAATTTCCTTTAACTTCCATTCATATTTACGCTCACTATATTGGAAAATGATTAATCGATTTTAGCGGTGTTTCATTAATATATCAAAATGGAATAAGGTTAACACATAATTTTGTGCGTCAGTTTCGTACAAATTACTTAAGCTAAATTAAATTACTTTTTGGCAGTAGATTTTCAGAAAAAAAAAAGATTCACGAAGCAATTGCCAAGTGTTTCTCGAAGGACGTGAGCAAAAATAGCGGCGGCACTTTAAAACAAGGATCCGTGGAAAATGAAAATAGGACGCCCCTCTTCTTTGAAAAAGTCATTAGCGAATCGTTATAAGATGATGTTTTGGCCGTCCCATGCGATTATGCCTGCGATACATAGAACGGCCATTTGTAGGATGAATTACGTGAATAGCAAGTAACAGACGCCAGGGTATTAGTACTCAAGGGAATTTTAATTGTGGAATAATACTCGGATTTTTGTGACTCATCCTTGCTTGAAGAATGTACCATCTTTGTTAGCATAACCTTTTATTTCTCTCTCCTCATAGTTTCTGCGATTTGACTGAGATCGAGCTCTGTATCAATAAATATATCACCAGCAGCAAAATTTGGTACTTACCTGATGGCAGAAATGTTATATGAGTCGCTCATTATTTCAGATCATCACAAGGAAGCGCTTATCTCTTCAATAAAAATAATATAATTAACGCGAAGGATCTGAATATGTAAGCCTTCACAATCCTTGAACGGTTTTTAACTCACGAAAAACCTTAACATCAAGCAAGATAAGATGTATCTTCGTCTCCCTGAATATTTTGGTGTTTTTACGTTTTGGATGTCATTTTAACAATTTTTCGACAATCATCCAAATCCTGAAAGTATTCTGTAAACCGCATAAGTTAGATATTCTTTTTTACGCTTGTCTGCGTTTGCTTACTTTTATTCTTTTGCTTTCCTTCCTTCATTTCCATCTCTACCTCCTCTCTTCGTCTCTCTCCTCTTCCTCTTCTATCCCTCTCTCACCACCACATTATTTTTCCCTCTCTCCTCCGTCTTATCCTCTTTCTTTTTCTTCCCACCTATGTCTCTTCCCACCCTTCCTCCTTCCCTCTCCGCGGCGTTTGTCACCAGATGGTTCCCCATGTCTCCCTGCAAATCCCCTATCTGTCTTCTAGCATTTATCACACGATTCATACTCCCTTTCCTCCAGAATAACTCTTCATCCTCGTCTGTCTCTTAAGCATTTGCTTCCTCATTCGTTGCCGTTCGCACTCACATACATTGTTTTTATCTCGTTATTTATGTTCCTTTACCGAAAAAGGAAAACAATAGGCGCGAAACAAAAAACTGCGCGATGTAGTACTTCAGCTCTTGGTTATCGATTTTACCGATAGAGCGCAAAATAACGCCACCCAGCTTCATCTTTCGATTATTAAAAGAAGTATCGCTAAGAAATCTTGAATGCGTTGCTTTTGTTTAAAAGAAAATTCACGGCTGTGCAATGCTGTTCTGGTCAGATTTTTATTCGACATAAAATTTGACATCAGTAAAATGACAGAATGGTATTATTTTCAAATTTTCCAAATTATTTTAATCTTATTTATTTTGGAGTTTATACTTATAACAAGTATATATAAAAACATATTTTTTAATTTAAACAAATTTTAGGAAGTGTATCGAGTAAATATGAATCTCTAACACAGCCCAACGGTCGGATCTTTATTTTGTACGATAAATACGATTTTGAGTCTTTATGTGTGGCAGTCTTTGAAATTGAAAGGATGGCTAAAATACATGCAGCCGTTCTCGAGTTATTAGACATTATTTGTGGTCTTATAACTTATTTCTTAAAGTAATACAATATAAATAACCGGTACTTACGTATTATCTCCAGGACCTTACTTCCGTACAACATACTTACGTATTATCTCCAGGACCTTACAACATTAACAGAAACTGATTGGCTTGTCTCGATATTTACAAACCCAATCACCGGACAACGGGGAGAGTTTCTTTGGTTCCGGGCGAGGCGAAGGGCGCGGTAGTGCCCGGAGACGACTACCCATTAAAACAAAGCGAGCCGAAGGCTCCTCAATATATCCTTTCAATGTTATATCCTCTTCATCCAGCGCGACTCGATCTCCAAACCAAGCGATTGTTTACAATATTTCATGATTCCGTTCACAGAGGCACTTCCGGTGCTGCGATCGTGGGTGGCTTATATCAAATCTGTTCCACACATTCATTAATAACAACAAATAAACAAAGACAGAAAGTTGATGACGAATTATATAAATTAAGAAATATGAAACATTTAAGAAAATTTCTAATAAGAAACATTACCAACCATCCAAAAAAAGTTCGCCGACGACGACGATTACGGTAATTTTCCCCTCGATTTTCACAATAATTCTCCCTTCTTACATGGTTGATTTCTCCTCCATTTTCGGAATAATTTTCTATTCTTACCTGGTTTATTTGCTCTCGATTTTCAGCATAACGAAGTCTTTTCTTTTCACGAAGTTTCTCTTTATTTTCTTCCCTGTACGCTTTCATATACACCTTTCTTTTCCTTCTGCATTTATCATCCATTTTATTTGGGTTATCAATAGCCTGTAAGTATATAAAATTATCTGACCTTGTTCAATTCTCTTGAACTTCTTCCTTCGTAAACACAACAATTAATATAAACCTAAACAAATCAACAATGGTCCCAAACTGTTGTACTAATCCGCGCATTCTCACTGTGCATGTATTAATCCGCGCAGTTAGTCAGTAATATTTTGCCTATTTTAGTTACTTTTTAGGATTTTCCCGAGAATTTCACCAGCAGAATTGAAATTTACATTCAAAAACAAACATTTTAAGCTCAAAAATGTCCATTACCAACCATCCAAAAAACGTTCGCCGACGAACACGATTACGGCAATATAATATAAGATGGCTGTTTTCTCTCTGTTATGAATTTGTTTTTGTTGTTGTCGTGCACCACCAGCCAATTTTACTCTTGTTTTTAAATCCTTTTCCTTTTCTTTACACTTTCGACTTCTAATTTCTCTTCAGTCACGCTCAACTAGGCTATTGGGTTTCATTTAATTATCGCATCTCTGTACTCCATTATTTTTAATTCGATGTTTCGTTTCACTTTTTAATTCATATTTTTCATCTTATTTTCCTCCCAGGTACATTGCGCTCGGGCTTTCATTTTCCGCTTCTCTTTCATCTTAAATAATGATCCTATTTTACAGTTTAATTTTTTTTCCTTTCCCGCTTTTAAATCTTCGATATCCGCCGCTATTTTGTTTCGTAATCCGTAAACCAATTTGAGATAAGATCTTCGGGACCTCGGATAATTTCATCGGTCTTCGAATCGGAATGAAAAATTATGTAGTTAGAAAACCCCTTGCGCGTCGCATACATCTTTTATTTTTTCCTTATTTTCCTCTACATTTTCACGAAGAAATAAGAAAAAAACCTCCTATTACTCCCGCTACCATCTGTGATTCGTTTCAAATTACCCGAGGAGAGAAAACATTTCTCGAAGCGTCTGAAAAATCAACCTGGGCGACGAGGAATTTCATCGCTTCCCTTTGCTTGATTAATTTTGGAAAGTTATATATATATATATATATATATATATATATATACTAGTGAATGTGTGCTTGCATTCTGCAAGCATTTTCGCTCACCTTAAAGTAAAAATAAAGCAGAAAAATAATTTCCAAGCGCATGTTTGCATCTCTGCGCCGAATTACCTGTTTTTCTGTTTTGAAATTATTGGGGTAAAAACAACCCTTAAAATGTATAATTATAATTTTTTTATAGGTTTTCATCATTCGTTTTGAGTACCTCACATTTACGCATAATATCATCAATATAGCACCTCTAGAAGTGCATTTATAGAAATTTAATTATATTTTATGAATTTTTAACAGCCACAATAATAAATATTTCTAAAATTTTCGATGTTATTTACTACCGGAGCATTATTTCCTACCTGGTTTAAAATTTTCAGCTTCTCAGCTCTCCAACTATTGTAGTTTGCGCCAGACATTAGTATCCTCCTATATCCTGTATCCTCCTCTGTAAGAAGAGTACTTATAGAATGATATATATATATATATATATATATATATATATATATATATATATATATGAGATTGATGCGTTTCGAATATTCATTTTTTCACTGTCCTACTCAAGGCAAAACGAAGCACCCCACTCTCTCTCTATACAGGGTGGCCAATAAGTCACTATGCTGTATCAGAAATATCTATTAAGAGGCAAAACAACAATAAATAGCGAATGGCGGTGATATTGTTCTTTATCAATGCAATAATTAAGCAATATATGAACAGAAACAATATAAAAACTATCTTCTACATTCAAATCGAGATCCATATACATCTGAAAAGTAAAGAAATAGTACATCATTGCTGGGGTTACCCTATAATGACTTATTGGCCACCCTGTATATGCACAGTGGAACTTCTATGAGTTGAACCTCAAGGGAGACAAAAAATATTCCATTCATAGACAATCCGAGTAAAGGAAGAAAAATAGCATGAAAAATGTTTTGACCTGTGAAATTCGCTTCGAGTTACGGAAAATTCAAGTTATAGATGGTCGACTGTGTGTTTGTGTATTACCTTTTCTTTATCCCTTTTATGCGTTCCTTCGTCTTTTCTCCGACTTTCTTCCCTTTCATGCCCGTTTTCAGTCACGCTTCCATCTTCCCTTTCTCTCTCTCTCTTCTTAACCGTCATTCTTGTTCGCACTTCCTCCAGACGCTCTTTTTCTCCCCTTCATGCCTCAAATCACCGGGAATTCACTCCCTCGATATCTCTCTCTCTCTCTCTCTCTCCGTTCCTCTTTACAGCCATCTCCTCTCGTTTCTCCCTCCCATCACACACACTCTCTCTCTCTCCTCCCCCCTCAAGCCATCATCCTCTACTTCCTCGGGATTTCAGATGAGATACGAACAGACGCTAAAGGGGAAAATTGTGGCTTTTTAGGGACAAGTCGTTGGGTTTTTTGGGAAGGAATGACGTGGGCGGGTGGGAAGTTTGCACACGTGTGCGTGTTTGTGTGTGTGCGCGTGTGTGTGTGGGATCAGGTGCTCCTAAGGCGGGCGGTTAAGATTGAAGGGTGACGAGGAAAAATAAGAAGATCGAGTCGTTTCTTTTTTTTTTTTTTTTAACTTCGTAGCTCGCAGAGATAAAGATCGTCGGGGCGTAAGAACCCCAAGAGGAGCGGTTTTCGCCGCGATCTTTCAGCGCCTCGTCTCATTTCGAACGGAGTTTCGCGGCGGAGGAGTGAGACGAGACGTATCTCGCTAAGCATTTTGCATGTAGGTTTCCTACTTGGCTTTTTTACGAGGATGGTGATCGGAGAGGGATGAGAGAGATTTTTGACGCTTGATAAGGTGCAGACGGTATCCGCGTGCATGGGGAGGTTTCTTTTTTGTCCGTCGCTTTGAAACGTTCGTTTTTATCGCCGAGGCTTAAACTATATCGCGTACACGAAGTCAGTAACTCGTGCGAATAAAAGATTCGATAGTTTTCAATACCTTTCGGCACCCTGTTTTGCACGGATGCCACGTCAAAATATACCCATCACGTCGACGTTTCGATGATAATCTGTTCTGATTGTATTTTTGGGTGCCAGCAGGTCTATGCGTTATTTACTGGCGTCATGGATTTCAAGGTTTTTAATTAAAAGAAAGTCGTCCTTTATGGTCATTATGTTAGTTAAGTCACCGCTGATTAAACGGTGAAAGTTTGGTGGAAATTGGAACTGCCGAATATGCTTTTGCTCCCCTTTTAATGCATGTTATAGTCTGTTCACTATCTAAAGTCTCTTGGCCTTCATAGAGCAAGTAGTCAATCACGAACGTTTCCCCTTCCATCGCCCCTCACAACTTTCGCGCGGGAGGACAGATACCCAATCACGAACAGCAACAGCAAGGAAACTGCGGTAGAAATGGCAACGCAGACCTATGTGAACTCTTCGAGAGCAAGAGTAACACTGAGTTCCCCCCACTACCTTCCCAAGCGAACCGTCTCCTATTGGCTACTGCTAAGTCTTCAAGGCCAAGAGACTTTAGATAGTGAACAGACTATAATTGAGATACTAAAGTGCAATGGGAAATAAATGAATCTCGAAATTTTTTCTTCCTAAATAATTCTTCGATGAACTTTCGAAACTTCACTCGTATACGCGAATCTGACCAATGTTTTCCAATTGTTTATTTATTGAAAACTAACTATAATATTAATTACATGATTCAAATCAAAATGAGCTCGCTTGAAAACACTCGTTTAGTTCGCCTCTATCATTGATGTGGTCACGGGGTGCGTCTTTGTTGTTTTCAGTAAAAACCATGTCTCCACGAATATTATTTCCTTGAGTGACCATACATCATCACAGTTGATCGTCAATCGACAAGAACATAACCTTAGGTGTCTCTCGTCACATCTTGAATTCATTCAGGGGCAAGAATCTAAAAGTAACGGTAAATTCTGCTAGATTTGCATCCGTAAAACAATCTCAGAAACCTTTTCACGTTCCTTCGACATCTGCGCCATATCGGGATGCTTTTGTTCCAGTGCGTCATATATATTTAGTTGCGGAACGAGTCCACGTCAAATGAATATCTCATCGGAAAAGACGTGAGAGTAATCTTTTCTCGACGAGATTATTCAACCTGTCTCCGTCGCTTATAGATATTCAAGAACCTATTTTTGAGAGCTTTCGCCGTCTTCTTGTTGCAGTTTTCTCCGCAACAAAAAGAGGCGGACCCGGGTTTGACTTGAAAAATATTAACCTCCCTCCACTGAGTGTCACACCCGTCGCTGATGGCTGTCCCAGTCCGGCGCCGTCTCTTTTTAATTGTATATGAGATATTTTTTTCAAAGGCCTCGGTAGGTACCCGAAAAAAAGTCTCCGGTGACGTAAGACCCTCTCGGTGAAGGGAAGTTCTTTTTGGAAGTTTCGCAATTCGAGAGAAAACACGTACACTCCATGCCAAGTTTTTTCTCCCTCTTTCTCTCTCTCTTTTTCTTACTCTCTGCTTCTTTTTCTCTCTCTCTCCTATATATTTTCCCCTTTGCTCGTTTCCCACTTTATCCTCTTTCAGCAGCAAAGGAGGAAAGTGGAAGAAGAAGCGTAAACATGTTGCGAGAAGTATGCAGCTAAGACGGACTGAACATCTCGCTCTGTCTCTCTCTCTCTGTCTCTCTCTCTCTTTCTATCTCTTTCCGAAATTTCTGTAAATTCGTCGGTTATCTGGCGCGCAGCCATCCACTTTTAAGTAATTTAATGTAAGGATTGCCTGGATAGGATGCTCGGACAAACGCGTATCTAGCCTAAAACGCGACTTATGGTCAGGTGTCCGGGTTGGATAAAAATGCTGGAGTCAAGCGACCGGGTGGGATTTCGTTGACTGGTCGGTCAGAGTGCTTTTTTTTTTATAATCAAAAATTAGTCAACGGACGGCGATCCTGTAAATTTGAGCATTGACCGCGATAGACAAGATCAGTTGTTTTTGGATGCTCCTAACGAACAAAGAATTGAAATCGTAAAGTATTTGTTTAGAAAAACGCTCGATGCAGATCTTGTTCTAGAAAAAAATAATTTACCATATTTTTGTTGCGCACTAAATGATAACTCTGGAATGTAATTATAGCGTAATTTCGTTTTTGTTTTAATTCCTTGATGAACAAGTAGTTGGTTCCCGATTCTGCCGATTCGTAGAGTTATTAAATTAAAATCATAGGTAAAAATGGCCGAATAAGATGACATTTTAAATTCGAAAATTATTTTACCTTGATAGACATTGGATTGTCATCAGTCCAATCATGAGGTTAAGGGGTAAATATTTATTTTCTGAAATGAATCTGATGTTTCTATTTGACACCGTTGAGATCGTGCTGAAGAACGTATAAAGGACCAATCAGTTCGCCGTTTTCACGTGGGGGGTGAATGGATCATCGATGTCGTAACTCTTGGCACCAAATTTCATATGGCTAAACGTGAGATATCGTGTTGGGTCCAGAATCCTTCATTCGTGTTTACGAGACTAGAATTTAAGTAAACCATTTATGGCATCATCACAAGTCATCCAAACTTTATTTAGATGCCATTGGAAGGCTTAATAATCGATTGCCCGTCAGTTTAAAAATTCTAACAATGAATCAATCAATAAAAACCAGAAAATGTGTGCCTCAATACCCGCGTATTAACTTATTTCTTAATCACAGACTCGTAAATAACTCGGAATGTTCCCCATAATGGATTATAAAAAAAATAAAATGTTCTGTTAGTGTTGATATCCGTTATTCAAGATCCGAGTAGCATCGATTGATTCTTTACCCTATCAAAGCCTCCTTTTATCCTCAGAGATGCATTCCACGCCCAAACATATGTTTTGCCACTATGATTAAATCAACCCTGTCGAATCGTACACGCACTTGGCAAATTCGTCGACGCCTTTCCAAGAATCGAGCAAAGGTGAAACCGCCGCCGATCGCTGGAGGTATTATCCAAACAAGGGGAATTGTTGGGAACGGTGTCGAATTCGTGGTACGGTTTGTCGAACGATACGTGTCTAGAGTGTTACGACGCATACAAAGGTTATTCACCCTAAGTGTTATACATGTGGCGATTACATCAATTTTTATCTTATTTTCAGCTCTGCCAAGGTGGAAACCGATTGAAACAGCGAGATCAATATCACTAATAATTTTCAATATGTTAACTGTGTTATGTCTATTGGAGGAAGACTAAACCTAGTTATACATTTATATTCGAGAATGGGTTACATTTTGCCGATTGAGTTTGAAACTAATAGAGTTTTTGAGGAATTTATCATTTGATGGAGGCTGACGTATTTCTCATTCAAGTTTGACATGTTTAGTATATGATTTCTAACTATCCTTTCAATTTTTAAATGAATATTGTGTTTTTAAAGCCTCGTGTTTACCTTTATTTATTTATTTACTCATATTGGCACAAGGCCAACATTAAAATATCTAAATTAAGCACAGAAAGAACAAAACACCATAACATTATCATTGGAGTGTACAACAGATACAAGCGTCGTAAAAGAAGATTCGCACATCGTAACGCTCCGAGCGAAAACACGCTTTAAAATAATTTCCATTGCAATTAGTCTAAAAAAGAATTTTACTCGCGACGGCTAAACTTTCAAAAAGAGATTTCTTTGGATTGATTTACATTTATAGCTTCCACGCCGGTTAAATATATTTTCCACGAGTCGCATTTTCTTCCCACATCCAGCAAATTAAGAACCTCGCATTACTGTTCGCATTCGTCAGGAAAGAGCTTTGTTTTGGCCGGTAATCTTTGACCGTGAAATTCGTCGTCGGACTTCATTTTACGTCCGGCGACGCGTTAATTTTCCGAGGCTTTAAAGCCGCAATGGATGCGCGCGCGCTGGGGACAAAGCGAAATCAGCGCCCATAAACTCGATGACACAATGCTTCAGGATCCTTTGCCATTAGAGGCTTGCACTCGCCAAAGACGACTCCCCTCGTTAAAAATTTAAAATAACTTTTCCGGGGATTCCCCGATCCATTTGGTATCACTCCAAAATAACTTGGACAGTGTGTCTTCCGAACCTCTCCGGCCATATTTCCCTCCCTCTTTTTTTTTCCCTACGCTTCTACATGCATGCCGAGTAAACAGCAGAGGGCGGAGTGGTAGGAGGTTGCCTGGCTATTGGTTTGACGGCTCCATCGAAGCCGAGAGCGAGGGAGGGAGAAGAGAGAGAGAGAGAGAGGAAAAGAGAGGAAGATGTGAGAGAGGGAGGGAATTGGAAGTGGGAGAAGGGATTGGGGAGGAAGGGGGAGGGGGAGGGTGGAAAAAGATGGTAGGGGAGCCAGTGTCCACAGGAGGTAAAGGCCGGGAGGCGGCCTCATGAATCAATGAACAACGTTGGGTAGCAGGAGACCGGGCGCTCGGGAATTAGGCAATGCTCTCTCGGGCTTTGAACTCTTGCGCGCCGACGCCATCTTTCCGTTCCCTTCCCTCGCCCTATACGGAACGACACAAATTGTTCAGAGCACTTTCCAATGCCACTGTCCTCTTCTCTTATTCTCTTTTCCCCCACAAACCCCAGAAGCTATTTTCTAGGTTGACCCCGAGCAAAGTGAATGAAATCGTCGTGTATGGTTTCCACGGAAGCGGGCAGAAAAGGAAGGCGCTTTTTTTCTAACTAATCCCGCGCTATTTATCCGTGAAAAAATTTTATTAAAGAGATATTGACATCGTCGGTTGGGTTCGAAACCTATATATGGGCAGTGAACCAATTTTCTTTCGACTATGAAAGATAAAATGTAGTATATATACGTACGATGGAAATGGATGGCTTGAAAATCTTATTTCTGAGTTGCGTGAAAGTCTTTCGATGGATTTCATGTGATAATTCGTATTATTTTTCTTTGAACCATTTATCCAATCTGATATGCAGTGATATTTTGTTCAGAAAATATGAAACTGCCGAAATTCAATAGGCTTGCATGTTGGACCGTTGTTTATGTAACATTGCGCTAGTTTTTACTGATCAAATTACGTGTTGAAGTGTTTTAGGGTTATTTCGATTTAATTATGGGGCAATGTTTCAATTTTCACGTCACGGATAAGAATAAGTTTTAGCATAATTTCTTCTAAATGACAAAATTCGATTTAATGAGAGCGAAACCTATATGTCTTCCTGTTTTGTTTGTTTGATAACCTTATCCATCTTTTCGAATGATCGAAAACAATTAATTGTTTAAACTTTCTACCACGACTTTTTAAGCGTTCATGACCCGCTTTTGCATCCATGTAACTTTACGTAACGTTGCGTCACGCTGACGTTCTTGCGACGCAAATCGCATTGAAAAAAATTCCGAGTTTTTTTTGCCTAAAACGTTAAGCCATCTTCTTGTTTCTGAATAACGTGGACCACAGAAAGTTTTTTTTTCGCCGTTCATGCGATTTGCGAAACTCTCTCCCTATCGCTATCCGTTTTCAACGTATCTTCCTCACATATCCGCGCCCAAAAAAAAAAGAGCAAAGCAGAATCGTGCTGCTCCGTTGGCCGTGTATCAAACGAGCGCTTGTCATTTCGTCATCCGCGTCAGGAGGTGGAAGAAGGGGTAAGGGCGGAACGTAGTGTTGGACCGAATAGTTATTCTCATCTTCTTTATATTTTTTTTTGTTCGCGGAGACTGGTAGTCGATTTTTAGAAGTTGTTAAAAAGAGGTTGGGACGGGCGAATGGCTTTTGCCCAAGAGCGAGAGTCTAACTTTTTTCCTCTCTCTCTCTCTTTCTATTTCTCTCAGAAAGCAATAAAACTCGTCGTATTTTCCGAGGGAATTCGTTAACTGCTCTTCGTCACGCTTTGCGTCGAGGCTTCTTTAATTCGTTCCCCTTTTGTTTTTCTCTTTCTGGCGACAGGAGCACAACACCGGGCGCTTTTATTCTTTAAAACGTTTTAGGGATTAGGCGAGTTTCTTTTTTTTCTTACTTTTTCCCTCCTTCGCTCCGTTCGGTTTTCTTTTTTTTTCTCCGTGGAGGAAATCTAGCGATGGAGGCTTTCGGTACGATTTTTGTCCGAATTTCACTCACTCGCTAGATACGATGATGCATGGGGATAATTTCGTGAACGTGACCGAAGCACGAGAATATTCGTCGTGATTAACGACGCAGGTCAGGTAATCGCAAAAATGATTCCTCGCACGCCATCGCGAGACTTCCACATCGGTTTATTTTCGGATATAATTCACGTAATGTTTTTCGAGTGTATTCTCTTGGGGGATTGTAATGCCGTAATGCTTTCTTCGGCTGATTAAAAAAAAATTTCAAGACTTTTCCGCATTGGCTGGGAAATTACGATTGGAAAGTTAAAACATTTGGCAAGTAAGGCTGGTAATTTCTGGCCAAGGTCAAGCTAGTGATAGTTGGGAATTTCATTTTGATTCGCCTTCACCGTGACGCGTTTGCATTTAATAATTACTTTTGGTCAGCAAAGAAAAGAACTAATAATTCTGCAGAAAATTCAGTTAATCATCTCTCAGAGAGTATTATTCCTTTCTTGTTAATTCCAGGAAAAAATGTTACCATGTAAATAAATGTGTATACTTCAATTTATCTGCAATTTTTCCTATCCGTAAATTAATGCTGAATGATCCATTGTTATTATAACAATGGCCGGCCTTGTATTTGCATCCCAACAGTAAAGTCCCTGGTTCTGATGCTGAAGTGGACATAGAAGTCCGCGTTAGCCTCTGTTATTGTTAATAATGCAGGGTTTTTCAAAAGTTTGTGAACCATTTCGTAAATGTATTACACAAACACTATAAGAGATATAACAATGAAACAAACACCATATGGTCAGGAAACACTTCAAGTTCTTAAGTAACCATAGTAACATGTGGTGTTTGTTTCATTTTTCTATCTCGTATAGTTACTGTGTAACGAAATGGTTCACGGACTTCTGAATAACCCTGTATATTCGTAAATGGCCGTAAATACCTATGTTAGAACTAATGAAAAATAAATAAATAGCAATGGCTTTAATCGTCTTAGAAATAGTTTTTACAGCAAGTTACTTCGCAACTATCGAGATCGTTTAGGTGATTTTATTAAAGCTAATGGATAATATAATCCTCAATGGAAAATTCAAGTTGATGATATTTCATAATTAAAATACAGCGTATTAAGCATGTTGTAATGAATTCTGGGTAATGTGTTCTTTTTTTAAGTACCAGGGATTTTTGTTATATAAGTTACGCCTAATTCGTGTAACTGCATAATTCATAAAATGGGCAATTTTTTGGTCAGTTCAGGAAATAAGCTTTGCCTAATTCTAGTACTTAATAAAAACTTTCTTTCTTCTTGGGCTGATCGTAGTGGAGTAGCCATAAATTTGGTTTGGAGGGTGCACCATACGGTCCTCTGTCACAGGCATTTTCGAATTTATATTAACAATATAACAACCATAAAATACATGCACTACTGTCGAGTTTTAGTTAACATTATTACTGCGTTGGTCAAGGCATTGAAAATTTCGTATTATCTGGAGTAGTTTGGGGGTGCACCCATACACCCCTCCCCCTCTCCCCCCCCCCCCCCCCCCCCCCTCCCCCCGGCCACCCTCTGGTTGATTGGTAGGGTTGGGTTCGTAAATAGAAGCTTAATACTTCATAAAAATTCCCACCAACTATAAAGCAGTGAGAATAAACTGTAAGAATAAGCTAATAACGTGTATGACAAGCTCATACGAATAGCGACTGTCATTTGTTCACAAACATGCTACCTAATTCTTGAAGTAAGGAGAAATAACTTTTCCCATTTCATGAAATGAGCAAAAAAAATTGCATATTTCATGAATTATGCAACTGCGCGGATCAGGCGTAACATATATCAATTTTAAATATTGCGTCTTATTCTAGGAATAGCTAAGGGTAGTTATCAATATAATTTTTTTTTGCACATTCTGTTCATTTCTTGGAAAGGAAAGCATCTCCGGTAATTAAATGTCTTTGACCTTCATTAAAGCGACGCCAAGTTATCCGAAGTCATCAGACGTGCAAATATTTCAGTTCCTACTCACGTCCTCCGCTGTTTTTTCCGGGCCTCCCAAAGGTGGACACTCCTTTCGTCCAGCCCCTCGTGATGCGTCCAACATGACTCCACTCTCTAAATCCTCTCTCTCTCTCTCGCCCTTCCTCCCTTTTTTCTTTTTTTTCCTCTACCTGCTTTTCTTTCACTTCCTCGCAGTTTTTTCATGTCTCTGCCTCCTCCTCTGTTCCTTCTTTGCTCGTTGTCTTCCTTTCTTCCTTCTTGATATTAACTTGTATTTAATCTCTCATCTTAGCACTTTTGTCTTTCTTTTCTTTTCTTCCTCTCTTTATCCTGCAGTTTTCTTTCTTTTTTTTCTATTTCCGGTCTCATTATATATCTTTCCATCTATTTTGCTTCCAGTGTTTCTCATATTTCTCCCTTTTCCCCTCTCTCTGTCTTCTTCCTTCAAATTCCACCTTTTTTCTCCCTTTATCTCTATCGCTTCCTCCCTGTTTGTAGATGGGTGGCGTTTATCTTTTAATCTTTTCGGCACGTTTTCTTAGTAGAAAAAGTGCGAATGTGATCACGCTGTCAGTGTCTTTTGAGGATGAACTTTTTTGTTTTATGATATACCTATTTTTTGAATTCTTTTTTAATTGGATAGCTCTTATACGTATATATCTATGAATTTTCCCAGTAGTTCTTAGATTATTCCGCCAGGTGGCTTTAAAAATCGGAAAATTCGAAAGTTTGAAATGACGTTGCAGCTGAACTACTGAAGCTAGTGGAGGGAAATTTTCACTAATGGAAAGGTCTGGTGAGAATATAAAATTCAACGGTGCGGGTTGCCTTTGCTCAAAGGGGCTGGCTAAAAAAAAAAGAAACGTGCTTCCACCTCTTGGTTTAGCGAGGGTTTCTAACTTATTATAGTTTATCCATGGTCTATCAATGGGTGGTTTTTCTTCAGCTTAATTATCGTTATATTTTCCCACGAATAATCATTATCTTTTCATTTGCAAATGAGCTGCAAAAAATGTTATTTTTTTCATTTCCTTGTTTTATTATAGCATTTCGTACTTGAAAAGGATAGAGAATATTTAATCCGAATCTCGCATTAAATATGCACGATTATCTTCCTATTTTAAATGAACTCCTTTTGCTTTTCTCGAACTTACCCTATATATCCCTCTTCTCTCTCGCTTTCTTTATTCTCTATTTTTCCCTTCCTTTCTCTTTGGCCATCTCCGGCACTTTCTATCATTTCACTCTCTTTCTCGTTCTGTATCTCCCTTGGCTTCTTCCCTTTCCCTCTTTCTCTCACTCTGCACTACCTCTCTCAACGCACACACACACACCAATATCTATATTCCGCTCGCTCCCTCATTCTCCTGAGAATTTTGCGATGCGTTGTGACGCTTCTTTCGCGGGAGGAGGCACCGCAGAGCGCCCCCTTCAGCCGCATACGGCTTGCGGAGCTATTATGCAGATGGCGTGGCATAGGGAGAAAGCGGCGAAGGAGAGAGGAGAGAGAGAGAGTACTCCATGTCTTTCAGGGAAGGAGCGAAGGAGAGAGAGGTAAGAAGGGAGAGGGAGGCCGTCGTCTTCGCGATCCCGCAACGCTCTCTTGTGGTAGAGACGGGCAACTTACGCACACGCACACACACACCTTCCGTTCCATACCCTCAACCAAATGGAGACCCTACAGTGCAAGAGAATCCATTTCGGCAGAAAATTCCAACTCCCTACCCGTGAATAAGGAGGGAGGGGGGGGGGGGAGGAGGTGATATGGGAGGGAAAGGGAAGAAGTTTTTCTTTAGGAAATGCCGGGGAAGGAAATAAGGTGGAGGTGGAATATGGAATAGGCCGGTATAAAAGGGGAACGTTTTCTTTCTCTCCGTTTTTTTTTTTTTTTATTCGGCCGAGGGGAGCTGATGGGGGTAAATGGGATGGGTGGAGGAGGCAGGCATGAGGGGGGAGGAAATTTGAAAAACCTCACCTCCACACCCCCCAAAAAAACCTTCTCCTTTTACCCCATTTCCCTTCTTACGACACTCATTTGACCTTAGCCGTCCTCGAAAAACCCAACTCTCGTTCCTATCCCCTTGTCTGTTTCTACATCCATACTCCTCGCCCCCAAACCTCTCTTCCTGCCTCTACCTCTTCCTCCCTCTACCTGTCCCTTGTCCTCCATCTTCATCCTCCTGTCTTTCTTCCTCAACTCTTCTTAATTCTCACTCCTTCCTCCTCCGTTTCCATTCCTTACTCTACGTGCCTCTTATCTTCCTCACCTTCCCTCCCTCCCATTCTTTCTCTCTGTCTTTCGTCCACCCCTTTGTATCTCTCCCTCTTTCTCCCTCACTTTCCCTCCCTCTCCCCCCTTTCCTCTCTCCTTTCTCCCTCTCTTCCTCTGTTTCTCTCTCCACTCCCCCGTCGTCCTCCGCCTTGCCCTGTGTACACCTCTAATAAAGGATGGCGGAGGGATAGAATATGCAGCGAAAACATGGAGGACGAAAAACCTTGCGTGATAGAAGGACGGAGCATTTCCTCCTCGCTCCTTTACTCGGAAAAAGGGAAAGCTGTCCCTCATTTTTGTTTCCTCCCTAACCCCGTTCCTCCCTTCTCTAGAGCTCCCCTTCGCACCTCGTCTTATCTTCCTACCTGCTTAACCTCCCCCTCTCCGCGTAATGCGACGCATTGGAATGGTTCCCGCTACGCTTTTTCGTCTGCCTTCGCCAACGCACCATTCGACGCCCTCTCCCCCGCGCCGCCGAAGCTCATCCACTCGCCAACGCCTCCGCTCAACCCACTTCTCGCCAGCTAACTCATCCCCACCCCAGATACGCCCTTCTGTTCCACCCCCTATCTTCCCTTCCCCTCCTCACACACACACACACGCACACCTTCCACCTTTTTTGACCCCGCATTTTCCCCTCTTCAACAATCCTCGCCTCGCCACCCTCATCTCGTCATTGCCAGCCTGCTCTACCCACTCTTCGCCATCTCCTAGAAACTCCCTCGCGAACTCCTCCTAGACACACCTTCTTTCTAACCTTCCCCCCCTTTCACGCTCCCCCCTCCCCCCCCCCACATGTCCTAGCTGTGTCTTATCGCCACGCCTCCCACGCCAATCCTTTTGGCCCATCCCAACCTTACATATTGCATGTGGAGTAAGCATTAAAACGCACCGTAAAGCCACTTTTTGTTGGGCTGAAAATTGTCCCTTCCATCAATTTATGTTTTCCAGTGCCTGCCATACATTAAGAACGACATCTGTAATTATAAGGACCGTACTAATGTACACCAACATTATACTAGAAATAGACAACCTCAGGAATGATTACTTCATGTATAAAATAACATTAAACAGTTTTTAAAAGACGTCCATTAAACTGTACAATAGTTCAGCAATTAATATTAGGTCACCGTCTCCAAAAATGTTCAAAATGCGTATTAAACATTATCTGCTGGTTAATTGTTTGTATCGTATAGAATATTTTATAAAATAAGTTTAATGCATTCTTTATTTAACACTTATATACTGTAAATGTGTATGTAATTACAGTGACGAGGCAATACGTTTGTATGTTTATGCTAATAAATATTACTGCTCTCGCTTGGTCACCCTCTCCTTAGCAACCCTTCCCCTCCTATCCACCTCCCACACGACACTCCCTTCACTCCGCCCCATCCTCCTCGCCTTCCTTCCACCCCCTTGCTCAGTCATCTTCATCCCTGACATCTAATCTCCACCCCGCCCCAAACTGACCCCACCTCATCCGCACCTCCTTGTCTCTCTCCCTTCTCCCTCTCCTGCTTTATTCTTCACGCTATCCCTTCCTCGCCCTCACCTAACCTCCCAACCCTCTTAACATTCACCCCATAAGTTTTCCCCATTCCTTCACCTCGTCCTCCCCGATTCTTTTTTTCCTCCCCTTCATTTTCTCTCTCCATTTCTGAAGGTATACGCAAAAAAGGAAAACTGGATGGCTTTAGTAATAAATTTTTATTTTATTTCGATTCGCGTTTCGGGAGAAAAGGAATGGAAGTTTTTTAACCATCCCCTGTCCCCCCTCCCTCCCTTCCTCTCTGTCTCTCTTCCTGTACGTGTTTCTTTTAACGTGTGACGTGCTTTGGGTTCGTCGTCGTCAGCTCCTTTTTTATTTCGCCGAGTGCCGCCACCACGGAGCCCACGAAGCTTTCTCGTGGAGAAAATATTCCATTAAATAATTTAATTTTCCCGCTAGGGATTCGGATTCTTATTTTTCCCGAAATCATTCTACGGCCCCTCGACACGGAGCCTTTATTTTCTGCGGAAGGAAATTGGGTCTTCGTTAGAGAATCGTCGAGGGGAACGTGGGAAATTCGTCCTAGTGTGTGGATGAACACGGGATGAGGAACGTGAGGGGATTTAATATTTGGAGTTTTGTTTTACCCTGCAATCTGTCGGTTTGCTGAGTTGGATTGCACCGGACTATGCTTAACAGTACTCTCTTATTGCTGTTTTTCTCTTATTTTTACCCGCCATTACGCTTGCAATAACGAACTCGTCTCTTATTCTTTTCTATAATCTATCTCACAAGTCGCATCTTTGTGCTCTTCCATTCCGGTTTAGGTGGGAGTTCCCATTCTACCTAAAAACTCGTCGGCTTTTCCTTCCTACCTATGCATCTCCGGTAGTTTCAGTGCTATGGATTCGATCTGCATCATTCAAGCGATGCGCAGTGTTGATGACTTAACTCGTAGCTTTTTGCTCGAGATTTGTTTTGCAAGTCTTACAACCCGGCGGTTAGTAATAAACTTGAGGTAATTTTAATTGTGAAACTTCTGAGTTGGCTTTAGGGAAGAATACATTACGCTTTAGAATCATTATCTGCTGTTTGTAACGGAAATATGGTATACTATTCATTTTATTTTTTGCACTTTAAATATGATAATTCCATGAATGAGACAACTAATCACATGACATGGTTAATCCAATTACTTATCTGACCTTTACCTTATATTAGTAATGTTGCCATCCGCCATAATTGTTCTTCCAAAAACTAAACTGTATTGTAGATTTTTATAAGCCCCGACTAGGTATATGTAAGTTATATTAAACCTAATTTCTCTGCGGTTGCCAAGTTCAATATACGCACTTTTTAGATGATGAGTTGACAAATGGCGACACAATTTCGTAATTAAGTATTTTTTGAGTTTATGATTGACCACACATGCATATTTTATGATTTTAAGTATTGCGGATTATATGTTATTAATAAATTTTAAATGAGATAGAGACATCAGATAATGAATAAAAACATTGTGTGCTTGCAAACAATGTAGGTACTGCAGAGTGGCGAACTTCAATTATACGAGCGTGATTCTTTCATAAAATGCTTAAGGATTCATCAGCATATAAACACGCCCAGTTTATTTTGCTACCTAAATCAATTTTTGGATAAAATCGGGTCCAGTTTACTTTGAATTTTAAATCATTTTTGGATAGATTGTAACTAACACGTCCATTGTTATTTGCTGTATTACGATACAGTATGTGCGTGCGCATTACCAAAACCGCGATACAGCTTTGTTTGTATAGTTAGTTAGTTTATTACAGGGGTGCTCAACTTATGGGTCACACGCCACTTCTGGAGCATCCGCGTTTCGTGGCTGGCACATTGTGTCTCACACAATTTATATAAACATTTAATTTTTACTCAAATTATATATGAGATTGAAAACGATGTTTAGAAGATTTCATTGCGGTTTACATCGGTATGTCGGGTTTGTTTATGAGTGGAAAGTAGGATTTATTATTATTATTACGTATAAGTACGTTAATTTCACGCCAAAAATTAAGTGGAACATCGACACACTGCCTCATGGACAATGGCGCACGACAGGTCAAGGGTTGAGCACCACTGATTTGTTATTTCATTTTATTGTTGTTTTATTAACCGAACTTATCCTCTCTCCAAATAGGATAGTAGACTACATATGAATGACAGTATGTAGAAGATTACAAATGTTTTCCTTATTGTAAAAATGATGAATGGACAATTGTTGTTCCTGAGTTTTTTATATCATCTGTGAAGGTTGTAACTTCCGCTTTTTTTGAGTGCCTCAATCAAAGCTGCTGATAATTTTATAAAAGGATTTCTTCGCAGTTCTTTAAGGGCACGGCAAAAAGATTATTCCTTGACAAGTTTTTTATTTTTATTATTTTAACCGTGTAAATTTTAGGCTAGTTTTCCTTTACTATACACTCCCACGTTGCCATTCAGACATTAAACATAATTTAACATGATTTCTCTGTTTATAACATAAATTATTATATGGTGCAGTATATCGTTCCCATTCTTACACGTTCATTTATGCTTTTAGTGAGGCACACTATTATTTGTGTCCAGCATTGATGAATTTATATAAAAATTTTAAATTCAAACTGCTTTCGTTTTGAGGGATATATTTTAATAAGGTGACATTTCTATGTACAAGTTATATACTATTTAAAAACCTTCATACACTGTTTTTCCACCGACACAAGATGTCTCTTGGTACTACTACCTTGAAAATAATTAATGGCCCCGAAATTTTTTGACCCCAAGTTTTTTGATTAAAATAATTCACAAAAAACATTTGTGAAGTCTTACATCTGCATCTCATATGAACACACTTCTCGTCTGTAACACGCCCTAAATACATTATCCGGCGAATTATACCGGTCTCGTTTTTCGTACTTTTTATTCGGCAACCGTCGGGCGTTATTTTTTTTTCTTTTTTTTTTTTAAATTCTCTCACGGAAAGTCCTCCCTCCTTTCTACATCTTTACCTCTTTTTCGAATCCCATGAAACTTCCACCCCACTCCCCCTTCTCTCTTCTCCTCCCCATTACATCTCCCTCTATCCTCCCTTACTTATATTCCGAACTCGGCAATTTCTCTACCCAGCACACGTTCACTGCCTCCAGCCTCCATCTGAGGAACACACACACACACCCTACCCTAACTCGCCCTTTCCTCTCAACACACCCCACCTACCTCCCTCGAACTTTTGGCAGACTCTTCCTCCCTTTCCCTTCATCCCTCCATCGTTTTTTTTCCTCCCTCTCGACTTCCCATCCCTCTCTCTCTGTGTGTCTCTCTCTCTCCCCCTTACTCCTCGCTTTCGTCCTCTTTTCACTGTTATTCCGCCCTACTCCCTTCTCTTATATTTTTTTCCCCTCCGTCTTTCCCCCCCTGCAGCTAGCGTATTCCCTGTCATGTCCCCTCTCGAAACCTGCGTGTCGAGTTTCGTCGTTTTGCTCTGCGAGTCGCTTGTTCGAATCTCTTGGAGGGTATCCTCGCTTACTTTGTGGCCGGGGCCGAGGTATGGTCAGAATTCTGCTTGATAACGGGCGGATTAAACATCTTTGTCCCTTTCTTCGACCTAAAAAAAAATTTTTAGCGAGTCACGATAGCTGTTTGATGAATACCGATGAAGAATAACGATTTTCTATCACGGGTGCTCTAGGAGAGTTTCAATACTGATGCGATGGGTAATAAGTAAACTATGCATGGTTCCCTTGACATTTGTCGCTAAATTTCAGTCTAGTGGTGCGTTAGTCTAACTAGCTTAGTCGGAAAGTTAATTTTATAATTTGTTTTGTTCCGATATCGAAGTTGATTTTCTCTCTCGCGCTTTCTGTAAGTGAAACAAACGCTTAATTATTGTTATATGGTTCGTAGATGAGGTTTCTCATAAGTCGACTGTAGGATAAGTAAGATTTTTTATCAGTTTACAGTAAATGATAGAGGGGTGGTTAGCGTGTTTAGCTCCCAATGCTAGGGTCGCAGTTTCGAATCCTGCCGAGGGCATGGTTGTGAGTGTTTCGTCCTTGTCATCATTGTTAAGCTTATTGTAAAGGTCCTTAAGTGCTGTTTACGAGCTTGTGAAAATAGATAAATGAATTAAAAGATAATAATACAAAAATTGGATGGAATACCAATGAAGTCCGTTAAAGCGTAAGTCAGTCTTTCAACTCCGCGTTCCCTCCAAAATTAATTTGTTAAACAACAGAATTTCTAAAGTTGTATTGGTCGATGACAGGCAAGATTTGTTTGCGACTGCGGCTATATTGATATAGTACTCTAAAACGAGTATATCTATATCTACAGTTCACCCTGCAAGCCACCGCAATGGTGTGTGGCAGGGGGGAATTATTTACGCCGCAAAAACTATTTAAAGCGCATGATTTTTCTACTGGAATTAAAAAAAATTAATTTTATATTTAGAATCATCCAAACATTTTTCAGTCATTAAACTAATAAAGTATACGTTTATTCTTTAACCAACGGAAGCCTCGAAAACTTCCAATTTTTAAGGTTGTTGAAACGTATTGAGGGTTTTATTGTGTCCCAAATCTTTCCGTAGAGGAAAGGATTTTCGATTAATTTCTCTTAAAATTCGGCGTTAAATCTTAACGCTTATATGATATTAACCAAGATGAGAATGTTTAAGTTAAATTATACCTTTCGATAACGAGTTACTTATCTCCCTCAATCGTCCGAAAGCTACCGACCTAAGTTATTCCCACAGTACAGACGGATCCCGCCCCTCCCCCCACCCTCGAAAACCCCTTCCAGAGCAAGGTAAACCACTCTTTCCCTGCCTTGATATGCAGAAGACTCCAAAAAACCAAAATCCTATTTGCATAGTTAATTACTGTACAATCGACCAATTCTCTTTCCTCTCCGTCTGCGCCTTCCTGTCCCTTTACCTACTCCCCGCCCTCCCCCTCATTCGTCGACCTACCACCCCTCATGAGACTCGCATCCGCGCCACCGCTTCCTCTTCCTCGCCATCGCTCCCTCCAGGAATTTCTCCTCGAAATAAAAAAGCTCCTCTCCTCTGCCTCCAGGGACTCCAGCGCCTCAGCGGACCTCGAGGCCTTTTTTGGAAAATTCACGTTTTTTTTCCTTCCTCACTTCAAGTCGAGCCGCGCAAAAGATCTTGCACTTTTTTGCACCTAGTACTCTCTCCCACTCTTCTATCTGCTACCCCCCTCCCTTCTCTCTCTCTCTCTCCCTCTCTGCCCCCCCCTTCTGTACATACTCTCCTCAACTATTTCGCCTCTAATGAAATTTCAAAACCGACTCAGCATTTTGGACTTTTTTACGACGTGAGCCTAGGTGTGCGCGTATATTTCTTTTTCGAAGATATCATATTCGCCTTTTGTTTATTAACATAGACTTGCACGCAGAAATATATTTCGCGGATAGTTTTTAAAAAAAAGTATTGCTGCAGTTCTGGAAAAAATTGAATTTTACGGTTTTTATCTGGGTTATGACTGAGCTATTGAGTATAGGAGAAAAATATGGCCAAACACATACATTCTTATGTTGTATATAAATAAATAAACACCAAGAATTTCTACTTGTTTCTCTCTTTTGGATGTAATCCTGGCAGAGAACCTATTTCTTAAAAACTTTTCTCAGAAAAGGATGATTATTTTATCCTCCGTCAAAAGGTATACGAAACTGCGTAAGTTTTTTGCCTAGAGTTTTTAAAACTTTAATGTATTCCACTCCTCTTCCACGGAAGATTTTCCAGGAGAAGGTAATTTGTTGGATGACGTAGGGAATGTCGCACAAGGTGTCAACGTGCTTGCAGGGAAATTTCATTAAGGTGGTGTAAACCCTTAGGAAAAGGAAGGGAAGGGGTTTCGGTTGTATACAAAATGGGCCTTATTAGTATTCCTGGGAATATCTTGGCAAACTTGCATTTGAAACGGAAGCTTGATGAATTTTGCAAACTCTTTGCGATGTTGGGAGGGATTATTTGTTTCTTTTTTAGCTCTCTCTCTCTCTCTCTCTTGCTGTTTGTTTATGTCACGTGATTAGAAACTCTTATATTAGAGACGCATTTGATTAATTGTCTCCGTCGAGAAGTTATTATCTGTGCTTTTTCTTCGCTGTTGCTTACTGGTCTGAAGTAATGTAACTCAATGACGCTACCTGCGCTAGGCTTATGTTAGATAAGCTTGCGGTGTAACTGTGACAGGATTTGTGATGTAAAACTATTTTGTGTCCCCATTTCCGCAATATCCATCTTGATATAAGTTTTTTCTGCTGTTTTAAAAACTTTCATGGCGTATATTTTAGTGAAAAATTGGTTTTTACTTATTTTATTGTATTGTTTGGTATCACTTTTTTGACTCCCTAAAATAATCTATAAAAATCTTCTACTAATTGGTGCATCGAGTCTTCGTATTTGTAATCTAAATTGATGGGAGTAAACATTCCAAGCGAATATACTTCTGAAGGATTAATGGTTTTCGACTATTTAACATAAATATTCTTTACCTGAGTGATGTTTATTTGAGTATATCATAAAATTTTAAAAGGCGCAGTTCAATAACCGAGAATTTAAATTGCAGGTGCTATAATAAATCAAATAAATTAGCTTGAAAATAGAATTCAACCGATCATCAATGTAACTTGAATACCCATAAAATTGTGGTAAAAACAAATTCACATTTTGGCTACGAACTCCCGTTTATCAGTTTTAACTCGCCGATAATTCGTAAAAAAAATTGATTCCACCCTTAGGGGGAATTTGTTAATTCATATCTGCTATTAACTCGATAATAGTTTCCCCCCTTTTTCGATTATATCTAACGTTGCCAGTTTGCGCTAAGTTGTAACTCACGTTTGCCACCTGTGCTGTAGCTTAAGAAATATACAAAGTATGAAAGGCCTTGAATATGCACCTTCGCGAGACAATACATCTTTCAAGCTTGACGTGTGGCATTGGATCCTAAGTCCCATGATTATGATTCATCAATTCTTCCTTATAAATCGAGATAAATGCGATCGCATTGACATGAGGCAATGAAGTACCCGGTAACCTGGAGCTATCGCCGCTTTCATCATCATCCCTACTATATTTGGTCTGCAAAGGTGAGAGGAGGTTTCTTTGTACCTCTTCTCCGCGTTTAGTCCGATGCGTCTCCAAAACACGTCCCTCTTGCCGTTCCGCCTTTTTTTTAGAATTGGAGCCCGTTCTTCTCTCTTCCTTTTTCGAGAGGAGATGGCGCTGCGCCAAGAATTCCTGGGAGAGGCGAGAGAAAGGGAGGAGAGAGAGAGAGGGAGAGAATGGTGGAGGGAGATAGACTCAGAGGGATGCAAATGGAGGGAGAAACTGAGAGACAGCAAATTGAGATGAAGGGAGAAAAAGGATGAAAGAACTGGAGAGAGGGTGAGAGAGAGGGGGGGAATATTCGAGAGAGAGAGAGAGGGAAGAAAATGGATAGCGGAAGATAGAAAGGTTGGTTGGAAACGAGAAAGGCAGATAGGAAAGTAGAAGAGACAGACAGAGAGAGAGATAGGGTGAGGGATAGGAGGGAAATTGGAATTGAGTTGATGAAGAGGATTAGAGCGAAATGGAGTGTTTTACAAGAGCAACTACGGCGAATGTTTCAGGGTAGTGAATACACCTCAGATGAGTAATTTTTAGAGAACACCGCAAACAATAAAAAAATAATAATATATCGAGTAAATAATTTAATGAGTGAAAAAATAATTTTAACGATAGGGCATCGCTCTCTTGATTTTTCAGAATGTGTGAGAAGTAGGAAATGGAGAGGAAGAGAAAGTAAACAAGTGGGAGTGATTGAGTGGAATAATTGAGCGGAAGTATTTTGGAGAATTCCAAAAATAAACCGAAACTTTTAGAAGGTCACTGGTCGAAGGCGGTAAATTCTGTAGCTTAAATAATCATCAAAGCGAACGATTGTTCATTGGAAGCCACTGCAAAGGTAAAAGACGATGCATTATGAAAAAGAGAGATATACAGACGTTTGTATTTCTCTAGAATTTTTAGGGATGGTAATAGGTGAACTTAACCTATTACATGAGGATTGTCAGATATTGTTTTAGTGATTTTCAGGATAATTATGTACAGCATAAAACATAGGTGCTGGTGTAGATGGAGGTAGAAGAGAGAGAAGGAAAGATACTCTGTAAAGAGATACGAGTTCCGTAGTTCCGGCGGTATAGGATAGGGAGAGGGCGCGATTTGAAGGAAGAGATGGAAATAGAAGGAGTCACCAGCAAACTGGAACAAGGTTTAAGCGGTTGGAAAGAAAGATAAAAAGAGCAGGTAAGGTCGGATGTTGTAAAAAGAAAGAGTTGAGTGAAATGAAGGAAAGGATAAAAAAATCTCCTCTGCTTAACGGCGTTCCTTCGTTTTTTTTCCCTTCGACAAGAGTAAGAAACTGGACTCGGTAATTGTAATGCAAGCTTCGACGTTCTTCTTGTTCCCTTGTAACACCCAAGAAGAAAAGACTTGGCATCACTTTTCCTAATATCACTTTCCCGAATATCACTTCCCCGAATATCACTTTCCCGAATGATCATTTTCCCGAAAATCACTTTCCCGAAAATCACTTTCCCGAATGGTCATTTTCCCGAAAGATCATTTTCCCGAATGATCACGGATTACTCTGCCTGTGTATTTGCCTAATAGCCGAGGATGTTGACGAGCCTTCGGCTCGCTTTGTTTTAATGGGTAAACGTCTCCACCTCGCCCGGGACCATAGAAACCCTCCCCGTTGTCCGGTGATTGGGTTCGTAAATGTCGAGACCGGCCAATCAGTCATGGGTTTGTTTAGTTTTGCGGGCACAAAAAGTCTTTTGTTGTATATGTAAATAAAATTATCGTTCAAGAAAGTTTCAATTGTAAATTGTCTGCTGTACTTTTTTGTAATTATATCATAGAAATCAATTTTCAATAACATTAGTTAATTGTTAAATGTGAACAAAATCGGTCTTTCGTTGTATATGTAAGTAAAATTAACGTAAATTGGTTGATTCGGGAAAATGAGGATTCGGGAAAGTGATATTCGGGAAATAGAACGTTCGGGAAAATGAAATTCGGGAAAGTGATATTCGGGAAAGTGAATGATACCGAGTAGAAAATACTCTGGCTTTTTGTGCAAGAGATGCATCATGTTGTTGCCGCTGTTGGTCATATTGCATCATTCGATCTATAATGGCACCGTGAGACTAGCATGGCGGTATACTCTACGCTAAATACTTGTGTGTCGCATGTTTGTGATTAATGAAAGTATCCACAGGAGAATATACGCCATAACTTTTCCTACGCGCTTCCAAGTGCCACGTTTCTCAGCAAACGTAGTAAAGTCGTTTTTTATTCTAATGCTAATGCCGCATAATAGTATCTGAAAATAATAGCCGAATTAATAGAAAAGCGTGGTTCGCTAAAATTTTGAACATTAAATGCGGAAAAATATTTGGAATTGCTGCAGTTATCCAGTGTCAAACTAAAAGATGGACTTGATAGTATGGTAATATACACACTATTATATTAGGCATAGCAGTCACTCAGCGTATAAACAAAGTCGGCCAAGCACTGAATATTAATGTGAATGTTAATGGGGGTCCCACGATATTAATATTTAAATTAATAACCTACGATTTATGGAGCCCCAGTTTAATATTATAACTTTTACAAAGTGTTTCTTTATTGTAAATCTGTTTGCAAGCGATTTAGAGTAAAAGTGTTTGCAAAATTTACACTCGATACTTGTAGAATTGAGAACTTCTGGAGCCACCATTATTCGGGGGTCCCGGGCGCCTCGCATCCCCCCTTTGGCCGGCACTTAATCTATCCCCTGATTTACCTGATTGGAAGATCAACGCCACAAATTAACACCGCTGTTCGATTCCTGATAATGTCGTTGTCTGGTTTAATCATAAATATAAAAATATCTTATTTTCATCTGGTTAAAAGGAAGTATTTCCTATAATAAAGAAAATTACCGGATTCATTAATAATCAAAGCTTATAATATTTTAAAATCCTTTCGTCTTAACTCATGTTAAGTATATAGTTAAATATTTCTGGAAATGAATAAGAGTAGATTGTATTTTATATCTTTAATTAAAAAATCAGTGTGACGTCTTTCCTGTTTTTTTTTCCATTTGGGTTTTTAAGCGCATCGCGTGGGAGGCATCCAAACCTTGGTCTTCCCGAATCTTAAGTTTGGTTCTTTTTCCAATCGAGTAAGAGTTAACGTCATTTCTTCCTTCGATATGGAGGTTACGTTGTTTCTCTCCGTGACGTCATATCCACGGAGTAGCTTAAAACCGCGACAGGGTTTCCTCCCATCCATTTACGCTGGCGGAAGAATTCGTACGAATATTGGATTGGCGTCAGGTGAAGAAAAATGCCAACATTTTTCGCGAATGCGTTTAGTTGACCACGCAAGAACCCATGGCGTAAAGACTATAGAAGGTGGAGTCATGCGCAGGCGGAAATGCGTCATCCCACTATTCGTGACGTAGGGTTCGGGAGAAACAGAAACCTTGCTGCTGCCATATCTACATCAACATAATACCCTGCAAATCACCGGACTGGTGAGTGGCAGGGGGTGCAGCACACCAAAACCTACATAATAACCTCCCTCGTTGGGGTCACTCACCTATTATGAACCCGATTGGTCCTTGGGAAAAACGAGCACTGATATCGCTCGGTCCTACAGTCGATCTCTCGTATTTTATCCTCGTGACCGTGCCTGCCCATGTACGTAGGTGCCTCTGATATTCCTGAGACCTCCTCTGAGAAAACTTCCGACCTAAATTTCTCCAGAAGCCTTAACCTAGCGCTAATTCTGCGGTGCTGTGGCGATATCCAATTCAACTCCTTCAAGAGTGATGTGACGCTTAATTTTTGCTCATATTTTTGCTTAACGAATCTGGCTGCTCTGCGTTGGATTCTTTCTAACTCAAGTATCTGTCCCTTTTCGTACGGATCCCATACGCTGGAAGTGTATTCGCCTGAGATCTGCTACTGTTAGAGAGAAAGAGTTCGTCGTCTGAATTCATTTTACTTTTTATTATATTTTCTTGCTTTTGTTACGTTTTGTTATTGTTGTTACATTCTGTCATTGTTTTTAAATATTCAGTATATTCTTTACTGAATAAAAATGCCGTCTTGTGCACTATATGGGTGTAATAACTACACTACTGTCCTTGCAAAAAGTCTAGATATCCGAGTTTGAGGCGCTATATCTCGAAAACAACCCAACCGATTTTAATTGGATGAAAATTAGCGAGTAGAAAATTCATTTCTACGTTAATGGATGTACACTTAAATTTTTATTTTATATTTAAATATTTTATATTGAGCTATATTTGGAAAAAAGCACGGTTTTTAGTCCTCTTTACCCGATATGGCTATTTTGAATGTTTATAACTCGTAAGTCCTAAAATGTATCAACTTGCAATTTTAATGGAATTTACCTAGAACTATTGTGAATAAGACTCCGGAAGCCTACATTACTAATAGATAAAGAAAAACATCCGAAAATTACTTCCCAAAACGATACAGAATTTTATATCACCTTCATTTTGCCTCCGCCTTATAGCTACGCCTCGCCGTGCAAAATAAAATTCGGTATCGTTTTGGGAGTAATTTTCGGATGTTTTTCTTTACATATTAGTAATGTAGGCTTTTGTCCCATGACAACGGTACCTCAAACTTTGAAAACAACTCAGGAATGACGAAGATAGCCGAAGTTCGGAAATTTAACAAAATCCGTATTAATGTTGCATTTATAAAATAATTCTTCCGGATTCTTATTCCCAATAGTTCTAGGTAAATGTCCTTAAAATTTAAAGTTTTCCAAGTTATAAACATTCAAAATAGTCACATCTGGTCAAGAGGGCTAAAAACCGTGCTTTTTTCATATATAGCTCGATGTAAAATATTTAAATATAAAATAAAAATTTAAGTGTACATCCATTAACGTAGAAATGAATTTTCTACTCGCTAATTTTCATCCAATTAAAATCGGTTGGGTTGTTTTCGAGATATAGCGCCTCAAACTCGGATATCTAGACTTTTTGCAAGGGCAGTAAGTCCAGAACCCCTCAGGCAGTGAAATACTACAAATTTTCGAAAAATTCCATCTTCAAGTCGAGGTGAATAAAAGCTTGCGGTAGAAAAAATAAATTTAACGCTGTCAATGTTGAGTACTTGGAACCGAAAATTTTCATGTTATGAATAAGAATTAAAATATGTGAAATGATCATGTTCTTTTCTTCTTAAGCAACCATTTGCTCGGCTCACTTTGCGAGCAGTTGCTTTATTAAAACCTTGCAACAGAAAATGTTGGGTTACGTCATTTGAAGGTGAAACTTTTGAAGGTGTTGAAATAGAAGAAGAAATAAAAGAAATTGAAACAGGAAATATATCAGGGAATATACCACAGGAATTTGCTTTAACACCTTCTCAAGCCATTAGCCAGGAAGGATTGGCTTATGTTTCACGTTATGTGGCACCTAAATTTCGAGCTACACACAAAAATTTAGGAAGTTCCACTTCTGAATTTCCTCAACAAACATGTCATGACTGGATACCATTCATTTCGAAAGGTGGTCTGATGACTCCAAGTGAAAGGTGGCTTAATGCTAAAAAAATTGCAGAGAAAATATTTATTTCTTTCCATGAAGAAACAGAAAGGAAATAAATATTATCGAACAGGTGACAGAAATTGTTATGAGTTATGTTACACCTGATATTCCATTGGATGCTGTACAAATGTACATTAAAACAAGAATTCGTATAAGGATGAGAGAGAGATAAAGTGATCAAGGTATGAAGTGGAAATGAAAAAAGAAAATTTATGAACAAATTGAAAAAAGTAAACTTGAAATTTTTTGTGTCAGTGTTCTGGTTTTTATGGTGAAATAAATTTACCTTTCTCTCGGTATGATTTATGTTCATCCAGGTTTATGTTTTGTTTTGAGAATTGATGTAACAGTTTCTTATAATTGTAGAACTTCAAATAGTGGAGTTAAATATTAATGATGTGTTTCGTATGATTTAATAAGTATTTTTTCCTTTCCTATCCTCTTGTAATGAACTGGTAAAATAACGGCATAAACACTTAAAAGTTTTTTATGTCCTTGTTCTACCCGTAGTATATAGCTTGGTTAGAAATATGAATCAATGAACAAGATGTATACCCATAAAATCGGCAATGGCATGATGACATCGGACGTTTCATTAGCTCATCAGCTCTTTGTGAACGAACTTTAATTTTTCCAGCGCTTGAATGCGAATGTTTTTTTTTTACAAAATCGTATTTGGAAGATCAAGTTTGGGTTCTAAATAATTTCATATAAAAGTACATAAAAAATACTGTATAGACCATCACGATTAATATATCTGGTTCTACCGAACCGATCAAAGGCGCAGTGTAGATTATGTGCTCAACGTAAATTTTGAAGTCGCCATTTCTCTCCCGCGAGTGACTTCATGCGCGAAAGCGTTCCAAATTCGTCCTGCCGTTGAACTCACCTTCTAGTCTTTACTCCATGGAAAGAACCGGTATGCGATTTTTCATAACAATTTCTCGCCTATTTCTTCATTTTCATGCTTCTACTGGATTTTTTTCGGGAGCGGAGGTTGTGGAATTGGCAATCGCGTACACGCAATTATGTTTATTTACAGTTCACCCTTAATCTGATAATCATAATAAATAGGACAACATTGCTGGAAGTCGACGATCGGTAAACCATTGCCGAGGATTGCTGCTTTGTAGCCTGAATTCGTATTTGATTTCTCAAAATGTTTTTTGGACAGTGGAGAATAAGTATGGTTCCTGCCGTAAGTTGAGCTCGATAGTTTCTTTTTGGATTGTATTTGGAAGCTGGATAGATTGATGGATGCGACGCTTCAAGGTAGTCATATCAAAAACTCCATGCGTTACGGGTTTTTTCTATTCTTGTTTTAGCGTATAATCTTCAAGAGAAAACTAATCCCTGTGTTGATCTGGCCTGAAATGGGTCATATATATTGTATCTTCGTGGTGTTGCTATTCGATATAACGAGTTTACATTATAACCTCGATGATACGAAATAGTTTTTTACACGAAATGATCGTTTATAAGAAGTATACTGGAGTCCCATGAGAAAACATAGGTAGAAATAGCTTGTTATAACGAACTTTTTATTACAAGCTTCCTCATTACAAATCATGAAATTTAAGTTCCTTGAAGTCTGTACAAACGAGGTAGTGCTGGGTATTATTCTTAAAGACTGGCCAGTGATCCTTTCCAACTTATACTCCTGTGGAAGTTATAGTGCAGTATTCAGGTAACCATTTGGCAGATTTTTCTCGTAGATGCCAAGCTGCATGGAACAATTAGTTGTAAATGTTTCGGTAAATCAAATCATAATCCCCCTACTTTTTGGTAGGTTTTTGTGTCGTCCTACCCATCCTGTATCACAAACGGCCTTTCTCTTCATCTTCTCATACGAATTCTCTTCTTTTAATGCATCTGATATTTCTTTCCTGCACCTACCTCTTTGTCTCTTTCTAGGAACCTCTCTTCTGTTACTCCTTTCAGCAGACCGTTGCCTTTCACCCGTTTCTCGTCTTTCCCGTATTACTCTAAACTTATTATCTCTTTGCCTACTTTATTTAAAATTTCCTCATTTGTTTTTTCTCACAGTCCAACTAATTTTCTCCCGCCCACGCCAAATCTCAAAATTCAAATCTATTCGCATCCTCTTTTCTCATTGCCCACGTCTCGCACTCATTTAACGTTACAGTCCATATCACAGTTTTCATTAACCTCGTTTTTATATCTTCATTCATACTGCCTGTCAACAACTCTCGTCCCCTAATATAATGTCTTCTTTGCTCTTGCTATTCTTGTCCCGACCTCTTCTGTACTTCAGTGTTGTTCAACTTCTTCCTAGCCACGGTAAATATCATCTTGGTAAGTCACCTCCAAAAGGCTGCGAACAAAATTTGTGAAGTTCAGATATTTTACATATGAGTAAATATGAAGAATGATCCTTATAAATTTATCGATTGAGTAAGTCTTTAAAACTAGTCCAGTAAATACAGTATGAATTGTATGGCGATATGAATTTTTAAGGATCACCTTTTACTTTCTCCCTATTCACTCTGTCAAGAGGGAGATCTTACTGCCCACCGTCAGTGGATAAAGTTACCCGCCTCTTCTGTCTGGAATTGATTTTGCTAGGTAGTATTAATACGTTGAAATCTCGAAAGGGAACAGAACGTTGCTCAGTGCCATCGCGGAGATGCTACCTCATCTCCCATAATGATGATCCCGTAATTGATCGGTTGGATTCGAGAATCTTAATCTTACCATGATGCCATTACTTCGAAGCCCACACATGCAGTGGCCCGTTGCCTTTTGTATTCGCATTCCCGGCTAATTTATCGTCATTCTTCGGCAAATAAATCAACTAAGCTGAAATTGATCCATTTGAATGAGTTGTTTTTAATACTGGGATCTAAATCTACATACTCGGTACAGACCTTGGAGATTTCAGAATATTATTCGTATAAATGGAATTATTCAGACCGCATCTTTAGCTGTAAAACAGTTAACTACGCAGTGTGGGCGGTTTTTTTTCTATTCAGCGATTTGAGTGAAATGTAAATTGTGTACTTGTTATACTAGTACAGTTTTGAATTTAAGAAACTATCAATGAAATCTATATTTTATTTGTTAAAAGAAAATGTTTATGATTTATAGAGATAAGATCGCATATTCTATGATGCTTTTGTATCTTCAGTGAAAAGTGTTGGAATATTTCAGCTGGGGGGTCATGGTTAAAGATTTAATCGGGGATTGTAGCCTATGGCCTGCAGTAATTAGGTAACACCTGTAGCCACAGAAAGGTAGTTTCAAATGGCTAGTTATGAAAATCAACTATAGATGAATAACTGTCGAAAACGGCAACTTAATGGTTAAAAAGCCCGTATTTCTACGAAATCATTTTATGACTATATGACCAACCCAACCTATATTTTTCTCATGTCGCAATTTAAGACGTACTACGGAATCGATAACGTGACTCAAAAGTTGAAAATAAATACCAAATGATTGAGCACAACTTATTTCTCCTTTCTCCGTGTCCTACTGCCGATTCCTCTCCCTTAATTTTTCTCTCTCGCATCCCTCTCCTTTTATAAAGGTCGGCCGAAAATTCTCTCCCACACAGAAATAATCACTTCATTCTTCCCTCGCTTTTCGCCCTCGCTTTCTCTGTCCTCCACTCATCTACCTTAGCTTTGGCTCCCTCTACGTGGAAAAGGTAGAGGGGTAAAGAGGTCGAGAATGAGGAGGGAGGGAGTTGGAGAGAGAGAGAGAAGAAGGGAAGGAAGCTGGTGTTGTCGGTGGGACTTTGCTTCTTAAGACGTCCATTGTTTCAAAGTCTATAGCCCCGTTACCCACCCAACCCAACCCCTTCCAGCTTCCACCCCTTCTCTCCTCTACTCCCACGCCTCTTGAGTCTCTTATACCTTCACCCCCCCCCTCCCCTCCCTCCCTTCCTCTTTCTCCTCCCCCTTTGGTCTAGTAAGTCGCCACCCGCGGAGAGTTGGAAGATTTGCATTGGCATTCTTCCAAAATTGTTTTGGGGTTGTCCTATTCTTTCCCTCACGTGCTCCAGGTTTCCCCTCTCTCTCTCTCTCTTGCTCCTCTTTAAGTTGATTTGCTGTTTATTTGCGAATAAGTTCCTACCCCCCCCCCCCCCTCTCTCCCTGCTCCTTTCCCTCCATTTCACCCGTTCCCGTTTTACCACCCACGCCCACTCGCTCTATCCTACATTTTTTATTCGTTTCTTTCCTTTTTACTTTTTTATTTATTTATTTTTTCGTCTCGTCTTTCAACTCTGTTCATCACGTTATCTGGAAAATGGATAATTTGTTTTATATTGCCAATGAAGGATAATTCGGAATCATAGTACAGTGATGGCGAACCTGTGGCACGCAAGACGGTTTTGGTTGGCACGCCAACGAAAGGCGAAAACCATACAAAGCATTTATCGTGCTGATTTAACGCCGCAAAAACATTTGTTTTATTTAGTTAACTATTGCAAACGTTAGTTTTACGGTTACAATCTTATTTATTGATCTCGAATTTAATTTAGTAGGCACTCAAAAATAATCAAGGACTTTTTGTGGCACAGGAGGCGGAAAAGATTCGACAATTTCGGTAATGTTGGCACGCGGACTATAGAAGTTTCGCCATCACTGTTATAGTACAATAATTTAATCTATGATTCTCATTTATCTGCCCTTACAATATGGGAGAACATTATCATCTGATTTCCGTTTTAGGACATTTAATATATTTTTTTCTCTCTGTTTCGATTATTTCAATTTCAGGTCGCTTCACCTTAAATCTTAGCAAATATCAAAATTCTTATTTTTTTTAAGTTATTGCTTTTTAGGGGAGTATGAAAGCATTGATAGTTTTACTTCCGTCCTGATAATGTTAATGTCATTTCAACGTTGCTGATCTTAACGACTGTAAGCAATGTAATTTTGACTTAGTGTGCATAATTTTAATTTACATTAAATTAATCATTTTTGGTATTTTAATATATTATATTGTTCAGTGTTGTCAATTTAAAATTATTAACTTTAACTAAATCTGTATTAATTATCACTTCTTTCTCTTTGTTACAGGTAAGGAAATTTTCGAATCAACCGCTGTATTACACGAAGGGCCTTACTTATTAAAGCGTGTGAGTAATGATGTCCTCCTGTTAATGTTCAGAATGATCTTTTTGTAACACGTTTAAATGAATGATTTTAACCTTACTGTATGCATAAAATAACGTGTAGGTTTTTGGATATTTCGAAAACACGCCATGCAATATTTTCCGCCGTTGAATTGCAATAATTACACAGTGACTCATAAGGCAAGTAGAATAAAATCAATTTGTATTGAATCTATTTTAACGAGTTTTCTGGGGTATAATTTAACCGTTATTCCTTAATAAATAATCGGAAGACAAGCGAACGATAAAATAACTCTAGTGGGTATACATAGGGCATGTTCTGAAAATATATACCAAATTGGACAATTAGGTGCAATATTTTGGTGAAATCTATCGAGCTTCCTATTGTGTAAGTTTATTTTTCAAATGCTTGATGTGAATTATTGAGTCGACTTTAGTAAACTTTTAGGTTTCAATTATTCATTAGGCTATCTCAGTACCTAATCAATTTGTATTCAATAAGCAGTTTGGTGCGTACCTATAAACTAAAAGACCTCACCCAATGTTCCAAGAAACTAAAAGTATAACTTATAGTATATACCTAATTTTCCTTTCGGTAGAACTTAATATTTGTAACCAACATGTTCGATCATTAAGAGCGAAGTCTTTCTTCCATGAACACTGCTTAAACAACCTTCCTGATGTAACGCTGTAAATCTTAGCAGCGGGATACTTGTATCACAGTATCGCAATCGAGTTGTGCTTAAGCAGGGAATTTTCAAATGATTTTACGGTCACTTCCTTTCTCCTTTGCCGCTGGATGGCCTTTCGTTCTCACATGCCCGTCTTCGAAATCTTTTTTCATTTTGAGCATTTTCTTTTAGGTAGTTTTGTCCATCCTTGTTAAATTGTGTAGCAGTAACTCTAAATATTACCGTATTCATATTTTTTAGATGAGTGGGTTTAATGGTTAAGTTCGAAAAATATTGCACGGATATCAACTTTGAAGATGTGCCATCGTATGGATTCAACCTGCGGTTCTCGTGCTCATTCAGTGTAGTAGAATATGTTTTAAATAGGTCAGAGATATAAAATCAAACTTTAGGTTTTGTACACCGTGGTAAAATAATAAATCACTTTTTATTTTTCGTAGGCAATTTTAAGTTTTTCTGTTTCGATACGTGAGCAGGCTATCCTTATTCTAAACGATCCTCTCAACTCCCACCTAGAGTCATCCAGCATCATGCAATGTGCATGGATTGCGAATCATTCATATTTTTCCGTGAACATGTTTAGAAAAAATATATGTTTTTATTTATCTCTAGTTTTGCTAAACGAAAAAGAGATTGCATACTATAGTTAAAATTTCCGTCCTAAAATTGATGAATGAAATGACGATAGAATTACAAGTGGCATTAACCGCCGGACAGACACTAATGAAATTCCTTCTCATTACTCTCCTCGGCAAGAAAAGGGTAATTGGATTCAATCAAACGTGACTCACATCCTCGCCACGTCACATTTCTTCTGTAAAAATAGGTACAATTAGTATGATTATAGGCTATTCCAATGTTCTCCCTCTAAAGGGAATCAGTTATTTTTTTCTCATAGCTTTCTATTCATTCTTGTTTGTCGAGAGGACAAATGCAAAGAGTTTGAAAAGTCATTTTTGCTCGACTCGGAAAGTTTTCCATGGCTTCATTTTAAATTTTATTTCTATCAAAGTATGGCTGCTGATAAAATCGCATAATGTAGTTACTTTAATTAAAATACTATTATGCAAGATAGCAGAAAACTTAATGGATAATCTCCAGTTTTTGCTCTTGAAGCAGCATCGACTTGTTTCGAAATACACGTTTCGTATTTAGCGCCATTTTAAATTATCGAAAGGCCACTAGAGGGAGTGTTGCTTTTCTCTTGTAACTGCCCTCTAGGGCTAGTTCGAAAAAACTACTTATCCTGGGTGGAGGAGTTTTAGAAAGTGACACGAACGGAGGAAGCTCAACGAGCAGAAGGAGTTACAAAGGTAAGCAATACCAACTCTTGTGGCCTTTGTCAGGGCAGTATCTCATGTTTTTGTGCATATCTATACAGTCCACTTATCAAGGTTCGAGTGAATTATTGCGATCCTCGCTTAATACGAGAAACGAACATCACATATGATTTGCAGTATTACATTTCTCAATGGAATATAATTCGCCAAATCGTTAAATGGTATAAATTTTTGGTGCTTTAAATCAGGGATTCCCAAACTTTTTGAAGCCACGGAACCTTTATATTCAAATCGCGGAACCCTAACTAAGAGGTGGTAAGCCAAATCGCAATAAAATTAACTTAATAAAAACTGTAATTGCTATTTACATAGTTTATGTATCTTACATTATACAGCTTACAAGTGAAGCTCAAGTTTCCTGCTGTAAATAAGATAAGGAAGAACGTATCGAGTCTCTTCCTCTGTCTATCACGGAGCCCAGTTTGAAGACCTATGCTTTAAATCATCAGTATCGCTGAAATTTTGCATTGGCATATATGTTAATAACTCCAACCAAAAATGTTTGGCAATATTTTCCCTTGAACGACTCAACTGTTTACTTTAAGGGTCATGATATTCTTATCGAGTTTGTATAATGTAAAGCGCCCTATTTGTCAAAAGAATGGCACATTTTCATATAGGCTATTGAAATTATTTCGTTGTTGACCAGTCTTTGATGAATTACGGAGGTCTAGTGTGTCTAAAAGACCTAGGAAAGCAAAATGCACAATTTGGCTATGAATCAGGCGTTATCAGTAGTGATTCACTGATAATTCCAGTGTTAACGTCATACGCGTTACACTTACTAAAACAATGCGTCGATCATCACACGTGTCCTTCTGAATCTGCTATCGATAACTCGGCATTGATGGCGGTTGCTGTGTAGACGAAAAACACATTTCCCAACTTTTTTACTGACATTTATGCTACCTAATTCATAAATTATATTCCTGCAGTTAGGAAAATTTAATAATTATATTTTTGAACTTTAGACTTTGTTCAATACCCCATAATCTATTGGATAGTATTACTTTACGTCTAGCAAAGTGTTTATTTCAATTTTAGAGATCTTGTACCATTAGCGGTATCAGGAAAGTATTACTTGATATTTACATTTCAACAAGTAATTATTTCATAGTCGCCCATAACTTCAACTGTACGGCTAGGCATAAAATAATGAAGTAAAATTCCAAAGAAACACGGGGACCTTATTTCGTCATCCGAGGTCATATATTCTTCTTTGTTGTTATGTCACGAAAACATCAACTCGATAACGGTTATTCGATATTCATTTAGCGAGTCTCGTTCCTTTCCCTTCCGTGAAAGTTATCGCGCGTCCGTTTCTGGCAGGCAAAGCAATACGAAAAGGGGAGAATTAGAGGAGCCATTTTATTTTCGCAAGTTATGCAACGAGGTATTTTTCGCCAGTCCTCGAAACGGGAGAGAGAGAGAGAGAGAGAGAGAGTGCAGCTGCGGCGTCGTGTAGGAATTCCCCCTTTCCTCCTCCGCATGCAATACCTCTCGGACCTCTTCGCGAATGACTGGAAGAAGATCTGAGGGAAGCCGAACGAACAAATGAGCGTGTCCCGCTCCTCATTCGGTCCTCGAACTGGGTAAAGTGAGTGAGTGAGAGAGAGGGAAGCATACACACACACACACAGGCCATCATACATCGCCTGCCGAGCTATATGACAGGAGAAGAGAAGGGAGATGGGGGGGGCGATAAATGAGAAGGGATAGAGGGAGGAGAAGGGGGGGGGGGGGGGGGTTTGGAGTAAAGGAGCGTGGGAGGGGGAAAGGAGGGGGTGGAAAACGGAGGAGAGAACCGAGGACCGGCATATACAGAGTGACGCCAAGGATAAAAAAAAACTTTATTCTTTCCTTCTCTTCTTTGAATTGAAAATTCGCCGCGGATCAATGTGGGCGCCGTCACCTACCTCTCCCCTACCTTCCCATTCCACCTCTTACCTCTTTCCTCGAGCCCACTCATACCCCGCAAAAAAAATCCTCCTCCTCCTCCTACTCTCTTTTTTTTTAAATCTCCCCCTTCCTTCCCCCCCCCTCCCTCCCCCCTAACCACCTCTTACATTTTTCCCTTTGATCTGAACCGATGAGGGGTTTGGGGGATGGGATGGTTGGGGGAAGGGTAGGGTGGGGAGGTTTTTGAATTGTGGGTAAAAGAGGGTGGAGGGGGGGGGGGGGGGGGTAGGGGGTTTTGGAGTCTGTAGTAGTGGGGTAGGTATGGAGGAAAAAAAAGGGAGGTGATGGTTGGATTGTAGAATTGGATGATGGAAAACGCGGGATAGGGGGTGGGTGGTGGATAGGAGTTTAAAAAAGTGCGTCCATTTCCTCTCTCCTCCTCCTCCTCCCGGTGTAGTTATTTCCATCCTTTGCCATTGCTCCTTTTCCTCCCCTCTCTCTATCTCTCTCCCCTTTCCGTTCTCTACACCCTTCCTTCCGATACAATTCTCCCATTCCCCTCCTCTATCCCCTATCCCCGATCCTTGTAATCCTTTCCTTTCGTCCAAACCACCGTTATTCATTTTTTTTATTTCTCGGTTTCGTCTCGTTGCGTTTTTTTTTGTCCATCCGACTCCGCGTTCTCGCCTCCTCTTTTTATTTTGTTTTGGATTTTAAGACTCCTTATGATGTTTATTTTTCCCGATTAAGTCCGTTTATTCTGGTTTTCTTTTTTTATTTCGCGTCTTGCTTCGATCGCCTTCGGGGGACGCGGGGAGGTAGGTTTGATATAATATTCCGCGCGGTAAGGGCGTCAGATTTAGGTCGTTCCTCAAAATATCTTAGGCTTTATCATCGTGGTTTATTATCTTTGTGATGAAATTAATTTAATTGAAATAAATATATTATATATATTAGAGGATGTCTCAGAAACCCCATAGTCGTCGAAAAATTGTATTTATTTATTTAATTTTTTCCGAAACAGTACTCAAAAGCCATGTTGATTTGTTTTTCTTTTCCGTGATGATGGGCATTGTCCATTTATCCGTTTCTGTGTTGATATTTCCCAGTTTAGAGCGATGATCATAAATTGTATGTATTTTCATTTGAGCCCTTAAACATGATAATATACCAGATTATCACATGCATTTTATCCATCACTTTCACTCAAATTAATTGCGAACGGGACAGAAGAAAAATGGATTATTATGCGCATGTTTCAAAATCATTATGCACTTAGAAGTTTCTTTCGGCATTCGCTCCGCACCAACCATTTATAAAAGATATTCGAACTCGCATAGTTTAAACACATAACCCAGTCCGTTAATTTATATATGTATTGTTCAAAAATGCTACTTAATACCAACTCTATCGAAAAATACTACGATTATAACAAAATATGGAAGTTAACTAATTAAATAGTCATATTTCGAATTTTATTTTGTACTGTAAACTGTTGTTATTCAAATTTACTGGAAGTTTGAATAGGAAATTCGGATGAAAACCTCGCCATTTATATTAAAAGTTAATGTAAATGTAGATAAAATCTCAAAATCAATTCATCATCCTATCATTTATCCCCTCAATCCATTCCTTCAACCCTCGCTCCAAACGTGCTCTTTACGCTATTTCTTTCTCACCCCTACTCTGTTCGCAGACAACTCCGCGAATAATAGTAGAAAAAATACTTCTTAGTCATTGCTAAACCGCTAAATCCAACTCGACAGTCCAACATCTCCTTTTATTGTCCCTCCCCCTAGCCTCTTCCCACCCCCCCGTTTAATTCTCGTCTCCTTTAGCACCCACACCCTCGCGAGTTAACTACTTCTTTGTGTTCGCTCCCTCGAAGATGATCCGTCTCTCTCTCCCTCTCAGCCTCCCTCTTGCTTCCTTCTCGCGCGATGATATTAACCATCCCAAAAGGGCTGATTGGAGGTCTAGGAACGAGGGGGCTTTTTTTATTTTCTTTTTTTCTCTCAATGGAAGGGTGAGACCTTACGTAGGGGGGGGGGGGAGAATGCGGGATAGAAAGAAGGGGTTAAAGTCTACTGTGTGTGGATGAGGGTTCTCAGAAGGACAAGATCCCTTCGTTACGGAGTCACCAACGACCAAGATGCATTTCTGCCTTAAAGCATTGGGGGGGAGTCACGTGATCAACTCGTCAGACCGCCTTGGACCGCAGGTCGCTTTTTTATTTTATTTATTTATGTTTTTAGCTTCTGTGGAGAAGGATTCTACCCGTGTACCTCGAACGAAAGGAATCGATAGGCTAAATAAAGGTTTGAGGAAATATTCGCGTCATGTGACTGGTTCTCCTTCGTTTTTTTTTTGTTTCGATCTTAAATTCAGATAGAGGAGAGGATATATTTTTAAAAACTGATTTGAATTGAAATATACTCTACGCTTTCGAAAATACATGACCCGAAAAATGTTAGTTTTTTAAAAATCTCTTGGCTGTTTTGTCATAATTAAAATTCTAATATTACAATGGCTAAACGAATATTATTTTGTATGGAATCTACGATTAAAATTGTTTGGAAATTTTTAAGCAAATTTAATATCTCAGTTAGCTCCAACATTTGCCTTTAACTCCTATAATTATTCCAAAAAGTCATGTTTTATTAATTTTAAAGAATCAATAAATTTAACTTCAAAATGCGTTCGACTTTCATCCACAGGTATAAATAAAGCCATGTAGAACGAGCGTCTACATAAATTTAAAATGTTTATAAAGTACTTATTAAAGGTAACTTGTCTTCATTACATACCTAAATCCTCCGCAAATAATTAAATTTACCCGTTATGTTTCGAATCACTTTTTTTCATATTACTTTTCTCATTTTCCGGTCGTAATCAGATGATGGTTGTTAGCACGTTTTAGAATTTTTTGTCTTCCATTTCATGGAATCTAATGTGGATAATTAAAATTTAATTCAGGAGAAAAAATAATGCCAGGAGCTTCTTTTTTGTTTGAAAGCCACCTTATTAACGTGATACATACGGAGCAGGATGCTATCGTTATACGATCAAAATGACGGTGTCTGGAATGCTCTGTCTCAATTTTCGCTCCACTTTTCTCGTTCGAGTTAACGATGCACTTAATTGAAGTACACTTATAAAGGAATTTCTTGCCTTGATCTAAAATTTTGTGAGAGAGCTAGTTAATAACCAATTATTTGTTAGTCTCTCGTATAAAATGAGTGTTTTGAGTATGATTATGAAAAACTTATGAGCAGAGGTATTTATTTTACGTTGTGGAAGTGTTTTATTTCTGAGCAAATTGAACGATAAATACATTACTGCTGCGTAGTTTACATCCGAGAATAATTAAATCAAAGAATTAGTCGATTTTTAGGGTAAGTAACTGTGTGTGTTTTTTTTAACGCTTGGAATTATATTCTGCGCCAACTTTTCTCGGGTTTAATAATTTATTTTCCATTTAAAGCGTGAGAGTGAGGCAATAGAACAAAAAATACCTCCGATTCCTCGGACAAAAATAGCTCTCTGTATCATCAGTGCCTCGCAGCGGTGGTCACAGGTGTCGCATTCCCGACGATTTTCAATTACAATCAATAGCAATCGCCTATATCTCAATCATGTTCGCGACCCCGTCTGAATTAATACCCCCGCGGTTCGCGAAAAAATGAAGAAAACAAAGCGTCTCTCGCTCTCTCCCTCTCTCTCTCTCTCTCTCTGTCTCTTGCATTATTCATACGGTGCTCCGACGTACGGAAAGCTAAATCATTTTCCGCCGCCTCTCTTGTCTTCGGCCATATTCGCATGTCCGTCGTACGTGATTTTCGCTTTTTTTTACATCCTCCTCGTTCTTTATGCTTCGATTTACGCACGACCGACTAAGCGGAAACTCCTTTTCCCTCGAAAATGCCCTTCAACCAGTCAAACCTGAATCATTTTTATCCCGGAGGTATTTTTTTTTAATGTTATTTTTTTGTTTCAACTCCGCGTGCGAGATGAGTCTTCAAAGTCTTCGGGTATTTACACTGTCTCTGAAAGAGAGAGGGAGAGAGAGAGAGAGAAAGGAGAGCACGCCACTTCTCTCTCTCTCTATTAAGTTATCAGCTTTATTTTTTGTTCGAAATAAAAAAGATTCATTATATCGGACACCTGACGTTTTCATTCGAAACCTATGATTTACAATGGTATTCCAGTAGTTAGTGAAAGGAATTGCGGTGGTTAAGTAGCCACGGATGGGTATGCAACGATGTGGGTAGGCTTTTGTTTGAAGGATACGATTTACCGGTAATCGTCCACTGAAGTTCCTTTCTTATTGGTGTTTTAGTTTTGCGGCCATTTGTTGTTTCCGTGGTTTCTTCGTGTCTTCATATTATTCAGCGTGTTGGTCTTTCTCGAGAATGCTTTGGTGATTTCTGGCAGCTGTCGATTATGTATGGTTGTAATCTTAGGCAAATGAGACATTTCGTTATCTCCTAGAATGGTATCACATTTAAAAATTAGGCAGCTCCAACGGAAGTTGAGAAAACCAGATGCTCGCCACGCTTACAAATTGGCCTACATCAGTAGTTATCTCATTGTCGGTGTTGGATTCTAAAATCCTGGCTTTTCCAACCATTTTTTGGCTATTTTAGTCTGTGTAATTTATCAGCTGTATCCCAGACATAAGGCTACATCGGTAATTGTTTATTGAATGCCTTGAACGGTGAGGATGCTTGATCATCTTACTCTTTTATGCCTGGCCAATTATTTATAGTAGTTGTATGAGATATTTGTAAGCACCTCTGTTATATTTTAATACTCTATAAGCAACTGCTGCACCTAATGACAATTTTTGGCCTAATCGAGGCCGTAGAGAAGGAAAAAACGTTTTATATCTTATGATAATTTATTTATTCCTTTTATCTTATAAATAAAACCCCTGTCTATACCACATAATACATCCAAATTGCAAACTAGAATCTACAGATTGTGTGGAAGTAGTAAGGCCCTCGTGCGTCATCTTTTTGTAAAAATTGCGCTTTATATCATTAAGTTAATTTATAATTTCTCCATATACATAGTATAGAGAAAGTATTGTATTCATGAAAAACATCGAATTCGAGATTTCAATGGAAGTACACGTTTTGAGGTCTCTAGAAAACGTTTTGACTATTTTCTCGATGTTGTCTGTGTGTATATGATTGGAATTTTTCGAAAAATCGATAGTTTATTAGATATTTTGATCCCTAGAACACGGTTAGACTATTTTCGGTATGATGTCTGTGTATGTGTGTATGTATGTGATTGTGGGCGCTCTAACTCGAAAAGTACTTACCATATCATTACCAAATTTCATATATAACACTTTAGTATGAGTATGAAGAGCTAATTAGTTTTTGGACAATACCGATTAACCGGAAGTCGAGGTTTATTCGAAACCCGATTCGATTTTGGCAAAATATCTCCGTTTAAACATCATCATTGTATATACAATTTGATACAAAGGTTATAGAGAATGTAATTTCCTACAACTTTTATTTGAAACAATTTTCCATAGCAGTTATTGTTTAGGAATTATTTATAAATAATCGGTTTTTTCGGTTTCCGTCAAATATTTCCTTAAAAACGTCGTTATTTTATCTAGTAATCCGAATATACTTAAATATTGAAGCGAGTATTGCATCATTTCTTCTACTTAAAAGTGCTTTTGAAGTATATGAGGAGTGATTTTTTTTAAGGTACAGAGCCAAATCACTCTTCTCATCTAACCTATAAGAATAATATACATCGTGATTATTTCACGGACTCGAGTGACTCATTGGACTTTTCAAGCCCTTATTCTATGATTTGGCAACTGCCAACCGATTTCTTAATATATTTTTCACCCACCCCATTGTCTTGCCTTGATGAGACATCCAAAGCTGAAATATTTCTTTGATAAAGATCTCCTACGTAGAACGTGTGCAAGGTCTCGAAATATCGCTAAACGATACACATTTGCGTATTGTCGAAATAGAAGCTAAAATTTCTATATAATCCTTCGTTATACACACACACACACATTATTATTCTAAAATATAGATGTAGAATATCTGTGGACGGACTCAAAAGGTCGAAAAAACATGTATTGAGGACATACACTAAGCGGTCTAACTGCAGCAAAACTACAATTTTACGTGGGACATGTATAATTTTTGATAATCACTATAATACTACAAGGAACAAGAAAACTTAATCTACAGGAAAACAGACTTCATTGTAAATAATATTTAAATTTTTATTTCATTATTCGTTTCGCGAAGCAGTGTTGTTTTGCAAATTGCGACGTTTAAAAGATAAAATGTCTGACTTAAATGGATGTTCTATCGTCTAAATTTCTTGCTGAAAATTTACTCCTTAACCGTAAAAAAATTTTACTGTTAAGGAGTAATTTTTTAAACATCACTTCAGTCTCCAGCCTCAGTTATTTATCTAAATTACTTAGTTAAAAACATATGAAAAAGAGTTTTCTATGGGACCTAAATTTATGAATTACGAACATATATCGTTCAAAGATAACCACAGGTCGTAGCCAACTGCTAAAAGTGAATTTGATTTTAATTTTAAATTCGGTTTCTGTAATTAATTCTTTTTTATCCACGTGCTTCGCTGGTTTCAAAACGGAAATTCTTCTTCATGCGCAGTTACGTGCCGCTTTGAAATCAGCGTTAAGATGGCGATCCGTCTTGCGATAACCCCTCAGCGGAACTCTTATTAAATTTCCTTGGAGTATGCGTAACCGATTTCAGAACAGTAACGAAAATTATTCGGTTCGAAATTTTTGACGAGAGCACCGTCTGAAGTTACTTTCTATTATTGTTAACTTTCGATTCAGCCTTTTTATTTAGGAACCGGCGTAGCATTGGCAAATTCTGATGCGCAAGTAGTAATTAATGTTCATCCCATAGCATTTTCGTATTAATTTGTTACGTGGCGTTATGTTTAAATGGGCAAATGTCATATTTGTTGTGTTTATCTTTTTAAAATTTGCTTCGATGGCTTTTTTGTTTCTTTAAGTTTCGTTTACTTAAAAATATGATGACGTCGAAAACAGTATTTAGTTCACATGAAACAGTAATTTTTGGCAGGGTATAACTCATGCTTAAGTGGAACTACGCACTGAACTCAGCCTGTAGAGCACTATCGTTCTTTGGAGTAGTTTTCCGTTTTATTTATAAAGATATTTTTTCTTCTTGATCCATGTCGGAACCGACCTACTCGAACAAATGGAAGGATGCAATAACAGATACTGTTAATTAAAATATATGCCCATTCTACTCTACAAGATAATATCCGTCCTTGAAAGTTCAGCTTTTCAGTTCCAGCATTGAAGCAAGGTTCACATGCTCAGAAATTCGTGCAACCAACACTTTAAAAGTAAAATTTTTTACTATTTTATGTTCTTAAAAGAAGAATTTAAACAAACTACGCTCTAAGATCGCCATATAGACATTATGAAAAACTAAGTACGACAGAATTAAATTTTTCTTCACATTATTTACTCTCCCTCTGCCCCGTCCCACTTCACAGACACGAAATGTCGAGCAGTTTGGCTAGTATAATTAATATCAAAAGATCATTTTCACTTTCAGTTGGCTACATTCATTTACCTTACCTGTAAGTATTCCTCCTTTCCTGATATATTATGAATACGAAATTCTGATTGAATTATATTTATGAATGCGATAGTATAATAGAATATCTGTCATACTGTACGAGTAAAAGTTTTCTTCAAACCACAGCTATACTGAATTGCTGCTAATCAATGTTTAATCGCCGATTATACACCGGCACTGAAACTAAGAAAATAACTTTTCAATATTATCTTTAATATGTTGTGGCAATAATTTATTAGAAATATTTGAGAAAATTAACATTTATTAGAACGTATATTCTATATGTATCAACAGAGTAGTGATTTTCTAGTAAAATATTATATAAAATACTAGCAGGAGTACCCGTTGAATTTCAACGGAATTAGTGAATCTAAAACTTCGACCGTGTAACATGTAAGCATCGCAAGAATAAGATAGTACACAGTTATACCCGTCGAATAAAGCAAAAATGAAGAAAACCGCTCCGCATTTTCCTATTTAGATGAATGAAGGAAGAAAATCTTAGGAAAATAACGTATAAACTCCCTCCCCCTCCCTTCCACCCTCTCCTTCCCTTCTCCCCCTCCCTCCCCTCTCTCCCTCCCTCTCCCTCTCTCCCATATAAATGCATTGAACTCTCAATTTCAATGGGAGTTGTCATGGTAGCTTATAATGGGTATTGTAATAAAACTGATAAAATCACGTATTTTATTGATTCTAAATGCATTTTTATGCTAATTCGATGAGGATTCGGATTCTGTCTTCAATAAAAATAAACTTTCTTCTTTTCTTCGTAGGACCATTCAAGTCTCAAGTTCGAACCATGTTTCTAAGTAATTTAAAAATTCAAATGAAAAATAAGCTATACTCGTCCCTATGTTATTCAAATGGAGAAAACGAAAAAAAGAAAATATTATATATATATATATATATATATAGATTTTCCTTTTTATTATGCAGTCATTATTTAATCGATGATCCATTGTAAAAAGACGATTAGAGAATAATTGCATCCGTAATAAAACATTGAGGCGTAATTGGTTTAATATGAAAATTAATTAACTTCTCCATACCATTGTCGAGAAACTCACGTGAGCGTGGTTGTAATCATAGGGAACTGACCCTGAGTGGTGTGCAAGAGAGACGTGTATTGGCGCTCATTCCGGTAACAATGAGCTGAACCAGTCAATCACGGTCGATCTCTTTTGTGATTTCGGTAGTAGTGGCTACGAAACAGTGGAAGGCATTCTCGCTTCGCAGTACCGGCAGCCAATCCACGGCGTTGTTGTGATAGGAGGTGTCTGGACCGGTCCATTGTTGTCTCGAAGCAAGCTCCGACATTTTGAATAGAGCTAAACGTAAAGAAAGAGATTTTTGGAGCCTCGTTTTCAGTTCCCCGCGCCACCGCGTCTCGCCCTTCTCTTTCCCTTACCCAGCTCGTGCCTGCATTACCACCGCATGTGGTGACCAATGGTTTTGTCCTGTCGGAACCAATAGATTCACTCCCAAACCTTCCTGACTCTTAAGGAATTTCTCGGAGTTTTCTTTTTTTTTTCGTTTTAAGGAAGGAGAAGTTCTGCATGTGCTTTACTCGCTTATCGACATCTGCCGCTACTGCATGCTTCTGCGCCAATGTGGGATTAGTACTTTTTTAGTAAGTGAAGCTTTTTTTGTTGCTTGCTTTGATTTTTGTACGTGTATGTATATTTATTGCTCGAGTGTTTTTTTGTCCTCGCTTTTTAATATTGTATTGTTTTTATCGTATCCTCAAGAGAAAGCTTTTTTACTTTGACCTTGATGAATGATTTTTGTAGTCGGGTACGAGGTCGCATTCTGCCTTTAGTGCTTATTCGCTATCTGATTAACTAATGTTTATTGCCATAAGCTTTCCTTATTGATTGTTTAAATTTATCGATTTCAGATCATTTCTAGATTAATTAACTTTCCATAAGAAAGAGCTTAGCGAGTATAAGTTACTTTCATCAGTGCCAAGCACGATTATATATTAATCGGATTATTCTCAAACTCTGTAGATATTTAGAAAGCTCAACGTCTTAGTTTTCATTTACGGAGAAACTTCGTTATTTTTTCATTATGCAATTCTCCATATCGTAATGAATCCATGCAATGAATTGGTGAAAAATGCATTAGATTCGAGGTATAAGTGCTTTTGATGGTGTTCCATTGCTTACCTAGTCTAATTTGAGTAAAATTATTTAGTATTCGTTAGATTTTTCTTATGATATTAATATTCTTCTACTTTCATAGTTAAGTATTGCTTTTTATGGCTGATAATTTGAATTTGAATGGATTATATTAAAACGTGTTAAAAACGTACCTATTCTTCACTACACCATTACAAATTTCCATTTGTGAAAATGCTTTGCATATTAATGTTTCTTATAAAGTGTACTGCAGATAGTTTTATTCATTCAAGTAGATTTACTCAGCTATTTTTCTGGGAATGCTTTTCATTTTTTTTCATTATTTAAGCATGGCATTACTTTCTCAATGCCTCAAACCAATGCGTTTCCATAATCAATGGATACTAATGATGGCTATGTTAATTCCAGTAACTATGGAACGGTTTTGACTCTACTTTTTGTAAAATTCACTTTTTCAAAACTGCCGCCTAAGAGTGCTATATTTTGTAATTGACAAAATGGCCTAGAGGCTCAGCAATGGGCTAAATATATGCTTATACGAGGATTTGTTTTTTAATAAAACGTTATGGCTGAAGAGTAGCTTAGCAATGAGCAAAATTGTATTTCTTTTGTGATATATAGCCAATTAACTTTTATGTAATGAATGAACTTTTAGGTAACCTAATTTAAAGCTCCTTTTTTATTTATTGCTTCTCGTAGCCATTAAAGCGCTTGTAAAACAAGCTAAAGCAGCCACTCCTATTTCCCAAGCCATTTTTAACGTTTTATACTATAGTGATAAATACGTGACGTCAAATATATTATTTTACACTCATGCTAATCAGTTAATACTAAATACTGTTTTATCTCACATACTTCCTTCTTTACATTATCGTAGTTTTTTAATCTACACCCATCCCTCGCTTTGTAGTGTACATGCGTTAGTGGATAAGAGAGGTTTTCCTGTAAAATACGTGAGGTTACATTTGAGCGCCGTCTTAAGTTCAACGTGTAACAAATTAGTTACATTGTGTTCTTCTTTGCTACCTTTTATCCTTTCTTATTATCTCAATGTCTAACTGAAGCATTTTGGTTTTTAAATGGTCGAGGCCGTTTTAAAACCGTGCTAAAGAGATATCGATGGCCGTGCAATTAGAGTTAGTTTTCTATCGGTAATAATAACTTTAACTGCCATAGTGCTCTAGAAATTTTAACATTATAGTTTTCTAAAAGAAAACCGTGCTAAACAGAAATCGTGTAAGGCTAAACCGTGCATTTCGATAGATAAGCGTTCTGAAATTACTTACAAAGTGATTCCTTGATAAATTTCGCTACTTGTACGTTATCGCTTTGGCATCATTACAAGCAGGCAAAAGCATGTGGTTATTAAAATAAATTATTAATGTTTATGTATTCATGGGCTAACTCGCAGTTTTCAGTGGGAAGGTTTCTGTGGTTTCAGTGGTTTTGTAAATTCTTCATTCTTCGTTCTTACGTTTTATGTAATGCGTTTTGCTAACTCCAGAGTACATAAAGTGTTTGCGGCGTTTTGTATTATTCACTAGTCAAAATACTTTAGAGCTATTTCAGGGCAAAGTGATATCGAAGTATTATTTTCCCATGCGGATTCTGAGGATATTTTGAAGCATTATTCTCTCCAGAGTACATAAAGTGTTTTGCGGCGTTTTGTATTATTCACTAGTCAAAATACTTTAGAGCTATTTCAAGGCGAAGTGATACCGAAGTATCATTTTCCCATGCGGATTCTGAGGATATTTTGATGCATTATTATCTCTGGCAGTCACCAATTTGTCAATTGCAGCGTGATATGTAGCAACATATGTAAATTTGTCAAGAATTTCAGTTTTTATTTTCTCCATATACGTAGTACCTACATATAAAGTATTGTTTTCATGAAAAAAATCGACTTCGAGATTTTAACGGAAATGCATGTTTTGAGGTCCATATAACGCGTTTAGACTGCCTGTGTGTGTATATGTATGTGATTGTGGGCGCTCTAACTCGAAAAGTACTTGTCATATCGTTACCAAATTTCATATATAACACTTTAGCATGAGCACAAAGAACTAATTAGATTTTGGACAATATCGGTTAGCCGAAAGTCGATGTTTATTCGAAACCCGATTCGGTTTTGGCGATATTTCTCTGATAATACGTCATTATTGTATACATTGACCATTACAAAAAATGTAGAAATTATAATTTCCTACATTTCAAACAATTTTCCATAACAGTTATTGTTTAGGAATTATAAATAATCGGTGTTTTCGGTTTCCGTCAAATATCTCCTTAAAAACGTCCTTATTGGTAATCTTCATGAGGACCAAAGTTGTAGAGAATAATATTTCTTCCAAGTTTTGTTTGAAACAAATTTTCTTAGAACCATCCATTTCGGAGATATATAACTTTTTCGTAATTTCCAGTATACAGCGCCACCACCATGTAGCGGTGAATTCTGTAAACATATTCAAAATATAATTTACGGCAATAAGGACGACTGTATTCGTTTACGATACGAAATAACAATTTTGCCTTATAATGCTATTCATAATAATTTAAATATCTATACCCTTAATATGGATAAAGTCGTGTTGGCCACACCAGATTTTTTAATTATATTACTAAAATCCTATTTCTGGTTGTCTCTCTCTCTCTCTCTCTTTAACGCTCTTTACCTAATCTCCGGGAATTTCAGCCCTAGAAGTTTATTTTTTATCGAGTTATTCAACTAATTTTCTTAAGTTGTTAAAAACCAAACGTACATCCCTTATAAAATATATTCATTAAACTCATATTCAAAACATATTCCCGTTAAACTAATCTAAATCCAATAGGTATATGGTAGGAACGAAGAAACAGCTCACAAAAGAGGGGGGGGGGGATTGGCCAGCGTCAGCGAACAGGGGGCTTTCCCCCTATTATCTACATAAATTTCTACGCGTATTTCCGAAGATACGTATATATCAGATTCAGCATTTGCTCCTACATTTTCATCATACAGTAAAATCTGCTATTTTGAGGGTCTGGAGGTACAATACAACAAACTAACATTAAAAATCCTCTGACATAGGTATGCCTTTATGTTCCGATAACCGCAGGGAAAACAAACCTCTTTTACGTGGAGAGAATCGTCCATGGCATATCGGAATATTCAGCGAGGTAACAAAAACGAGCCGAAGATATTTTGAACGTACTCGCATGGGCGCGGTTGAGAGAACACATAAGAGGATTCTTTTCAGCACAGTATCTGATAAAGAGCCAACTTTCGGTGTTTTCAAGACCATGCAATACGTCAAGGAGGTATTCACCGCGTGATTGTAAGCGTATATGACCACTGTTAAAAAATGTAGAGAAAACTTACTAAGGTTTTTCTCCAACTCTAGTAATTTCCTCATAAACACCTCTAAAAGTTTCCCCGGTATGCTTATATTAAAGTCTCCTTACATATTTTATGGTCTGTTTGCACAATACTCGCACGACGGTTTTTAGGTTGGTGTATTTCGACGCTATCTGTCTTGAAAATGCAATTCTTTCGGTGCAACATCACTTTTCTGTCTCCTTTCCGTTCGCGCCGTGATCTACATACATTCTTCGCACGGAGAAAATAACGGGATATGTGCGATGCGAAGTAAACCGCGTCCAGTGCTAACACACCCACGATTTCGTTCCCAACACGTTTCAACCTCGCATCCCCTTCTCACCGCCTTCTAGGTTTCGATTTGGTGTTCGGGAGGAGCTGCCGTAACTTAAGGAATTCTACGAAAAGCAAGCAAATTCCCCACGCCGAGAAACGCTTCGGTTTTTTTTTTTTGCCCGGCGTGGGCCGCAAGAAACTAATAAACGCGGCCTCCGAGTTTTATCCATCGGATGTGTTTATCGTAGCGAGAGGAACAAAGATATGTATTAAGACCGGAGGGAGAAGCAACAAATTGAATCATATTTCCATTTTGTCTCTTTTTTTCGTGATCACCCACGTCTGTTGGATCCAAAACGAATATTAAAAATAGGATTGTGATCTGATTATACATAGGTCAGAGCCAGTTCTATTTTACTTTATTCGGCGAGCTAAACTATTCTCAAATTTCTTTATATTTAGCAGGCACACAAGCAGCGATGGGGAAATGCTTCCAAGTTTAAGTAAAACATAATGCCCACCGCCGTTATATAGTTAATAGATTATCGATGAAAACTGTTTTGATCAACTTAAATATTTTAATCTTAAAATCTTAAATTAAAACGTTTCAACAAAAATTATCTCAGTCGCCAACAAATAGAAAATAATCCCTTTTCGGGTTGCTTCATCGTTTTGTGTTGTGCTTAACAGTATGTGTTAATCGTAGTTTACAGTGTACTTTATGTATTCGGTGCAGAGGAAAAGATTACACGTGTATTAAATCTTAAATTAAATAAAAACGTTTCAACAAAAATTATCTCAGTGGCCAATAAATAGAAAATAATCCCTTTTTCGGGTAGCTTCATCGTTTTGTGTTGTGCCTAACAGTATGTGTTAATCGTAGTTTACAGTGTACTTTATGTATTCGGTGCAGAGGAAAAGATTACACGTGCATTAAATCTTTATTCCTAGAAACTAGAATTGCTTCGTTGGTTATTTATTAATACAAACGTATATTCTCTTAGTGCTGATCTCATCATTTATGTGACATATTTGGTTTTGTACCGTTCATATTATAACCTGCGCAGGCATACATTTATTTATTTATTTAGTCTGAACACTTGTTTATTGAGTTATATGCAAGAACCTTCGTGTAATGATAGAAGGCAATGAATAAAATTACTGGTTCTAATGTTTACGCATCGTATACTCTTATGTTTTGTTAAGATTATATCGAATCGGTTGAGCAACTGCATGTTGGGAAAGCCTCATTTTCATTTACACTGTTCTACCTTATTATTCCACGAAGTGAAGTCTTGCTGAATTTACCTAAAATTCTGTTATTTATGCAATATAATTCAGTGATACTCCAGGAGATCGTATTTTACGTAGCGAATCAAATTCATCCTTGCGATTTTCAACTCCGTTATTTACTCTTATGAAATTGTGTTTCGGAAAATTAAATTTAGTAACGCAGTGCACAAATGTAACTGATATCCGATACTTTTGTAAAGTGAAAATTATGCTATAGAAAGATTCAGCTAATTTTTCCTCAAGAAATATATCTAGTAACGTGATTAGTTATTTAAAGATAAAACATCTGCGCATCAGATAAATAGTCATACATGTTTTAAATTTTCACCACTTATTAGGGCTTCTTTTAAGCTGAAATGTTCATCTTTTATCAAGTTTTTAATCGCTGTCAGAGCTACTTACAATTGGATTCCAGCCATAAAGCGAGCTCGATAATTATTTTACACGAGATGTTATCTTGTTTTGAAAAAGTTTTTAGACAAAATAAAAAAAATTGAATCGTTAAAGATAAGATCTTTACAGTTAGTGAACAACTTTTTTATAAGTTAATGGCAAAATTTGTTCATAGTCGCTGGACAGCGTGAGCTGTGAATAGCGATTAATTTTCATTGTGCTTTGAACTCTTCAGAAAGAAGCACCAAAAAGAAGGAAGTCTCTTGTTTCGGAGAAAACACGAGATTTTAAATAAGTTCTCTTTGAAATTAATGGACAATACATCACACCGCCAGCGAACTGCGGATTTCTCTCCAGAGACGGATTTGGAATAGCCTGAGACCGTTTTCCAAGCGCGGTCGGAACGGAAAAATACGTCCCGAGCGTTTTGAATTTCCTTTTGATACAACATGCCTGTGTAATTCTCTGCTAGAAGCTGAGATAATATTTTATGAGCGTACTTCGTAGATTTTAACGTTAGTAGACACAGCATTTAACCGTGCAAAACTGCAAAGTATTATGGCAAGGAATGGAGTAATCGGGGCAGGAAAATGTTAAACTTTGCAAATCTTTAACGACGATAATATAATTTTAGCCTTTTCACAATTTGGGTCTGGATTATCACAGCAACTGTAATGCAGTCGTTCTCTAATAGTTTAGCGCAGCTTATACAAGCTTTAAGAAGTTCGACTAATTGCGTTGTATTGCAGTGAATGCTGTGGGTTATTTATGAGTAAATCTTTCATAAATTACACTTGTTGGTATTACTGTAATTTTATATAATAATAGCCGTCATCCGTTGGTTGGTTGGTCACGCTATGCAAACGCTAATAACTCGAGAAATAATAATGATAGAAACTCGAAATTTGGTAGGGATGCTTGATTAACACTTCTTCAGAGAATGACGAATTTAAATCGCGAAAAAATTCCTTGGTTCGTCTCCAAGAGAAGCATTTCCATTTCCCATTACTTTACATGTAAAACGCGATTTTTCGACGTGCAGGCTTTTATTAATTTGGAAATTAAAATTAGAAGAAATTAACAGAGGACCTTCGGATTTGAACCATTTTGAAGAAAAATTTATAAAGTTTCTTATTCCGTTCGTCTTTTTTCGCCCACATTTCGAAATATTCCATGTTAAACGTTTAATTTGCATATTTTGTGGTAATCTCGCCATATTAACTTGATGTTGCTATGTCGACCATTATCATTGTTACACCTCAAATTACTATTATTGTATACATCCTTCTGGGAATAAGCGTGCCTTGAATGCTTCAGTACGAGAGAGAGAGAGGAAGGAAGGGGAGGGATTGGCGTGTTTTGTGGAAAATAAATATATTAACGTAAATATAAAAAAATTTAAGTATCAACAGTGTCATTTTATAAAAATTGGAAATAAAAAGCATTCTTAAATTGAGTTCTTTGTAAACCATACGTGCTTACGAATTTATATTGTTATTCTTCGAATTAATTTCGTAACAATGGCGGAAGTTTGGAAACGAATACAAATTAAAATTCAATTAAAATTAAAAGGACATTTAAAACTGTTAACAGGCAATTTTGGAAGAAAATCAGTGGATCTTTTAATGAATTGATTTGTTTTTATAAAAGGAATTTTGGTGTTTATTTAATACAGAGTACGTTCTAAGGCTTATAATCCATTTAAATCTAATAACAGTGGCTATTATAGTTTAAAGAAAGAACTTTATTTATTCACTTTACAGAATGAATTAATTTTAGGCTAGCATTGCCTATTATAAAAGGAGTTACTTTGGAATTTACAGTATGTAAAGTGGAAGTTGTACCGAATTGACTCAAGTATATTTCAAAGCAAAAAAATCAATTTAAAACTATTGAAAGTTGTTGTTTCGGAAACTGAGAAGGCAAGAGCGCTGAGCGGACGATAAACGATATTGAGGTACATTACATTCCAAAATCTATTTAAAGTATTATCAGAGGCAATTGAAGATTGAACCAATTTTTTGGAACCGGAATCCTGCTTATTTAACGAAATTGAAATCCTAATGCTATAATCAATTTAAAACGGTACTTTCCAGTTAACGGGAATACCTCAAAAAATAAACGTGTTGTTGTGATATGTTACGACGTATTTGTTTGTTAACAATGCGTAACAACGGGGGAATTACTTAAAAGTCACTTTTTAAAAACTTATTTATTAATAAAAGCAACATAATTACTAATACAATCTAAATTTATGTTACTAGGGGGTCAATATGTCTTTATGGCATTTAAAATAGCTGGAAATATGTCGATTTCTTTGTTATGTTGTCGCCACATGATTTCTTCTGCTGACAGGCTTTCACGTTGCATTTCCAAAATATTCTGTCGCAGAAGTAAAGTTTCATAATATGATCCTTCTTGCACAATCGCCCTTTAGATAAAATACCATGGTCTTGAAGCAAAGATACAGCTTCTTCTTCACTCCTCGGCAAGCTCCACAAATTCATCATTAAGGGATCAACGTAACTATCTTAACGAGATTTGTTACGCATTGTTAACAAACAAAATATCACAACATATCACAACAATACGTGTTTATTTTTTGAGGTATTCCCGTTAACAGGAAAGTACCTTTAAAACTAATAACAATGGCTATTTTAGTAGAAAGAAAGGTACTATTTTATTCACAAGGAATTTCTGTGAGATTTTAGTTAATTAATTAAAACAGACATAATATAGAAATATTCGATGGTTAAAACAGTGCACAATTTTGTTCTTGCGATTTTTACATGTTGCAAAATGTTAAACTTGGATTTATCGCACATATTGTTTTTCCAAGAAGATGATCTTACATCTAGCTTTAGCTATTTCAGTAACTGCAAACGACGGATACGTTATCTTTCTGAAGTTGCTGAAAATTTAATGAAATCACTTGAAAACATTGACGTTATGTGAACCGAATCCAACTACACGTGGAGCAAGAGAGAGAATTTTCCCAAAATCCTTTCCAAGCAGCGGTATAATTTGAACGAAACTCATCAGAGTAAAATGAAATTGCAGACAGAGGTTCATTTCGCATCAGAAACGAGTATCCGCTCTATTTATTCTATTTAAATCTCAATCCGCGAATTGTTACTCTCAGGGTGGGATTTTATCAAGACTGTTACGTCGAGTTATTAAATATACGGCCCATTTCAGGTACGAGCTGTTTTCCCGGTTAATTTAGTCGGGTCGAGATGAAGTAACCGGGAGTACGATTTTTACGGAAGGCTACCGAAAAAAAAAGGAATTTTATTTGGCACAGACGAGCCATAAATGGAAAATTGAGTGTCGAATAAGGTCAAAAACACCGGCAATTCGAACGTCGAACTCGTCCCTTGCTACATATCGCGATCGGTTCACCTCGCTCTTACCTCTGCCAACGCATAGCCCTCTTTTTCCTAAACGTTGCCTCCCGGTTGCTTTAGGCGCGGATGAAGAAAATCCCGCAAAGCGTTAATCACGAGGTCTACCCAGTTCAACGTCTCTCTTCATTGCAAAACAATCATCTTCGACCGCCCGCCTGCTCAGCGTCTCGGAGAGGTCGTAAAGAAACACGTTTTTTTTTTCTTCTCTTCTCTACCATTTTGGTCGGGTTTTTATTTCCCCTTTGATGGTACCGTTGGGGGACGAAAGATCCATGGCCGGCCACTTACGATGCCCTCTTTCGTCCGAATCGCTCAAGAGAGTGACGCAAAATATTGGCGAGGCGTCCGATCTTTTTAAGCGCTGACCGCGGCTAACGTTTTGCCCGGACTTAGCCTCTCTTGTGCGGGGGAAATTTTGCCTGAGACATCGGGCGGCCCGATGTCACCTTGACCAGAGCCCGCGCTTGGTTAATTCGCTTTAATTGGCTGATTTTTCTTTGTCGTGTCGAATATTGTTCCAATTATATTTTTGTATTTTGGTAAGGAACGTACTGATAGTAGCCAAATTTCACCCAAGTGGATTTTTAAATAATTATTTTAATGAATTACGATGTCGCAAAAGGAATTACACTGCAGAAAACCGAATTAAATTATTTACGTAGCACCAAAAGTTCTTTTGATCTCAGATTAATAAATATATTCTTTAAATTAGATTTCATCTCAAAGTTTCCTATTTATAATATTCATCCTGCTATATCCATTCCAATAAGTGAACGCATTTCCAACCTTAAAGGTTGGAAACCAAGATTAAAACTTGATGTGAGTAGAGATGACGATCGAGAGTCTTTAGAATGACTCGTTCCCAGTCTTTTTTAAATTTCAAATATCGCGTACTAATGTATCAAGAAGTTGTTATTCTAAACTCTTCCGTTAACGCAAAATTTGCAATTAAGGCCAAATGGTTGTGTAAAGTTTCACTTTTGTAACTCCCAAAATTATTGATATAGAGTTGTTTTACAAGGAGAGCAATAAGTTTTGCTGTTTATTATGCTAAACAAACTTTTTCCATGTGGAATTGAAATGTTACTCTTTGTTTCAATGGACTTTGTATTAAACAACTTGATTGTTCCTTGCATGCAAACCAAATTAAATTATATTTTATGATGTGCTTTTGTTTGTAACCGAAAGCGAACAGAATACATCCTTTAAAGAGTCAAATTTCCCTTTATATTTTGTAACGAATTCCTTGTTGTGTGAAAATGAACAGTGAATAAAAGAAAAATCATCCCTATATTAGGCTACATTTAAAAAAATAGTCTCCTATTAAGAAACTAGCCATATTTACATTTAAAATTTTTTAGAAGGAAAGTCTTTCATTAAAGGCATTAACATCAAAACATGAAAGCGATGAGATACCTTATTTCCAAATAAAAATGAATGTTTTTCTTTCTTCGAAATCTCGACTTCTCTCACAAAATAGCTTTTGCAAAATTTTTCTTAGAAGTCAGATAAACGTTGATTCCTTAAATTCCTTCTCTAATTGTTCATCATTTACCAAGGAATATTTCGCCTTACCTTCACCATTAAAGCTGAAATAAATTCAGCAGTAATTCCGTAATTTCCGTTTAAAAGAGTCCTATAACCATGAAAATAGAAATATTAATTTCCGGGACACTTTTTAAAAAATTTCCTAACGCATAAAAACGATGTTTATAGGTACGGGCATACTTGGAGATAATTGTTTCCGCAGAGACATTTTTTCTCACCCAAAAGCGTAAAGAGATGTTTCTGTTAGGTAAAAAATACTCAAGTAGGTCACACAACCGCGCTGAATAAGTAAACACTATCTTCTGCAATACCTGCATAGATGGGGACTTTCCAACTTCTATTATTTTTCCGAGGTTATCAGTGTTCGTTATGTTTTTTCGTTCCGAAAATATACCGCTGGAGGCATGCGAGAAGTATAAATTACTCTAGTTTTTAAGTCCTTGCTGATTTTTGCCTGCATAATTCTATAAACTTTTAATTCTTTCAAAGTAAATGGACATAATATAGCACCGTCAAAAATTCCCATTTTTGTTTTATAGGTTATTCAATTATTTTTGGACTCTTTTCCGATAATAGTTTCGCTTATACATAAGGAAGTAGTTTTTTAGTGACCTACATAGTAAATTCTCAGTTCATGTTGAAATATAGAGAATTTCTATTAAATTTCACATTTTAGTTGTGCTTTATTTAAAAATTTGTTCATTAAGTACCATGGGTAAGCAGAACTAAGGAGTTATGGTTTATTTTTTCCGAGAATATCAATCGAGAATAAGTATTCCTTTGGTAGTTGGTGCATTTGAATGCAAAGGAAAGTAATTATGCCTGCTCCCTTGGCATTATCTGTGAAATATCGTTTACTTTCGCTAGATGTTAAAATTTAATGCGGATTTTTATTCCTCAATGAAAATCCTTATAAATTATAACTCACATAAACATGAGAAACTTTCATTCATTAAGTTGTGTGGTCTCACTTAGATTTTTATCTACTTTGCGAGCATAAATATCTTTCTTGCAGCATGAAAGTGAGATTACTAGAGATATAGTCAGGTTTAACTGGAACATGGAATAATTTTTCTGAGATAATTTAATTTCGATCATTTATCAATGATCCAATGTCATAATTAATCAGAACCTTAAGCTAAAATCTTACCTTCTCATCTTGAACGCCGTTTGCGAGAATTTTCCAAAGGTCGAATAATATGCCCTACCCATTAGTATTCCCACGCATTAATTTGAAGTTCCATGATACGATTATTCAAAGAATCTGTTATTTCCGCCTCCCCTTAAGGTTCGTTTTTAGATGTCACGACTGCATTTGGTACGAATATCCTACGTAAATGCGCCTGCTCAATCCCTTCGTTTGAAAAAAAAACGTTTCCAACACTCAAAAATGGGTGTTTTAAGGGAACCGTTTCCCTTTCAAAATAGACCATATTTTATATTTCCGAACGATTTCTCTTCTTTCTGACTCCATTTCTTTTCACAGTATCTCTGTGTCTTTTTCTCTCTCTTCCCAAACCAAAAGCTATCGATAATGGCCAAGCGTAGACTGTCTGCCAAACCTGACTTGGCCGCATTCACGATACCGCATATCTGTTTTTGGGTGGCGTCAATGGCGCCTCCGCAATGCAACCGAGTAAGCCATGCGACTGAGGAAGGTCTCGACGAATAAAAATGATAGAAAACAACTTTGAAGGCGAAACAAGCAATGAAATATGTCTAAGTAAAAAAAATAACGAGGAAATTCGGAATCCATCGAGAAATGCATTGCATTGAAATGGATTACCGTGGCCTAACTGCATTGTGTGGAAGGAATGCAGTTTTTGCGAGCTTTTCTATTCGTTTCTGCGGGAGTTGTATTAAAATTTTCATTTTTCGTGCACTTTATCCAGCGAAGCATTTTTTAAGAGTGCGTCGCGATGAAAAATTGAATTTTAAAACGAGACCAAATAAATCGTCTATAAAATTATGCACCTCCAATAGCCGTAAAAAATATTGAGAAAGCCATCTACTTAATTTTATCAATACAGTTACATGGCAAGCTCGATAATTATTCATTGAGCCTGATTAATAATGCAGAACGATATATTTTCAAATAAAAACTGGACGTAACGTATAAGTTACTCTCTAAATTGATTGAATTGCTTATATTTTAAAATAATAAAGCGAAGCATTTTTGAAAGTTCTGATCTGTATTCCCACTCAATAACGCATTATTCATTTAAACTAACTTAATATTTGCGTATTCAATTTTCGTTAATAAAGCGTCGAGTTCTTCAGTTAATTTACAGTGTTACAAATTAAAATATGTGGCTTATTTTTTTCAAATCTTTTGAATTGTTAAATTAAGTTCATGCTTCTAATGGATTTAATTTTCAATGGTCGTCTCATATAATTGATTAATTTATTCCATATACTCTTAATTGTTATTCGCTGATGACGAAAAGCTCAGTTTCATTCAATTATTTTTAAAAAAGTATTTCAAAAGTTGGTGTTTTGGCAATGTAAAAGATACAATCAATGTTCCGGATAGGCTTGATAGAGAGAAGAGAGAGATTCGTTGGCTCAAATCATTTAAGCGAAAGTGTCTGCTGGCCGATTGCCCCTCAGAGACGCATCTCTGGAATCATTGCGTCACGGTCATACTTGCCAACACTGCAGTTCTTACAGTCGTGTCATGAAATTTTTGTTCTGATTAAGAGTGAATCGATGTTAAACTAGCTTTTAGCAATTCGTTTTCCTATTTGTATTCAAGCGTTTACATGTGCTCCGTAGGTTTCAGAATTATATTTTTGTCGACGTTTTAATTTGATGTTTTCAAAAAGAAACATTGGTTGATCTGCGTTTTATACCAAATTATGTATTTTAGCTTTCAGTTCCGCAACGTGTAATGTTTTCTTGTAGTTTGTACTAGTGGGAATGCGCAAATATATGTGCATAAACGTACGTCTAAATGTAGAATTCACAATCAAGCCTTCAAGTGAGGCATTTTAGGAAATCTAGCGCACTGTAAACCCCGCCACCCATCTGCGTGGTAAATTGCAGGTTATTATGTAGATGTACATGCATATTGAGTGTGAGAGTTTTAGATCCTAAAATAGCTTGATCGTACCTGCGTGTAGAAAAATCGAATTTTGCCTCCTGCTCCACTTTGTTGACTGAATAATTCCATCATAAGACCCTAAATTCTGTTTGGTAAAAGTAACAGTAATAAAAATGGCACGGAATGAATTCAGGTGCATGTGGTAGATAGTACCGTTCCATCCGGCGTTGTAGCTTTCCTAGCCCCGTGGTTATATGATAAACGACGGATACGCCAGCAGCTAACCCATTCCGTCTACCTACTCCGCTTCGGCCTTCATTCTCCGCCGTCCGCTTAAATATTTTTTTCGCAAAGTAGCCGAGAGAGAGGATGACGCGATACCGTGCGGCAAAATCTCCGGTTCGAGCCCCGTCGCGAAACCCAGTTTACGATAGCCACGCATAATAGCGAAACCCACCCATCCCCACAAATCCTCGATCAGCGAGGAGTTTTGACGCTAATCTTAGGTTATGCTCCCTTATGGTGTTGGAGGACCATTACAAGACCTTGGGCAGATCTTTAAAAAAAAAAAATCCCCTCTTGTAATACTTCTCCCGTCCAACATGCCTTCCTAACCCTCTTGCCTATCACCTGTCCTCCTCCCCTCCTAAAAAACCGCACTCTCTTTGCGTCCAATCCTTTCTGTTAAGTCCCGTCTCTTACCGCCCATTGCCGGGTTCCCTACGGTAATAACCTTGGGATCGATTCCCAGCTTGCATGTAGAGGTCCTGTGGTTTGAGAAGGGGATAGGAGGGAGTTACAGGCAAAAAAAAAAAACCACACAAGCGTCACCTTTAAGTCTTCCAGTATCTTTTCTTGCGAAAGATGTAACAGTTATTCTATCTGTTATAGCCTTCTAACACGTAAACCAATGGATCGTTTTACCAGGGGTTGAATTTAAATCGGAGAGAGATCGCACGATGTTAAATTTGTTTGTTACTCGGTGGAGTCCTAGAAGACTATTTTATGCGCCGGTTTCGAGGAGATTACTCTTTAGATGGGGTTCGAACTGCTGGACTCACGGTAGGAAGTCACGCTAATCTTCGAGCAAGCGACGCGAAGCCCGTAAATAACCTACGAATACTTTTAGAAGCTTCGTTGTGTTCTGAAATTTAAAAAAAATTCTGGTAGGTTTATTAATGTGCTTTCTAAAAAAAGGCATTGGAGTGAAATTTATTGTTTGTTAATAGGTACGTTCTTAAGAATTGCCTGCCTTAAGAAAACATAATTCAGTGCATATCACAGGAGTTTTGGCGTAGCTTCGAGAAAATGAAAATTTTGGAATTTTGAAAATTTATACTTTCGTTGAACTTTAAAATTATTTTCAGCAGTAAACTGAGGAGTTCAGTCAGGTATTGATGCGTAGAACATTGCGTAGATTATTCATTTTAAAGGTTTATGTAAGATTTTTTCCATTCTGAAGTGATACCATTGGTAATACGAGTCTCAGTTTTGCAAAAAAAAAAGACATCCTCAATTAAAACCGCTTTCAAGATGTTCGTTGCCTGGAAAGCTAAAGAATGTTTTTCAGGCGTGACGCTGCAAGGTGGCTGCGTAAACGGTAACTACGTTGCTCGTTTCTTAGCTTCGACGAGTGAACCAGACACATGAATCATTTGCTCTTATCCCTCCTCAGGCGCTGTCTGCATCTCTCTGTTCCCACAATTACCCTCTCATTCTCCAAGCTCCTCTCTCAAGGTGATGCTCGTTCCTTGATTCGCCATATTTTTTGCAGCGTTGCATTGTCTGTTCGCTTTTTGCTATCACCCACGCGATGTCGCCTCTAGATAAAGATGAAGGATATGGAGGCGAGTGAGAGGAAATGTTTTGCGGTCGCCTTTTTTTTTTCGAGGTCTTGTTTTTATAATTCGCACCACCGACTGTTATTGTCCGATTTCCACGTGAGACGGTGCGGGGTTTTCATGCCGCAAAAAGGTTGGTTCTGTCGGTGACGTCACTCGTCCGATTTCGGATTCGACACGTGTCTGATCGATTGCATCGTCCGTCGGTCGAAATTATCCTCCTCGTCTACAAGGCCCGCTTTGTCATCTGCGTTATCGATTCATTCTCTAGCTATCGATATTCAAATTAGTACTTCGTCGTATCGTTGATGGCGATTTGTGTATATTTTCTTTAATATAATACGTGTTATTCTGCAAAACACCCATGGTATTGCCATCTCTTTTGGGTCAAAATCTTTTGAAATAAATCTATTTATTTTTTTAACTCGATCCTGAAACACAAAATCATACCTCGGTTAACCGAACACATACGAGTATGAAACCGAATTAAAAAGCTTGCTGTCCTTAAGGCATCAATTTCCTCCGTCTAAGTATAAATTCGCATCATTGAAACGTGACAGCCAAATGACATAAATACATGGAAATAAATAAAATGATTAGATTGAGTTGTACGATACTTCTCCGATATGAGGTCATAGTATAAAGATAGCTTTCACAAGGTTGACTGGCAAAAGTTGTGCCTTTTGTAATGAGACGTGATTATTTTATAAAATTACTATTTCGACATACATAATGGCTGCGTTTTTTCGCAAAAGGATCGATGCAGTTGTAAATAACTTTTTGCACAGAATTTGGCTTTATGAAAGCAATGTGTTTGCGTTAATAATTTCTTTATACACTGTACACAGTACGGATTTTGAATGTGTGTAAAATATCAGTAGTGCGACAAAACGCTTACAAAAAATTTGATTTCACATAAAAATTGCCTGCAAAGGTGATACTAAAGTTATTGTAAGATTTAATTCTAACTTCAATCACGATTAAACTTCATTCTTAAATCCCTATCTTTGCGCCTGGCGATTTTCTTATATCTTACCTTATAATTATAAAGTATATTAAGTTGGAGAATGAATTGAAACCAATCTTCACTTGTTTTTTCTTTGGGGGAACTTCTTAAAATGTTCAATACAAGCTACGTTTTCTCATTTTATCGCCTAATCAAATTTTTCATTTTTATCGTAAAAATATTTTGTATGCCTCAAAGAACCATGGCGATGAATGTCTTCGGAATTTTTGGCTGCCTGTAAAAAGGGTATATCGTTTTTCTTTTGAATTAACGAAAATTGCGTGAATTACAAGATATTTGGTCTATGGAGTCGATATTTACAAACATCGCCATTATAAATGTCTTGCACGATATGATAACGTTTCCCACTTTTTTTATTGGACTTAAAGGCTTTTTTCTTGTTTCGTATTGTTCAAACTTTTAGCCAAGAAGAGGTTATTGTATTCCATGAAAGACATATTATTTTGATGATTCCCTTTGATTGTCCTTTAAATATAAAATTGCTTTGATGTCGTTCTCGTGTATGTAAGGTAAAAGCAATAAATAATCGTATTCTTCGAAACCTCTGGCTTAATATTCCAATTAATCACTTGATTGATTTATTCGAAAAATGCTGTAATTGGTTGTCATTCATGAGTCCACATTAATTTAACTTTATCCATAATTAAACTACTTAAAATCCAATTTGTTAGTAAAACCTGAATCTCACAAACATAAATATTCATTCAAATTTTAAACCCTTGAAAATGTGAAGTTGAAGCTTGCAAATTTATCATCAAATCCATGCTAATATTGTATAAATCAAAAAAGAATCTTTCGGGTTCAGAATTATCTTAAGATATAATTATTACTTGACTCGTCATTATTTAGTTTTGTTCTTCAAGTTGAAATTCGGCGTTGAATTTTCCACTTTCCCAAAAATCTTAATGCCCTTACGAAAAAAGCCGATTCCTCTCGAATGAGGGCTCAATTGCATTAATCGCTGAGTGCGGTTGGCAAATTATGATTGTGGAAGAGCCGCCTTTCTATGTGGGTGACTGAAACGAAGAGCGGAAAACAGATAAATTCCACACAAGACGGAGCTGTGAATGGAAAGATAGGGTCGGAGATAGTAAAGGCCCGGGTATAGGAAATTGGAAGGGGTGGAAGCAACGCAGAGGAGGGAGGAGAGATAAAGGGAGAGGGGAAAGAGGCAGAAATGAAAGGAACCTTTTTATGTGGCGCCAGGATTGGGGCTGGAAAGTAATGAATTTGACGGCGTCGGAATGTTTAACCTAATACATTAATTTAAGTTATTAAATTTTGCGAGGCAGGTCCGCTTTCCCCGACGAAAGGATTTCGACGACATGCTCCATGGTATATTCCTTTCAACATTTGACATTTGTTTAGTTTGAGTTTTTACGGCAATTTAATTTCTACACAATACATATATTGTATCTATTAATAGTAATAGGTGTAATATTATTTTACCCTGGTAGAGAATGAAAGGAGCCCCAGAAAATAATAAATAGACGGTTAATATCAGGCAGAAAATACAGAAGGGAAATTAATACAGGATAATACAAGGCCATTCAAATGTCGGGAAAAGAAGAGCAACTTTCAGACAATAAATACATTGGAAGCGTCATAGCAAGAGAGGCAAAATGAACCAATGAAATAAGGAATAGAAGTCGCCTTCAGGAGAAAGAAACATCTATTAACAAGAAAAATAAAGAAATATATACGTAAGAAATTGAGAAAATGCTAAGTATGGGGTATTACTGTGTATGGAGCAAAAACGTGCACACTCAGGGAAACCGATATAAAATACTTTGAAAGAAATGTATGGAGAATTCCGAAGATAAAATGGGCGTGTATGATGAAAAACTAGGAAATGTAAAAAGTAATAGGAAAAAAGAATGATTATATAGATTATAAGAAAGGGGAAGGCGAACTAGATCGGGTATTACCTGAGGAGAGAGAGCTTGATTGAAGACGTGCTAGAAGGAAAACTGGATGGAAAAGGTTTCGACTGATAGACGACATAAAAGGGAGATAGTGCTGCCAATAAATGAGAAAGATCGCGGAAAGCAGGAAAATGTGGTTAACCATGTTTAACCAATATTAGTTACGGATCTGTCTATGGACAGATTAACAATGATGATTATACATGTTCAGAGCCGGAACTTCTTTTACCTTTATAGCCATAAACGGTCGAGTTATCCAGCTACAAATCAGGGAATAATTTTTAAACACGAGAAAAGTTCTACCATAACCAGGAATCGAATCATTTTTCTAAGAAAAACAGCGTTCATAAACGGGAGAATCAGCTTACTACGTCAGTCCAAAGGTAGGATATGCGCTCATCAAGTAGGTGACCATGGTTCATCGCAGAATTTGTCTCCTGTTTCAGAATAATTTCCAACTTTCCAGCTTGTGCCTGTCTTCATAGGATCTTATAACTAATTTGCTCCATCAGTTACTAGTTACGAAGTAGTCGTCCTCAATAGAAATTCCCTGAGCTAATGTATGAATTTTAAAACTAAAATAATGCATCTCGCACACTCAACCTTTTGTGGCTACAAGAATTGCCTTGCATAAATGCCTCTTAGGCATAGAAATAAACATTCCATGGAAATATAAATGTAATTTATCGCTGGATTAATGTTTTTCTAGTGCTACAGGATTGTGTAAGCAATTAATGAATATACATAACTTCTTATCTTTCTACGCGATATGAAGTTCTTTCTTTTTATGCTCTCTATTGTAATGCTTCTCGGGTTTCTATATTTATACTTTCCTTTCACCGTAACAGTTTCATCACCAGATATTCGTCCACTTTTCTACTCTAAAATTTCAGATCTAATCTGATCTACCGATATAATCTTTATATCGGATGTGTTATCTCAACGCTCATTATAGCTTACCTATTTTGATTGAAATATAAATCGTAATACTTTTATCGCTAATTTTAAATGTATTTATTGGTGTATGTGTAACTGTTTCTTTCACTATTTCCCTTCTCTAAAGCAGTGTAGTGAACCTCCTTGACTCTTTTCTTTGTCTCTCTCTCTCTGTCTCTGTCTCTCTCTCTGTCTCTCTCTCTCTCTCTCTGTCTCTCTTTCTCTCTCACTGTCTCCTTCTCTTAAGGAATCCCACTCGTACTACAGTCTTAAAGGCGCCATACTTCTTCCGATGTTAAGTTTACCGTGAGGATGAAAACTCGGAATGAAGGTTGAAATGGGAAAAAGCTCCCCTTTCCATCCCTCACCCCTCAAAAAAAAAACTTTTTCTTCCAATATGCACTCGCTACCTTGTTCCCTCCTCTCCCCCTTGCCATCTTTCCCATCCCTTATCCCTTTCCCCACTCCATCCATCGTTTATTCTTCGCAGGGAACACCGAACAACCCTCCTCTTCCTTTCCCATCGTCATGCACCCTAGCTTCGCAATATTCCACCAAAGACTTCGGCTGGATGAAATCATTCAAAGAAGCGGGTCTGGTTTACGGATGGGATCTTCTATGTAATGCGCAAAGAGAATGATTTAAGAATAAGGACGGGAATGGTATTGAGATTTGTGCGGTACTAACAACGGGGGAAGAGAGATGAGTTTAATCGCTAGTCCTCACCCCTCCTCTCCTTCAACCCCCATGAATTTCGACTGTTTGTTTGACGACGATTTGTGTTAAGCGCATACGGGCTTAAAGAAAATCGTTGATTGTCCTTTGTGAAAATTAATAATGGCGATTCAAATGATTCGAGTGCCTCTCGAGATTAATGGAATGCTATTGGATCAGTCGTTGAAATAGCAAATGTAGTTGTTTTTTTTTGCTACTCGTGAAAATATTAATTTTTGTATTAAAAAAAAATGATTTGCTTTTTTGCTCGCGTTTTATTCATTTTTTATGTCTCTCTTGTCCTCCTTTTATGAAGAAAATAGCATATTATTTTTCACATCTATTATCAGTGCATCATTAAAATATGATGTCCTTTCTACCATAAACGTGAATAATACTAGAATGCATTTAGATTTTTATCGTAGTCTGCTTTAGTGATGTTTCTATTTTTTTTTGACATCTTACTAACATTTACGATATTGTTAAATAGTATACTATAATCAATATCACTTTCTACGAAATACGTTTTTTCTATTAAATTTTTGACCGATAACCTAACATAATTGTTAATATTATTCACTTGGCATAGTAATTATGTTTTTAATATTTTATTCTTTTCGCAGCGCCAAAGAAAAAATTCTTGAAAGTATGCATTCACTACTCGTGAAAATAGTACATTCCATTTTTACGCGTTCAAACTTGGTATGATCCTACTCCTTTAGTTTATCCTTATTCACAACCATTTCATAAAATATATTTTACTCACTCTTGTGGCTATATTTTATATGCTGGTATCTCATCATGCGTAAAATTGCACCCATTTAAAGTACGGTATAGTGTATCAAGCTATACTTATTTCTATCTCACCTCTAAATTGTATCATAATGGTGATATTTAATTGCAGGTAGGCTTAATTATTTCTGCGAAGGTTCTCGTAAACTATTTATCGAAGTTTAATAATTTGGAAAATAACCATTCATTCTCTTCCCTCGAGCATGCGTCGATTTTGCGTAGAATTATTTTGTATTAGCGCAAAAGGGTATCCGGTCCCGAAAGAATATTTTCACGCACTAAATCCGGAAACGAAATTTCTCTATTTCCACGAGCCAATCTCTCATCAGTTGATATCGGCGAATGAAGTTTGCTCCCATCCAGGCCTCGCCTCACCTTACCTATCCATTCCCTCTCTCTGTCTCTTACCCATCCCCTTTAACCCTCTTAACAGAGCTTCACCCCCCACCCCCCTCCCTCCCTCCCTCTATCTCCCCTTATACCATTCCGCAGAAATCTTTTATCGCCGCCTCCACCCTTCATTCTTCTCTCCCTTCCTGCCATTACTTTATCCCTCTCACCTGCCCTCTCCCCCCCTCTTTCCTGCCTCTCCCAACCCTCTCTTACCCTCCATCCCCCCCCCCCCCGTCTAACACGCACGCCCTCCAAACCCTCACTTCCTCAATATGTCTCCTAACTATCCACTCTCCTTCTCTCTCCATCTTCCTGTCCCTCAGTCTCGTTTCATTCCTTATCTTCCCACCCCCGGAATTATTTGTCCCGCCCCCCATATCGTGAGGGTTGAGAGGGAGGATGGGACATTTTTGGGGGAGGGAGGGTGTCGGCGAATGAAGGTTGAACCTCCAGCCTCTTATTTGAGTTTTTAGGGCTGGAGCGTTCCAGTCTCTCGATATCCCTCTTTCTCTCTCCTTTCTGTCTCCCTCTTCTCTCTCTTTTCCTCCGTTGTTATTATTTCTCGGCCTTTTTCGCCCTCTTCGGATCGCCTCCTCTATTGGTGAAATGATAAAAGGGGGCGAAGGAAAAGGGCGGGAGTGGGGCGGGTTAGGGGTATCAGGAAATGAATGGGAGAGATTTATTAAACGAATTCCTGCCTGGGTGGCCGATTGGAGCGAAGCGGAGTGTCTGCTTCAAAATGATGGGGTCACGAGTTTGAATCTCATCCGTCTCCTTATTTTTTTTTTTTGCCTTCTACTTTTCGGCGTTGGTAGACGTCAATCCGTTGACCGGAAAGTTTAAATGTTTGTCGTTGCATAATGGGAGGTCGAGGAGGCGGTAGATCCGAGGTGAGTTTTGTTTATGTGAATTACAACACATCATATAGCATTTATAGGTTATATCTCTGGGTTGGAATTAGGTATATTTAGGCGAAGTCCGCTAGTATCAAACTCAGATTTAATCCTGCCATATATCTGTTTAAATGCGTTGTTTCTGAACCAGGAGATGGTTTTTATGCGGTTATAACTGCAATCTTGTGGTTATTTATCACGTGCAACATTCCTTGCATATTTACGATTCAGACAATAGTAGGTATATATTAAAATGACGGGTGGTAAAATAGTCCAAATTTTATTTAAGAGCACAGAAATAGTATTTATACTTAATTTAGCCGCAATCTCCTATTCAACATACGTCAAATAATTAGAACTTATTGATTTATATTATTCTCTTTATCCAAGATTTTAGAACAACTCATTGAGATTAACAAAATATCCTCAGTCGAAGACTATTTTAATAGTAACCGCGGCTCTTTCTATTGAATACTCAAGTTCGATGTACGCTTACAATATACCCTACGTAAATGCTAGTTACTATCTTTACACTTTCATTTGACATTGCAGAGGAAACAACATATCTTTGCGGAAAGCTAAAAGCATTAGCCAAAATGTTGTTCCGCTGCAGTTGGAAACTAACGATATCTCCGTCATATAGCGTATCACACGACTACCAGGAGTCGTAATGGGAGAATTTCTGAATGCTCCAATAAGGCAAAGAAATTGCCTCCGTAGATGTAGGGGGAGAATTTCGTTGAGAGGGAGCTGGTTTTGGGATTTCTAGAGCTATGTCCCATTGCTTCCTGTAACACGTCCTTAGCTCCATTTCATTCTTTGTGTTTCGCCACCGCCGTCTCCCCATTGCCTGATATCAACGAATTTCGGGCGAGCATTTTATCTCTCTCGCAACAGATATATTTTCTTCATTCGTTATCTCATTTTTGCCTTCTTTCCTTTCCTTCTTACGTGGCAACTAACAGCTACTGTGAAGGACGAGTTCTTTATTCTGTAATTGGTCATACAGAACATGTTGTACAGAACTAATGATATTGAACATTTAGTAATTTTTAAGACTTTTAATAATGATTGTTTTTTGGTTCCCTTTTGCTTAGTTCTAATTGGTCGAATCCACGTTTTGTACGTGGAATATTTATTGGCGTACTTATTTGAGGGTTAACATCTTCCAGGACTAGCGTTTTGTCCAAATTTATTATTTGTTGTATTATATACTTAAAGCTAAGTCGTTAAATTTAGAATTTAGCTACTGTATATGTACAGTAAATTTTGGTGTCTATTGGCTATACATATAAAAGTAACCTACCCTGCCTAGACAGACTCAGTTTTCATTTATAACAATTTTTTATATTTACTTCGTAATTTTTATTATAAAACTGAACATGACGGGATGCATACCCTTGTCTCCCTGAAGCGAATTATTTACACTCTTATTTCCACATGTTAGTTCGTAATCCCATTGACCGAGTTAAAAGAATTTAATACGACAATTTAGAAATTCTCAATAATAAATGAGGGAAAATGGATAAAGTAGTGAACTTTGCTGTCTATGAAAATTGTTTCACGAAAAATTACAATTGGCAGGGGAAAAAAATCGGGCCTGTCCGGGATTTGAACCCGGGACCTCTCGCACCCAAAGCGAGAATCATACCCCTAGACCAACAGGCCACCGTGAGGTTTCGCCTGAGATATACGTAAATGTATATATTCTTCACAAATTTTCTGATCTCAGTTCTTGTATATAGTATAGTATAAACAATATGCGTGTGTTGTGCCTACATCAATCTTTACATTCTAATTTCCCGATTGTAGATTTACATTTATGGAGACGGCTTATACGGCAATAGAAATACAGTTGTATGACATAGAGAGCGTGAAGCTGCAATCACTTGTTTAATATTGTTTTTTTAATGAAAAATGTTAATAATATTTATGGATTTCAGAATAATATGCAGCATATTCTATAATGGATGTCAATTCTTTGTACTAATCTAATACAGTTCTAAATTTATTTTATCGGTGCCACTGAATGCTAATGATTATTATACGATAAATTTTATCCATATTACTCATTTTCTGGAGTTCCATCATTTTGATTCAGGTTGCTAATTCTATCGATTTTGTATAAATAATTTTTGTTTGTTTGTTTGTTGTAGTAGCTATCTAATTCACAATGCATGTTTGGAGTTTCGCATTTCCTGCACCCCTATTCATGTATCTCATTTTAAACTATGTTCATTTTAATCACACTGTAAGTAATAGTGCAGCTAGTGTTTCTTAATTCAGTAATTGCTCTTATTGCGCGTTTAGGTTAAAATTATCTCCAAGTTTTATTATATGTATAGCTAATCATTGTTTGAAAGTTAGAAAATCATTTCTATTACTTTGCTTTATTCGATACCGTGAAAGAATTTTAGTGCAATTATTGCTAGGATTATGATTGATATTTTTCATCCGCTATTATTATATCATGTAAACGCATTTTCTTTTTTGAAATAAGCTATTAAAATATCAAAAACAAACGTATTAGAAATGTAAATAATAAGTTACGCAGCGATGAGAGTAAATTTGGGTCCTAGAAAACCAGAAAAAAAATGTATGCTGAAAAAGTAGTGCCATGTACTTGGACAAAATAAAGAAATCTCATTTTACTCTAGTTGCCTTTATTTCTTATACCTATTATAAGAGATCCAATCGGATAAAATCTGCGAACAATCCAATAAATTATTCTCGCAATGTCTTTGGGTTCATCTGGCTTCATCCTAACCTCCAACCACCGCCTATCCTGTCCCATCCTCTCCCTTTTCGTCTTCTTTCTGACCTGCTGGAAAAGATCCGCCGCTCCATGTCTTCCCCCTTCTCCACTCGCCATTTCCCTTTCTTCCGAGATTAGATTCCTCCCTTGTTTTTTTTTCCTCTCCGGGGAAGATGAACCCCGGGTCATGGGGGAGTAACACTGCTCCTACGAAAGGCTGGCTAAGGAAAAGGAGTTTTTGAGGGCAATGTCGGGCCTTTTTTTCCCCTTTGTTTTCATTGCCAAATGTAAGGTTTCCCTCGCGGAATTACATAAAAGTGGGCGGAGGAGTAGGGAAAGATAGAGGAGGAAAACTCCTCAAATTTGCTTCTTACTTCGCCAGAATCTTCGTCCAGGGATTTGAGCTCGGTTGTGGATCTTCTCTTGAAATAGTGTTTGTTCCTTCATAGGGCGAGATGGTTGTTTTGACTTCTTTTCCCGGGAAAATTTATTTTTCTGTTCATCTTGCTCGTTTCTGCCAATGTGGACAACGGTGAAGGTGTGAACACGGTAACTGTTGATAGAGTATTACTTCACCAGAGAATTCCGCAAACATTCATTCGTACTTGTTGCAATGAGCGGTTAAAATTGTAGCGGTGTGCAAACATCGTTAACCTTTATACTTTATTTTCTATTACTTTAGCTTTTACTGTCTAATGACGGTAATATTTACCTGTTTGCCGTTAATCTATAAAATTACCTCACGATCTCCTATAATGAGTTCATTAACAGAAGCAATCACGAATAAGAAACTTAATGTCCGCAGCAGAATTTTAGCCCGTGTTCTTAGTAATGGAAGACAAACTTGCTATCATCTCTTTAACGATTTTGAATTTTATTTAAAATACTTTATTTTTGTATTATTTACTTGCAGTTAATATACCAATCGTTCGCAACCAAGGACACTGGCTAATGGTACCTTTTAGAAAAGATTAGATTTTTAGGTTTGTTCTTGTCTAGTTTTCCACAAGATTCAAATTTTAGATTATCGAGCATGAAATGTATAATTAATCGTCCTCTTGATATTTGAGATAAAAATTAAACTTCATTCTATCTCACGAATTGCTTGTACTATTTTTTTCTATAAAAAAATCCACGTCATTAAGAAATCGTTTATTTTTCGCAGCCGTTCCTCGAGCTGTTTTACCGAGGCCGAGAGTTATTTTCTTTCTCCTTCCGCGGCGAAAGGATGAAGGAGAAATGGAAAATGGAAGAAGCGAGAGGGAAAGAAATAGGGAGGAAAGGGGTGAGGGACAGAAAGAAGGAAGTGATTGTGGGTGGGAGGTCGAGAGAGAGAGAGAGACAAAGCTATTTTCCGCAGCCGGAACCTACAGCAACAGAGGGGTGCGATTGGCAATCTGGATGAGAGGAGTGGGTAGGTGGAGGGGGAGGGGAGGGGTAGGGTGAAGGGGTGGAAGGACCGAGGGAATCTTACGAGATGAAGAAGGCGGGGATGCGTGTTGCTGTAATATCGCCATCGTCTCGCTGCTAACCTTCCTTTCTCTACGTCCCACCCTCCTCTTGCCTGCTATCCCTTTTTCTCGCTCTCCCTCCCTCTCCCTCTCTCTCTTTTTCTGTCTCTCTTACCGTTTCCCTCCCTCCCACTTCCCTCCCTCGTTTCTCCTCATTTCTTACACCTCCTCCTTTTTCCAACTCGTTCGGCGTCTTCCGTTCCTTTCAACTTGAAATTTTCTTTTCTGTTTTTCATGTACGGGATTCGCGATATTTTTTTTTTATATATCCGTCCGTGCCAAATAATTTGCGAAGTACGGCAATTTTGGGCTCTTTAATCAAATTTGAGAGTTGAAAATGGAGGAAAGGTACGTGTCACGAATGCACGGATTTGAGGCTACGCCAATCTCAAGTAATACCTTTAACGAATTACAAGCATCCTTGATGTAGTTGAAATCATTTTGCGTCAATTATTTTTTTTTCTGCTGGTAAGGCAGTTTTTCTGTTTTCGAGAATACGTTAACAATCTTCTGCTTTGGTTTATGGTATTAACTTTATCAAGCGTATAAAATTAATGTTTGATTACATTAATTTTCTTAGGAATTTTAACTATCTCACAATGTATGTAAATTAGACTATTTATGTTATATTTTTTATTGTTTTTCATCCCATCAGGTGCATTTTACATTACTCTGTTTATTCTCTGAGTTTTGGAATCAATCATCTTCATCGCTTTCATGTCTAACAGAATGAGCTACGATACGATCATTTCCTTTCTCGGAAAATCGAAGGAAATTGAAAGTGAGGGATAATAATTTTCTTTAAAAATGTAATCTTGAACATATATTTTTATCTAAAGTGAAATTTTAGCTGGAGAATCGATTTAAAATGTTGATCCACGTTTTAAAGGATTCCTCAATCCCATATCAATTAGTCGCGTACAAAAGATACAAAATCAAATTCCCTTACAAAAAGAGTATTCGCGGAATTCGAGGAACTTTTATTTTTTTCTGTTGGCAATCTTGTCCTAATATCTCTTCCCAACCCCATCCTCTCTTACTCTCTGGTCCTCAACCCCTGTTTCCGATATTTAATTTCTCGTGCGCTTTTATTTTCCATTTTCTTGATCCGAGGGACGAGCTGATCATCCTATTCTCAAAAGCCCCCTTCCAAAGCGCTTCAATCTCCCACTCTCTTTCTCCTCTTTTTTCCCCTTCCCCTCTGCATCCTCGCGATCTTCTTTTTGGCTCATCTTCGCCCACCCTTTCCCCTTCATCCTCTGCGCCTCTCTTCCTCTTCCCATTTTCCAAGTAGACTTGGGCCAATACCCTGAGGAACTCTTGTGTGGTGGAATGGGTGAGAAGAGATGCAGCGAAAGATATATCCACGGGCTATGGATGGAGCTTTGGGAATATCCCTGAATGCGTGGGTGTTGAAGACTGAAGGATGACTGGGTTTGGAGATGTACGGTGGGGATCAGAGGGTGTGTCGTGGTGTCGTAGAGAGGGAAGGGAGGGATTTCATCCCCCCTACGTCTTGGCCCTTGCTATTTGAGACGCTTTCTCGGGTTCAATTTGGTCGTGTGGATTTCCCGACTCTAATTTTCTACGAAAAAACCCAGTCTCTCGCATGGATGTTTTATTTCATTTTTACTGAACGTGTGGCTCGGTATTTTCTTTTTGCTCGGTGCACTTGATTCGAGTTTAACTTATAATTTACTTTCGTGGGAATGGCATTTGAATGCCTTATAAATTCAGTTGATTTTGTGGTAATATTTCTCGATTCTAGAACTGAGATATTCGGATTTTGTTATTATATGGAATCATAAAGTGCGTATTTATCTTGATTAGTCAGTAAATATAGAGGCTTGAGATTTTATTTATGGACAAAATATTCCTCCTATCGTTCAAATACTCGCTTTCTATAATATTTCAGAGTAATTTCCATTTAAATCATATTAAGCAGTATTTGAAAATAAACTGTATTAAAAAATGCACTCGGATAAGGCAGGTACTTTCATATTTAGAAGATACCTTCAACTTGTCTGCCCCTTTTATCAATTTTCAACGAAACTATGTACCTCCGGCGTGAAGGTATCCTGCTTTGGGGTTACACGTTAAGTGCACGCTATAAAATAATACGCTTGTTGCCAACGTGCAGAAACAAATATATCTTGTGGTGCCTCTTAAAATGCGGAGTTAATTGTTAAGACTTAGTTTTGGAAGGGAAGTTAAGGTTTCTTGTTTTGGTCTTTCTCTTTTATAGCTGGTGGGATTTTGACGAGATCACATAGGCTTTGGCAGAAATTACATAAACAAGAACCAAGATTTCAAAAGACAAAAGACAAAAATCTAAGTGTGATTCGCACCCTCCATCTATTTTAATCTCACACAAAGTGTTCTTTCGTCATGAAAGGTTGTCTCGATTCTGCTTTGTTGTCCTTTTAGAATAATCTAGCAATAACATATTTGAGATTAAAGTACAATTTATGCAAAGTAGAGCCTGGATATTTGTCCAAGAATACCAAAACATAACTATTATTGGCGAAATATTTATAAAGGACGTCTTTGTAAGTTTTAATTTGTGTTTTTATGAATAAATTGAACGTGACATTTAGGGTAATTATTTTTAATTACTAGTCGAGTAAACAAATGGTAGTATATCCTCAAAATAATATGGTTTTAGTGGAGAGATTGATTCTTAACGAATTATATTTATTTGATCAATGGTAGGAGAAGAAAAGGTACCACCACATTTTTCATTTTGTCTCTATCAAATCAAATTTAATTCAATATTATTACCTTTTTTAATCAAGATATATTGTTTGATTATTGTCACGAAGCAGCTATTTTGTTATACCTTTTTATGTCTATTATACTTTGAAACCTTTCGAATTGCTGGGAAAAAAATTGTACGAGCCTACAACGGATATGCAGGACTAAGCACGAATTTCAAGCTCAAAACATTTTTAGTTCCAAACCGAAATTTCCCCACGCATCTCGAAGCACGGGAAACTGCACTTTTGTAAAATTGCGCCTGCATCTCCACCTCTACCCTCCCTAAGACCGTATAACTCCCGTCCTTTCCCATCGCCTCCCCTCCTCAGTTCACCCCGGAGCCAACCTCGCTTATGAGTTCCCGTCTCTTCATCCCTTGTGCCCCCTCCTCCTCAAAAACCCCTCTGCTTGCATCCCTCCCCAATGCCTCGACAAGTTTATTCTTCACTTCTCCGGGAAAAGGCCTCGAACTGACGTCAGATGAAAAAATGAGAGGGGAAGATGCCCGAGGGTGCAAGTAAGATGGTCTGTTTTGGGGTTGAAATCTGCTAGGAGGTAGAGGACGGGGAAAGAGACAGAGGAGTTAGATTCCAGGCAAATAGGAAAGATTTTTTTTTTTTTGCTCTTCCCCCTTCTGGTTTCACATATGTTTGAGCATAAGATGGACTCTGTTCTTCTTCTTCTTCTTCACGCTAAAACAGACGTTTTCAATCAGGAAAAAAAGTTGTTTTGTAAACAACTTATATTTATCGAAACCAATAACGTGGATCTTATTGGTCTTTTTCAATCTCAGATTTCGTAGTGTAGTATTTTCAGAAAATGTGTTTGGGCTTCAGTTTTATTCGGTATGTAGTTTAATTTTTTGTATACTTTTACTTTGACACTCCATCAGTCATGTTCAATTCTTTCGTTTAAATTAATAAATTCAGATTTTTATACGCAATATATATTATTCTATATATTCCATGCGCACATTTTAGGGATTGTTGCAGAGTTGTTTAATATTAACAAATCAATGTTTAAAAGACGGTTATTGGTCAATAACATGGAAGAAAAACATTATTGCACATTGAGTACGTAAACATTCTTTTATTGTCCTCTCTTCATAAATTTTATACCTAAAATATTATTTAATCGTGTTTTAATTTCATGCTCTTAAGGTTTCGTTCGAAACTTCCTAGGTCAATCTAAAATGTGTGACAATAAATGTTTTTGAAAGCCTATTTTCCTGAGGAGAGATTTTATAAAATGTGTGTGAGTTCACCGTAATTTACGGGTTAGGAGGAATACCATTATGATACTTATTCGTATTCTCCAAAAATAATTGCCAATGATTATTTATCGAACACCGAGTAATGTTTTTGTATTACGAAATTATTGAATTGATTTTATTATTTTCCCATAAACCGAGGCGCGTGTGTAACAGAATTCATTCCCTATTTTGTGTGTGCTCTCCCGAGACATCGAATGTTAAAGAAATATTTTTAGGTCACGGCTGCAGCAAAATTCTACCAAATTTGCAGCGGAAAAATTAAATAAATCTTTCGTCCTAATTGGGATATTATAAATAAAGAAGTCAGCGCGGTTTATTAGCGCTATTTTTAATGAGTGGTGCGCTTTTCGGAGACTCGTTTCCGGTTCTCGGTTGGCGATGTCGTGGACTGTTGGTAATTTCCCGCCGCCTCACCTTGCTCTGGCGCCCTCTACCCCTCTACCTCCCCTCCCACGTCCCTTCCCATGAGTCAGTGCGGCTGCCTCGTCTGCCGTGAAGGGCCCGTAACGTAGCGTGTGGTGCACAGAGCAATGACTACGAAACGAATGCGCGCGAAAGTAGTGGAAGACGGCAGCAATTTAGCAGTGTCCCAGAATTCGGCGGTCTATTAAATTAAGTGTCAAATGCTGGGGGCCGTTAATCATAGCGTTGTTTTGCATCTCTTTTCCCTCCATTTTGTCCGGCTCTTCTCTCCCAACCCCATTCCACTCTCTCTCTCTCTCTCTCCTCCCGCCTCGCTAAACTCGACCACCCCACCCCCACCCGCTCCACCTCCGAATTTCTCCAGTATTTTACTCCACCAACCCCGACAGTTTTCCTGCACTGTGGTGGGAGTGTGTTTATATTTACGGCCCGTTGACCGGTCACCCCCCACCCCCGATCTTGTTTTCCGGCGCCCTGCTTCGGTGACGGATGGGACAACGCCATGTGCACGGCTAGCTAAGGGTCAGAGCGGCGTTCCCTCTCTCTCTCCCCCCACCACCGTCAACCCAACCCAACCCCTCCAAATTCGGACCTCACCCTCCCGACTGGCCGCCAACTCCCGAAAACTCTCTTCTCACACGATTAGCCAATCGAAAAAAAAAATGTATATCCGAGCGAATAATTCCAGGTTGGAAAGGCGCGTTTTTTTTTTTTGGGCGAAATATTGGACGTGATGGGGTGGCAAAAGATGAGTCTCCTTCCTCGTTGGTTCCAGGGGTCGTGATCATTCACCTAAAACGTCGACCTCTTTGCGGATTTGAAACGTTTCCACGCTGTTTTTTTCGTCCTCCTCCGTTATTTTCCCCCGTGACGTCAAAAGTCTCGCAGTGATTGAGATTGTTTTATCTCGGCTCTCTCCCCGGTTCAGCCTTTGTCCTCTCGGACGGATGATAGGGTAAAGACAGAGTTTTCAATACGTACACGCCGGAACTATAAATTTCGTTCGTGATGGTGTGTTGGTGGGAGGTTAAAAAAAAATCAAAGGAGAGAGAAGTTACTAACTCATTCGTTCACCCCGAGTTCTGGTCTGTTTAACATTTATCACTTTTCGTTGTCACGGCTTATCCTCTTGTTAAGTGGATTTATCGTGGAATTGGAATTGAACGGCGGTAAAAGCGGAGAAAAATATCCTTTTCGCTAATTACTTAATGCTTATTGCTTTTTCAAAGGATTTATGAGATCACGTCTGATTATAAATTTTTACATTGGCTGAGTAAATAGACCCAATTACCGAGGTTGTTTTTGCCTAAAAGTATTAATTGGCCGATTTTTAACTAAAGATAGAATGTCCTTGGTATAAAAAAATTCTCGCGACGAAGCTAAAAATGTGCTACTTAAAAAAAGTAATTCCCATTAAATGACAGTCCTGATAGAAGATTATGAAAACATTGCTCCTCTAATCTCATGTATGACAGTGCTATTTATGTTGATTAACCAAAGAATAACGAGCAGAATAATCTTTCGGGGATTCTCTGCCCCACTGCATTTGATTAATTCATCGAATTAATTTTAAAGCGATGGTGAGCGAGGTCACACTCACGGTTTTTTACGATTTAATGTAATATTTGAGCCATTATATCCGGTTCGATGATAATTTTTAAAGCAAATATATGTATAAGTATATGAAAGGGTCAGAGCGAAAGTGGTCTAAGTTAGTTTCATTTAGTTTTGTGGTACGGAAAGTTTTGCCTTGCCTTCAATAGAAAATCAGTTTAGTGCGCACAGCATTGTGCACTACAAAAATTCGATCAGAAAAGGCCAGACGTTTATTTCAGGTGAATATGAATTGGATTTTGTTTATAGTTTCTTTAGTTTTGCCTGTCATTTTGTCTTGTACGTCTTACGCTGTAACCGGCTCATGTGCATGGACACATCAATGATTTCCATTGTACTGGATATCTTACCTGATAATTAAAAAAAAATGTTATGTGGACAGTTCTTCGATGCATGTATCAATTTAGGGTGAAGCAATACGTTACTAAGAGTAATATGAGAGATATATAAAAACTAGGAGGATCAAGTAATTATTTGAATTAAATTTTTAGACCATATACAAAATCTATAAGCTATGAAAGTGTTTTAGATAAAAATAAATCTCTGAGCTCTACATTTTGTCTCCCTTCTTTCGCACCATACTACATATTATCAAATTATTTCCTGTACTACTACTACTACGATAGTCTTTTTCACAAGCAGCATTTATGAGTTTATGAAAGTAAAAGTGAACATTCGTATATAGCCTTATTGCTATTCATTTTATTTTATTTTTAATATCATTAAAACAAAATACATAATAGCATAAAATCAGAGTTAAGAGAAACGTAACACTTTAAAGGAAAATTAACAGTTATCATTTTGTTGAAATAGTTTGAAAAATTAGTGGTAAAACAATTCCCTAGAATACGGAACTTTACAAGAATTGCGATTCAATATTAGCTTAGGAAACATCTTAATTTTCCTTATATCAATGCCAGACAAGGATTTATGGATTAGCGTCTACAGCGAGAAAGTTGATGATGTAAAACTCCAGGAGCAAAATACTTTGTGAAATCCTGGGAGGGAACAGTGAAAACTTAACTTCTCACAGGTAGCATGCGAGCGAATAGCCGAACCTTCCAGAATTCCTAAGTGTCAATTGAAGTGCGAGGGAAAAAAAAAACATCGGTAAACAAGCTACGACGGAGTTTGGCGAAATTACTAGTTACTATCCGAAAGCCCTCGGTTACCATGTTCTTCGGCGAAGGGATGATCTCATCCACGCCGACTATATTGAGTAGCGGAACCCGTATTTGCCCTGCATCCTACTTCTCCCCTATAACCCCTTCCTTCACCATTCCCGCCTCCCCCGCCTCCTCCCGACCAGGGTTAGTTTCGTATTGCGTTGGGAGTTGAGGTTTGAGAAGTTGTATGGGGATGGAGAAGAGGGAAGGGGAGGTTAGTGGCGTATGGGAAGAAGGGGTATGGGGGGGGGGGGGTGGAGTAAGAGTATCCCTCTTTCTCCCCCTCCCTCCCCCTAACCCAGGCAAGCTTTAATCGATTCCGTATAGGGGCCGGTACGAATGAAATCGACTTTTGGGTGATTCCATCCGTCCCATCTCTGTGCCTCCCTCCCACTCGCCAGACCTCTTTCCTTCCCTCCCCCTAATTCCTCCGCTCTCTCTCTCTCCCTTCGTGTTTTTCCTCTCCCTTCACTCCCGGTTCCACCCCCTCCCCCCTCTTTCTATCCTCTCCCCACATTGCCCAGCTAATCCAATTCATCTTGCCTCCACCCTTGCACCATGATTCTCCTGTTCCTTTTTTACTTCATGCTTCCCTCTTTCTCTACTATCTTTCTACTATTCTTTTTCCCTTCTCGATCGCTCTCTCTCTCTCTTCCTCCATTTCCCATATCTGTTCTTTCTCCCTCTCTCTTTCCCTTGCGTTATACCCTACCTTCATCAGATAATCCGATTTCTCCGATATCAAGGTATTTTTTTTTGTTCCCTCGATCGGTAAAAGTACTGATTCAAGTCAAGGTTACGCGTTTTGCTGCGGAGATATAAAAAAAAAAACCGCTCGTTGTTACCTCGTGTTTTTTTTCCGTATTTTTCGACCCCAAGGTGACCTAAAAGGCGAGGAGTTAGTTATCCTCCTATTTTGCTTTTCGGGGAGATGAAAAAATTCTTCGTTCGCCCTTATTTTTTTAGTCCGGTCGTAATTTTTTTACGTCGCCCAACAACTTCTGAGAGAGGTAAGGAATTAAACACGAGCAATCCTCCGTAATGGAAGTGAGCCATAAAACTAGGATGAATTCTTTGCTGAATTTTTCATCTTTTCGACATGATTAATTGCCAATAGATTACGGCCATTCCTTCCAGAGAGAGGCCATGCAAATGGCGCAATTTTGCGAGGAATGTTTTTTAGCGGTAATTTAATTTTAGATTCTAGTTAATTGCACTTTGGGTGAATACGATACATCACGTTTCTTCATTATAATATTTCTAATTACAGCAATAATATTTTTATGTAAATATGGTATGTAGTATGATTGTGTAAAATGATTATGACGATATTACGCTTAAAACACGTTTTGTGCGAACGCGGTACATCACCTGTCTTCATTATATTAATAGTAACCGTTTCGGGAATAATATTTTTATATAAACATATATGCTTGTGTAAAATTATTATTACGGAATACAAAATAATTTTGAATCTCGAAGTGTTATGAATTTTTTAATATACTTAGGTTATTTCCTGTTGTTTGCAAAATACGTCGGATAGTATCCGCGTCACAAGATTTATTTGAAATTAGATTTTTCTGGCAGTGTGATATTTTTTATATTCCTTGAGTTTGCTAATCTTCCTGAACAAATCTCGGCTCGAATTAATTGTGAGAACACTTCCTTAGAAAAGTGACGGATATGCTAGTGTTTAACCCTAATAGAATTCCTTTTATTATATAACGCCTGTAGATAAAAAAGAGACGAAGAAAGCCATTCCGCATTTTACCTTCTTTATGCATAAACATCTTATTTAGGAAAGGAAAAAAAATTCACGTTTAATTCCGAAAATCTTTCCATTTCGCAGAATCTCGAAATTTTGTTTCGTAAAAATATTTAATAAGTCGGCCTGGGTAAATGGCGCGAGATTTTTTTTATTTCAGAAATTCTATTACTTTCCTGCAGAGTTATGGAATTTCCTCCAATCCACTCTCAGCCTCGCGAATTCATCACGTGTTTTATAAGCAAATTTAAAAGCATGATCCTAATTTGACTCCGGTAGTAAGGGAATCCAATTGACTGCAAAATTTTTGGACCCGAGCCTCCTCCCAGTGTTGTTTCGGTCCTTATTCCCGGAGATTCTTCCCAGATTCCCATCCCGGACTATTTCAGCCTTTTTTCCATCCTCCATTTCAGCCTCCAAAAAAAAAACCCCCCGCCTCATCCCTTTTTCGGCCTCACCCTCCTTTTTTCCCCTCCTTTTAGGGACATACCCTTTCCACTCCTTCTTAAAGACGACATCCATCTGCTCCGCCCTCTATACCCTCCTCCTTTCAGCTCATCTCCACACTCCAGATTCTTTTTTGGCAATTTTTTTCTCTCTTCTCCCTTCTTCGAGACAGTAAATTTCCTCGCCGATCCATCGTTTCTCCCTCTCTTTCTCCTTCTAAAGTCATTTCGCGCGCTGGACTTCCGCCAAACGGCGTGCCGGTTTTGAAACCGAATCGGTTTGTCAAGAGGTAGCGGAATAATTTTCGTTGGATAACTTATCGCGGTTGTGCTTTCGTATCACGTGTCGCTTTAACGTGGAATTTTTTTTTTTCGCGTTTACCGAAAGTTATGATTTTGATTTTGATCGTCGAAAAAAATTTTCGGTCCGTTTGGCTTTGGATGGGGGATTTATTATGTCGATTTTGTGTCTCTGTTGTGTATCGGAAGGACGGTTTTGTGGTTGAATGGCGGCGCGAAGCGAATCGAAATCTGTTGGATGTGAAATTTGCGATAATGCCTGACGAGACTTTCCGTCAAGCTGGACGCATTCAATCATCTGATTGAGTGATTTTCGCCTTTTTTTCGCATGCCACATCCCTGGTTGCATATGGTAAAGCCTACCTGCGAGGCATGTGAAACGTTTTACTACCGCTGGATATGTGAATTAGTTTAAACAAATTTTAATATCTGGATTTTTTATAGCTCTTCCTTTCCTACATTCTTATATTTAAGTGCTAAAAATTTAACTCCCTTTGTAAAATTACACCACGTCGGGAATGAGCATGAAAATATCATAAATATCTTTAAATGGCAATTAAAATTACTGTTTCTGTTAGTCATCATTGCTAAATTTCCGAACAAACTTTTTCTTTGTTAAGGCAGTATTGTTGGCAGAAAGTATCACATCTATATTGGTAATCAACAGTTGTTTTAAAATTCGCAAAAAAAAGTTATTATTCATAGTTATTCCACGTACTACCTTATGACTCACGCCATACCGTTGTGTGAAAATAACAATAATAAACTACTACGTAGTTTCCATTCTGGATATTTTCTCTTTAAATACGAAATATCATTAGATTTTGCCCAACTGTTTAGGCTCTAGAGATGCGCAGAGACAGGTAGACGGCATGGCGTAGGTTCATTTTTGTTATTAAAACACTTTTATTATTATTATATTATCATTTATGAGTGTTTGCTCATTTTATAGCATCATTATCTACCAAGTTCGTTTTAATTTTATGACTCCCTTATTTTATTTATCATAGCTAATTCTGAATTGGTTAGGAAATGAACCAGAAAATGGAGACGCAGTACTTAAAACTTAAGTCCGAAATGTAATTTATACAAACAGATGCAATTTTAAATTTATTGTACTAAAGTCTTCGTAGACCGTGGAAATGGTTATATGTTCGCCCTATATTCAACTGTTTTGGCCTTATCTACTTTTCCCGGCCAAATGAGAAACTTGTGAGATTTCTTGCCGAGTTCGCAAATGAGCAAAATCCAATTCAAGGCGCTGTGTATGTAGTTAATTTTCCTCCGCCATCAGCACTATGTCATTTATGTTCCTCCGAAATTTAATGAAAAGGTATTTTCCTGAAAAAAACATCCAATAAATTCGTCGTCTTCTTATGTTCTTTCAGTAAAAAATGTCGTTTCAAATGTTTTAGTGTTTTTTATCTCGTTTTCAAAAATGTAAGAAACAAGTTATTGTCATTGCTTTGTCGTCCATCCGCCTGTAAACAGTCAACTTTTTGTTTTAAGAGATAATTTATAAAATTCTTTTTGAATTAAACAGCTCTTTTTGAACTATGAATTTTCCTATGATTGGTTTTTTCTCAGTAGTTCATAAATTCTCCGTCAGGTGGCTTCAAATTCGGAAAATTCAAAACTTTGATATAATATTGTAGCCTAATTACTGAAACTAGAGGAATGAAGTTTACACGGATGGAAAGGTGTAGTGAGGATCTACGTCTCAACTCCCCCGAAAGGGGAGGCGAACCAGGGCCTTGGAAAATTTTAAGAAAACTAGTTTTCACCTCTTGCCTTAGCAAAGTTATCTTACTTGTTTATTTTAATTGTGAACTAAAAGCGAATAGTTTCAGGTTTTACATTTTTAATGAGTAAATAGGCGCAATGCTCGTTGCTTCACAAATGTTGTTACATTAAATGTCTTCAAAATATTTCAATATAGAGCCAACACAATAGAGGAAGTTTATAATTTGAAAAATGAACATATCGTAGTATAGAAAGTATATTCAAATTACATAATAAACATATTTTAATACCAAAATTTCTGGAGGAAAAGCGTTAATAATTTAAACTTTACTAACGTCTTTCAGTGCTGTCGTATTAGTAAAAATCTTAGGAACTATCTACTTTAAACCCCTTCCAATTATACTGGTTCTAGTGCAACAGTCCTATAGAAAGTACCCGCCCCACAATCATTTCTTTACTAGGAAAACAAATGAAAAAATCAAATAAAAAGAATTGAAATAATATATTTACCATTAAAATTTTAACACATTACGCAAACTTGTTATTATCTCTAAGTGGCAGCAATATACGAATGAACGACCAAAATACCTTTAGATAAAAACGTAGCCATGAAAAGCAGCTTACAGTGTTGTAGTAATGATCAAACTAGGCATTGGAATTAAAACAAAAGGACAAACATTATAATTATATCAATTGAGTGAAATAAGATTTGAAGCGGCACGTTTTTGAATCCGGTTTTCGGTGAGACACGGTTTCTTGAAAATTATTTTTGTCGAATCATATTAATGTAAAGTCTGGTTTTCTTACATGAATGACGTAATAGCGTAAACGGCTTTATCGTCTTTACTAATTCCCACCCCTGTTTTTGCAAAAACAAAATATATTTATTAACGACATCACACACGCAATCTAACTGATGAGTAATCTTTGCGTAACACGGATGCTTAACGTCCAATGAAAACAGACTGCCTTCGATGCATCTTCCGATTTTAATGTCGCAGGTAGGGGAACGTGACACACTCGACTATGAATATGCCCCAGCGACGTACTTTCTCACGTTCCTCTCATGTTCAAACCATAATTGCATTCGGTGCTTGTTCACGCGAGCTGCTTCTTCGGAGTTCTCTCTCTCTCCAGACAAATTGAGTTCTTCGCTAGAAATGTTTCCCGCCCCTGTTCTACCAGTCATAACTATCTCGAGAGGGAAAATATAAGGTTCAAATTAAATGTCTGCGTAAACATTTCCATACTTATTCTCATGCCTGAGAAAAACTGCTGTCTGATTAACGCTCAATTTCGATTGAACTAACGTCAGCTCTAAACGAAGAAATTCCTCGCCTTTTTTTAGTCTGTGACTAAGACATGCGTTAGAATTTTGGAAAATAAATTTTACTCATGGTGAGGAAGTATCAGTTGCTCTCGATTTTTAATAAGAGAATAATATCTTATATTAATGTATATTACTTATCTATAGTAGTGTCATATATATATGCGGTAAAATGTATTAACATTCTAATTGTGTTTCTTTTATTTTCAGGTAATTACTTTCCTGCATATATCACCGTTAACACTACACAGTTTTCTCCGCAGCCGGCATAGTAAGTACGTCAATCTGTAATTCATTTGTATGATTGTAATCAAACTATATGCAGGGACTCGAAAATTATGAAATAGATAGATTTGTTGCAATTTGTTGTTATGCGTAGCGTAAAAATATTCAGCTTACGTAGATTTTAGTCTATAAATAAATATAAATTAATAATTGGCCATGTCCTTAAGAATGAAAAAAATTAACACACCAGAAAAACAAGTTTATTAAAATTTAGTTATTTTATGACGGGCTCTAAATCGTGAGATGGTCATGATTATTTCCGGTTTTTAAAAAAGAACGAAAACGAACGATAAGAACGAGTGTTGTTTTTGAAAATAAAAATTTTTTAAAAATTGTATTTGCCATAATTAACGAGCGTTATATAATGACTTTCGTCCGCGACAATCGTAATCGATGCGTAGACATTATATACGCTAAGTTCCGTTAAAAATATAACCGACGCTTAAACAAATTACATCGCATTTTTTCGACCTCAGTTGCTTTATACTCGGAGAGCATAAAAGGAATTTCGCGTAATAAACTACTCCCTCGGAAAATATTTGTTTTTCTCGCTTTCGCATCAGATAATGCGTTAGAGTTTTAGGCGTTTTATTTTGTACAAATCCTCAGTGCGCCATCAAACTCCACCGTCGCTCTGTCTCTCTCTCTCACTGTATATATCCATTCCCTTCTACATCCACTTCTCCACCTTCTCATGCCCGAGCTGCTCTTGCGTGCGTTTCGCTGTCTATTCTAAATTAGGGGGGTGGAAGATGACAGGGTCTCGTGGGGTGGGACTTTATACACTCCATGCTCTGAGCAAAATGAAGGGCGGGTCGAGGGATGAGGCGGTATATGCCATCGCACGTGGAGAAGGGAGTCGTGGGTGGGGGCGGGGGAGGGTGGCGACGGGAGTGGGTAGGCGGGGGAAGGGCTGAGGGAGTGGTTAAGGGTGTGGGCGCGGGGGGGGGACTTGTGGGTAAAGAGGGGGGACTAATTTTGAAAACGCAGTGCGGAAATTGCATAACAGTGCCGTATTTGGTACACTCAAAATCCCCCATCCCGTGTCCCGCGTTTCCAACCTACGCCTCCCCCGTATTCGTCCAAATATCTCATACCCCTTCAGCTGTTTGGTTCTCTCTTTTACTCCCTCCCTCTCTTTCTCCCTCCCTCTTTTTTTCTCTCTCTCTCTCCTCTCCAACTTCACCCCTCTCTCTTTCTCTCATCCCTCTTCCCCATTCTTCTCGTACTCACCCTTTCATGCGACCCTCCCTGTAGTTTGTCAATTTTTTTAAAGTCTCTCTCTCTCTTTCTCCCTCTTCATTTTCCACGAGTACTCCCTCTCCCCCGTCTTCCTTTCTTTTTAGGCGTCATTTTTGTCCAGCCTTCCCTGTCTCCATCTCATCCTCCCTACCAAACTCTCCTTACAACTCGTGGCTGCCTCATACCCTCATATCCGTAAAACCCTCACTCCTTTCTCTCTCTCTCCTTTTCTCTTTTTCTCGTTGCGTCAGGCGGGTTGAAGCTTACCTGTAGCTCTCTTTCGCTAGTAGAGACGTATTTTTTTCCCCCGCCCGAGGGGGGTTTCTCTTCACTTCCTCTTTTGACTGGAAAGCATGGCGGTGAAGTTTGGATGGATTGTTGCATTTCCAGAAGGAGCTTTCCCGGAGTGGCGAGGTATTTCTTTTTCTCATGCGGATATGCATCAAGTGTCTGGAATATTTTAAGTTTAGGGTGAAAGACAGACATGTTTTCGGATTACGAATAAAGTTTATTTTGGTGTTCATAGAGTTGGACTTTATGGAAGTAGGCTCGGTGACATTTTTTTCTTAATGTCTTGTCTTTATCGATAACTTTAGAAAATTCGTAAGGGTGACAATTAGTGAGTGTTGTTAAGCTAGGGACAGTCGTGACCGTAAAAGTTGAGTTTGCCATGTGATGTCGTGATCATTTATGGAGGAAAATCCATAAATGATCGCGACATCAAACATTTGTTTTTTTTATGTGAGTTTATCGTGAAGGATTTTATCGCAATAACCCGTAGAAATTCTGCAGATGTTGGTAAAACAATTAAAACTGGATAACTAGAAAGAAATGACAAGATAATACCATTCTGTGAAGTTTTATAATATTTTGTCATAACGTTTAGTTAAATTAAAGCAATAGATTTTTTCTAAACCAATTTCAATTAAAGTAAATGAAATGCTTCCCTCGTATAAAAATAAAAAATATAATTTAGGCTCACTTTGATTTTTCAGTTTAATACGTCCCTTATAAGGCATGCATCTATGGTTTAGGTTACATTTTTCTCAATTTCTTTTATCCGTCATTATGCCTTTCTGATCTATATTATTCCTATTACACGTTGCCCCTGACAACTTTAAATTTCTAGCTCTAGTGCATTTACCTGCAATGTTTCAGGCAGGTATCTTTTTTTAAAATGCACATTTTTCGACCTTCTTTTTCTCTGTCTGTCTTTGTGTGCGCATATAAAAGCCATTTTCTTTACCTCTTGATATATTTAGATGATATTTTGTATTTAGGATTTATATCTAACTATCAAATTTACATCATAATACGAAAAAGACATGCTAGAACCAAATCAGTCACTTTACTAAAACAGAAACTGGGCTTTTTCCTTCGACTCGTAAAAAATCGATCCGAGAAAACATTTTTACAGAATGTGCTTAGCAAAAAACAAAGAATTATTTCCTGCCGTATTTTTTGATAGGTCAAGTTTTTTTGCAAAAATGGCGATCTTACATCATCTATGTCGTGTTTAGAATTTTCTAGCTGAGATTTTCATTGAAACTCAATGCTAAAATAACATATCTGGGCCATATTTATTAATCAGTGCTGTCATAGTATCGGAAAGAAAATTTGAATTTTTAATCCTATGATGGCATTAAATATTAATCTCCTGAGATGGGTGCGCCTAATGTATACTAAACTGCTTATGTGACTTTTTCCTTTCTCCATCTTCTTCGTTCAGCATATTTTCAGCGCTTTATTTCTCTCTCTTTCTCGGGGCATGGGAAATGTTTAGCGTTATAAGATTACTATCCTTACGCAGCAAATGATGTTGCACGAAGTGTTTTTATTTTAATAGATGTCCAATCGTATTCCTCGGTCACGTGCGGTTTTTGTTATGCTAGCACCATTCCGTTCGTAATTCTGTCAAGTAAACATTTTCACTTGGATTTATTTTGCGTTGTTAAACGCAAAAAATAATGAAGAACATTCCAAGCTTTGTATCAAAGAGATCGGTAACAATTTATTTTTTAAATAATTAAAAATGATCGTGTGCATCTATCAAACAATGTTGCTTATTTTATTTTAGTTTGCAAATTTCGCTCTCGTAATAAATTGAACGGTTTTTGTCGCAGCAAGTACATGAATAAATGCATGCACCGCCATCTAATCAACATTTTTAACAAGTTAGGAAAGCGTACAACGTATCACAAATGGGGCGCGTTTCGTGCAATGGAGTATTAGAAAGCAATTATATACCTGTACGTAAGGGAAATAGCGTTTTAAAGTCCTTTTCTTCATCATAAGTAATCCATTTTCTTCCTATTTAATAGTATTACATGCACAAAAATATATATTCAATTCAAAATACAATTACCAGCAATGAATAAAGTACTAATGACTAGCATCATTGATATTATTCATATATTCACAGCGCTATTACATATTCTTACAGTGGAGAAAAACAAATCGGAAAATAGGGACGTTTTAAAAATTATTTTTGATCCATGCTCCTTCTACCGTCAAAGCTGTAGTACTTTCGGCCATACTCAGAGGATACATGTTTAGAAATTGGCTCCCTCCTATCCCTCTCAACTACTAGTTGCAATCTTACACACACACTCACACACACACACACACACATATATATATAGATTATATTATACAGAAATTCCAAATTTTTAACAAAAAAGAAAACTACGCATTTTGTGTTTTTATTTATCCGTAAATGCATCATGAAATAGTCCTGACTCAAAATTATAATGTAATTGTAAAACATTATTATTAGCATTGCGTTTAATGAATACGCATTTGTTAGTTGCATTCTTTCCAAGCGAAGTGAAGAACTAAGGGTAAATATTCCAGTTAATTCTTTCATTTGCGAAAATATCAGTCAACGGGAATCGTGTTGAACGAACTTAGACTGATTTTACTCGTGTATACGACGCAATACAAGCCGTCTGTTGAAATGCATGGTATGGAGCGATCAAACTCAGCCTAACTATCCAAAAAAGAAAATTCGCGAATAATTTGTCGAGAAGAATAAATAAATTTAATTTTTCTAGTTATTTTTTTTAACTTGGCTTATGAAAATCCTTATTCAGTAAGGGTGCGAATCAAAGTCTACATATTTTTAGCTACTTTATATTTGTTATCTCAGGCTCCTGATTTTTATCGAAAGGTTTTGGTCCCCTTAATGCATGTGGGTTTATTGAATTTAACATATAGGGTGATGGCTATAATTATTGGCACTTTAAGCACATTTTAAAGTTTGAAATTATATAGATAATATATAGAACCTCTGTTTGCCTGAAAGGAAACAGTTCTATTGATTAATATCTACATCATCGAGAAACATATAAAAAGATTGCGAAGAACATCATTTTCATTGTTATTTTTAAGGTTAATCATAAAATACGGTACACATAGTAATTGGCACACATGAATACAGTTATCGGCATATTAAGCTACAGTTTTTTGGCCCTCACTTATCTAATGAAATTTATTGTTTAAATAATATGGAAACATTTGTAACATACATATATACATATAATCTAGTGGATTTACAGAATCTACCTCATTACCTACATTGTGTTTTCTCATTGCGCACTCGAAGAATTTTACACTTCCTATGTATTAGCATATTATTGAGAGCCACTACAATACACAGTCCTGCAGCTGCTCTTGTACCGCGATCCACCACACTTCTCAGTTGTAATAATAGTAAAAACTAAGCATCGTGTCTGTCATTCTCAACTGCAGAAGGCGTCGAACTGTTTTTCTTTATAAACCTTTGGAATTCCAATTTTCTCAGTACGCCAACTACACTAGTATCATAACCATAAGTTACACTGAAAAGTAGAGCAGAACTACGTTGAGGACATTTCATGTACAGAGGCAATACAAATTTCGTGGCAAAAGGAACATTTTCTTACAGTTTTTAAAATTAATTATGATACATTTAAAGAATATATCGAATCGTGTTAAAAAGCGTCAGAACAGGGAAAAGTATGTATTTTTTTAGATATCGTAATCAGATTAATATATTAGCCTACATCTGCCATCAATTTTTGCGCCTCACCTGACATTTTTAGTATATTATCCGAGATCATTTAATTCCTCATCCATTACGCTAACTATTTGTATATTCACGGAATTCAGCGAGCTAGCATATTAATACTAAATTTCCGAATGAACTCCGTCGACCAATCTGTTTATATAATCGTTGTACAACTTTTTTACGGTTGAGAATCCTTTAGTTTTAGAAGATTCGAATGCTTCGTAGTGTCGGATAAGAGTCGAAGAATATTTTATATTATAGAATTAATACTCATTTATAATCAACTTTTAACCTCCAAACCTCACCATAAATGTTTTATGGCCACAATTTTAACGAGAAATATAAAAATTCCCGTATAAAATCTATAATATATTGACGCTTCTGACGTAGGATATAGGTGAATGAGGTGGAGGAGGATATAAATTATGAGGCACTTGCAACCAAAGAAAAAATCCGAAATTGTTAAATTTCTTATTTTAAAGAGATTTTTTTTCCTCCCATTCCTGCCCCTTATGGAAATCACGTAAATCGGTGCAGAGGCTTACAAATGAGCTAGAAGCTTGAAAATTTCCACGATTGTGTGTTTTTAGTCACAGCCAATGGGGAAAATCCTACATCGTTAAAATTCTCATTTTTAGGGGAAATTTTTACTCTCTTATTGAAAGTAGGCTGAAATGCTTGCAGAATGCATTAATATGTCGCTTTTTAACGAAAGCATCCCATATCACATAAAATTATCTAGGGTGCCGTAGGTTGCGCATCTTAGGTCAGGGGTGGACAACCCATGGCCCCCGTGCGTGCTTTCTGCGTCGCGCGGTCGTGCTCAGAAAGGAATCCGTGAAATTTAACTCACAATTTTCCTAGGTTAATCATCCAAACTTTACATTTTAACGCATTTTGTGAAAGGTTCCTCTGTAAGTGAAACTTCATAGACAATATATCAAAATCTCAGGATATGTTTCTCTATGTTAGACTTAGGAACAGCAACGTACTGATAAACTTCCAATGTGCAGCGTGAGTTTTTATGGGGAAATCCATTTATGTGACTTGCAATTCATATTAGTAATGTAGTTGTGATGCCTTCTGCTTATTCGACGTCGAAATTAATTTAGTTAAAATGTCATGCTTTCGATTATTAACATATTTTATACTGGTGGGGCGTTGTTGATCAATTTCATTCCAACCTCAAAGATAGCTCGATAGTTCTCTTTCGAATGCATGTACCAACTATTCTCTTGTCATTTAATTCGAAAAATTTGCTCTCACATGCGATTAGAAGGATACAATCCTTTGCCTCTGTTTACTGTTGTTGGTAATTCCGCTTATTAAAACATCTCTTTAATACGATTGGTAAACAACCAATAAATTCATAATATGATTTAAATACGGTAGAATAAACTCGGTGATTTTGGCGTACTTTGGATGTATTTTCAAAGGCAGGAAAAAATATTTCAAATTTACGAAAGACGAGCACAACATTGTCAAATACAAGTATTAAATTAGGAAATATATGGGAATATTTTATAGTCCGTATTATACAAATCATCGATATGTTAGAAGAATTTACAGTCAGTGCATGCAAAAAGATTCCAGAAATTTCAATGACTGAGGGCGATTACTAATTTTTTCGCGTATTTTCCCTTGAGAGTCGAATATTTTCCGTTCTCCAAGTCTGCCACGTAGGCAAAGGCCTGCTTTAACACGAAGTTAAATCCACTACAGTCCCCTTTGCCTCCCATGTGCGATGCAACAAATATTGATGTGGAGGTGAGGCCCTGGTCTCGAAACCTAATACAGTAGAACTCCGATTATCCGAACACCTATAATCTGAACGTCCAAATATCCGAACCGAAGTTAATCAACACACTTCCCCTTGTAATCCTAGCTGTTTTTTTTTTCGAAGTTGTCTTTAGCCTGAATAAGCAGTACGATTTGTGATGCCTTGAAAACTAAAATATTACGTGCGAAACCAAGCCCCCTAAAGGAAGAATCAATCTTCTCATATATTCAACACTATATTGTAAAGTAAACATAAAAAAATTATAACTATAGAAAATCGGCAAAACGCGAACGTGGGAGAATATCTGCAGACTCAATTGCGGGATTTTCCATGGGCGTCTCGATACTTGGAGAGAGTCATGGATACGTCCTGATGAGAATTCCTAGAATCCTGTTAAACGAGGCTTTGGGAGAAAGGAACTTCGGAGGTTGTTTTATGACAACCCGCTAATCGTTTTGCTACTCTTCCCCTGGAGTGTGATTCTGTCTGCTTTGTTTAAAAAGATTGCGAGATTTAGCAGCAAAAAAGGAAGCCTTCTGCAAAACAGCCGTAAATCACTCATTGCATTTTATGTACATTCTTATATATTTTTGTTGACCGCTAAATTAATATCCTTTATCTCTATTGACTGTTGCCTTATAAAGTGCATTTTAAAATAAGCGTCCAAAATACATGTACACTTCTACTTCACACTTTTTTTTACTTTTTCTAATTATCCGAATTTTTTATTATCCGAACCATCCTTGGTCCCAATTAGTTTGGATAATCGGAGTTCTACTGTATTTCAAAAATTAGGAAATCGATTGAAATTTACTTCAATAATACCACGGCGAATTAACACAAAACTGAAGACGAAAGCGAACTATTCGGCTTGATGACAAATAGCAATTAACTTTACTTTAGAAGAATTGATGATACGAGGTGCTACGATACATTGTAAAGGAAAACTAACGCCGTCACGAAGTTGAATACAATTTATCCTTTCTTAAAATGTACACAATTACGTCCCGTTGTCGCGAACGACTTTTTCGGGACATGAACCTGAAAATCGAGACCTCTGGTGACCCATTTCCTAATAAATCTTAACTATGCTTCCAGCGTAGGTTTTGTTACATTTCCTACTGAATTCATAAGCCTAATCTAATTTTATAAGTGACCCGAAGGGAAAATCGAATATTAAGCGCAGTAAATGATACAAAGCGGCTTTAGTGAATTCTACCTTTTTATGCATTTCGCGAGAGCGGCGTATGTGTATTCGCTTAAATTGTTTTCTTTATGAAATAAACCTAAAAGCTTTCAATTTCGTTCCGATTCTTGCTCGTTCGTTTAATTTTGAATTCATATCGGGTGGCAGACTAATTTTATTTCAACGCTTCTGCTTTTGCTTTTCTTTCCTGACTTTTTAAATTTCCTCTTTTCCTAATCGGACTGATAACATGGGGTCGTTATTTTTTTGACTTCAAGTCATTTAGCAATTAAGAGACCAAATAGCCTATGTAATGACCTCCCTTGCTTTTTGAAACCGTGAGTTGGGAGACGTATTTATATGTTAAACTCCTTCATTTCGATATAATTTTGGTTAAATACGGAGGTTTCTCGGAATATTATTGATCGCTACAAAGGTCGTAAGACTAGTAGAAAAATTTGGGTTTATGGATTTTTTAGTGCACGCAAGACACTTTTAGTAAATTAGTCATAGTAAAATGCAATAACAACTCTCAGAATAACTAACAAAAATTGGATTTTCCCTTTAGGAAGTAGGTTAGTTAAAATTATGGGTCAGCAAGATTTGCCGGACAGTATGCTTAATTTATTATGGGTGCATTCCATTAGGAAAGAAAATTACCCGTAAACTTAATGAGTTTTTCCTTTTAAGTGGTTTCTTTTAGTAAAGTGCCTTTTTAAATAATAGTACTATTTACTAGTTCGAATAAGTTCTCAAGTTCTTCCCTTTATTATGGAAATTGGCAAAAAGCATTGGTTCGAATTTACTTTTTCGTAGGAGTCGACAGTTGTTTGTTAGGATGACATTAAAATGTATTGGACTAGATTTATTACTGACTTTATAAATAAGATTGTGTATAATAGATGCAATTATGAAGAAATATTTAAAAATACGATGCGAAGCGGAATTGAAAAATAGCAATGGCATAAGTGTGTATCGCTTTAGGAAAATTGTTCTCGATAAATTTTCAGGATTTAATCAATCAACCATTATTTCCGCACACATTTGATTTGTAATAGATGATGTTTAAGCGGGTCTCTTTATTTACATTTCCAAAATGAGAGAAGTATATATTTAAACAATTTCTTAAATATGTCGTCTTTAATGTTTACTTGACAAGTTTGCGATGTTAAAATTTCGTCAATTTTATTCTTTGATCTTGACAAACATCTTCGTCTCCTTTTCCAGTATTTTCAAATAAGGCAGGTAAAGTTTCCGAATATATATATATATTTAAATTTTATTTGTAATTTAATAAATGTAAAATTGAAGCCAAAATCTGGTTCTCTTCACCGCAATGTTTTCTGAATAAGTAACCCAAGTAATATTTTTCTTAGAGTACGAGAAGCGAATCACACGTTTATACGTATTTTCCTTGGACTTTGAAGTCGTTCAAATAATTAGCAAACTAATATCTTAAAGATTATCTTAACAGGAATATGAGTTTATAAAAAAGCATTGGTAATTTTTCTTTATGTATGTCATCCTTCGGTTTCATTTTCTTTATTTCACTCGTTGACCATACTTTCCCCGATTTATTATTTAAAAATTATTTTACCTATCCACGCTCACTTGCTTGTCACAGTTTAAATTTTATAACTTCGTAAACGAATGATCTAATTAACGAAATTTGTGGGAGCACAGCTGTTTCTTAAATTTTTGGTTCCAAGAATCTCCTCTGTTTCCCTGACGTAGTGCTCGTCTCATTCAACTCCGCGGCCTTAGCACCTTTTGTGAAAATAAAGTTCATAAGCGGGGGCATAATGTTTCTGAGACCCGCGTCAAAAGTATCCCACTTTTTGCTCTTATATCATCCTCGAGTCAACACCCTTGGACAGTTCAAGCTGTCTGCAGCAGCGATACATAGCCTGGAGACCCGTTTAAGATTTTAACGAACCATACTCGAACGGCTTAGTATTTCATTTGTTCAACGAGGCGCTACCCTCCATAGAGTGAACAAATAGAACAAACGTTTTTTTTCTCTCTCCCCTTCTGAAAAGTCTCGAAATCACCCTCGTCTTCATCAGGACATGGCGCATCTCCCAGTTTCCGAAACGTTCCTTTCTCTCTTTCTCACACTCGGCATCAACGCCTCTTTCCCGCTCTCTTTGCTTCCCTCCCTCCCTCCCTCTCCTTCCTTTCTTTCTCCGCTTTTACTCTCACTTTCCGCGGCATTGCGAGCCTCTTTCCTCCTTCCCCCCTCTTCCTCAAACCTCTCTCGTCTGCCGCTCTCTTCCTCCTCGGCTACCTCTCACCTCTCCTCCCACCCCACCTCCTCGTTATCCACCAACCGCATCGCCTTTCCACCCGTGCTCTCATTCCTACCTTACTTTCACCTCTCTAGCCTCCGCTGTCTTTTTTTTATTTTTCCTCTTCTTCTTCCTCTCGGCTCTTCCTCTTTTTTTATATTTTTTTTGAATATTTTTTCCTTCCACCCAAGGCTTCTCTCTATTCGATTTCCTACGCGGCCATCAATTCCTTTCTTCTGATAATAAAATCTCCCTTCCCTTCCAACTTTTCTCTCCATCTTCACTTCTTACGCCATCTTTTCCTCCTTTTTCGTCCCTCTCTTTTTCTCCCGTTCTTACTTCGTTTGCATTCGCTGCATATTTATCTCACGTACGGCTCATTTCTGTCGTATTTTTTCCCCTCCGCTCCCTTTTCTTTTCCCTTCCCCGCCATTTTTTCCCGCCCTCGATTTTATTCGGCGCGTATCTAATTCCAACGCGGGGAAGAATTTATGTATTCCGAGTACCGTCCATTTTTTCCATATCTGGTTGTCTTCTTCGGCTTTAATGGTTTCTTACCTCTCTCCCTCTTTCTCTCCCCTCCTCTTTTTTTGATTAAGAATTCCTATTTCTTTCCGAGAAAATGTGGGAAATGGGGGGAAGGGGAAGTCTTGGAAGTAAAGTTTTGGAAAGGTAGTTACGTCATTGCGACTGAATATTTAAGAGCGTCGTCCAGCTCTAACGTAGAAAAGGAAAAAAAAAGTATCGATCGCTCGGTTTTGGTATGAAATGGATCGTCGTCACTCTCGGAACCTTTGAGACGCGGTCCTTGTTTAAGCATTGCAAGTTTGCAAGTTTTTGTTAAAAAGGAAGCGGAGTGATGAAATTAAGAAATATTGGCCAGAGAAATAAACCTAAATTAATCAGTTTTACGCTGTCGTTTGATAAAAATAAACAAAATTAGTTGATTTTCATATTATTATTATTATTAATTTTTAAAAGTATACAGTAGCGATTATTCTTTCATTAGTGGTTCGTTATTTATTCATGGCAGACTCCATATTTATAACTTAACTAAAAACTATGGTTATAGTTGCAATTAACCTGTGCTTTTTCGTCTTTGGCGAAAAAAAATTTTATCTGTTGTGACTTTATGGAAAGTTTGGGCGTAATAAAGAAAGATATATTTGAATACATTCATGTTCTTCCAGTCATGATTGGATACGATTCTGCTATTTCATGGCGTTTGACTATATCGCAGGCATTGTACAAATTACGATCAATTATAACTGTACGGTTGTAATTGCTTCCAATGGCAGCTTAGGCTTATCTCAATTTAATAAAACGGATGTTTGCCTTTCCAATTATTACATCGCAGCTTTTATGGCATGGGCCATCTCGAAATATCAAGGCCATTGAATCGGTGAAGAAAATTATAAAATGTCATTTTCAAACCTCGAATTAAGTTGATATGCTACATGTCTGTAATTCTATAAATTTTTAACAAACTACATTGATCAATAGCCACCATTTTATGGTTCCAGAGTCCCGCTAATAACAGAAAATTATCTAAACGTGCAACGAATATTCTGAGAAATATGAGATCGTAGGACTGATTTTAATGCCTGGGTGCACAATACGTCGCGATCACGTGGATTAAGTTAAGGAAATTAAAACAGAGATACGGTTTCTAAAGGTAATCATATTCAAACACTTCAGACGAAGACAAAAGAAAGTTTCGAGTTTCCTTGTTCATTGTCGTCCCTTTGCTACCCGCCATTCTTCTCCATTGCGGGATATTATGTATTTATAACGGTTTTTCACACAAGATTTTTACCCTTACCTTTTGTAGGCAATCGCTATTCTTTATTTTAAAAGAAATAAAAACAGGAACGGCTATAATGAGATCATTTTACCAGACCTAACGCCTCCGAGATTCCTATCGCCGAAACTTTTAGTCCTCGGATTCCATTTATCTCGTCGTGAAGAAAATCTTCGAAGGTTCACCTTCAAAAGTGAAGTCGTTACTGTGTCTCGAAGTCTTCCTCTCCACAGTTCGTAGGCGTCTAACGCTATCGGCTCCTTCCCTATCCCCTGCTGCATTTCTTCCTTTCCTCCCGATTTCCCCCACGCACCCAACTCCCTTCCCCCCCTGCTCGTCCTCTCCTTCAATCCTTTCCACACCCACCCCACGCTGCGCCACCCCTTTCCTCCTCCGCTTATTTACTCATCCAGCACTCCAACTCCAGTCCTCCCACTCCTCTTGCAGCAGTCTCCCTCTCTCTCACACACACAACTTTAGCTTCTTCTCGTCCTCTCTCCCTCTATCTTTTCACTCTCCCTTTCAGCCTTTCCGAGTGAGTAAGGAGCTTCCTCACTCACTCCCCTCACTCCTCTCTCTCTCTCTCTCTCTCACTCCCTCTCTTCCGTTTATTTTTTTATATCTGCCTTCCCCTCTATCGCCCATCCCCTTCCCTTCCCCTTCGCTCCTTCCCTCCTCCCACCCTACCTCCGTTCTCTCTCCCTCCCTCCCTCCCTTCTCCTTCCACCCACGCACATGCCGAACACACGCTCGGTATCACATGCAGACACACTCCCCTCTCTCTCCCTCTCTCTTCCCCTCTTTCCTCCTCCTACACGTCCCTCACGAGTCGAATCCACCCGAAGCTCGCGAGCGATCAGCCGGAGATGGCCGAAGTTCCGCGGCAATACGCATTTCCCCTATCCCCCCTTTTTCGCCTTCCCCTCCCATCCCTGACTCCCTCCGCCCGCTTCACCCCTTCCAGGCCGCACCCTGTTTCCCCTCCTGCCTCCCCCTCCTCCTCCGTTCCCGCTCCTCCTTCGCGCAACTCCTTCCCCTCCTCCGCTTCTCCTCCCTCCCCTCTTCTCCTTTCCCTTTCCGTCTACTCCGTTTGTAAGGTCTAGTCTGCCTCACTCGCATTTTCTGTAGTGACCCCAGTACGCGAGCTTGTGCAAAATCTCTCGCGCGTTTTTTAAGTATCCTTTTATCTATCTGCTCCCGGTTCCTATCCGCCCCTTTCTCTTCTCTCTCTCTCTCCTCTCTCTCTCTCTCTTCCCCTCCCACCGTCCGCTTCCCTCTCGAATGGGGACTGTGCTAGCCTCTCGGCAGACGAGGCCGGACTAATTTTACCCGAGACGTGTTTTAAACGTGCCCCGTCCGCCGAAGCTATCGCCTCCTGTGCCCGCCGCCCTCGCTGCTGCCTCCGCCGACGCGTTATCTGAACCCGCCTTTTGAGCCGCCACGTACGGGCCTCAAAACTCCTTCGACCCAACAACGCCGGGAAGAATCGACGTAGCTCCCCCGGGTGTGTGTCCCCTCGTCGCTGGGAAGATTATCCGTACGAGAGAGTAGCAGGTGTGTGGATTTCCGTGGAAAAGTGATACTGTGTGTTGTGTGCCCCTTTTTATTATAAGCTCCCTTCTTCCCGTTTCCTCTCCCCCTCCTCCCTCACCCTTCTACTTCCCCCTTCGAATAGACATTTTGTCTTATCTCTGCCCTCTTCTCCTCCCCCTCCCCCCCCTCGTCACCGATGTTATTGTAAATATGTGTGCTGTGGATCTATTTGTAGATATATATATATTACTGGCTTTTTTTTCGAAGGGGGAAAGAGGCCGGAATCGAAAAAGAAAGGGTGAGGGGGAAAAAATTTGTTGGTATTCTATGAAGGGATCGGTTATGCCGCGGTGAGTACGTATTGTTCATTTACGACCCCTTATTATTCCCTGGAAGGTGTAACGAAATGATTACGTTGCGTCCTCCATCTTTCTCTATCTCTTTCTATCGCGAGAAACGGACGTGGACGGTATACGCTTTTGGTGCCAGTTGGTTAGTGTGAGAGAGGCGAGCGAAGGGCCCCTCTATAACGCCCACGCTTCGCCGTGCGACTCGTGATCAGAGGAAGGAGTCGGGTTTTTTTTATCAGCTTTTTTTTTTCCTCTCTCGACGGGTTTCGTCATCCGCTTTCGTTCGTTTCTTTTCCCCGTCGCCGTTCTTCTACTCCGGCAGTATGGCGGGTAAAGGAGCTTTCTTAAGACGACGGGAAACAATATCCTCTATGGCGGTTTTTCTCTCAAGACTCTCTCGCTTAGCCGTAAAAATCTCATTTCCCGCACTAGGAAGACTTTCTCCTTCGCCGCTATGGGAGTGGAAATCTCACCACCGTCCGACTTCACCTCCCACTCTCTCTCGATACCTTTCTACTTACACCTCAACCTTTTGAAACCTATCGAACGTTTCGCCAGTCACGATCTCAGGTTTTTAGACTCTTCGCTTCGGGAAAAAGTGAGGAAGGAAAGCCTCATTGTGACTGTCGAGATTCGGTTTTTTTTTAATCCGAGTCCCGGTTTTTGGTGCGTGTTCGAGTCGGTGTAGGAGTCGAAACTCATCGGGGATCTCTGGTACGGGTCTCTTTCCCCGCCGCGGGGTCGTGCCCGACCCTTTGGCGCGGCCCCTCTTATGTCTTCCAGCGGGCGGTTTAGTTTAATCGAAGGAATTTTCGATCCTGTAGGGGTTTGAAATCTTTTGTAAGACGAGTCGGTCGTGTTGGTGTACGAGAGGGGGGTTTTTGTTTGAGGGAACGTCGAAGAAGGGGGGGAATTTACGTTCGAATTCTCCCCCGGTTTCCCGATCTCCCGAACAGCCATGTACGTAATAATTGGGTGCTCTCCTCCTATCTGGCGCCACTCCCTCTCTCCAACCCACACTCCCCGTTATTTAATGCCGCAATTCCCCGCGAAGTGGTGCATAGAGAGGGAGGGATAGGGAGAGATGTTCGGAAACGCCAAGTGTTCTGAAACCAGGGGTTTTTCAAAGTAGTACGAGACACGGCCAATAGGGAGGTCACGGTACGTTCGAAATGTTCCCCTATGCTAGGACTATGCAAAACATTTTGATGCTGCACTTAGGCGGAAGAATCTGTAAAAGTAAAGTTTAATGGCGATGGTTATAGTCACTAATTGAGTCTGTTTTCAGAAAAAAGAGATTGGTGAAATGTGCTTTATCTGAGTTGCTCGAAGCGCACGAACGTAGGCATTAATAAGGCAAAAAATGCAGTCTCTTTTCCATACTGCGGAGAAAAGAGTGGAAAAAATCTGTTTTAAACCAAAGTCCTTCGGCTCGTTTTTTTTTTTTGATGCTGCATAAAGGCCATCTTCCTTCCTCTCCTATCCCCGTTCTCGCCCGAATGACCCGCATCCACATTTTATTGGGTTTTACGAACAAAGGGATAGTCAGAGAGAGAGGGAATAAACGAGTTTTTTTGGTCGTGCGACGCATCGGAAGTTCGGCGTGTCGTTTTTTAATGGATCGCCGATCTCTCGCTTTTAACAGTATTTTTTGCTTTTTGTCCTCGACTTCTTCGCTTCAGAGATCCCCTCGTGTTCGCCTGTGATATATCGCTCGTTTTTTATCTTGTAATTACCCCTTTTAATTTGGTGCGTAAATGTCGTCCACGTCGTGCTTGTAATGCTCGCATCGCGAGGGAATCCGGCCGGGGAACGGCCGGGAGTGCGTGCCCGCCGCCGACGCGAAAACGGAGCGGACGAATAAACTCGTCCGAGTGTTACGACGGAGTGCAGACATGTTCTTTACTCGCAGCTAAAAAAAATAGTTCATCTCCTCGCGATATCCGCGATGCCGATAGGAATCATAAGGTTAAGGAGTTCAAGGACAAAATGAAATGTAACGCGGAGAGTGCCACGTTATCTAATCTATAGAGCTCTATTTTTAATGAAATGGTGTGGATCTGAGAGTGATTTGTGCGGTCTTTTTTATGCGTACCGATATTGGATTTTCTCCCGTTTTCGACACTGGGTATAGTGCAGCGTTGTGTATTTTTGCTCCTTTGATTGTACTTTGCATGTTCGCATCGCGGCGTAGTAACAGTTGTTAGGTCGAGGAAATCGTGGCGCGGGGTCTTCGAGGAAATCGTATGTTATTCCTATAGGCGGACGAGTCTCGGTTCTTTGATGTTGCCATACGTTAGTCGGGTATTATTCTGTATACGTAGGAAGTCAGAAGCAATGACAGGCTATCAGCATGGAAAGAAGGCACAGCTACGAAGATATAATGGGTGAGATCGATCGTAGAATAGAGCGACAAGGCGATTTTTCATATAAAAATCAGGGATTGCATTGGGTTAATCTAATTTATCAGCATTTTACGAAAAGACCGGTGCACTGCATCTCATGCCGTTCAAAAATGTTGTGATTTGAATGGTAAAGAGTAAATGTTTTCGTACATCTTATTGTATCGTATTTTGTCCATCGAGCAAACATTTGGGAAAAATAAATCGAATCATGTTTAGATAGTAATTTTGCGCCACGATCGTACTTGTATATCGAACCACGTCAGACTATTGTAAAGTGTTCGCCGCCGGTCTGGCGTTAGCGACACGGGCCGGCGCCTCTCAAAGCAGAACGCAGGGGCGTGGTTTTTTTTGGGGTTAAGGGCAGGATGCGGAGAAAGTGTTGCGTAAAAATCGACTATTTCCATTTTTTCACTCTCGCATCACACCGGACTCGTAAACTCCTTCCGAAATCTTTTATTTTTAACCTTCATTTCGCCAATTTTGCCGTATCTCGTCACCGTAAATCCCCGACGGGTTTTTTTTTCCTGCATCAAACGAACATCGCGACATCTCGGTGTAAGCACTCCTCTCCTAGCTGTTTCTCGGAGAAATGAGAGGAAAAATGGATTGTCAAGAGCGTGAGGCCGTGAGCATCTCTCTCCGGAACTTTCATTTCGACTTCATCAGACGAAAAGCCATGCAAATAAAAGAAAGGCTCGTCATTTACCTCGGAGGCATTAAGGAGAGTCTGTTTTTTTAACGACGGAATTATTTTTGTCGATTTTTTTGACGGAAGAGTAGGGTCACGAATCATATCGTTTTGTGTTCGAAAATTCTCTTGTGCGCAAATTTCGCAATTTTTTTATATTTCCGGCAGTGTCGAACCTACAGGGCATAAAAATTTCTTCCTCGTGTCTCGAAATGGGCGATGGGTTATTTATTTTCGTTTCCTGGTAGTAAAATAAGTTTTTTCGCGAAAGGAGAGGAGCAGCGAGAGTTGAAAATACACGCGAGAAACTTATGACAGCTGGGAATTGAATTAGGCAAAACTGAAACGCTCCCGAAAAAGAGTTATCGAGATCCGCGGAAATGTGGCGAGAAATGCTTTTCTTTCCCGTGAGTTTAGTCTTGCGATAGTTTTCCCACTTACATAAGAGACCTATACCCGCGAAGTTGGCGGATGTCTATATCTTCGCAAAAACGCTCGCAAGAATGGCAGACGGTTTTGTCGGCCTTTATCCTTTGTATAAAATATGTTAATCGCGCAAATATATCTCTAAGTTCTTTGTTATGTGAAGGCGTAGTTTAATCTTTCAGCCAAAATTGAATCAAAAGAGCCTATCTAATGTTCCGTCATTTTCTCGAACGCCAAATCCTTGGTTTCAAATGCAGACATTTCGTTTATTCAGATCATACTACGAAATCGCCCGCCATTTTAAAAAACTACTGAATTTCTACTTTATTTCAATAGTTTTTTATGCAACCAGAGTTTGAATATGTAAATGAGATTCACTCGGTTTTTATCTTATTCGTGTTGTTGTAGCTGGAAAATATTCCGGGTGAGTGGACATTGTTTGCTTTCATTTCTGTAGCAATGCAGTTAGAGACGAAAAGACCGTTTAAATAGAAATTTTCCGCTCGATTTTTAATTTCATGCTTCAATTTCTCGAAATTCAGCGGTTATGCAATTTAATGAGAGACAGAAAACGTGTAGTAATATTATATTCGCAAAGGCTTGCAACCTCCATCACGGGGCTACGCGATTGGCCTATAATTAATATCCCGTCGCATCGGATCCGCTTGTATTTAGCGCAAGGTCCAGTTGTTTAGTAATATAAATTTAAATTTGTTATTTCAGCTTGGTATTCAATATTTTGATTTCGCCTACGCAAGCGCTCCGAGCGCGACGTATTTTAAATTTCGAGCAAAATTATTTCCATCCATTTAATGTAATGTACCCGAAGTTGTCAGCTTTAATAATTTCGTGGAGTATTTCGTAGGCTCGGACGCTGCATATTTACGGGCAATTATGTATCTTGATGTTACATATGGTTAGGTTTTCGCAGTTATTTTGTGTCTTTTTTTTTAAAGCCACGTTCCTATCATTTCTCGCGCCATGTTGCCCCCAGAAAAAGCGTGTTTTCTTTGTGGACCAAAAGAATTGTTCAACTCTTGGGTTGTGGTCGAAAGAACATTGGAAAAATAAATATGCAAATTTAAAGTGTGCTTCTGAGTCTCTTTCACTCCCTTTCTCGGTCTCTTTCTCCTTCCCTCACCGACGCCCTTCACCCTGCTCCCTCTCGCTTCTTCCTCTCTTCATCCACCTCTCCTTCATTTGATGGTTAATATTCTTGGCGTATAGTGTTTTATGTTAAGGTGGAGTCCGTAGCCCAAGGACGCAGGGCAATGCTTCTTTCCGGCATTATCGCCTCAGTCATAGTTATTGGTCCGTGTTTCCTTGGACTAATTGACGCGATTACCGTTTCGCTAGAATATCAAGCCTCTCGCGAAATTGCCTCTTTGGGGGGCATTCAGATGTTCCAATGTTTCCCGGTGCCGTTTAACGGAGCGATTCGAGTAGGTTTATTCGCGGAGGTGGAGGTCGTATTTGGGAAGTTGGTGCACGGAGGTCGCCGTAAAGTCAAAGATTATCCCTGTTGAGCGTGTGGGACGGGTGTTTTTTTTTTAAGCGTTCCCGTTTTAATCTTTAATTGTAGTGTACGGAGGTGTAAGTTTTAAGAGTTGCAAAATGGCGCGATCGCGCTGCAAGTGGGAGTCACGGTTCAGAGAAAACTAATTAAGATGGCCGTATTTGAAGCGGAGGGTATTTATAATTGAAGAAAGTGTGTATGAATTCGTTAGAGTGTGTGATGCTCGTTTTTTTTCTGGTCATTCTGGTTGATAACGTTATGAAAGAGGGTGCGCTAAGAGGAGATGGATGGTGTAAGAGAGGAGGAGATTATAGACTGTATAAGATAGAGGCAGAAGTGGTTAAGGGCGGAGTCTTATATATAGGACGTACTGCATAGAAAGCTAGTGGGAGGACGAATGTTAAAGTGTGATGAAAGGAGGATGAAAGAGTATGCAAATATTGGATCATCGGGCAGGAAATGACAGCTGCCAACGTGTGGAATGAAGAATAGGACATCATAAGGGATTTTTGCAAGATGACGTAGAAGCCGAATGACCAGATTCATATGTTTCGCGATGGTTAATAATTTTAAGCGTTCTGGAAATAAAGAACGTATGGCTTTATCCGGGGTTTATCTCTAATTCGAATAAAAATCTACTTTTGTATATGGTTTCATTGGAGAACTTGGGAAATTATGTAGTGTTTACCCGAAACGTTTATGTAAAAAACTATTCGTAATTGATCCGAAATGCCAAAATTTCGTAAACTATCAAATGTTCTCGGGAGAAATTTTTCTCTTAGAAATAAGTAATGTTAGGAATGAATTTCTTAGCTATTGTTGAATAAATACCATTGCCAAACCTGTAAATTTAGTTACTACTTTTTTATTGGTAAAAAATCGTTATTGGATAGAAATGGTAAAATTGATACAACGAAGGAAATAGAAGGAAATTATTTTTCTACGCTTAAATAAGTCTTTTAATTCCTCCCGTTTTTCAGAGCTTTGCACTGTCATCCTAGTTCATTACATTATAAAGTTTAGTTTTCTTTAATATTGCCCCCTCTTTTTTGGTGTTATCAACTACATGGTTATACTTTCTGTGATTATTAATTTTACCATTTAATTCAGATACTTGAATTAAGTGTAATCTGTTTTTTTGATTTCTCTTCGCTAAGTAATCTAACAATAGATATGTGCACTGAAATGGTGGTGGCTTGGTTATTTGATATTACTTCTTTCAAAGTGATTGATAAATGTTTATTGCAATCCTATAAGAAAATACTGTGCTATTATTTTTCATTGTTTTTTTTTGTTTCTCTGCACTAGTTGTATGTATTCTATTTCTAAAAGGGAAAAACAATGCTGTACAGTTGTACAAATGAATGGCTTCTGTATTGTCATTTTTAAAAGTTGCCAATGCTTATAATATAATTGCTATCATTAAAATGCTTTCTTGCAAGTGTTGTCCCGTTCGCCCAAATCGATCGGTCAGCGGCTGGGTAAGAAGTATATTTGTGCTTGTATATTCTGCTTGCCATTTTTGCCTGCAAACATTTTTCTGTCTATTCCAAAGTGATTTCGTGCAACGATAATCCCTTCCCATAATATAGTATAAGTAGTTCAAGCCCATTAACGCTAGTACAAATTTAATCGTTAATAAATTAAGAACATCCATAGCTTGTTTTTCTATGATTCATTTAACGTCATCGAAACTCGAGATAATTTTTATTCCCATTCATTAAGGAATAATCATTAGAAGGATTAAATTAATTTTGCAAAGCTTAAAAGATTTTCATGTTTTAAAAGATCATCCTGAGTGTCTAAAATTTTAAGAAATCATCTAACAAGCAGTACTGATAATTATATGTTTACTTTTACAAGTAATATATTGCTGTTTTATAATTTTTATAGCCAAAATATTCTTTAAAATGTCTCGCTTAAGTTTTCGTTGTGTGTTGTAGAGAGCTTAGCGATTACGTGAAAAGGCAAAATTTGGTGAGTAGTATGTTTTCGCTATATTTTTTTCTTGTATTAATCATTTCATATTGATAAGAAGGCTGAAGAGCGAACTATCTGGAGCATGATAGACGTTGATTGCTTTGCCTCGTATATAAATTAATTCTTATGCATAGCGTTCTGTAAGAGCATGCAAGTTTTAACGCAAGATCTGCCATTTCATTAAAAATCTTTCTCAACCTTCTTTGAGGTTTATTTTTTCTTTTAAATGAGGTTTTTCGTGCACTGTGATGTCTGTTGTGTCAATTATATTTTCTGCCATAGACAGTCATGTTTTTTTATTTATTCTGGTTTTTTGAAGATTGGTTGTCTTCCTTTGAAATTATTTGGTCTGTGATTTTGGTGTTTATTTTTTACTTTCTCATATTTTATCCCTAGTTGTACTCTTTCCTAATACTTTTATAATTAAACCTCTATAAAACTGTTCCAATTCAAAAGAGTTTTCCGACTCATAATTTACCTCTTTTTTTAACCTACGTCGAAGTTTTGCATGTTTCCTTCCTTTTTGACTTAGGGCAATTTGAGAAATTTGTTGAAAGTTGGGCGTAATAGCTTCCTGCGAAAAAACCTGCAATGGAGAAATAAAAAAATTGCAGTCTTTAGTAAACCATTCTGTGCGAGCTGTTTCATGTTATTCAACAGTTAAGTCAAATGGATTGTCTTGGGAGTGGCCCGTAATTACTACATAAACTGTATTCTATGGTGTGCCATTCTTGTAACCATAAAAGTTTAAAAGATATTCGGTTATATATATATATATATACACACACACACTAGCAGAATTTCCCGTTGAATTTCAACGGACTTAGTGAAGCTACTACAGCACAACATAAAACTCTTTAAAATATATAGTAGATACTTTTTAAATTACAATTAGCTTTTCTTAACAATTAATCATATTTGCCTGTAACAATCCGTTTCCGAGCCTATTGCATTCAAATATAACGATAATTTTATTTCCTATCATATTACTTTCGCCAAATCCAGCTTCATTTCTTGTGTAATTATGCCTCGCTGAAATATTAACTTTTATGTCTTGTAAGCAAGAAACCCGTGAAAAAGCAACGTACAGTTGTCCGTGATTGAACACTGACTGGTAAATGTATACCAGATACGTGAGCTTATTTACGTTAATAAACATTATAATGTAGAATATAATGATTTTACTTACAAAAATGTAAGATTCCAGTATTCAATAGACGAAAGAAGGTTCAATTACTTTCATCAATAAACGCTTCCTGAATAATAATCAGTATCTATTTACGTTGCTATCCATAAACATGGATCGTTTCGTTGCTGAAACAAAAGTGCGAATCGAATGACGCTAAATTTTCGTCTATTTATAAGTTTCATTGAAGCTAATTGAGTCGGAGGTAACAATGACGGCCTCCTTGGCAACGCCCGGGAGGGGTACGAAAAATCCACAAAATTTCGAAACCAATAGCGTAGGTATTTCTGAAAACTTCGACCGTGTAACATGTAAACTTTGCAGGAATAAGATATTATAGAGTTTTATTCGTCGAATAAAGCAAAAACGAAAAAAAATCGGTCCATATTTACGTATTTTAATGCTTGAAGGAAGAATACCTTGCAAGTCAAGAAATGGATTCATACGTGTTATCTTATGGAAAAATGTTAATCCCCTATATTGGCAGCAGGGATTAACTCCGGTTGACCAAACCTTGACCATTCACTAAGTTAGGATGTAAGGAAGAATCGTACCAAATTTTGTTATTCTAGCTTTTATCGTTTAGGAGTTCCATGAACAAACACACGCTTCCAATTATATTATAGTAGATATATAGGTGTATATTGTTGAGATTTTGCGCTTCTTTTTAGGTTATGTGGCCTTATTTATATATCGTTCTTTTCGAAAATTTCGTCAAATATGCATTGTTTTGCACTGAAAAAACAACGTATTTGGTGAGCCTTTTTTATTCTCAGTTTAATAATGCATTTACATTTACATAAATTGAAAGGCTTTCTTATATTCTCCATTCACGATATGAGCGAATGTAAAAAAATGGCTTGGATCTCTTTGACCTCGGTCGTGGAACCAAAAACATCTTCTGTCGACTCTGTTTTGAAAAGAGTATGCGTCACTAATTTATGCGTAGTTTATAAAGTCTGTTTCTTGCCATTATCATTTTGTTTCATTTTAAATCCATTGTATTTATTTGATAGGAACGTAGTTAAAATGTGTTATTATTTATTAGGTTGCTTTAATGACATAGAAGTGAGAATTTATATTAATGTTGCAAATTTAGAGAATATTTTACGTGGTGTTCGCTAAGGAGAAAAGATCTTAAAAAGACCAAATTTATTTATCAAAGTTATCGGTTAGGGAAGATCGCTGCTTTGCTTCTAAATTAATGTCTTATTTTCAAGAAATTGTTCATTTGTGTGTCATTCTGCCACGCTGTCGTCGTTAAGGGCAGCCATATTGTTGCTATATTCGTGAGGTTATGTATACCAAAATGAATTTGGATAAGGGATAGCGTTGTGTGTTTATCTAAATAAATAACTTATGACGTATATTGCTATCTCTTGAATTGTGCAGATTGAAGTAATGAGTGTTTGTGTTCTTGGACGCGTGTCAACAGTATAGATATTGGTGGCAGGGGTGGATTAACGAATTTGCTGCCCTTAGGCACTATAAACTTTGCCGCCTCTTTACAAAAATATAGTTTTGTAAACCTTTTTAAGGAAACATTTTTGAGTCCATTAACATTCTATAATTAATTTTTATTTGCAATTCAACATAGTTTAGCATAATAATTATGTAGTATTATTAAGTATTAAGTTACATCTTTTAAATGCCGCCCCTGGAAATTTTCCGCCCTAGGCAAGTGCCTATTCGTAAATACGGCCATTATTGGTGGAATGCACAACAAAACAAATAATTTATGTATTTGGATCGGAAATGTAAACAATTCAAAATGTTACATTAGAATATATCAATTTATTTTGATAACAAATTTAGTATTTTGTTTATCTATGTTGAAGTTTTGAAAGTGCAATCGCTGTACACAATTTCGTTTTAGTTTTGCTTGCGTGGTAGCAAATAAAATTTTGTTTGTATTTTCATCCGTACTTTGTGTTAAACGGTCTGGAAAATCATGCAACTTTAACCAATATGTTTATTTATCCTGACATTTTGGATTAACGCTTAGCTAAATTCTGCATCTTAAACTATTTTAATTTTACATAATTTAATACTTCCTGCATGACCACCCTTCTTTTTGGTCGATAAATTGTACTATATTTATATAAGGTAGAATTAGCATGTATATCGCGGAAAGGCAAAGGGCCTTGTGATTCCTCCCGTGTCCCCGCTTTGGCATGTCTGTTCAACCCCATTTCGATGGCCCTTTCTCGACAATAAGTCGTAAAAATATCTGCAGTTCTTTTTAGGGAAGCGTCACTTTTGATACATGGACGTATTCCCATGTAAAGCGAACTTTTTCAACGGGAGCATTCGAAATAAAAAAAGCTCATTACGAAATAACATTCCCATATAAGTTCCCCGATGAATCCGAATCTAAATTACTCCGTAAAGGAAAGGATAAAAAAAATATACAATAAAAAGAAGAAACTCCCCTTCGGACCTGATGATCGTATCATTTATCTCTTAGGCGTGGCGATTCGTCCTCCTCCTTATACTCCCTTTTGCATTCCTTTGAGGAGTTTCGGACCCCTCCCTCGTAACAATGCTCGCGAGGGGCGGAGAAGTGGGGAGGGATGGGACTGCTTTAGTCGGTTCCGTTGTTGATGCCCATTGTTGCCCAAAAGGCCTCTCCACCGCTTTCCGGATGCGGCGAGAGGCGCGGCACCGCCATTTCAGCCCCGGCTTCCGTTAGGAGCGCAGTGGTGTGGGGTTTTTCCATCCGGTTCACGCCTCGCTCCCGTCCCCAACGCGACGGCCGATCCTCCCGAGACCTCGTAGCCGCCAAACTCCCGCTCGTACCGTCTCTCTTTCCATCTCTAATTAAACTCCTCCTCCTCTGGGGGGGAAGTGGTTCGGTTTTTTTTTATTTAATCGCCTCGTAGAGGGGCTTAAATTTTCGTCGCCCGTGGATTTCGTCGCGGTTTGAAGGAGTCCGATCGCGTAGTTCGGTAAAAAAAAGTGTTTTTAACGTTTCGGAGGTTTTTTCCGCGTTCTTCGTTTTATTGTTATTTTTGAGACGCAACTGTGCCAGATTGTGCGGTCCCGATTGATTTGTCGCCGCGGCGGATGTGCGGTGGGTCGCGCTAATTATGGAGCCGTTGAGGATTTTTTTTTTCATTTCGGGGTCGGGCTTGATTGCGCTCGGGGAAAACGGACGAATGTCGCGTTTCGCAATCCGTACGGAGCTTGAGCCACGGCGAACGTGGCTGTATGTATATTTTTTTTTGCTCCACACGCGAGGGATTTGGTTTATAATTCTAAATTAGTTACGCAAAATGATCGGTTGGGTCGGTTGGTGATTCATTCACGATTGTTTCGAACGTTGGGGGGTTTATTCGTGGCAGCGGTCAAGGTTTTTAGTCTATGCGGTGCCCGTCCATTTTGATTACCGTATGTACTCGTGTATAGTACGAGTTTTTACGACCAAATTTTTATTGCAGAAATTGGGAATCGTACTATACACGAGTAATGCATTTGAGGATTTAAAATTCATGTATCTTCACGGGCATTTTCGGTGAAGTTATGCCACCCGCACGCATTCTAATGGTAGTCTAACCTTAACAGTGAGGTCCTTTACCGTTGTTATGTTGCTTCGTGAAAAGAATCTTTTTCATGTATACAGCTTCAAATTCACAAATACTTGATATAAGTGACGATTTACGGGCACTTCTTTTCTTGAATTTTATGTATGTACATCTTTGTTTGCGTCTTTTTACAAGGGATGGATTGGAACGAGTTGGACTAAAAGTATCGTAGACGGCGTAACTTTATGGAATTTCGACATCTTGGAAGAAAGAAATTACTTTGTAATATTCAACAGTCTTTATTGTTTCTTCAATCACACACCGATCGGTTTCCACTACAAAGTCATTCTAAAGGTGTTACGTCGGTTAGTAACACCATTAGAATGATTTTATAGTGGAAACCGGTCGGTGTGTGATTGAAGAAACAATAAAGACTGTGGAATATTACAAAGTAATTTCTTTTTGTCCGTTATCCCTACCTATTAAATAGATGAGCAAGTGGAACCATTACGTAGGCGGAACGTAATCCAGACGTACTAGAATTGAAACGATTTTATTTCATCTTCTGCAGTAGTGATTCATATCACTTTTTATTAAATGTTTTAGGAGTAAGATACTTAACTTATCCGAATTTTAGTGTACTCGCAAGAAATACTATTTACGACATTTACGGTCTATTCTATGGTGGTGTAGAAAATCAAGGTTGTTCGATATATCTCGCTCGTAACCATCGAGCTATCGAAACGAAATATATCGACCATGGTGGAAAGCTGGGGTCGTACTATAAACGAGATATATGAAAAAATCAGGTTTGTTCACCAAAAAATCAGGGGTCGTACTATACATGGAGTCGGAATATACACGAGTATATACGGTAAATGAGTTGGATTAAGAATTCGTACTGTTGCTTTGGGTTTTAGCTCGTGATTTTGGCTTTTTTGTAATCGGATGATTTTAAAACTAGGCAGTATGTATTCGGAAACAATGTGTCTGCGAAGGTAAATTTATTGTAAAGCAAACGCTCATGCCTCCAGGAGGGCTGCCAGTGGTGTAATTCTGTAAAGGAAAAGGCGCTGCTTGGTTTATTTTATTTTCAACAAGATAAGACTACTTGATAGGTAAGACGAAAGATGGTCTTAACCGGGGGTGGGAAAACTATGGACCGCGGGCCACATCGTGCCCACGAGAGCGTTTTATCCAACTCGCGATGTGGTTATGAAAGCGAATCGTGGTATGTAATACTGATAATTTCATATTTATTGGTTAAAATACTGTCCGGAAAAGATTTTATTATAATAGTACTCCGTCGTTATTGAGGGAGATATTTAGAAAAATGTGTTTACCTTACACACAACGTTGACGAGCACAGTAATCCACGTCCTAGGTGGGATTCGAACCCGCAAATATTCGTCGTCTGGTACTCTTAACCACCCGTTTACCAATACCGTGTGAATTTGTGACTCGAAAATTATATTATTTGTTGATTTTTATCAAAAGGACCCTTCGCATTCTCTCAAATAATTTCCAAATTGAACCATAATGTGATCCGTTGAAGAACCTGCATCTGTTAACTTAGCCCACCTCATATAAGGATACCCGACCCTTTTCCCTATATCATGCGGTGTTTTTGGCGTAAAGAATAATTTTGTCCAAAAAAGATTGAAATCGAATGTTTTGCAGAAATGCGCGGTAAAAAAGTAAGACGGATATTATCGAAACTATTAATGCACTTTTTTTCTATAAGACAAATGGCTGAGTGGCGAATCGAAAAGATTTCCTTTCAATCTGTCCCCAAGGAAATCGTTTTCCGACTCCTTAAATTCGTCAGATAATGAGGAAAAACATTTTATTTTCCAAGCCGCCACCACAGAGCGTACAGGAGCATTTTTAATTCCGCCGTAAGTGTAAATATGTCGCCATATCTCATTTTCCCTTCACTGCGGAAATCCGCTGATATTCTGGTTTGTGTGGTCGAAACTTTTTCACGTCGCCCATTTTCATATCATGTTCTGACGTACGTACCGACTCCATTTTTTGTGGTAACCTTGAACTAAGAAATCTAACATGCACGACTGATAATACGATGTTTTTTTTTACGAAAAATATACCTTCAGGGGAGTAACAGCGATCGAGATTGTCTCTTCTTGCAGATAAAGCGTAGATATCGTTTATCATAATTTATTAAAATTAGATAAGGACAACTGGTAGGAAATATTTGCAAATGAGATGTTATCTGAATCTTCACGGTCCGATGTCGGCTAAAAAAAAGTGAAATGGGCCAAAGTGACGGAAGTTAGATGAGGAAAAGTCGCGCTGATGAAGAAATCGTGGCGATGTCTTGCTATCGCATCATTTGTGAAAAAAAATTGTTAAAATAACAACTATCTTATCTTTAGCCCTTAGAAAATGTTACCGAAATTGCTGAATTTGAAATCTGGACTGATTTCATTGACAGTTAATATAACCCGTTCGTTAAAATTCCTGGGAAAGTTAAGAGTTTTGCCACTTCAGAAATGATTGTTGAAGTATATTTTGTTTTTTAGGGCCTAGTGTGTGAAAAACTTAAGGCAGGAGTTTCGACACAGACCGCATGTGGTCTCAAACTCAAATAATGTGGCCTTCTCATTACTTAGATTATGCTCTAACAATAAGTAGGTGGAAAAGTGTTCATGCCCACCAAGGAGTTATAAATAGAGATTATAGCTCGAGTTACAAATAAAATAAAATAAACGCTATCTTTTTTGTGTAAGTTCCAAAATTACTTTGGCTCAGGTTTGTGGCATGGGGCTCTACATATTTTTTTTTTAAATCCAAAAAGAGCCCATCAAATTTGAGTTTGAGACCCCCTTTGTAGATGTACTAAAATTACCTTTTACAAATTCTGATAAAATTGCCACTCGATTTCAATTCAATTACAATAAACGCTATAAATTAAGGCACGCATTTGATGGCAAAGTCGGAATCAATAGCTTGGCGTAATTTCCTCTGTGTTTTTTTTTGTAGATCAGCAATCGTCGTAATGTTAAGTGAAGCGAATGAGTCACACCGACGAAACCTTTTGCGTGTTTGCATATTCCTCCTGGTAACATGTTTTCCCACCTCCCAGCCATTTCGGCATTGTTTACTCTTTGCGGTTATACCTTTCTCTCGGTGTTGTTGATGATCGGTTGATTGTAATTCTGTGTTCCCGGAATCTGCGGTGTCCCTGTTTGATAAAATTCCAACACGCTTTTTTATTTTTGTTTTCTTGAATTTCTTGCCGCGTTTTCCTCTCGAGTCAGCGAAATTTCTCCCATTTCTGTGGAATATCTCTTAACCTTACGCAAAACGGAATCGTATATCAGCCTTTTCTTTTGTAATTTTCGGCGGAGTGGCGTTAATATACGTCCATCGTGCAAATACTCGTAATTCCTGCAAACATTACGGATTATTTGTCAGAGTTTTAAAGGTAGTCTTCTTCAGATTAACGGATCCTATTTCAGCTTTTATTCGGAGGTGCGTAAATCAGGCTTTATGTGCAACGGGATAGGTCATGAATATTAATTAAGATGTCGCCAAGATGTTCATTCATTAGACACGACAGCGCGATTCGATCATACCCATGTCGTAATTTTGACGCGTCATGACGCGGTCACGATGACTGGGGGGAAAAACATAATAGTCCTCGTTTCGTCTATAATTAGCGCGTCTGTGTATCCTACACCAAACATAGAGTCTATCGGATATTAAAAAATAATTTCCTGAGGGGTGGACTGAAAGAAGTGAGCGAAGAGATATTTTTTACAGTTGTAACGGTTTTTTTTTCAAAAAACCTTCCATAATCCATTTCGAATCGAAAAAAAAAATAATTCCATTTCCGCGTGATTTTTTTGCCCCATACTCGCCCTATTGTTCATTTAGCAGAGTTAGAGCGGACATTTCCCGTTGTCATTCCCAGCATGAATTATATTTATACTCAAGCGATACGGAATAATTTTCCGCTGGCGGGAGAGTCATGTAGGTGTAACCATTTTTTCTCCTCACCTGCCCTTCGGCTCCTTTATTATTTCTGATCGATGGTCAGTGTAATATCACACCCAGTTTCAATCCCCACTTCCAACCCCTCCTCAACCGACTGATTTCTTCCTCTTTGTCACTGTCCGCCTCTGTCAGCCTCGCCGTCCATGATGAGTGTCCATCTGTCTCCCTACCTCCCCGACTGACCGCTCCCCTCCCCCCTCTCTCTCTCCCCCTTTTTCCCCTCTCTCTCTCTCCGTGTTTGTCTGCCTGTCTACCCTTCAGTCTATCTGCCCCATCGATTGATGCCTACGGTTCTGGCTTTAGGGAGGTTTCGGCGGGGGTGGGAGGCGGAAGGTGTGTGTACGTCGGGGAAGGAAGGGAGGCGGAGGGATAGAGGGAGGGGAGGGGGGGAGGCGAGAGTGTCGTGTCGGTGGGAATTGGGGTGGGACGCGTGTGGGAGAAGGTTTTGTGGGAGCGCGAGGGATGCGGCGTGGATGCGGGAAATATAGGAGGTTTAGGAAGCGGGGTGGAATTTTGCGGGCGTTAAAGGAGAGTGGGTAGAAAACCACGTGTCCGCACACGCGATCCTATTTGTCGCCTGTGACGTAATGCGATGTGCATTAGGGCACAAACCGCGGTAGCTAAGCTCGCCCGGATGGGAGAGAGAGAGGGGGTGGGGGGAATGGGTTAGGGAAGGAGGTGGGGGGGGGGGGAGAGAGGGAAAGGAAAAGTTCGTGGGGAGGAAGTCGGTTTCGAGAAGGACTTCTCCCTTTTTTATTTTTTTATTAATTCTTTCTTTCTTTTTTGGAGGGTTTTTTTGGTGAGGCGGCTAGAAGGGAGGGAGTGAGAGAGAGAGAGAGAGGAAGGCGGAAAAGGGGAGGGTTTTTTTAGGAAGGGGTGGCGGGACTGTGTTGGGCCACGCCCAGTAAGGCAGGATACGCGTAAAACTACGTCGTAGGAGAGGGAGAGGAAGATTTTTTGGGTGGGATTGATGCATCCACGTGTGTTTTCGGAGGAGGGAGGAAAAAAAATAGCTCGCTTTTTTTTCCTTTCCATTGTTTCCTCGGAAAAAACTTGACTGTCGATGTTTTGGGAGCCGCCTCCGTCATATGTCGCAGCGTGATTAAAAGTCGTTGGATATGTTCGTGAAGGTGTTAGATTCTGGAAAAAAAAATTTTTACGACGGACAAGGCGGCGGTGAAAAGTTGTTATCGCTGGCTGGAGGTCAAGCCAAAAATTCCCCTCTCGTTTTCGGGATAGAGTGTGGAAACACGGGGACTACCGGGTCTATTAATTAAAAAACTTTCCCTAAGAATATTTTCAAACGACTCGCACAACATAACGCGGAGGTATAAAAATATTCTTTCACGTCCATTTACCTACCGAACACGGAATATGTATTATTTCTGTCCGTCTTCGTTTTCAGAAAAGGGATGAATTAATACATTTCATCATTCAAGGGTGTGACATAGTGCGTTAGGGTAATCGATGCCTCAACGTGAAGCATAGCAATGCGTGATGTAGTGATGCATATCCTAAATAGTTACGGTCCCGTTATGTTTATTTTTAAACGGAAAAAATTGTTTTAATGAATTTTTCCCTGGTATATTCCCACATATTATAGTGGTTTAGAATTTATCTGTTGTCCCTCTTAAATAAAGTTCTCCCCAATAGCTGAATTTGTGCTTTCTAAACTTGATCTACATGCCATATTTCTAGTAAATTACGTAAAATTCTTATTATCTGCTTTATCATCAATATAACGATTGATTTTCGAAAAAAATGTATACATTTATTTTTCCATAAAAGGTAAAATACGTTTGTTTTATAATGAAAATTCTATTGGTTTTCTTAAAGCTCAATCCTTTTAAAATAAAAACAACACTCGTAGCATATCTTTTCCGATCAATATTTTGTAGGATGAACATATCTATGCATTAATCGAACTAAATACTTATTTTATTCAACCCTTGTTCATATCTCTTGTGAAATTAATCTAAATTCCTGCCAAAGTATTTGTTTTTTTAGTTGAACAATGTGACGAAGATTGTTCGTGAGTGCTGTTACAATAAAATTCCCTTTTGTTATTGGCCTTTAGGAATACTCATTTTATTCTAGCATTTGGGTGTAATGAGATCAACTTCAGCAACATTTTATTTGTCAGCGTTAAAAATACAGTAATCTCATGCGCGCATATCGAAGTTAATTGTCATTACAAGCAATGCGCTTAATTAATTCAATTTATTCTTCCACAAATGGCAGAAATCCATTTTTAAAAGAGTCGATTTATTTTTTTCATCCTCTGTTGGAGAATATTATATGTCTGCGTTAACGAATTTTGTATCACTGAACTGTTTTACTCATCATATTTCACTCGTGGCTTAATGATTCTCATTACAACCGGAATTTTGCGTTAAAAGCTGCGAATTAACCTCGGTAAAGTTGTAAAGTGTTTTTCAGGCACGATACATCGCATTTACTGACGATATAATGCTTGGAAATTTAAGAATTTTATGATAATTAAATAGTAAAATATTATTGATTTAATAATCAATATTAATGTCGAACGGTGGGCTATAAGGGAGACGATGATAATCGGAACTCTCGCCAAAATCGGTATGCATATCTACAAAGGTAAAATAAGTGAGATCGATACAAAGGTTCGTTCTTCCCTGTGACTAATAGGACCTGAGAACCAAGGCAGTAAATTATGACTGGCAGGAATAGTTTGATTTATTGCCCCCTTCTGTCACTCACCGATTCAGTGATTCAAAGCATAGAATTTAGATGTAGATGCATTTGACGATTGAAATGAAAATAAATGATTTCCTCTCATTTTTTGTCCCATTAAGGTCATTTCATAAGAGTTAAAGTTGTTTCATATAAAATTTTCATCGAACATCAACCTTTACCGCGGCAGTGTACATTTATCTGTACATTAAATGTAATGGTAGAAATCCACTTGGACGTTCATTTGTCCGCAGGGGATTGAACCTGCTTTTATCGAATTAACGTTCTCTGCGTCTAGTAGTTCGTGGAGCTCGGCTGTAACAAAATCAAAGGTCCACATAATTTTATTGCGCGCCCTGAATGAATTCCTTCCAGTGCACGGCGGACGATGGCAATTTTCCTTCCGAAATATTCGGTTATGAATCAAATATCAAATGGTCTTAGTCGCGTTCATTAATCTCGGAACACTTTTCTTCGCTTTGGAATAATTTCCGCCAAGTTTATGCGATCTGGACTGAAAAGGAATAAATATAAAGAGTTCAGTCTTCAACTGGCTGGCTTGTGAACGAAGTGTCCTCTCTCTCTATCGATCGTTTGGGATCGACGTCCTTCCTTCCTGTTTACGTCACATCCTTTCCCTTCATCAATTTCCCCATAAAAAACCTAAAGCCTCGTTCATCGATTTTTTTTTGCGTCGACCTTTTGTTTACCGTATCCCTTCTTCGTTCGATGCCTCGACACCTTTGCGTGATAAGAAAGGTAGACTTTGGATTTTGGTGGTCAGTTTTTCTCTTTCCGTTGCTGGTACTCCTAAAAATTTTCTCAAGTTTCTCGTTTTTCCATGCTTTCCTCATTCAGGTTTCTTGAATAGACTAGCTGAAAAAAAATCACCTTTCCTTGGGTTACATTTTTGGTCTTCAAACGATTATAGGGTGAGTCGAAAGTAGGAAAATACGTTTGAAGCTATAAAATACATGGCGGTGAAAAACGTACCCTTATTATTTATTTCGATGGCTTCAGTAATAACGGTTGGACGTTATTCGTTATAAACTGAATTCATTTAGGTCCGTTTGTGTTGCTTACTTATAGCAGAATGTGTCGTAGTATATCGGTACCAGAAACACGGCAGTTGTGTATGTAAAATGGGTGGGCTTATCGATATGCCTCTGTAAAAAAATTTATGAGTATAATTCTTTGGGAGCTTATATTTTAATATTTGCATTTTATAATTCTTTTGTTTTCCAATGTTAATCGTGTCAGTGTTGAAACGCGTTTCCTTACTTTGGCCCACATTGTTACTATTTTTTTATCTTGACGTTCACTTATCGTATAAAGACGTAGTCGTCTGGTTTAAATTATTGACTCTTGTTTTTCCTATGGGGCATTCGTTTGTTTTTACGCCTCTTTCAATGTCTTTCCGTTTGCCTTTGCATTGTTTGAAGGTATTGTGAGATTTCAATATAAGAGTCTACGGTCCGAATTATCAGGCTTGCACGGGTGGAATGCACTAATTGAGAAAAACATTCTTGTACAAAATGTAGATGGATAAAAAAAAACTTTTAACTTAGCTTAGTCTTTATTATGACAATTTTATTTATATTATACGTAGTTCCCCAGTTGGCTGAATTGGTAGTTGTCGTTTTTATAATCACTCGAATTGCACGGATTCCGTTTAGCACGGTTATCTTTTGGGATTTACCTTTAACTGAACGGTTATTAATTTCGTATTCAGCACGGTTTTGAAACTGTCTCCGAGTATTAAAAAAATGATGTAATATAATATTTCGAGTCAGAGATTACATTGAAGGATAAAGGAATCGTTGATGAATATAGTGTATCTTAACTCTCGCATGTTGATCGCAAGATGGCGCTCAAACTTAATATCATGTATTCCTATTGGTAAACCTACCCTCTTTGGACGGCTTTGCCTTACACGATCTTTTCCAAGAGCGCATTTACAGTGAAAAGCGCGGTGTGTGCATTCGAGCATACAGCCACGCCTTTATTTCAAGCATATTCTTTTCCAGAAAGAAATTTATTTTGTAAGCGTGGAATATAGATGAAATATTACTCTGATAATAAAAACTAACCCTTATCCGCGTTGCTATGTAAGTTTTCGTTACGCGCAGTTCGGTTTCTGCCTCTAAATAGAACAATCGCCGGTTTTAAAGAGTGGGTTTTTCACAACGTTATCTTTTAATAAAGGCGCAGATAATACCTCTTGTAATAAAAAATGTACATGGTTTATCCAATTGCAGGTACGATTTCGCATATATTTCACGCAAAAGGTTTCATGTTTATTCGTGCAGATTTTTATGTAGAGATAGGCGTTTTGCTTACTTTTTTTGCAGAGGCCGATCTATGTACAGTAAACTTCCAGTTATCCGGCACTCAAGCAACCGGCATCTCCGGCCTCTTGATTTTTTTAAATTTCATCTAGTTCGGAATGTTACCGCTAATATTGGCGCTTTCTACGATTTTTTACATCTATTTCGGAATGCAACCGCTAATTTAAATAAATTTGGCAGTCGCTATACTCAATTATGTATGTTTTTTTAATCAGTGTTTGTGTTAAATGAAATATTTCGTCCACCCTTTTTAAATGCCTCCTGAAACTGCAGTATGCGCTAAAGGTGATAAAAGGAAACGGGTTGTACTAACCTTAACCCAGAAACTTAATATCATTAAACGTTTAGAGAAAGGTGAGAATCGCAATGTTTTAATGAAAGAGTTCAGTGTCGGTTCTTCAACTATTTATGACATTAAGGCACAGAAATCACAGTTATTGAAATTTGTTACGTCTTGTGAGACTACTAGAGGAATTGAATATCGGCGCACTCTTCATAAGCCGAAACTTGAGCAATTGGATATTGCTGTGTATGAATGGTTTTCTATAAAGCGTTCTGAGGTAGCCCCTATTTCTGGACCAATGTTGATTGAAAAGACCAAAGATTTTTATGAACAAATGGACGTTAGTGAACCGTGTGCATTTACAGATGGATGGTTAAGACGTTTTAAGATTAGGCATGGGATCAGACGTCTAGATATTTCGGGTGATAAAATATCGGGTGACCAAGAAGCTGCCGATAAATTTTTTGATTTTTTTGAAACATTAGTTAAGGAACATGACCTAACCCCTGATCAGATTTATAATGCTGATGAGACCGGTTTGTTTTGGCGATGTTTACCACATTCAACTCTGACTAGTTCTACTATTATTCTACTTGTTACTCTCTCGAGTCCAATTTTATTGTCCATAAAAGAAATAAAAGACGTAAGTTGACATTTTTTCCCACATAAAGTTCACAGTCTGGTTCGTAGATAGCAACACCTTACAGCAGAAAAAAGAACTACGTAGGCGTAGTGTCATAAGTTTCCGTTCTTGTATCAAACCTTCTAAATAAGAATGTTTTAAGAGTGAGACAATTTTATGCATTATAATAGTTTATTACTTTATTTTAAGGCTGCATTATTATTTTGGGCTTAGATGCAGAATCATACTCTCGTCTTGGAATTGCTTATTTATACACTACTCAAGTTCATGTCAATTTTCCTCAAAAATTTCTTCTAATACTTTGTGTGAGGATAATTTCTCTCCTTTCCTCGGGCAAGGAAACAATTTTTGTAGTTGGAAATTCTAATGGTTGGACTAATTAATCCTTACCTCCCGTTGTTATTAAAACAAAAGAGAAGCTAATAGCGATAGGCATACGAGAAACTGCTGGGTGTATTGTAGCTAGTAATTATTAAAATATTGCTATTAAGTGTATTGAATACTTTATATTTTAATTTCATTACTTCCTTGAATGTCAAGAAATTATTTAAGAATAATTATTAGTAGAATATCGATTCTATGTGTTAGAAATTCCAAGGTATATGTATAGTTTTGCATCTGTTCTATATTTTGGTTTCCAAATGCATTATTAAGGCCTCTCCAATAAAACTCTCAAGCAACCGGAATATTCAGTTAACTGGAAAACCCAATTCCCCAAGCATGCCGGATAACAAGAAGTACTTCCTAATTAGTATGCTTGGAAATAACCGAAAATCGGATTTTTGTACGAATATGATTGAGTCATTTTCCAACACGCCTAAAAAAATGACGAGATAATTATATAGAAAATTAACGGCTCTCAGTCGCGTTTCCTCCGTTTCCGGGGTTTTGGCCGCGGAGTCCGCGCTATACTTTCATCGGTGATTGCGGTCACTGGGTGTGGACATACGCCGTTCCCATTATAAGCGCCGATTCCAGTCCCTGGCCATCAATCTCGACCCCAGCTGCGCTTTGAGAGCCAGGATATCGCCTGTGGTCGGGATCCCAAGCCGCGTAGTGGATCCTCTGTCGCCTGGATGGCCGAGAAATGCGAGGACGTTTCCGGTTTCTCACAGAGGCGCGACGGAGGGAGGGAAAAAAAGGTTGACCGTATCGCAATCAGAATATCTAGTATATTTTTCACCCCGTCGTATACGTTAACGCATTTGAAAGTCAGGAGGAGTGCGTTTCTAGAAAAAAGTTAATAATACAACGTCGTCGTCGAAAGGGAAGGGATCTATTTATGTCACTATTGTACGTGTGCTTATCCGGTAGGGCTTGAGATTTGCCGATTAGGTCGGTGTAAGATGTAGGATACGAAAGAGAATTTTTTGTACGGGGTAGACGATGAAGAGTGAGGGAAATTATAAGGTTCAGCTAGATCTGCTGTTCACCTAAAAGTGAGGGGAGATTCAAAGCGTGTTTCTAATATTTTACCCACTATTTTTGTAAGGGTCTGCAAGTGCATATTCTTAATACGCCTTTATAATTTTGTAAAATCTTATTTCATAGGAAAAATTCCCCTTTACAGCCTTCATAAAGATAAATAATTGGTTATAAATAAACGAAATTTATCAATTACTGGGGTCTCCGCCCCTGGCCGCTCCGTTGCGCTGCCTTGCATGGTAAATGGTAGATTTCTAGGGTTTTTTACGCATTATGTAAATTATATGATATTTAGAATATATATCCGGAACACTATTATGTGTTTTTATGTTATTCGCGTGGTGTACGGATAATTGCCTTGTTTCCTTTATTCTTCTAGCAAACCGATAGAAAATTCTTTTTCTCGATTAACTCTACATTACAAAAATAAACTGGCTAGTCTAGGTTATATAGTATTTGGATATATTTACATTAAACTGTGCTTATTTCTGTGGTCTTTTGATTGTGGCAATACGATTATTTATCCTAGAGCTTTCCATCTGTAACTATCATTGTCCGTTTCTTAATTTTCTTTCTTAGGTTTGTGATCATACATTTATAATCATTTAATCTTCCAATAGTTCTAACAGGAATGTGCCCTGATCTAGAGGAAGGATTTTCGAAAAAATTCTTAATATGAACGCGATGACGTCACCAAAAGCTGTTCCGAGGTACAGAAACTTTTTTTCTTTTCATTGAGGGCAAAGCATTCGAAAAAGCCTGCAATTTGCATTGAATGATATATAGATTGATTTATGGCACCGAACGTTCATTTTGAATTTACCGACCGAAGAGTATACGCGTGTGGTAGTTTTCATGATCTGCGAAGGTGATAGAATGGTTCTGTAACGGTTGATTATAGATTCTTCTCGAGATTTCCCTGGTTTCTAGAAAATTATTCATGGCGTCGCTCAACGGTGTAGAATCTCAGAGAATGAGTCGTTAAGGGCCTTTATTGTTCAAAGAAGTGCGTCGCCATGCCTAATCATTTATAGATTTTCCAATTTAGTCTTAACTGCGCATCGCGTTGTCCTTGAATTGGCCGTTCACATGACGCTTTTGCCGAGATTATTGTCGGTTTTTGGTACATATGTATGTCTCGCAGCCGAGATTACTTCGTAAAACGTGTATGCGTTCGAATTTTGTGAATAAAGACAAAACGCTTTAGTTATTTACCCGAAAATCTTGCAACTAAAATCTATTGCCCAAGCATTTTGAATATTTTCTTATTTCGGTGTAAAGTTTTTCGCATTTCGCGCTGGTTTATATTATTATTTATCGTTTTTTTTTTCGCACGTTGCGTTAGGTATAGGGAAAAATTCCCTGCTTATCCATTAAATCGTGAAAATATAGTAAACAAATGCTGAGGACTTTGATTAAGGCCTCAAATTTTCGTGTGGAAAACAGTGCAATATAAAATTGCCAAAACAAAAATATAATAATAATTTCATAATTTAATACAACTTTCTTACGTAAATTAGAAAAATCTATGAAGTATGCAGAGTCCCTAGTGGCAAAACGCAAGAAAGAATAAACAAAAGCTGTTTTCGGCAAACATACAGGAATTGGAAAGGAAATGCAGAATTTGTATGTATAATCCGAAGAACAGTGCAGTTTTAGTTTTCAATTTAAGTAAGTGCACGACAAGAAAAGTGAGTGATTATAAATAAATAGCACCAATCTACCCACATTCACTGAGTATTTAAACTTTATAGAAAGCATTTTTCAGTTTTATTGGATGAACGATGTATAAGCACAAAAATATGCCTTTTTGTTAATAAAAACGCCCACCTACGAAATGGAAAATGATACCCTCCCCGCGTAAAATAATTGGGCCGTCAAACCAATCTATTTCCCTATATTATTTGCAATAAGGAATCTGTCCCTTGAGGCCCCACCTTGACGGGGCCACCACCTCTCGATAATGTCACTCTAAATATTGCGTTTGTATAGGATGCACGAGCAACTACAATGTATCTCGCAGGAAATGATGTAGAGCAGCTTAACGACGTGCCATCCTTGTATTTCGTAATCATTCTGTCCGTAAAATCGCCAACAAAAAAACCCGCTTCCACGCCTTAATCCTATAATAATATCCCGGATTACTTAGCATTCAAAGAAACCTTTTGTACGAGTAGATTGTTACTTTATAGTGCGCAGCGACATTGTATAAAACCAATCTTCTACTTCTCCATCTGAGTGACAGTGCATTTGTGTGCGTGCGAAATCTTTCTTGCGCTCAAATGTCTCGTGATGAGTTTCTCCGAGTGCAGTTTTGTTTCTCGCTTTTTCCTCTCCCTTTTTTCCTTGGCTAAGGTGCATGACTGTGTTTCTCCGCGTGAAGGAATCTGGAGGAGTTGGAGAAGCGTGGGGTAAAGAGGGGTGTTGGGGGGGAGCTTTGGGTGCTATATCTTGGAGTAGTGGGTGTGTGTTGATGACGAGAATTTTGGCTGAGAGCGCTCTCTCTGCATTGGAGGCAGTGACTCAGAACCAGAGATGAGTAAAATGGTATAAAGGGTCTTGCGGATATTTTTATCGTTTTGCCAATTAAAAGGATTTGCTCGATTTCGTCGAATTTTTGCTTTGATGAATTGTCGATCCGTTCCAGTCTGCGAGGAGTTTATCAGTTGGATTCTAACGCACTGCGTTCGTATTCGTTGAAGTTCGTTTCAGGTATGTTAAATATCGTTTCACTTTTTCGCATTCGAGAAATTGTTATTTTTTAATCTAGTTAAATGATTGAGCCAAGTTATTTTTGACATTTCTCGAAATAGGATTTTCATTGAGAGATTCCAGTTATTTTATAAGGTCTAAATCTGTACTTCTAAATGTCTTCCACTAAATCGTCGATGATGGCGGGTTTCCAAGACATTAAGCTTGACACCATACCGATTCCTGGCAAGGTTCGAGAAGTATGTCGCTGTCATGTTTTAGCGGGGGATCTTTTGATGGAAAAAATAGAGTTTTAGTATTTTTATTTTTGCCGTAAATAGTAACTCGTAATATTAAGATTTTACCGTGTTTTCATATTTCTTTGGGTCACATTTTATGTAATATCAGAGGCTTTTCTTAATTGCGTTAACGGCTTGCTAAACGGTTTGGTTGTAACTGTGGCGCTTAAATCGACTTTTTAGCCAGAGATGAATTATTAGTGTGAGAGACATCTCATTTTAATCTCTGCCATTGCCGTTAGTTTATGTGTTTTATTATTTACCCTGCGTTTTTCGCTTTTGCTTCTTTAATTGTTTGGCACATCTTATGTTAGTGTGAGTTTGCTAATTTAAAAAATATTCACTCTGAGAAGGGGTAGAGCTATGTGTTTGAAAGTTTTCTTAGAATTTCTCTGTTTTTCAATTTACTGTGAAACTATTTTGTAGGTATAAAATAAGAATAAGAAGTAACATGTTTGATAAATTATCGTTTAATGTAGGACCACTCCTAGCAGGCTTTAATGTACTTAATTTTCTAATGCATACCGTTTTCTGCCCATGGTGACAGAATAAGATTGCGAAATTTTTATCAACGTCGTTTTCGTAGGGTCGAAGAGTATTCCGACTTTGCAAATAAAGATTTCCAAAATGTGATAAAAAGCGAAGAGGAATGAGGGGTAGGGCAGTATTCTTGCTTGAGCAGGACAGTGAATTCCACACAAAAGATCACACAAATATCTGCTACGCATGCCAAATATTCGGCGATAGAGCTTTGGGTGATTAAGTTAAAAGTTGGCAACGTGTGTTTTCGTTTTTGTATGGCTTATTTTTATAACAAGTTTATTATGTATTTTATTGCAGAAAAATATTTTTAGCATTTTGATATTTATTTGCACCGATTTCGGAATTCAAACGTTCTTCGCCTAATGCTGTCTTTGAATTGTTTTATCGTTGGATTAATTTAAATGTTTAACCATATAATTGGAGAAACGTAAAGAAATTTTGAAATGAGATCACATTTTCTCATTTTAGAAAGAATTCTCATTCATGAGGTATAGATTCAACGCGTTGGGTATACGTAACTGTTGTAGAAGAGATATTATTTTACTGTTATTATTGCCATTCTTTTTTATGCGTGTCCTTTACAGCTCTCAGATAAAAATATTTATTTACGCTGTGATATTCCCATTTTCTATGACGTAGTTATGAACTAGAAACGAGTTAGCGATAGCAAGAAAGTTTCTCAGAGCATTCTCGAAGTTGTCTTGCAAATTAATTATGTTCCGTCGTTTTTACTTTCATCTCGAATAATTTACTTCTGGCCGACATGTTTGATTATATTACAAAACGCGTATTAAACAGTATGTATACAGTAAAACCCCGCTTTACGTTGATTCGCATATACGTCGCCAATCAATTACGGAACATGTTTCGTTATAAGTTGTGTCGCTTCGCATGTACGTCGTTTGTGAAGTACTAAAAGCAAAATTTCGGAAATTCCAATAGTGGTGCATAAATTATAACTATAACAATAAAAACCCTCTATTCGGCTTTTAATTTCGTTTTTTTATTATTTATATGAATTAATTTAATTTCATGTTTATCAATTCGTGTAAAATCATACTCAGAATAAACATCTGCTGGACATGTGTTTGAGAGATCAAGATGGGTTAGGTGGTTCACAAGATACCCAGGGGATAAAAGGGACTGTCCCAATTTTAATGACGATGTGTAAAAACCTATTTCTGACCTTTGTGAACAGTTGTGTCTAACATTTTGTGTGTTTACGTTTTCGTTGATATCTCATGAGATATTGGATATACTTTGGATTGCGAAATCGCTTGAAAAGTAGTCTAAAGTGCGTATCAGTGTACGTGTAAGTAAAGAAAATTTTTGTGCTCCATCACACTATAGATAATTATTTTCGGTGATTTCTGAATTTATTATTGCAATTGGTTACTTGTTGTTACGATTAAATGTATATTAAACCCTAGTAGCAATGAGTGGTAAACACATAGTGGTAACATAGTATGTCCAATCTATTGTATTGATATGTATTATTTGGGACACAAGTGTTTCACAAAATATCCACCATGAACGTAACCCCTAACTTTTATCATAGTTCTTATGGTAATCTTTGTTTCGCTATACGTTGTTTCGTTATAAATTGCACTTTTCAGGAACGCATCTCCGACGTATAGCGGGGTATTACTGTATATCCTTCAGGAAAAATAGCCCATTCGGCAATTAACCGACGAAGTGGGCATATAGTAATGCTTTCAGGTCGATCTAGTTTCCTAAGCGTATTCCGTAGCCATCCAGACGTCCAGGATGGACCGTCACCCGTTTAATGCCAAAAAAGGGTGGTTACCATAAGATGAATTCGATCTTCCGTCATCGTCTGAAAAACCTCTTCCCCCTTCTCCTTCCCTCCCGGCATCCAAATCCCAATTTATTTCGTCAAGTCGTCGAAGTACACTTTACGAGTTCTTTTCGCTTCCCCGTCCCTGATCTCTCTCTCCTCCGCCTCCTCCCTCGTCCCCTTCTTTCCCTTCCGCTGTTATTTTATTGCGGCCTCATTCCATAGGCAAAATACGTGCGGAGCCTCCGGATGGCTCTCCTCAACTCCGCGACAAAACTTCGTTATTGGTCGGATCCATCGGGCTTAAAGAAGCGCTCGTTCTTTTATCCTCTCGGACGTCGACGGGATCTTTCTCCGTGGCGACCGGGGACTGATAAATGATGCTTAAAATACCAGTGTCTCCGCGGTATATATATTTTTTTTCCCGGCCAAAAGTTCTCCCGTTATCGGAAACTTCGTGGCGGTGGTACTGAGCTGAATATAAATGGGGTTTTGGCTTGTATCGAGATAAAGGCTAGAGTTACGCCTTGCTAGAGTTATAGGTAAAATTCGAGTAGCGTGCGAAGTAAAGCGGCTAATTTTGCTGGTTGGCTTTTTTTTCATTCTGGGCACACGTGCTTTTTTATTTTGTGTTCACTTTTTCCACCCAAAGATTGTGTGAGAATGCTAAATTGAAGCAGTGGAAGGATGTTTTATCGTGTAATATTCAAAAAGATTAGCGAAATTGCGCCAAAGTGTGTTTTGTTGGTGTCGCGTGGAAATGGAGTCTATTTTCGCGAATTTTATTAAGGTTAAGATTTTTAGTGAAATTATTATGTTTGATATCTGAAGTTAGTTGATCTTGTTTAAAGGACATTCTACCATTGCATTGTCAAGTAACGTTTATATTGGAAAGTGCAGTAAACTATCAACATGTGCGGTTTTCATTATTCGCTGAGTCTCTTCGTGCACCTATTTAACGTTAGCGGATTTACCACCCGAGTCATGCGTAAGTTATTGCTGTCACTGCGTAATAAGTGGCGTTGCAAAACTCGCGGATTTAAAATTCGAGGTGATTTTCACGAAGGTAACCCCCCCCCCCTCTCCCCCCGAATGTCGAGAGCCTACTATATTCAGTCAACAGAAGTTTTTTATGGTTTATTATACTCGTAATAATGAGTAATAGAGATGTTTGTCGCATTCATAATATGTAGTAAAATGTATTTATATCATAAAATGTTTTCAGAGGGCGATATCGAATTCACCTTAGGCCTGAAATAAAATTGACAAACTGTGCCTCTCCAATAGCTCTCCAATGGCCATAAAAAGTTTAAGGAAGCTAAAATGAAAAAATGAATCTGCCATCGAATAATCAATTCCGGTGACAGCTGCTTTATAGATGACATGCCAGCACGGTTATTCCAACTAGAAAAATAGTATTATTATGACGTTATTCACCAATCCGGTGATTTGATGGGTATCATGTAGATGAATGCATTAACGGCGTACAATATTCTTCGCACATTTTCCCACTCAAAATTTTCCGCCATTCTTAACCAATCTCGAAGTGAATGCTACCGTAGTACAATGCATATTTTCCCCTTTTAATCGTGGAGATTTTTGCCCCGAGAGAAAATTTCGAGGCACGTATTCCCAGAGCATTAATCGATACACTTCTCACGTTCCCTCTCACTCCCATAGTCTCGACTCCCCATTCACCAACTGATTCCCCTCTTCGGATTAACGCAGCTAATCGCCTTATTAGGCGTTTAACGACCCTTCCTCGTTCATTTGTTTTTAGTTTTTGGACCCCTTTAGTCTCGCTCCTTTTAAGACCCTGGAAAACGTTCCTCTCCACCAACCTTTTCCAGTTTACTGATTTATATAAGTCGTTTTAAGTAAACTTTTTTGTAAATCCCTCCCCGCTCTCCTCTCCGGCCCTTCTCTAAACCTTTTAAAACTGTTTCCTTTTCTTCCCCCGCCGATTTTAAACAGCGAGTGTTGTTTTAATCGTTGTGCACGACCCTGGCCTTTCCCTTTGTTTATTTGCGCAAATCGTCGACGGATTTTTATTTGGAAGAAAACGAATCAAATATTTTGGGTGTTTCCTGTTTGTGGTATTTGCCAACAGATGGCTATTTAAACGTCACCGTTTTCCAGAGGTTTAGCAAATGTGCGCTCTTTGCACATAAGGGAAGGGTATTAAAGAGATGCATTATCGCTCATGGGATTTGGCAATTCCTTTGTTTTTTTTTTTGCTTTACCCCGAGAATTCATCGCCATTATTTCGCTCGTTTACTATGTCTTATTCATTCGAATGGAATTAATTTAATCTAGTCGCTCTAATTTAAGGGTCGTTAAGGTAAAACTAATTACCCACGAATACTATTTTGTTGGATTAGATAAAGTTTATATTTTTTGCTCCCTATGTTGCTTGTGTTGTCATTCTACTATAAAAGAAAGATGGCTTCCTTAGTGTATGCGTTTCATCGCGCATGATTCATTTGCGGGGTGTGAGAATTGAAATGGAGGTGTTCTCTCTTTTTTAACGTTGTTTGTTGTATTGTTGCGAAAAAGTTTGCGAAATTGCGGTATTTTTGCGCTATTTTTACACACTTTTTTCTTTTTTTACTGGTTAGTGCACGCGAATTTCCATCTGAGATTCGCTCGTTTTGTTATAATTTGGTTCTACAACAGAATAGTTCCTTCAAATATTAACGCAAAAATTTTAGAAATGTAGAGAACCGGGATATTTCGTACCAACTGTCGTTCCCAGTAAAAGCATGCGCCTTTAAAAAATATTTGCCTCGGTGAATGCATTCATGATTGTAAATACGGGTCCGTAAAATACACCTTCATTTTCAAGGTAAGCCGTGCTAGATCGTTCTAAATATAGATTTTTCCCCCCCTCGAGCAGAGGAAAAAGATTTAGTTAAAACTCGAGAAATTTCTTCTCAGGATGCCCAAGTTGCACTTTTTTTCTTCCTCCCTCGGTACAAGTTCGCCGTCTTTGCTCACCCTAAATTATTCCGCTTTTTTTTTTTTTTAACTCCCCCTCTCATCTCATCTCCCGTCCCTCGCCATTCCACCCGCCCCCACCCACTGCCGCATTCCTTTTCCTTACCCTTCCGTGCCCTTCTCAAATTTCTCCTCTCGACCTCCCTCGCACGACGTTCTTTTTTTTCCCTTCCCTTCCCTTCCCTACCCTCCTCCACCCTCGTTTTCTCTCATCCGTGCGATCTTTCCACGGTGCCTTCTCCTCATTTCTTTATCACGGGCGTATATAGTCCTCCGAACGCTTTAAAAAAAAGGCCTGACTTTCGTCAAGTACATGTTACAGGGCGTCTCAACTTGGCGAAAAGTACAGTGTATACACATACACGTATATGCGTGTATATATATATATATATTTTTTTTTTTTCTTTTCGCTCTCGGCGTTGTTGCTAGGCGGCGGTAATTATAAATTAGTAGCAAGCCGCGCAATTTTAACGGGCTTTCCTCGCTCCTCTTTCGCTTTTTTATTAGCGCAATTTTGTCCGGGTAGCACTTTTCGGCGTAACAATGCAACAACGCGTTCTAAAAGAGAAGTCGGAGGAGTGGAAATTTTTAAACCGAGTTTCTGCATTCCTCTCTCTCTCTCTCTCTCTCTCTTGCACCCTCTTCTCTCTCTCTCCCCCTTCGGGAGTGGAATGGAGGTTCACCGTCCATCAATTAATGCGTAAGAGGTGTTATGTCGTCCCATAAGCTTATGATCTCTAATTCAGGAAAAAAGGAAGAAAGTTTTAATCTTCTCATTTTCTGAGCCAGATCCCTTTAAGGGTAAAAATTCTTCCTTCCTCTCGAGCCCTTCCTTACTCTCTAAGCGTCCTTGCTCTCCTTTCTCCTCCTATTCTCCCCCCCCCCTCATCACTCCCTCATCACTCCCTCCTCCACATCTTCCTCTTTTCCCCCTCCCCTCTCACATCCTTCTCCTCTCGGCCAATTCACTTCCACGCCCACGGGTCTTAATTTTTAATCCCGAGGCGTGAGTCGTAGAGCGATATTTTTAAGTAAAGCTAGAATCCTCCTCCAGCGCTCTATCTCTCTCTCTCTCTGGTTTGGAAAAAAGGAAAGATAGAAAGAGAGGGAGAAAAGGGATGCTTGAGGGAATAGAAATAAAGGACGCATGGGGAGAGAGAGGGAGAGAGAGGGTGGGCGAGGTTCCTCTATTCTAATCCAGCCTCATCTCTCGTGTTTTTTTTTCTTCATATCCTTCCCTCTTTCTTTCCTTCTTCGGTCTGCGTCTTTTTTTCGCTCTCGTTTCTCGCCTCTCGTTTCCTCCTACGCCCACTCACTTTCCTCCTCCTCTTCCTCTTTTTTTCCGCCTCTTTCCTCTCTCTCTCTGTCTCTCTCTTTCTGAGCCACACACCACTCATTCTCTTGGCGTTTGTTTCTGGAACCACTTTGTTGATGCGAGAGAGTGGGGCTGAGTCATTCCTTTGGGAGCGCGCTCGGGAGTGCGTACGTGTGTGTGTGTGTGCGTGTACGGGAGGTAAAGTGAAGGAAAGAGTTGGGGATACGGAGGAATTGGGGAGAAAGGGCGTGGATGAAGATGGAAGAGCATTCCGGCACGATACGAGTTACGTGCCCTTTTTTTCGGGACTGTGGAAATTTTATGTTTTTGGTCCGTATATTTTTTTAGTGCGTTACCCTATCCGCCGCACTCGCGTGTTTGAGCGAACGTTTGTCGCGACGCGTTTAAGTTCGTGCGTGCAATATATACTGTCGTTTTATCTCTTCAATTTTAAAATCCGTTTTGCGAGAGGTTGGGCCTTTCTTTCGACGGATTTCGTCGATGCGGTTTTTATCGTAAATCCGCTTTCGGTTCGGCTCGTTGAATTATATTAACGTACTATTTCATTCGATATTTTGCTTCCTTCGGTAGGTTTCGGACTAATGTCCTCGTAATTCAGCCCGTAGGCAATATGCAGATTTCATCAAACGAGACTATGCTGTTTATGTTGAAGGGCTGCTCAAGTATATAGCATAGTTCACATGTGAATGAATGTGTTTAGTTAGAAAGTTGGTACGTACATTTCCTATGCTCGAGGTGACAGGATCTGTGAAGGCAACATTCTAGGTCCATGTTTATGGTGGCAGATTAAATACTGGAATCACTCGAGTCATATTTTTTACTCCCGCGCGGGAACAATTTAGATCCATATTTATATTTATCTAAACGATAAAACTGCGTGAAAAATGTTTATATTCGCTCGAGATTGTCTTTTAAATCGCTGCGTCGTTGCTCCTTTGGAGGTGCTAAGCGGCTTGTGAAAGGCGAGAAATAAATGACGGGACGTTGATTGAAGCGAGACAGGAAGGAGAGTGGAAGAACGATAGGAGAAGAAAGATTTTTTTCGAAAAAACGCTTGTTTCGTTTCGCCAGGGGGAAAATAAACAAAAAAACGCGCGAAAAAAGTGAGAGGGAGGAAAAGATTTCGGTTAAGATGAAGGGATTTGGCTGGAAGGTAAAAGAGGAATGGGGTGGGGGGGGGGGGGGAGGAGCACGATAATCTCGGAGGAGAAAGAAGGTAAGAGAGAGAGAGGTAAAGGAAAGAGTGGGTGAGAGATAGTGGGGAGAGACTGTAAGAGGAAGGAGAAGCAGCTAAGCAGTAGAGATAAGGAGGCAGGGGAAACTGTGAAAGGAGCGATGGGGAGTTTGGGGAGATAGGAGAAATGCATCAGGGAAGGGTTGGGTTGGGTGGTAATATGAGGATTGTTACGGAATGCGCAGACGTCTTCTGAGATAAGTGTGGCTGTGTGAAGTGGGATGAGGAGGCGGAGATTTGAGCGGCGGAGGAAGCAATCTTTGTAGGCTCTTAGAAGAAGTGGGATGGTTCTATATGTAGAGGGGAAACCTTGTCAATGGCTCCGCTGTTTCTAAACGATGGTATTGTAAAGGCGTTGAAAGGGAGAGGTGAAATTTTTACGGCCCTCGTCTCCTTCTGGGAAGCGTGGTTTCGCTCGTGTGTATGCTTATACCGTGTGTGCGTGTGTGTGTGTGTGATAGAGAGAGAGAGGGGCACTTTCTATTAAACCCTAGCGGTAGACTAGGTTATAGCCGCGTTCGTTTGCTCTTCTAGAAAGGGATTCATGTATGTAAATTGTTCGTGAACGGCAGGAAGTGGAGTGAAACCCGCGATACAGTCTTATGAATGACTACTCTTTTTCAGTCGTTTTAACGCTCTCTCAGACGTTCTACTTCTTAAATGAACCAGATGTTCGTGTAGTTATTTTAGAATGAAATATAATTGAAATCACTGAATACATTTCCCATGGTTCGCTCGGCCCTCTTCGTTTGATGACGGTTTGGGCGTATTCCAGCTCCGATTATTTTGTCTGAATAACGTTCTGTGTAATAAAGACGTGAGCGTTTTAGCCAAAAAGTAAATTTCCAAGTAACATTTATAGCAAAATTACGTTTTTGACGCGAATATTTACTAGAATCGTCGTAATGTGATATTGTGTATAATAATTAGAGATTTTTTCAATTATAAAATGAACGATCGAAATTAGCTTGTAGATTTTGTTAAATGAATTATTAATATCAGTACCTAGTGTAGGAGATATTTATGATATTTTAGATTGTTAATACATCGTGTTTGTACTTTTTAAGATGTTTAGCAACGATTTTTGGATCAGAAGGATATTTTTCATCCGGATTTGCAGTCTTAAAAGGAATTTAAAGTTGTATAAACAGTGAGTATAGTCTTTAGTGCACATCAACAAAATTCTCTTTCATCCTTATTTATGCGATGATAGGGTAATTTAAAGGACCACTTTTGTGCGAGGCACGATAATTTCCACCACAACGCTTGTTTTCTGCTTCGAAATCCCCAAATCGTGAGACATACTGCGTGGTAGTTATATTTTTTTCTCCAGTCAATTTCCTGAGCAGCCTAAGCGCGAGACGCGTGTATTTAATCGCGGAGGCGCTAATTCCCTCGATTCTATCGTTCAGCCTTTACTCTTTCGTCAGTATAAGCTCTGAGATTAACCCCCTTGCATCCCAACTGTGCCATTTGTTTATAACCTCGACTCTCTCTATATCGACTCAAAAGATCAAATCAAGTCGTGACTTTCATAGTCCCACCCGAGACCGGAATGGTATAAGGGCAACCGTGCACACGAAAAGCTCATCTGAAAAGCCGATAGGAAGGCGAAGTTGCGTGGAATCTTCTTAACAGTACGCCCATTGAAGGAGGAAAGAGATAAGGTCAGCAACATCGAGTGCAGCGCGAAGGTGGCCGGGAGGGAGGGGGGGGGGGAAGATGGCGAGAAAGCGCAAGCCGGTTTCCCGTCTTGGCGCTGCGTGGCGCTCGGATCGGAGTTTTTCGCTTTGACCTTTCTTCCCGACGTGGAGGTCACATGGTCGGTTGGAGATGGTTTTTAATGGATGCTTTTGATGAGGTCCTTTCCCTTTTACGCCAGTGGGAGTGAGGATTGAAATGAGGGGGTCCAGCGTGAGTTATTTGTCGCTTTCTTTGGGAGTTGCACGCGTGTAGGTGTGTAAAAAGCGATATCTTTCTTTCTGTAGCGGTGTGCGCGAGTTCATCTGCTACATTAAGTCGGCGGAAATGTCATTGTAGTCCGGTTAGTCAAGGATATCGTACGTTGATCGATTGATATTTAAAGCTTGACGTCCTTTTTAAGCTTAAGGGAATATTAAGGACGTTGGTTTCGCGAAGGTGAGTTATGAAACATGTATGAGGTCATGCACGCGGTGGGGTTCGCAACTGCGATCTTACGGAGGTAGGCAACGAACCGGTACACGAGCCTGACTTGTATAGTATCGAAGGACTTTATTGGACATTATGCTTATGTTGAATAACTCAAATGTATAATGTTTTAACGGCATGCCGCAAGAGTGGAGGAAAAAAACAAGGAACTCGGTGATTCAGAATGAGTTCATGCAGCGCATTCGTGTCACAGTGTGCGAGTGGGAGGTTATTAAACCGGCCTTGATTCTTATTTGCGTCCGCGACTTCTTTTTTCTCGCTGATCGAGGTAATCTATTTCCAATCCTTCCGTGTTTTTACCATTGACGGATTCAGTTAAAATTTCCTGTAATTCGAAATATGTATTCTTAATTTTTAAATATAACTTCAGGCTTATCGTTGCTCAAAATTTCGTTAATTAGAAGATATCGGTTTCCCAGTAATTGACTTCTAAGTTATATATTCATTGTTTGGTATAATTCTGAATTTTTACTCCTATAATTATTTGCATTTCCTCAAGATTAAAATGATTGAGGTACGGCTGTATTTGAAAATATATGTATAGAATACCTCCGCTGGAGTAAGATATTCTTCATGGCACGGCTAATGTTTATTATCATCCTGTAGGTAGGCTTGATTAAAGCACTTTTTAAAATCAATTTCTTTTTAAGCTGCCATATCGGGAGTATACGTAAATAATTAGGAACATGTAGTCAAGTAGTAATGAAACGATATCGCATCGATAATCTTTTTACAAAAAGACTACTTTAAAGTATAGTAAATTGCAAACTTTTTTAGTTTTCCATGTCACGAAAGGGAGTAAGAGACAATACGTAAGAAACTACAAAGTTAGCCTGATGAAGCTACCCGTACCTTCTCATTTCTTTCCAATTAGTTACACATATAGAAGGACAAGAGTTAAAAGGTGCAGTAAATAGAATATTGGCGTTCATCCAAGGTTATATTTTGTAATACGTAATATATTGTTTCGTGGCAATATTTTTAGTCCCAGTGATCTCAGAATGTTTTCAGTTGCGGAGATGCGGACTGCTATTTTGCTTCCCTACTCGTCTTGCTTCACTTGCTCGTCCTGGGCTTTTCTTCCTACATAGTTCTCCCACTCAGAAATCGTCTCTCTCTCTCTCTCCTCCACCCTTCGCTTTCAAGCTTCGTTTCTCCCGCTTTGTCTTTTCCCCCTCGGAAACACTCCACTCTCTCTGGCATTTTCCACGTGCACCAAAACCTCAATTTGCCTGAGACGTCACAGTCTTCGGCTCGCAAGAATCCAGCTTCTTTATGCGATGATTACGTAATATTCTAAGATGCAGGGAGTGGAGGTGATTGAATAATAAATGCTATAAACTTAGTAGTATATAGGCAACCTGACTTTGTCAGAAAACTTTGGACGCCAATTCCGTATTATAGTTGCGAGGAAAATAATTGTTAAAGGTGTTACAAAGTTCAAAAATTTTATGTATAAGGATATGTTGTGAAATAGAGATAATGTATATCGTTCGAATAATTGATTAAGTGGAGGTAAATATTTTGCTGGGCTTATTATGAGAACATATCTGCAAATTTTAATTATAAAATATTATTTTACCTTTTATTTAATTGAAATGAAAACCCCTGTCTGTATATTCGCTTTGATGTGACTATAGCCAGTCTATATTATGATTATTTCCATTTATTAATGACGTCTAATATTTGCGTTCTATTTATCAGTGCGACCCAAAATTAGGAGACGCATCGTTAATCTATGGCGTCACAGACAAAAACGTTGTGTTTTGTAACTTTACAATCAGAAACGTTAATGATTATTAATTTAATTACATTAACAGTTATTTTAAAAAAGACGACCTGAAATATTTGCGTCATAAATTAGACGGCATCTCATATAAATTTAATCTTTCGGATGGTGTTTTTGTAGTACGTATAATTAATTACACTCCCGCCTCTGTTTGAAATGGGAAAATAGCGCAAGGCCCGCCTCTGTTTGAGCCCCTGCATCGAATACTTTCAGAGCGAATTTTAATCCCGAAATTTTGAGTGGCATCACGTACACCGCTTTTAGAAAGTGCGCTGGTACGAGGTAACTTCAAGGTACCTTTCTCTCGATCGGTAAAATGCCATTACCCAGTTCAACCCCCGACCTTTTTCCCCATAATATTATTCGCTGATTCGAGGAATTTTTCGGTGGATGCCTTCCGGTAGGTGTAGTCACAAAAGACATTAAATAAATCTCCCAATGTACCCCAAACGGTTGTCTACTTTCTCCGGAATGGTAATCTCTGCTTGGGCTGGGGTTGTTTCTTATATGTTAATATCATCTTAAAGACTTTTAGGGTGTTTTGAATGGCATTATTGATTATTTTTTTAATTGCGCAGTGTTTATATTATAAGTATAGATTTGAAAGTATTTTTATAGCGTTAAAATTACTTGTTGGAATATATTTTTGAGGCCAGTCATACACAGCTGTCGAAAATAACGTTAGTGATAAGGAAATCTCTCTCTCTCCCTCCATTTATATATATATATAAGTGCATACACGTATGAATGTTGGTATGATTCATTGCATACAATTTGTCATACAGTTATGTCCTAAATTCCTACGTCAATCAGACGCTTTGTGACGCAATTGCCATGAAAATTACGTTAGCCCGTAGCGATGATTTATGGTCTCCTGCTTGATATCACGTACCAAAAACGTCCATGCCCACGGCTGGGTACGAACCTGGGGCCATGCGGTAGGTTAAAGAAAAAAAAATATAGTCATACCGCCCCCACGATGGCGACCTGCTATTCTGTGGCGTGATTGAAGACTCGGAAAAGTTCAATTCGAAGCGATTGCGTAATACACGATTCAACTCGCGAGTTCAATTCGCCTCCCTGTTGCGCCCAATACATTTTGATGAGGATCATCTTATCTCCCTCCCCCCCTCCCTCTAATTATTCACGGCTGTGTATTCAAAAGGTTTCCTTTTGCGAAGTCGCTCTTTACGTTACCTTGTTGAGAAGACGGAGTCGTGGATCTTACAAGGGCGAAATACATCAACCCCTTCTCTCGGTCTATTTTTTCCTTCGTATTTTTCTTTTCTCTTCCCTTTTTTTTTGAAGGGACGTGTTGCGAATACGCTGGTCTGCGTGCTTTTTCGGCGAAAGGGCGTGATCTGACTCTCCATCCGCGGGTTTATTTCCTTCCCCAAAGGGTTTCTTGCCCAAGGAGGAGAGAACCGGCGTTGGTGAGGAATTCTTTATGCTTTTCGCGGAGATGCGAAGTGTGGAGAATTTAACAGGAATTGAAATTGGCAGGCGAGTTGAATTTTTCCCTGCGCCGGGTAAAAAAAAAAGTTATTAAAAAATGTTTTAGGTTAAGGATGGAAATTTAATAAAAGTCGCTTGCGTAATGTTAGGTTGGAATCGAGTTTATAGGTACTTACGTTCATCGGTGAAATTATGGAAATTTTTTGAGTTAAAAAAATACCGTTTAGTATTTAGAACAGGAAACGTGAATGGCTTTGAATGTTTCAGTCGAATGTAGAAATAAAATAGAAGGTAAAATATGGTCGAAATTTCCGAGAAGATATTATTTCCTCAACATTACTTTATGTTAGCTTGAAGTTATAGTACCGACACATCTGTAACTGGAAAAGTTTGCTTTATATAGAGATATTGTTTTAAATTACGTTACTATCTATGAAGAGTGTAAAAGTAAAATTTATCTATTATGAACAGCTGCTTCTTACATATACAGGAGGATTATATAAAACTTTAGGTACTTTTAATAGACTTATACATATGAAATTTGGCATAATGATAGACCATTGGGTGCAACCGACAGGAAAATTACGAAATTCCAAATATTTTAATTTTTAGGGAAGTTTTTCTTACCCATTTGTTCTACTCCTACTCCCTCAGTAAATGCGTAGAACTAAGTACAGGGCTTTATAAAATTTCATTTTCACTTTCTAATATGCGTAATGTATAGAAAAATATTGCAATTGCGAAAAAATCAACTTACAAACCACTGCCATAGAGGGGTTTCCCCAGCTTCCAGTATTCCAAGTATCCCCCCATTCTTGAGTAGGAATTTACTTCAGTTGTTTGTTTCTTGAATATGTTTATAGATCTCAAGAGTAAACTCACCTCCGAGACTAGAAACAAAATTCTCAAGAGGGAGGCGATAGGTATTTTTCAATAAGTGCGATCCTTCTCTCAGATACACAACTTGCGACGACCACGATTTGGGTACCTCTCGCTCTGCAAGATAGAGATTTTAACAGAAATACATTTTAAATGTCCCTAAATCCAAAAAAGTTTTGTCCTCCATGCCGCCTGCTTGTCTGTCTGTGCATCGGTCCAAAGAAATCGATTGATATTTCTTATTTAGGTATACTATTATCCAGAATCCAAACTATGAAGAGATGAACGATATAAAGCTACAATGATTAGTAGTTTATTCTTGTCGATTTATTAAAAAATGTCTCTTACGATTTTGATTAAAATCTACTCGGTTATAGAACATGTTGTCATAAACAATATTATAAGCCATATTTACAAATAAATAAATATATATAGAAAGTCTAGTGATATTATAATAGATCGATTTTTATGCCCAACTACCGCCCAGATCTTTTCAGATCTCTCAACATTCTTCATCCCGCAATGATGCTTCATCGCCTAAGTGGCTTCACCAATCCACATATTAATTGACATTTATGTATGGTATAGCTGTTTATAAAGTTTTATTTTCTTATATATGAGTTTATCGATACATTAATTAATTTAGATGCAAAAAACGGATTTATTGTTTTTGTGGGAGTTCCTTCCAGTAAGGAAAGAGTGTAGTGAGACCTGACACATAGGTATGTATTATGGGAAAGTTTGTGCAATGTATATTTTACCGATTTTTAAACTGATTAGAATTGAAATACGAACCAGGGATGTATAGTTAATAGAATGAATTGTATTTTTAAGACAAATTACAATCCGTAACGCATTGCTGTAAAGATTTATTTTTAATCAGAAAAAAGGGAATTTTTTCTATTTTTAATGAAACATATAAACTACCATGGAAATGAGTTCATTGCTTTAAATGGGAATTAATAATCTATATTATTATAACATATAATTTTTGTTTTTAATGGAAATGAATGGACTATATTATGATACCGTTTGCTTCAATCAATGCGTAAACAAATGATGACATCATAATCCCAAAACACTAAATATCCTATTTTATTTTAATAAACACATTACTCCTTTTATTTATTAACATGAATTGGGCAATGAGATGTATTTTACTTTTGAAATATTTTTAAAATGAATGTTAAATTAGTTTTAAATTAATTGGGGAGGAAGCGGTTTTGTGCATCGTAAGGGGTCAAGGGTACAATCCCTAGTGTGTGTGTGTGTCTGTGTGTGTGCGCGCGCGCGCACACACACACACACACACACACACATATATAGATAGGAACAGGTCTGCTATTAGTCACCCATCATTAAAACACACCGTTGCCACTAGAAACCCATTTCAGAAGTATTGGAGGAATATAAAGACAAAATAATCGAAAAAAGGCTAATACCAAACATAAAAGTTAAAAGATGTTTGGGAGAAGAAGGAACGCAGTCAATATTGTTTTTCTAAAATATATAACATTCAAAGGATATATTGAGGAGCCTTCGGCTCGCTTTGTTTTAATGGGTAGTCGTCTCCGAGCACTACCGCGCCTTTCGCCTCTGCTGGAACGAAACTGTCCCTCTCCATTTTGCGGTGATCGGGTTTGTAAATGTCGCGACAGTCCAATCTGTCCATGGGTTAACAAGCTTTAGTTGTGGGTGACTAATAACAGACCTAAGCCATATATGTGTGTGTGTATGTATATATATATATATATATATATATATATATATATATAAACAAACTTGGTCCGTTTGGGAAAAATCAAATATTAAGCTTAATAATGGCATCGATTATTTTGTTCTATTTGGAATATTAAAATGTTATTGATGTTTAACACCACTTGCGGACTTTGAAATGAAAATGTATATGTGTGTATGTTTGCGTTTAAAAGTCTTTTTGGTTAGTTATGTCGTTAAGTTTCCTTTTCTTAAATCGTGGACAAAAACAAAAATGACAAACAAAGCTTCATAATTGCTTAATAATAGCCATAACAAGGTTGCGGAAACCATATGCACATTTCCGTTTCAAAGCAGCCGACATTCCTGGTGGTCCGCCGATATTAGACTCCACAAATTTAGAAATTAATAACGGTGAATCACCACAGATGTTGACTGTTTTGGAGCATAAATGCACGTGGTTCTCGCAACTTGTTTATAGCTATTGGAGAGATAGTATTCAGTTTTCTTTCCGTTGAATATGAAGCAGCATTATCTCTTATCCTTCCGGGAAAAAGGATGTGTTTTTATCTTTTGTAGCGCATATTATTTATTCCGCGTTATTACAGCTTGTTTCAATCTAAACCGGTGGCATTTTGATTTCACCTCTTGGTCGCCTGAATTCCTCAGCCCGTTTTGCATCCAGGATCGCGAAATACTAAAGGTGTCTTTGGCTTTCACGGCGCTTTCTATTGCCTACAACGGAAAGCGTAACATGAGGAATAATGAAACACACTTGATGGAATTATGTAATCAATTAAGGAAAACCTCGGTGAGCCGACAAATAGACTTTCTCTCATCACATTCCCCGTCGTCGTGCTGAATATTGTTGCGTGTGGAAAACGTGTATTCCCGGTAGTATGTACATTGCAGTGCTTAGAATTTCATGATGCTTGATAGCTAAATAGCCTAGGGAATGTGTGAGTCATATTATTCGAAAAGGCCATTGTTCTCAAACTGTTCTTAGGCGGCACATAAAAAACAACTAAGGTTAATTTAATCTAAATGTTAATTTTGGGGCCAGGGTTATGATCAATCTACTCCATCATATATAATTCGAAATAATTTTTCTCCCGTCTGAATTATCATTTAGAATTTCATTTAAGAGAGAAATATGACTCGTTACCTGTCGAAATTGATTTGGGTCTTAAATGAGGTTGGTCGTTTTTTTATATTTGGTGGCGGGCTAAGTGTCTGCAACCTTAATGATTATCCAGGCCTGTGGGGTGAATTCTTGATTAAAGATGATATGAGTCATACAGCTGCGTTAACTTTTCATGTTGAAGTACGTTAAATTCCTTTACCTATTTGTAATTCGTTGTAGTAACAAATGTGACGTTTTGATCTTTTTGGCTTATGGATTTCAAAGCATTTAAATTAAAATATTCTGTTATTTAATTTGTTTGCGTCTCATAAAATATAATTTCCACCAGTTGATCAGGGTTGTTATGCAAGATAGCTCAAAAACTAACATCCGTTACAAAGTAATGTGTGTAATAGCTTTTGTTTCCATTTAATTACCATATATAAATATAAGACGTTCAATTTTTCAAATCGGAAACCATTGACAAAGAATCATTTTTGTATGCTTTTTAAATATTAATATAATACATACCAACCCATTATTAACAAATGGCAGCCCAATACCCCCATTTCAGGAATATTAAATAGTAATGAAGACAAAATATGTATCATGTCACACTGATGAAGTATAAATGATATAAATTTCGTTGCAATTACCGATGATATTAGTATAGTTCTCATCGCGAGGATATTTCTCGTTAATCCTCAACATAGTAAATAAAAAAGTAATTATCGAGCTCACCTTATTGCGAAAATTAAATTGAAAAACAATGTTTCTTCAGTAAGCATAAAAAGGTCGAGAAAACCAAATGTTCATTTCGGCTACAAAACAGCCACCATAATATGTTTAGAGTCTACAAGTGGTTCTTATTGGAGAAACGTGCTTCTTCAGTTTGACTCGCCATAAATGCTTATACGCGTAAATAGAGCAACATTTCGCGTAGTTGATGTAATTTTTTGTTTTTTATTTATAAGTAATCCAAGATACTTAATACTTCATCCACATCAACATTTTCCTCCATATGCGTAATCCTTTATTACCATTAGGCGATGGAAAGAAACCAAATTGCCATTCATATTAACTTCAAACGTCCGAACCTCGCCCAGCGTTGATGTTTTTTAAAATTTTTTAACCACCTTTACCATAGGCGACGAAGGAAATTCCACGTGAATTAATAATTATCTGATACTTGTTAATAACGTCTGTAACCACCAGCAATCGTCTGTCAACACGAAGTAACTTTGGATTTGACTTTTTAGTCGATAAAAATTTATATCAAGAAAATGTTATGCGCTCGTCGAAATGAACAAAGTATAGGAGTTTTGAGTCTTTGAATGGTGGGCTTCACCCTACTTGAGGAATCCGTGTCCATCTCAGCACGGACGTAAACACGGCAGTCTTGATCCAGCCGCGTTTGCGTGATAGGAGAGGCGGTGGTTGAATTCACGAGTTAGGGAGAGAGGAAAAAGCCGTAGCCGAGGGCATCACCTGCATTTAAGAATCTCCCAACCCTTTCCACTCCACCCCATCTTCCCCTCTCCCTCTCATTCTGCTTATTGAGCAACAGGTGTTCATTTAAGATGAAAGTCTGTCAGGGAGTCATGTGCGATTGTGACACGGGGGGCCCTTCACGTTTTATTACTCCTTTTTTCCCCGTAAATATTTTTCGAGCGAGCGTCTCCCGAGGTGGAATTTTTTTTATCCGCCTGGAGTGGCGCCTTCTCCGGTTTTCCTGGAGAGTCGACGGCGCGCCTCTCCAGAAGCTTTTTTTAGAAATTATATTATTTTTGTTTTCTTACTGCTGTTCGGTGGTCTGCGGGGGAAAGGAGTTGCATATTGTCTCTGTGCGTTGCGAAGGTGAAAGCTAAGCACCTCGGCTCGGCCACTCAACTTGGGTGCTGACCGTCACCTCGTTTTTCCTGTCACGTGGTTCGCGTGCGTCACTTCCCCCCCTCCCCTCCCCGAACTCCTTCCATTTTCCATTATTTGACGTGAAAGCCGTGCGGTAGGCGCCTATATCCAACCAAGTTGTCGGGACCGGATGAATTGGTGGAGTCAAGTGCATTACGGTCCCTTATAAGACGTGAACGGGTACACCTCGTCGTGTGTGCTTTTTTTTTCAAAGTTAAATCCATTTATCACGAAGCCAATTGGCCCCAATGTTCCCATTTTACCAGGTCACGTAACGGTTAACCAGACCTAACACGAAAATTCTGGACGCCCTTGCTTTGTTTTGAACCCGGAACCTATCTCTAGAAGGGAAGATATAGTGCAAACATCTGCTAATAGTTTGCTCGCGTGTAGCCAGTGCTTTAGGTGGGGAGGTTCAGATCAGTCTTTTTAAGTGGAAATAGTGGGGGGGGGGAACTTTCGATCGTTGCTTAATTATGCCTTACAGACTGTATGGGTGGTTTTGGGGACAAAATGGTTAGAAGTAAATTCTGATTAACGGCAGAACGGTATAAAAGGATTGGTTTTCTGTTTTCATCTTTATTGGTTTTTATATGCATTAATCAATAAGATAGAGTTGGAAGAAACTTGTATTTTTGATATCAAATCAAATTCAGGTCATCAAACGTGTATGCTCTGGAGATAGTTGGGTTTTCTCACTCATAATAACTTATCTTGCATACATTTTCTGATATTCTTATCTGGTAATGTAACAACAAAATGTCTGATGCAGTCATTATTCTATTTCTTGGAATCGTAAATCAAAACGATATTACTGACATTTCTGAATACTAATTCTAACCTTCAATATAATTTTCTCTGCGTAAAATAGGTAGTAGGTTCAACTTAATATGTTGAGATTTCTTTTTAAACGATTTTAAGAGGCTTTTATGTTTTTGTCAAACTTGATTCGGTTTTTTCTTGTTCTAACATAATTCCCTTGACTATTCTCAACATATTATAGTAACTATGCTCTTCAAACTCTAAAATGGATTGTGAAGAAAACGCGGAGAAAATACTTTTAAAACGCGAATACTATGCTCCATGATCAAATAACCAAATATTCGAGGAATTCTTTTTCGCTAAGTCCGTCGTGTCTTTTTGCTTTGGCTACCCTGAGCGTCGCCAGTGTTTTAAGAGGCACATTTTCCTTTTCTTCCAGGAATCGTTCTTCGCCAAATGAATCCAATTTCGACACCCATAAACGATAACGATGCCTTCAAGGAAAGAATGAATCACTTCGCTAAACGGTCTGTTTCTCATAGAGTTTTGTTTTTGTAGTAATCGCTCAAAATTTTCATTTATTCTCGCGACGGGACGAGAATTTCGTGTCGTATTTTCGGAGCATGGATGAAAATGTTAGTTTATCCTTCGATACTTGTTTCCGAAGCCGCTTCTTCACTGGCATTGTTCACATCAAAAGTGTAATCAAGTTATGGGTGAGTCATTGGAAGTGCATTTGCGGAAGAAATCTTATCTATAGGAGATGAGGACGCGTTCGCCGATTGCTGAAAATTGTTGCTTTGGTCGCGAATAGAAGGCCCATGCTTTGTAAAATTATACCCGGAATGCAGTTTCGTTTGGAGCTCTATTGTAAAATATAACCTAAGCGTTTAAATTACAAATTTTGAATTTTACTATATTCTCGTGGTCCTGATCTCAAGGATTGCGAAAGAAAACGATACACGTGTAAAAATTTCCGCATTGGAAATGTGAATTACTGAACATTGACGGTATTCACCTTTTGTATCAACGCATAAATACAAGCAGTATTATTTCTCGAATGTTTTTTCACTGCAGCTTTGGCTGCTGCAAAATACGTTCGCCTCGTTTTATCGGGCTTGGCGTACACTCTAATCTTATCACACCGGCGATATCCGTCGCCGTGTGGATCCTCTGAAACTCTTATTTAGATAAGCGCCTGCTTTTGCAAACCAAAAAAGAAATTCCACGCGAGAGGTGCCTATAAAGTAAGGTTTTGAAAAATATCAGGCATTTGCGAGAACGCAGATAGTCGTTGGGCTGCCAATGGCGAAAAAGAACTCCGAAACGAAAATGTAAAAATTATATAAATAGGAAATAAATTTTTTTCGCTGCGATTAAGATTCGTAACGGTGATAGTTGTCCTTATCGTCAAACCTATTTTACGCCAATTTTTATCTGCTTCGACCATAATATTGGAAGTTTATGAAGAATTTACACGGAAATTTAGGGGTAAAATTTAACGTCAAGAAAATAAGCGAATATTTTATAGTCGGTTTTTCTTTTATTGTAACATTAAATATAACCGAACTAAGGTTGATGGTGCTTCGATCGAAGCATTCTTTGACTGGCGTTTCGCTCAGTCTAGTCAATATAATCACTAGCATTTCTTGCAGTAGCTGCGCGTTACGTGCGTAAAGGTCTTTACCCCGAAAAAAAAAATCAATTCGGATCGACGAGCGCATTATATAATAACAAGTTTTTTCACTCGAAAAAATTACTTTCGAAACTAATTTAAGTTGCGATGAGGGTAAGATTGCAAGGAGGGGGAGTGGCGAGATCATCTTCCCACGTCACATAACGTCTGCAGCTACCACCTCCTTTATAACCTCCGCCTCTTCCGCCCTTTCCCCCCCATCATAACGCCCCCACCTCTTCCATCCACCAATAACTTCATCCGGAGACGGTGGTTTCAAAACGTGCTTTTCAAGTGAGAGTCACGGAGCCGGCGGATCTTCCCTAATTGAGCCCTAGAGGAGATAAAAAGAGAGCAGATGTTACGCCTCCTTTTCTCTTTCTCCCCTTCTGGCCTCTCCCGAGGGCCCCCCTACGTCTCAAGACTAAACACGCAGGGCGAAGGGACTTTTAATCCCCCCCCCCTCACGTCTCTCTCTCTCTCTCCTCCGGTCTTTCATTGAAGAATTCCGGCACTTGGCCCCAGAAATGGAAGATTACCCCGTCACTTGAGCATCGACGACAGAAAATATGAGGCCTGTTTAGAGAACTACGCGTGTCGCGATTAATAAGATCGTGGATGTAGGCGCCGTGCGTTGCATAAAGCTGTTTTTTTTTAGTCACGCCGTAACGGTCACGGGATGAATATTTCAAGCAAATTACGTCTCAAGACTGGAGATTTATAGGGACGTGTGAGTTTGCGTCATTCGCATTCCATAAGCTGTGACGGGTAGGGAAAGTGATTAAGAAGCTAAGTTTGTTTTTGAAAATATAAGGCAAATTAAATCAAATTTGTTACGTAATTTTCAACTATTTATTTTAACCGGTTTTAAAGTACAGTCTGCATCGTGAGGCCTTTTTTTCTTTGGTTATCTATATGTTGTTTAAAATGTAAGGCATATGATGGAAGTTACTGCTATAGACTTGAAAGGAGTGGTAATCACATGGGATATTCTGCTAGCAATAAGTCATCCTTAGTGGTTTTATCTGAAAATTATACCTAATTACGTCCATTATAAATATTATCCCTAATTTAAACTCCTCGGCCAAACAGGTTTTAGTTTGGAATTTGTTGCTTCAAAATTAATTAACGTCCGGATTTCGGTATTTTTGAGTCGTAATTACATGCGATGAAGATCAAGATACCACAGGTTCATCTTAATTCCCTTTTCTGCTAATGATATACTAATTCCGGCGACGCAACCTGTCAAAAATTGAGCCAACACCAACCCAGAGAATTTAAAGAAATTATTTATTATTATTAAAGAATTAACCTTGCGTAAAACATGCCTAACCTGCTCGAAATATCCGCCCTGTTTAGGCCACTCGGTAAGCGCTGGGTAAGAAAAAATTCTGCTCTTGAATTTCCAGCCGAGAAGCCTATTATTATATATTTAAATCTCACCGATCCCGTATTTTAAACCGTTTTCCGTCGTTATTTACGGTTTCACCTTCTGCCGTGTACGTTTTTTTTCTCTCGTTTGGGTCCTCTTTCTCGATTGGGTCCTCTTTTTCGGCCGCTCGGTAGGATATGGCCTTCTTAGTGGGCCAGGGACGCCTACTTTTACTCTCAACGTCAGAACCGAAAGAATGAGCCGTATGGATCTCTTTCTCTTTTTCTCTCCTCTCTTTCCCTCTCTCGCTCTCCCTTCTCTTTCTCCCTTATCCCTCTCCCTTCTCTCTCCCTTCTCTCTCTATCCCCTATCTCTTTCTCGCCTCCAGAAATAACTCGAGACATGTTCTACACTCGTGGAATTGAACGTCTAATTTCTAATCGGTCAGCAATCCGACGTCTTTATCGCTCGTGCAATTAAACGTTTATTTTTTTTTCTTTTCTCGATTTGGAAGGTTTTGCGGAAAAAAACGTTCGAAGTGTTTATTCCAGCTTACAAGTGTGTCGCGGTTTTCTCTTTCTCGCAATATATATTCCAGGCTGCGGGGTGAGGAAAACATGCCCAAGTGTGTTAAGTGGAAGGGTAAAGATTAGAGAGGAATTTCATTTGCAGAAGACGTTAAAATTCCTCCTGAAAAATTACTGCGAGTGGACTGGCTTCTTTACCCGTGGCGGTAATCGTCCGAGTTACGTAATAGTTCCTATTAAAACTGGATGAATTAGCAAGTTTCTTTGTCGACGGCGTTTATTTCCCAAGTTGTTCCAATGTGCTCGAGCTCACCCTCATTCTAAATTGTTTTTTCGCGGTTGTAAATTCTTGTGAAAATTTTCTTTGTAGAGTTCTATTTTTTTATATCTAAGTAATGTTTGTGCTAAAGTTTAACTAAAGGTGCACAATATTTATGCCTAGAAAACCTCTCGTTTTTATAGCGAAAATCGTAACTTCTATTTTTTTATATCTAAGTAATGTTTGTGCTAAAGTTTAACTAAAGGTGCACAATATTTATGCCTAGAAAACCTCTCGTTTTTATAGCGAAAATCGTAACTTCGTATGGTTATAAGGGAATTTATTTTTACGGAGGAAATTGACGGATATCGAATTCTCATGGAGTTGATTGAATGGATTAATTATTTTAAGATACTGATTTGGGAGAAATTCGTAAAAATTTAGCATTGAAAGCTACCTATTTTTACATTTTTTTAAGTCTGTCATATTTAAACTCGAAAATATTCTTAGGTGCCCTGTATAAGGTCGTCTAATGAAGTAATTCAATCCTAAATTATTAAGTCGGAGTCAACAGACAGAAGATGATCCCGAAACTACCACGATGAAGCTTGACTGATTACATTTTCTTCACATCTAAAGAGTCCGCAATTTAAAACACCTTTCCCTCTGAAATGCGCTCGTTTAACCGGGTAATTTTTTTTATCGCAGCACGAACCGTAGCGTCCACATCTCTTTAGTTTAAAAAAAAACGTGATTGTCAGGATGGCCTGCGTGCGCTTGCGTCTTCTTCTATCTCGAAAAGAACGTGACGAAGCCATTATCCGCCTGCGTGAGTTTTTGGCTCACGGATGTGTGGTACAGAGGCAGAGATCGTGAGGGAACTTCTCTTGCGTCCTCCTCTGTTTGCATTTACGCCCCCGGGGTAGTATTTGTGTGTTTCTGCCTCCTCGCGTGTCGTAATTTCCCCGTGCCTTCATTTGTCTCCGGCCATAGGAGAGCCGAGGGGGAGGTTAAGGGGGTCTTTTGAAGTACCCTGCCAAAGTAGTTCCATTTACAAAAACGTCATCCGTACAAACTTCTCTAATATAGCTGTGAAGCGGTATTTTTTTCGTTTTTAATTCGCGATTTCATATGAAATGCATGGACTTGTCTCAATGGTTCGAGTGTCTGCTACAAAGAAATCTCTATATACTCTTTGGAGCTCGCGTGAGGATTAGGCGTAGGATGTTAATGTTTCATTTTAATCGAGCGAAACATCCTCATTTAGCCATTACCTAATATTTGCTTTCACAAGGTGTTTTGCTTAGCATTAGAGAGATTTAAGGTGGTGACTTTGAACGTGACTTTGTAAAGTGTACATGGTTGTTTTGTCCCCTTTCCCTTTCCTTTTGCAATCTCTTAAGAACGTACCATGTTAATAAAGGTTGAAAAGTCTGAAAATGATTCCTGCTTACAACTGTTTGTCTATGTTTGGTAAAGAGTGTTATTATTAGGTATTTATAATTCATTGATTATTTTAGTAATTTATTTCCCTAGCGATTTCGAGCCCAAAACTGACATTTAAAAAAAATAATTCTTTATATCTGACCTCTTTCGCAATAAAGTTCACGTGGCTCTGTCGCGTTTATCATGCCATATATAATATAATCTCTCCAATAAAACTTTAATAATGCCATTACCCCTGTCTCTTCTCAAAAAAAAAAAGTTTTAATACATCAAACGTGTGAAAAGACCCAAAAATAAAGCTTACCTAACTCCTTTTTCTTTTTTTTTCCTCAGGTGAGTCAGAGTCTTCATCGGTCCGTGTGGGATCCGTTAGCTGTTTGCTGTTATCTAGGTCAGTGGTTCCGTCTCGTCTCTTCGTTTTTCCAGCAAGAGATTTCTCCCTCTCTCTCTCTCTCTTTCTACTGCGTTTTTGATTCTCTTCCGTCACTTTGATGAGGGTTCCCCATCCTCTACTCAACACACGCCTCTTCCAATCCATTCCTCTTATCTTTTCTCACTTCCTAGCAGTATTTCGTTTCCCTTATTTTGGCCTCACTCTCCCTCCCTCCCTCCCTCCCTCCCTCTCTTGCCCGTATCCTCGCCCTTGTTTCCATTTTCGTCACTTTCTCTCTACTCTCTCGTTTCCCCTCTCCCCGTACCCTCTCATAGTCCTGTGCTGTATCGCATTCTTTATTCATTATTCTCCCCGTGTTCATTTTTTTCCATTTGATTTCTCCCGGCTTAATTTAGTTTCCAACCCCTTTCTATGTATTTAGAATTGAATTATCGAGCTAACCTTGGGGCACGTAGAGTAATCTTTTTGGATTTTTGCTAAAGACGTCTTCTTTGTAGTTTGAATGCTTATCTAGTTCACTCTGGAGTTTTATGGCCACAGGGGTTAACTTGATCATTTATTTTCTCCTTCGTTCTCGATTTCAGTTTCTTTATGCCTTCTCCTTGTTTTTATCTCATTTCCATTTCTTTTGCCCTCTCATTATCTCAATTTCTTTCCGATATGAGCTCTATTTTTCTCTCTCATCTCAATGTTAATACGTTCTAATACACCTCCGTCCTCGGTTTAACTCGTTTAAACCCTTTCAAACTCTCTCTCTATTTCTCTTTTCTGGTTCCTATTTATCCTCTCTCGCTTGCGCAAAGCAAGCATTTATCCCTTCCTCTATTTCCCCCCTGTAAACCTCCATTACACTTTTTCTTAACCTCCCTCTTGCTTGTTTTATTTATCTAAACGTCCTCATTACCATTCCTCTTCTCTCTCCCTTTCCTCTCCCTCATTCTTGTTATATCCGCGTCTCCTATTTTTTTTGTCTCCCCTCTTCGTCTTACGTATCTCTCTCTCTCTCTGTCTCCCTTTTCCTTCCTTAATCCTAATCCCCTTACTTAGTCTCTCGCTGGACCAAAACAAAGTACCCGCCTCGCCGCTGAATATTCATTCTCCTGACCCAGCCTGACCTGGCCTTTCTTCTCGTGCATTCGAGTGGTGACAAGGACTAAAACCCTACGTGCCGGTCGCTTCTGTAGCAGGAACGGGGGAGGGTAGTCGATCTCGTCTTATACCTGGTAGCGATCCATTTCAGGTCAACGAAGGAAGTTTGGGGACGTTTCTTGTATTTGCGTTTTTAAGTTTGATTTTTTTTTTACGGTCGCCATCCCATTATGATGGATTTTTTTTCATTAGTATGCTACAGGATGTGCGGCGATTTTAAGGGATTAGTTTGAATATTTCATTTCGGACGGTTTGTAAAATATCCGTCGTAAGGAATGTTTGCTCTTGCTCTCGAAATATGTTTATTTCTGTAACTATTGTACCGTCGCATTAATGATAATATTATATCATCAGATCTCGTTGCTCTTTTCCGTAGTTTTTAACCGTGAATTTATGCTCTTTATGGCAATTTCATTGGTTCTACTTTTTCATATCCCAAGCTTGAAAATGTTACTGGAGTCAACTGACAAGTAGTACATTGGCCGCAGAGTTAAAGCAAAGTTATGCAAATATATGATTCAGGTTCTAGACGCTGATAATGGATTGCAGCTGCGTTTTAGGCTAGATCCTAATCGGGGATATCCCGATAACAGATTTAAACAGATACACGAGCAGTGTTTACATATACAATACGTGATTCTATTCGTGATCTCGTCCATTCTTCCATGTGGTTTTATATGTGGATTTATCTTACGGAAATAAACTTTATTAGCGAGCGTCCTTAGCGTTTTAACGTTAAAGTCACATTTTTGCCGGATATAGTTCCGTTTTCGTTCCATTTTTTCCTCTAATACAATTTTTTACTTTGAGGTTTTCACCTTTTTCATTCCTGCCCTGATTGATGAAAGCGTTATCCGCTTGATGCTTATTAATATTCAACGAATATCGTATTTCTACGGTTTGTTTACAGTTCCCACCAAAGAAATTCCTCTTAAGCTCCATTTTATTATTCATGGAAGATTATCAAAGATGTACGTTTAGGTAGTGGGACTTGAGAAAAAGAACGTTCCTGATGACGCTAAAAGAATAACATTAGCATATTATTCTTTAATTTGACCAAATCACCGTATATCATGTATAGAGATAACGCAACCGTGAAAGAAAACTCAAATAATAAAGAAATAATAATAGCAGAGTTGCTTGCATATTCTAAGAATTAATGTAGTTGAGAGCCTAGTTTAATTTTATCAAGGGTTAGAAATAATTATACGTATATTACCCGAGAATAGTTATGTAAGGGAATGTTTATGGTAATCGTGGTTTCTGCTTAAAACTCAATAATAATAATAATATTCACTTTTTACGTATTTATGACTAGCTAGCGTTTCCTTAACTCTTCTTTGTACGACTTTTAAGGGGGAATGTTACGCGTCGCAAATAATATAAAGTTTTTATGCAAATGATTGACTGTAGTTATAAATGCATTGCAATCTTGATTACACGAGTGTTTTACAGGGTAACGCATAGATTCCATTCAAGTTTTAAAAGAAAATTGCGTCTGAAAGCGAACAGAAGGAAGTCCTTGAGATGGTATATATATCAGAATCCGCCTTAATCACCGAACGAATTTGCATTATTTTCCGCGGTTAAAATTGCGATAACGTTACGGATAAGTATATTATTCCTTCCGTCGGCACATGCGGCACAAGTGCGCTTACACGATGGTCTCGCAGTCAAGTGTCAAGGAGTCAGTCCGCACCAGTGGGCAGCTCCGGAGAATTTTCAACCCTTCCCGGGTGCCTCGCTCTCCCAAGTGTGAAGGACACTAATGTCGTCGGGCTCCTCCCCTCTCTCTCTCCTTTTTTTCTCTCTCCCTTCCTCTTTCGCCGTCTCGACTCCCTCCGCCTCGTCAAACCTCAGAAGCAAACTTCCATCGCCCTTGCATAGCCTCCATTACCTCCATCAATAGTAGAGAGACCCGGGGAACGGTGAGTATTCGCCAAGGACATAACGATGCATTAAAACGGTCGTATAAACTCGCTGTGACCGCGGATTATCGCCTCATCTATCTTGACGCGTGCATCTAACGCCGCACGAGGAACCATCGGGATTTATTTCCAACCCTCACGTCCTCTAATTTCTGCTTAGGGTTTTACTTTTTATTGAGCGATATCAGGGGAGGAAGGGTGTGCGTGTCCCAGGCACGAGGATCTATTCCAGGCCAAGGATTACGAAAGGAGATTATTTGAAGTGGGGTTGTGCGGTGTCCTTGACTTCAACCGTTATGCCGTCTGTCTGACTCTCTCGTTCGGATCGGTTAATTTTTCTTTCCGCTCGACGCCTACCGCCTCCCTAATCCCAATCTAGGATGGGGAGGAGTTTTTTTCTCTTTGAGCCCTTATCTGAGCGTTGATAGGCTCGATCTGTGGAAGGACGTTTACGAAGAAAAACACCTGCGAAATATTGTAAGAATGCACGGACGTCTGTGTATGGTTTTATAGCATCGGGAGATCTTTATCGTCCGGAATTAATATTTCCGGCGATTCTCATCATCTCCGCCGTTTAGAAGCTCTTATAACTGTATAAAGTGATAGGGGTAAGAGATTTCGTGGTCGTGAAGGCACGGATTGTTGGCAGCCGACAACGTTTCGTGATTTTTCTCCACGACGTGTTATTCTGTGCGGATTGGGCGTTGATGTCACGGTGTCTTGTCCTCGACATTGCTCCTCATAAATGTGGAATTTCATCGGTGAATGGTTAAATGAACTGGAAGGAGAATGAAATATGTACGTCGTATGATTGTGTTCGTTGAGCTATGCAACGGTCTCGGCGAATAAAGAAATCTCTGCAAATGTCAGCTCTGTAGTTCTTCTTGCAAATACGGTATTTTTTTTCACGTATCACCGGTGTACGTATGTGTATTTACATTGAAAAATCCGATACGCCTCTCTTACGAGGAGTTTTATGTAATAGTTTCGAATTTTGTCTTCTTGCTGCAGGGAGGCAAATGACAGAATTCATCGGTAGTGACGGTTAATACTATAATATATTGAACCGTCACGTATTGTATTATAATAGATTCGATGAATTCAGAATCTTATTTTTATTTTTTAAAAGAACTTTTTAAAATTAATTTGCTTTCAGAATCAAACCCTTGATACATCGAAGTCCTATAATTCGAATTTTTTATGACTTGGCGAAAATATATCTAACCCTCAGTATACATACGCGTTAAAAATCTTGTTAACCATCTTAACCGCTATTTAGTTTGGATTCTAAGTGTGCGTATACACAATTACGGTTACTACGGCGCAAATGTTAACGTAACTCAAAATTATTCTTTTATTTTGGCGAACATTTAGATGTAATATATAAATATCGTTGAAGAGTCCTATTCATAACTCATTTTCCGTATTTCGTTAATATTAATCACCGGTATATCTCCTCTCTGTCTGCTAAGTTACATACTTGACATAGTACGACGGTCCGTAACCCAAATCAAAGTCTTCCCGATCCATCTTAGTTTATTGAGGGTTCTTTAGAACGATCTACGCTTTCATCGTCTTGACTTTTTAAACCGGGTACTGAACTAAAGTTAAAGGTTAAAAAAAAAAGAAGAAAATTGCATTATTCATTATCCGTTTGATGTAGAAGTATGCGGGATTTTTATTCCGTCCTTTTTCCCCGACCATTAACTCTCTTATTTCATTCATCATCCCCCTCCTCCAACTCTCCGTACGTCTATCACCGAGCAACTCTTGTTTTGACTTTGAGAGACTTTTCTTAGCCGACTGGGCTCCTTCAAGTTTTTCTTCTCCGCCCATCATCACCCCTTATTTCCTCCCGTGTGCATCTCTTCTTTCTTTCCCATTCCTCTTCTCTCTCTCTCTCTTCCTGTTCTCTTTCCCTCCATTTTCTTCCCTTTCCCTCCATTTTCTTCCCTCCTTTTCTCTCTCTCTCTCTCTCCCGTCTAAGAGTCGAGTCTGCCATCGTGGCAGGCAGCGCAAAAAGTAATTAGTTCCCAGACGATCCTTGTAGGTAATGAATATCATTAAAGCTTCCACGGATGCTAGCTCGGAGCAAAGTTTCGCGGATAGATGACAGTGTTGCCGTTTTAGAAGCTCTCTCTCTCTGCAGAGATGTGGAATTTTTTTTTTTTGGTGCCGCAAGTGCTCAGTGTTAACTCCCGAGTGTATTTTTTATTCTCTCCTTCCTCCCGTCCGCTGTGGTGGAAAGGGTGGGGAGAAAATAATAATATTTCGCGTAGCTAATAGAGTAAAGTTGGGGGTTATAACTGTGGGAGGTTTTTTTCCTAATTGATTAATGTCGTCAAAAGAGTTTTGAATTTGCTCGTCACCTGTTAAGCTAGTGGAAATGCGTGGTTGGTGTTCGAAAATGCTGTTAAATACGAGGAAAGAATGGGATTGAAAATTTTGCTCAAATATCTCTGGTTGAATTTGGTTGAGGTGATTTTTTGTTGTGTTTTTTATGTGTCTGTGTTCTTTTTTTTCGGTTTCTGTGATTAAAGAAGTCTAGTTTTTTGTTGCGTATTTTAATAAGTTAACCTTTGATAAGTGAATATTTCTTGCACAGAATTCTGTTACAGTTTTAATTCAGTGATGCAAAATGTTTTAGATATATATGATATTTTTTCTGATCTTTTATGATTTCGTATTAAACGAAGATGCGTATCATTCACACGGAAAAAGATTTTGCGCAAACCGTTTATTTTTGGAGATTAAGAAATATTTTGAGGGATAATTTTGTTGCATTTATCATCAGCAAAAGTCAAACTTTGAAGTTTTTAAAATAATATTTTAACTGCTTTGAATCACGTAGACATTTTATGCATTTTAAATTAAGGTATCGTTTAAGCATTTAAAATTAATGCATCTTTTTCATGCATGCATAGATGAAATAACGTTGATGATTTATAACGATAATAAATTATGCCGCGTCTATGATGCGTTGCCTGCAGTATATTCCGCAAAGTAATATTAACCTTCAATAATAGCTTGTTTAGCCGATTGTTTTGTACAAAGCGTATCTCTCATAACGCGCGACCGGTTTTGACAATGCACCGGGCGGAATGCAATCCACCGAATCCAATCCAGGTAACGACGGCCTTGCGTTTATATTTCAGCCGCGGGAGTCGCAAAATACTCTTGTATCCTCGAGGGTGTCATGGTAACAGGAGCGATGCGAGCGGAAAGCATAGCGAGTCGCACGTACTTTTAGGCTTCAGAGTCGAAGGGAAGTAGTAACAGTATCTCTTTCGAATTTGGTGTCCTGCGTCGCATTAATGTGTCAGTTGGCGGTTTTCTATCGAACGGGAAGCTCGGATGGCATTGGCTAATCGGAAGAGTTAACGGGTGTGGATGGGACCGCCGCGCACTAAGCCCCCACTCCACACGTATACCTCTCTCTCTCTCTCTCCCACCTCACGATTTCCCTCTCCTCTCTCTCTCTCTCCCTCCCATTTCCTCTCTTTTCAGATAACGTCATTCGTTTTTGCGATCCTGTAATGGGTTTGGCTCGTCGGCGTAATTTGTAGTGGTTCTATGTCGCTCAGTTACTGCTACCCCATGCTACGGTGTTGTTTTTCATGCATGGAATTGGGCTTTCTCTGTAAGGAATTAGTATGCCTTTGGCATTTTGGATGTTTATTGAGGATTAGGGAGATACGCGATAATAAGAGGTTTTATGGGTTTCGATGCTTGATTTTGATTTTTTTTTCTCCTTCGTGTTCGCGACGGTGGTAGCACACTTGTACAAATGATTATCGCATTAATGATAACTAGGGATTTTGATTTATCTTTGTTTTTAATTCGTGTAATACAAGAGGTTCGTTTTTAGTGTTTTATTTTTCTAAACAATCCGATAATTCGTTCGATTTGTCCGTCTGCCTGTCCGACGAGCTAACTCCTGAATGAAAGTAAATAAAGGCTTCGTTTTTTCGACAATCGATTCAATATTCTGTCTCATTGTGCAAGTTTGCTTGTGGAGGTTCTAGTTACCAGCAAATTTCTTTTTTTCGATAAACTTCTTTTATATTATTCTTAATTGTATCAAATTATTTGATATTATATTAATTTAGGCTTGTCATACTAGTGAACATATATTTTAACAATCTGTATTAACAAGTCGTTTTTGATAAAACCGCTATTTACTGTCTGTTTCATCGGTTCTTTTCTTACTTGTTTATATTTCTAGCCAAACATCCAACGCCGACAAAAACACTGCCGCTTGTATAATTTCTTCCATTATACGTTAGCCTTTTTGAAAATATTAATATATAGTGCTTACTTATCTCGGGGTACAAGTTGAAAAGGGACGAGTTTGTTAAAATAATAATGTATAGAGATCGTTTGTTTTAATTCGCAAAACCGACAATTAGTCTACACTTGATAGGAAACGTCAGTAATATTGCCTGATACTTTAATTTTCGTATCACGGCAGGTAATTTACAAACAAGTCTCTTTGATTAGGAGGAAAAAAACAAAAGGCGAACTACAGAGATAGAACTGCAGTTCAACGCTTAGAAACATAAAGCGAAAAATACCGTCTTCGATTAATAGAGAATTCGAGCCGTAGGAGCTCTGATGCGCTTTCTTATCTGGAAAACGTAGAAGACTCGAAACAAAGGGAGAGAAAGAGAGAGAGGTTTTTAAATTACGTAACCCGAGTATTTTTTTCCGCCACGAAAGACTTTTAAAAACACACACTCGCTCCCCCTTTTGTACTCGGAGGCAATTAGAGGGTGCGATCTCCTCCTCCGTTTTATTTCTTTTCGGATCCGAACCTGAGAAGAAACCTCGCCAAAGGATTCTTTCAAGCCCGAGACGTATGGCCACGTGGTGTACTTAACAAGTGGTCCTTTGGAAGGGGGGAGAGGGGAGGGGGGTAGATGGCGTGCGTATGTGCGCGCGAGAGAGATGGAGGGAGGTGTCACCGGGGTATGTGATGTGCATGGCTGAATGCCCCTCTCCCCTTCCTTCCCTCCGTTCTGTCTCTCGGATAGTAGTGAGGAGGCTCCAAAGGCATGTTCATTCCATTCGAGATCAGGAGAGGGAAACTGGTGGATGACGGGAAGGGAATGTGTCGCGGAACGCTTTCGTCCTTGTCCCTCCGTGCATCTCCTACTCCTTTTTCCTTCCCTCTTTCCCCCTCGCCATTCCACTTCTCTTCTGTCTCTTCCTTTTCATCTTCCTATTCCCGTCAAGAAAAGTTTTTTTTTTCAAGTGGGGGAAACGGAGTAGTGCTCGTGATGGCCGGGACGAGGCGCTAGCGTCGCCCGACGGAGCTCCCATCTCTTTTCTTCTCATCTCCCTCCCCATACCGCCGCTCCGTCTCTCTTCCTTTCTCCCCCCCACCTCCTTGCTCCTCCGCATTCTTGCGCACGCGCATTATTGTACGCTCCGCAGAATGTGACCCTCTGTATGGGTCTCGTAGTGCGGATAAGTGGGGCGACCATATGTTAGTCGCCCAAGAGTCGTCTAGTTGGAAATTTTGTCCGCTATTGTCAACGTACACGTTGGACTTCATGCGTCCTATTAGTGTTTTGGCGAAAGGGCGCGTAGTTTTGAGGGATATTCCGATTCATTAACTTATGCATTGAGATGAGTTCACGGATATGGCTAATGCCTCGCTTAAAAGCTGAAATTTCGTTGTCTAATCCAATATTTTGTATCATGAAATTGTTTAATCGGCTGAACTCTCTGTTTTCAATGTTTATTATTAACTGAATCATGAAATTATCCAATCGAATGAACTTAATATATTTGCAGCTTTTAACTAAATATTAATTATACAGCTGCATCGCATTTTATAATGTATTAAATATTCCAATATACCTACTTCATAAAATATTTGCAAGTTTGACATATATGAACATTTTTCTGAGATTAATCGTATATTTAACACAAGGATATTCAAATATTTGCCCAATAAGACAGTCGTTTGAAAAAAATACATTCGGAAAATGACATCGTTGACACCATCGATAAAATACAGAACGCGATATCGAAAAGGTTCTAACCCGTTCCCCTATGATCTAAACACATCTCTGCAAGGTCAGATTGTGTCGTTTTCTGTAATCGTCGAGCGAAGAGTTTTTATAAGGATAAAAACTTGGTGGATATAACGATCGATAAATTTTATGCGCGCTTTGACATTCCAAACGCTCTGTTGGCTGGTAAAAGAAGAAAAAAAAACTGGAGCAGAATAGAGGGAAAATCACACCGCTCTAGATTGGTGGTGGGAAAAATCGTTAGTGAAGAAGAGAGGGAGAGAGGGTAGAAAGAGAGGAGGAGGAGGAGGTTGGGAGGTCTGGCGTGATCTCGGTACGCCTCGATAAGTAAAAGCCCTCTTCCATCTTGAAGGTAGGGAAAAGAGAGAGGGGGAGGGGGGAGAGATTCTCTACCTTACCCTTCTTCATGCCCTTCTTTTCCTATGCCCTTTGGCGATCCTAACCTTCCTCCTCACTCCCCCATCCTCTCACTCCTCCTACTCCGCTACGCTCTCTTAAGGGAGCTCTTGGTGATCAATTAGTCGTTATGCCTTGCGATGGTGGCGCCTCCAAGTCGTCTCCCTTGTTATTCATTGCGCTCGTTAAGGGTGGGCGGTCGTGGTTCATTAATCAGTGGGATCATGGGAGGGAGGGGGAGGAGTGGGAGGGCTTGGAACGAGTGGGTCTCTCTTTTCGTGTGATCTACTTGCTTGATCTGCGATAGAGGCCTCTCCTACTGCCCCCTTCCTACGATGTTTTTCTTTCTCTTGCGTTATTACTCCCAACGTTTAAGTTCAGTTTGTCTTTTTAATTGCTTTTTTTTGTGGGAATGGAGGGTTATCTTGGAGCGTACGTGTTCCAACCATGGATGTAGTGGTTGGTTTTACCCGTTCTTTGTTGAAAGTTAAACATTCTGTTAGGGAGAGTGGGTGTATTTTATCATTAGTCATCAGAGTGGTTTTCTGTATGTCATATTTCACGTTTAACATATAGTATAACATGTATTTATTTATAAACAAATAGGATGAGTTAGTATATGGAAATTCTACTCCTTAAATTGCAAACCAATGCACTGATTTTACTAAATGTTCTTGCGTTTCGAAATACCACAGCTTCTTTCATATTTATCAAAGTTTGTTTTGGTAAAGGAAAGTTAAATAAGAAATTTCAGCAAACACTATATGCTTCCAAGTTTTTTTCCCAGTTGATTTATTGTACCAATTGACTGAAAGGTGGACACACTAAGCGAATTCTGAAACTTATAATTCATACACGTTAGTGGATGATAAACAAGCGTCTCAAAACTGTTGTTTGCCGTTTTCGTCATTTTTCTTCAAATTCCACATTATTATTCAGATGCTTACCTCAATCAATCTTTTTTATTGCTAGCCGAACAGATTTCCCGTTTCTACCACCCAATTTACCGGAAGATTAATAGAACGTTTGCGATAAATCAATCATAAATGGGGGGGGGGGGGTGGAGGAGGAGGAATTGCCGATAGGTACCCCGCCTTCGCGAAACATTAAAAAAATACGCGATGACCATTCAAATCTAACGCGGAATAGAAATTCCGTAATAAAGGAGCGGGGGGGAGAAAAAGAAGCATTGGCCAAAGTAGCGCCCTTTACTCGACGCTCTCAAATGGCCCTTGGGCCCTCGGAGGGAGAGAAGAAGAGATTTAGTATGCGGAGCGTTGAAGGAAAGGATTCGGGAGGCATCGGGGAGGCCTTAATGCAAAAAAATCGTTCTTCTCTTCTGCTCCCAACTGCCTCACTCCTACCCCTCCGGCAGAACCTTCTCACTCCCTTCTCTCCCTCCGTCCTCCTCTCTCCCTCTCCCTGCTTTGGAAGCGCCAGGAATCCCACCATCTTAACCCCTATGCCCCCAACTCCTAACCCTGCCCCGTCCCTCTTACCCTTCTCCATCACCGTACCCTCGTTCCTCTTAATCTCCCGTCCCACTCCCCGTTGACCCCTCGCTGCTCCCTCCTCCTTCCTCGGCCCAAACTCCCTTCTTTATCGCCTCCCCTCCCCTCCCCCCCTTCCCAATCCTCCCATCCGTCCTACTCCAATTCCACCCCTGAAAACTCCTTTCCTTTCTGCGAATTCTCTTTTTTCCCTTTTTATCCCCTCCTTCCCGGTCTTCGTGACTTTCTTTCTGTCTCCACCCCATTCTCCTTCCTTCCTCTCTCTCTCTCTCTCACCGGAGAACTTTTTCCCTAATGTCATTCATCCCTTTCGTTTCAGAAGAAGCCGACGACTCGCATCTTTCAGAAGGGACGTGGGTGGGTTGAGAGGGTTGAGTTGGGTCGGTGGCTTTAGTCGGGAGGGTGGTTGAAGGGGTGGGGACTCGGTGCACAGAGTAGCACGGGCCACTCAATCACCGGAGGATCGTGCCGTCTCGCATCGAATACCTTTCACCGCGGGGTTCCCTCCCCGCCCATAATGATGCATGAAAAGCATCGCAACTAGGGAGGTTGCTTGCATGGCGTGATCGCTTATGCCATTTGATATCAACTGAAAGTGCAGGGTAGTTTTGTTTCCGATTTTTTTTATTTTTCTCCGTCTGTCGCTCCCTCTTAAGAAGATCGTGACTGCTCTAGGAGGAGTAGGATCTTCGCGAAATTTTGCGGTCGCATTTATCTTCATGTGAATAGTTTTTATCGTTGTTTAGTTCGTAAATTGGCGTCGTAAAGCTGCAGTCCGTATCTAAGTGAAGTTTCCCGATGAAACAATTATATTTTATTCTATTTGAGTGAGGTTTTGTGTCGACCGATGAATTAGACGGCAACTTTTTCTAAAGGTCAAAAACGTGAACAGAAGTTATAATCCGCGGTTTTTAGTGGTTACTTCCGAACTCTGGTATTTTAATTGCGGCTCAATAAAAAGAATTCGAAAGATTTAAATATCTTAGGTCAGGGATAGAGTGATGTCATGTGTTAACTTTCACATTTGGGTTTCTTTCAAAATGTACGTCTGAATGTTAATTCCTCGTGTACTTATTGCATTGAAATTTTTACTAATCTATATATAAGGACTACAAAGGTTACATTTTTTGTGTATATGATCGGTTATGACATTCTTTAAATTGCATATAAAACGTGCTTAAGATATACATTTTAAATATGAAAATTCTAGTTCTCTGCAAACAGATTTTTTTGGTATTCGACATACATCCAGGGCCGGCGTGATTATTTGCGGGGCCTATTTATGTATGTATACATACCAGGTGGCGCAAAAAATGACTTTTTTGTTGTGAAATTTTTGTTTAAGATAGCCCTCCATTCGGCCTCTCCGTCCTGAATGTATTATTATGTTCTTTTTTTAAAAAATGTCTAAATCTCAATACATGAGAATTGAGTCTTGTGCGGGACCCGTAATAAAGCGCGGGACCCTGTTCTGGGGAACCGACTGCACATGCCTTACGCCGGCCCTGCATATATCTATAGATATTATGCTATATTACGCCTTACTTAATATTACTTTCGGTTCACATGACACTGTAGCGTCCACCGCCGCAATATTAGGTCTCCGTTACTTGGTAACCACTGTAATCTTGCATTAAAATCGACTAATAAACATTATTAATCTAGAAAGACGAAAAGTTGCAAATTAATGCAGCATCTAGTGTGCTGTAGACTAAAACTAATGATACTGTTGGAATATTAATGTGTGCCGACTGATTTTAAAACTTACCTAAAATGCAATGACCACTTGAAAGCAGACATTATTTCTCACTTTCTGCTAACGATAAATCATAACAACGGGCATAGGTTTTTGCCATATAGAGGAAAAGATACCGATTTATGATCCGTAACTACCGTATCATGCTGACGGGCTGAATAATTTTGGCTTCTTTCGTTTTAATGAGGAGATTTGTTATGAGGAAACCTGCACTTGAAATTACGGGTTAGATACTACTTCGGGCGTTTCCATTTTTTTGGCGTTTTAACGAGAATATCATCTTATTTACGGCCATTTGCTTTGAAAATGAGAATCTCCGAACCTGTTATAACTCAATTTTTTGTCGATTTAGATGTTTTCCTCCCAGCCACTTTCATTTTCATTCTTTCCTGGTTTTCGATGCGCTCACTTTGGCCATAAATATTTTCGAGAATCAATCCATTTTCCCCCATAGTGAAGGAAAAGAAATTCAACTTTCTTACTTGGCTCCGCATTTTTTTTAACGAGCCGACGTAAAGCTTAATGTCTTTTATGATTTACGAAGACAATTATCATCCAAGAATTCGTTCGAATTTTATTTTAGTGTTTCGGCAGTAAAGCTGTGATGTCTCTCGGGAACTTCTAATTTTATTAGTTTTGGCCTCTCTTTTAAATAAATCGGAAGAGCGGGGTAATTAACGACCTATTTTTATTTCTCGGTAAAATTTAGTTTCAGGTGTATTTTCAGCTTTCTATACGTAACAAGCTAAATAACGATAGGTCTTGCGAGGGGTAGAAAAGGGATTGCAGACTAAACCAACGGTGGCCGTAAAGCATACACAAGTAAGTTGGTTCCATTTCATACACTGGGGAGGGGGGTCGAACTTCATTTTCCGGCGATAGGTGGTCTACTCGTCCCCCGTGGATTTCGTTAACTCCCCTACGAGGGATCGATATAAACCTTAAAAAGATCGACGACTCGGCAAAACTTAGTCGAGTAATCCGAACCGGCCGTAGGGGGAAAAAAAAATAATGTAATGGCCTCCTTAGGTCCTTTGGGAAAATTTTTCGCCCTAGGACTTTGCAGCTCGGAGTCTGCTCGTTTTGTCGTGGCGAAAGGAACCCAGAAGTTGTGAGAAGGGTAGTAGGAGGAGGAGGAAGAGGAAGGGGGGAGGGAGGGAGGGAGAGGGAGAGAAGAAAGGATCGCCAATCTTAATTCAGCACGTGGGGAGAAATCCCGAAGCGGTGTCTATTTATTTGCACGGGACGGAGTCTGTTGTAATTCAGGTCTACTCGTCTGCGTTCTCATCAGAGGAAGGGCCAATCCTTAATCCCTTTTTCCCATCCTATCTTCCTCTCTCTCTCTCTCTACCCCTTCCCCTTACCTTCGTTACATCACTTCCCCCCCTCTCTCTCTCTCACTCACTCCCCCATCCCTCCCCTGTACCTCGTACCTCCCTTCTCACGTATCTCTCTCTCTCTCACTCTCTGCCATCTTTCCTTGTTTTGTGTCGCATCCCTCTCTCAATTTACTCGTTACCTCCCTCCCTCTCATTCCGTCGTCTGTTCTTTTGGTCTTAACTCCTCTCGAAATCTCTTATTCTCTCTACTCTTCCAGCTCACTATTTTCTTTCCCCTTCTTCGAGCTTGTTTCGCCTTTCCTCCTCTGCATTCCTTTCCTCCCTCCCTCTCTCTCTATATTTCATTCCCTCTCCGTTTTCTATCTCTTTCTCTCCCTTTATCCCTCCCTTGTTCTTTTATGTATCTAGGGTTTTCGCAGGTTTTTTCCCACCCACCCCCCCCTTTCCCTTCGTGGGTGTTTTCCTGCGTGGTCTTTTACTAGGATAGCCAAGTCAGGTCTTTCCTAGGTTTTTACCACAATTACTCTCTTTCTATAGAAATTTTCCGAATTTGTCATTAGGTATTTTGCTTGTATGTTTTTCTATTTTTTAAAAATTTTATGGTTCTTTTCTGTGAAATTATTATTACTATTTTATTCTCAATTGTAATTGTTGACGCAGGGTTAAATGTAATAATGGTCTATATAGTCTCAATTTCGCCCTAGTAAAGTCGTTTGTCTGTCTGTCTTTTCTTCCTCCCTGCCCCCTCTTTCTTTCCTCTTTCCTAAGCTTTTGCTCCTTCCTCCTCCCAACTTAACTCTTTACCTCTAAATCTCCCTGTCTCTCTGTTTCTCCCTCTTTATCCCCTTCTTCCTCTCTCTCTCTCTCTTCCTAATTCCCTGCATCTTCTCTTCCCCTCTTTCTCTCCTTGTATACCTCCTCGTCTCTTGTTTTGCTTTTCCTCTTGCTTCCCTTCGTCCTCCCAGATGCTTCACTTCTCGTAAACTTTTAGATCCTTCTCTCGCACCTTTCTCAACTCCTCCCTCTCTCTCTCTTTTCGTTGGCGCGTTTCCCTCTTTCTATTCCGTCCGATTCTTCCTCCTGTTCGACTAAATTAGGTACATCATCGCCTCCTTCTTCTTTCTCCTAACGCTCTACCGTGTCGTATCCTCTGCTTTTCCTTCTTTAACGATTCTTCGATTTTTCTCTCCCCTTTTGCTTCCTCTCTCCCTCCCTCAGGTACCGTTCCTTCGTTTTCCCGTTAAGAATTTTTATAACATTTTAGGCGCATTCAAAAAATATCGCCCCGTAAAAAAAACGAGTTCCTTCGATACAAAACTGGTGAATTCATAGATGAAATTTTTAAAAATGAAAAATCAGGCGTAATTTTTTAGATCAGAAAGTTAGTTCGTGGCTTTCCACTGAGGACGGCTACTTCTCAGGTCGACTGAAAATTGGCTGCATAGATTGTATGTTATATGACGCCATTGAATAACCCTGGCCCCTTTGCTTTCCAGGTATTTATTTTCCTCTTTTCGCTGTCATTTTATTCTTCTCTTCTACTTTTCATTCTTTTTTCGAATTATTTTCTAGCGTTCCTTTTAATCTTTTTTTCTTCTCCTGTTTTTGTTTACTTCAGTTTCGTTACTTTTTATTCCTTCCTTCCCTCCTTTTATTCCTTATTTCCTATCTCACTATGCGTTTTTCTCTATTTTCCTTTTTATCCCTGTGTCCTTCGATCTTTTTTTCGATTTCCTTCTACTCTTTTCTTGATTTTTCTTTGACCCTTTGCATTCGTCGTTTTCCCTTTTTATCCCATTCCCCTCTCTTTAAATTCCATTTTCTATTTACTCTTTTCATTCTTTCCTCCAACTTCTCTTGTCATCCCTTTCTCCCATTTATTTCGCTCCTCCTCCTCTTAGGTATTTCTTTTTGTTTCGTATGAGCGTTTCTCTTTTTATTTATTTTTCCCTTTCCCCCTTTCACTCGTCTCAATTTCAGAATCTAATTGCTCGTTTCATCGTCACGACGTCCACTTCTTCATCCGCTTCGTTTTTCATTTCAAATTCCTTTCTTCCTCCTTTTTTGCCGTCTCCTCTTCTCCATTCCCTCATCGTTCCTATTCCTTTCTCCTTGCATTCTCAATTTCTTCTCCTTCCACTTCCTGACATTCTTTCTTCACTTCCTCCGGCATTCTTTCCCTCTATCACATCCTTCCCCTTGTCTCTTTGCCCCCTTCTTTCGACTTTCTCCCTCTCCCCTCTTCTTATACCTTCTCCTCTCTCACCCCTTCCTTTTTCTCTGTCTCTCTCTCTCTCGACTCCCAACCCCTCGGCTAACTTCCTTTCCAACGGGTTCTCAAACCAACCTTTCCTCCCTCTCTCTCTCTTCCTCTCTCTCTCTTCCTCTCTCTCTTCCTCTCTCTCTCTTCCTCTCTCTCTTCCTCTCTCTCTTCCTCTCTCTCTTCCTCTCTCTCTCTTTCTTCCTCAAGCCTATGACTCGCCTACCTCGCCCATTCCGCGGGGGTTGGGGCGGGGAAGGGAAGCAAGTCGACCAGCGGGGGATGGGGAGGGAGGATGGGGAGGGAGGGGTGGATGAAAGGGAGGAAGAAGTAAACCCCATCGCGTCCGTCATCTTGAGCTTTCCTATCACGTAGCAATGCGACGGTGAGGCGGCGTTGTGCTGCGGCGACATTCTAGGATGTGGCAGATGTCTTCCTCATGCGGTCCAACCTACCTCCAGGAGGTGGTGTTGGATGTGGGATTATTCCCCTCCTCCCTATCTCTCTCTCTCTCCTCTCTTCTGCTCTACTTTTTTCTCCCCGTTCTACTTGACGCGTTCTCCTCTTTCGTCCTGTCCCGTAATCCTCTTCTTCCTATTTTGATCTCTTCTCCCTTTAACTGTTGTTGTTTTACTTCTGTTGCATTCTTATGCTACTTTTCTGCTGATTGTGTCTCATTTTTCAAACGTTCTTAGCTACCGTTCCTTCTCTAATATGTCTCATCCATCCTGCCATTCTCTCGTTTCTCTTTAACTACCGTATTAGCCCGAATATAAGGCGAGGTTTTTTTCAAAAACTATCTTTCAGGAGAGTGGGGGTCGCCTTATATTCGGGTCCTTAAGTATGAAGAAGTTACTTTTTTGGATTTTCTCATTGGGAAGTCGCCTTATATTCGGGCTAATACACTATTTATGTTCTTATGTTTTCTATTTCATTCGTGTTTTTCGTTATATTCTTTGCTTTCTTTATACGTTTCCATCTTAATTTCTCTTTTCTCTGCCCTCTTCCTTTATCCACCAGCTTCTCCCCATTTGCATTCCTAAATTTACATTATCTCCGTTTCTCCGTCTCCTATTCTTCATCTTCCTTCCTTTTCCTCCATCTCCCGTACTCGCTCCTTTGCTCCTCCGTCCCCTTCTCTTTGCCTCTCCCATTTTCTCACTTTCGCCCTCTTCCTTTCTCCTTCGCTCTCCCATTATTCCTCTCTCGTTCTCCTCCCTCTCCCACTCCCCCATCCCTCCTACTCCATTCCTCCAGGACAGATTCGCCGGTGATTGTCCTTCCTCCCTTGATAAGGTGAGATGGATGGAAACTCCTTAACTCCCTGCCTACCTCTCTCTCTCTGTCTCTCTCCTCCCCCTCTTCCTCTCTCCCTTGGCTCCTCTGGTAAGTGTGATAGAAGGCGGTCAGGATGTGCTGGATTCCGCGGCCATCTTCGCAGGAGTAGCTGATCCTTTCTTTTGGTCAATATGGGAATTAGAATTTACGATCTTGATCGCACAGGTTTTCCGTGGATTTTGTGCGGGGTAATCGGAAAGGATGAAACGGCAATCGGAAGAAGTTTAGCATTGTTTGTTTTCGAAGTGTGATTTAGTTTTTTTTTTGGAAATGGTTTATTTAACCATTTTGAAGCGGTACGAAGAAGTTACATCCTTTATACAAGTATCATATATTTTGGGAGAAATATTTATATACTGTAGTTGCTAGGGAATTTCTGCCGAAAATCCTAGAAATAGCAGTTTTCAGCGCTTTTAAATCTCATACTTACTCTATGCGTACAAAACTCGTGAGAAAATTTATCTTTTAATCCTTCACAGCTCTCAAAGCCATATCAGTTTTTAATTAAGAGTAGCAATTCAAATCTTGGTATATAAAACAATAAGCATCATTAAATTAGTTTTATTCCGAATTTATTATTATAGTTTGTTTTAATGGTTAAAATTTCCCGGCTAATGAGTTTATGAAGTGTCTTTAGGACGAAGAGGAGTTTATTTCTTAACGAAATTATTTGTTTATTCTCCATGAAATGGATTTTCCACTTTTCTAGCCTTACAAACTTTGCGTGGTTCCGACAACGCACCCTGCTGCTTGTATCTCATATCTTTCACTTTTTATCTTTTTAGATTTCCTTTTCGACGTTACTTCAAAGACTTCTTAATTAGGTTTCTGTCATTTCTTTTCCCTTATCAGGCGTTCGGTAACTTTTTATTACTCCACCAAGAAAATTATTCCCTATAATATATGCGGATATAAAAAGTATGTCACCGACCATGAAATTCATGGGGGAATACAAAATTTTCTCTGAAATTGAAAGTTATATTAACCTAATTGTCGAATGTGATTTACGTAAGGTGCTGATATGAATCACACTTTGTTATGGTTTATTAAATACGAGAAATTCATAATTTGGCTATTTTTTAATTAGGTATCCAATTTGTGGCCGTGTACTTAAGCACATGTTGGTAAATAGTCCTACTTCGAACCATCGTCTTTATATTTCAATTTCGGACAAGTATTTTTTCAACTGACTGGTCTACTCTATGTTAAAATAAATATATTTCTCATAAGTATGAGTAAATTTTCATTAAATTATTAAGTAATTATATCTAATCAGTGTATCTTGCTCCGTGTATTCTTCCTATTTTCGACAGTCATGCTTAGTAAGCAAATATTTCGAAAATTCCATTGTCTCAGTATATGCAAATTTAGGATACTTCACGCTCTTAAAAGTCACAGTTTCGTCAAATTATATAATTAAGAGTTGCGTTTTGAAATCAGTTGCGCTATTTTTTGTAACGAATATGCGTAAGGTAACAGTGGAGGAATAATAACCGCGGGAATTGACGTGGTGGGAGTTTCCATTCGAAAATCAGGCAGTAGAAACTTAGGGTTAAAGATAGTGCTTGATATTTCAATGATTCGTAGTTTACCATTATCCCATATTTCTATTCAAATTGATCTTCTTCGAACTACCTTCACCAATTTTTATCGGGCTAGGAACAATGAATTGATTTTTTTCCCCTCGTTTCCCGGCGCGATATTGACGCATGTATTTGTACATCCCTTTCACGGGATATCGTCTCATATCTCGCACCGCTGGATGCAACGAAAAGAAGGCTTTGCGCCCTAACCAACCGTCGACATAGTTTAACGCTCCAGCAAACCCTCCCGATAACGTCTCTCCCGCGATACGACCCGCTCGGTCCTTCGACACCAACAGTTACCCCCTGCAAACGACATGTCGCACATGCCACACTGTCAGCTGTGAAAGTACGGTGTCGGAACTGAGCGGAGTCGGTGTCCAATTTGGCGTGATTCGGTATCGGGGTGGTGCCGAGTCGTGGGTGAGTGGAGACACGAAATGGTGTCGGGACGGCGTGAAAAGAGGGTGGGTGTCGTCGGATCGGCGTGAGTCAAGTTTCTTGCGTAGAGAGAGGAGGAGGGGAGGAGAGTTGGAACCGTTTTGCGAGTACCGGACGATTCTTTGCGTTGTGTAACGGGCTTCAGAAAGGTTAAGGGAAAGCTCCACGCTCTAGTTTTGTTGGCTAGCGGAGGTGGAGGCTAAGGCTGCGGTACAAAAAAAAAGAGTTCTCGCTGCCTGGTAGGGGAGGAGAAGCCCTCTCGACTTAATCATTATGCAACGAAACGTTTTTCGGTGGTGTTGCAAAACGCTCGGTTGTCGTCGTCGAGGGGCGCCTAAAACGCCTCTATAACACGGTTGGTTTCACGTGTTCCCTTCCACAAAAGAAATACTCGATCGCGTTCCTCTTTCTCTCTCTCTCTCTGGATCTCAAACCGCACGTGTCTAATGTCTCCTCCCGTCTGAAGCGAGATGTTCTTTTTATAAATTTTTTTTTCGCCTTTTCGATTTTGTCATCTCCGTCGGTATTTCACCCCCCCCTCCTCACACACCCCTTACCCGCTGCCTCGCCTCCTCCTCCTCCTCACTTCTATACTACTCCGACGGAAAAAAAGTTTCCATCACTCTCACTCAGTCTGCCAGGATTTGCTAACTCATTTTGGAAAGCGTCGGCTGTACCAAGTAGGGGATGGATTTGGACCTACAACCTTCCCCTCTCCTACTATTCATTTCCCTGCATAAATCTCTCATTCCCCTCTCCTCTCACCCTCCCACCCTCTCCCTCCCTTTCTTTCCATCTTTCCCACTCCAACTTCTTCCTCTCTCAGTCCCTTCCTCACTATCCCTTCGTATCTCTCTCTCTGCATCCTTCTTTCTCCCTTATCTTCCTCTCTCACCCTCCATGTCTTCCTTCGTCTATCTCCCTCCTCTCTATCCCTCCAGCTTCATATCTCTCCCTCAATCTTCCTCTCTCTTCGTCTACCCCCCTTTCTCCATCCCCCTCTCTCTCCTTCCATCGCTTCGTCTATCTCTCTCCTTTTTCCATCCCTCTCTCTACCCTCTCTGTCCCTCTCCAGCCCTCTCTCTTCCTTTCTCCCTCTTCCCCTCTCATTCTTTATCTTCTCCTCCATCTCTCTTCCTCCCTCTTTCTCTCTCCTTCTTCATTCTACTCCCAAAATCCCTTTCCGTACCTTCCATTTCCGCCTTTCCCCCTCCTTCGGATGGGTAGCGTCACTGTCCCAATACCTCCTTTACTCTCCCCTCTCTTCCCCTCTTTTCCCTCTCTCTCTTTCACTCTCCCTCTCCGGAACGCAGGAATTTCGGGATTGAAGAGTTTTCGCAAATTCGCCAACTTTCACCCGCCTCATCACTTAGATTAGAGTTTTTTTCATGATCAATTGGAGGATTTCGGATCTCCGAGAAAATTTCAACTTTCGCTGTCGTTTCGACTTTAGAGATTAAGCTCGCATCTCCTCGTCGGTTCGCCGTTGAATATCGATCTCTTTATTCGCGGCGACAATACTCGGATTTGTAATCATTTGCTTGATCCGCAAGAAAAAAAAATGAGCGTTGAAAAGATGGCGATGATTGCCGTCAGGAAAAAACTTTGCGTGAGATGAGATTTGAGTGCGGTTCTAATTGAAAGATCGTCCTCGTAATTAATCTAGTGAATTTAGCTTAAAATTTGCCGTACTCTCTATTTATGCGGCGTTGTTACTTGGATGGATTTGTAATAAAACCTCTATTATTCGAAACCTGAGCGAAGACAAAAATATTCGAGTTATGGGAACTTCAATTCATAGCCCTGCAGATTAATGTATGAGGAAATTAAACGAATCAACACTTTCTATTTATCGAAAGTATGAATTTTTTAGGGTTCGATTTACGGATGATTTTTCTGTATATCTGTAAATATGTACTTTATTCATATTTCTACAGGATGCATAATCCCACGCGAAGTTTTTAGAAGCGAAACTTGAACACGTCTCCTTTATTCCTCATTTCATTATAAAAGTCGTATAGCCTGGTGATAGAAAATCAGAAACTGGTTTTCATTTTCTCTTTCTTCGCTTCAGCCGTTCTCATTTTCCGCGTACATTTTTTTCAATTATCACTCTCCGTCGTTATTGAAAGCTATCGCCGTGGAGAGAATGGAAACAGTGTCACATATGATGCGACCCTGAACTTCTTTCCAACCCAGCCACGCCAGGTTTAATAAGAAAGTGTCGTATTGGTCGTGGAAGAGTTGGAGCTGCAATGGGGAACGAACTCGAGAAAGAGAGAAAAAAATAATAAACTCGCCGTTTTTTTTTTCAGCACGGACGTGAAAGTAAAATCGCGCGAGTAACACTTTCGCCGCACACGCCCGGAATCAAATATTTAGGGGTTTAAAGCTTCCCTTCCCGTCCTCCTTTTTATCCCGCGAATAATTTCATCTCGCCCCGGTACGCGACGCAAAGCGCGGGGCGGTATTTTTTATCATCGTCGGCGTATTTTTTTTATATCCTGCATCCTCCTATCCCGCTCCCTTACTTTCCATCAACGTAAGACTTGTGCGTGAATGAGTCGGCGTCGTCGTATCAGAGAGAGAATTCCGGCGTTGCAGTATTGATACGCGGAAGGTTTGGGATATTTTTTTCCGGGGGCTTTCGGCTGAATTTTATTAATGTTTTTTCCCTCATTCCGGATATCCATCAAGGCTCTGCGAGAGGAATGTGTTTTCCCCAATCTCTCGGTCGGCCGTGCTGGGTTCCTCTTCATATTTATTTTCAGGATTCCGGAATTTGGCGAGGGATTTGAGAATTTTCGGGCGTTAGAATTTTATCCTCCCTTTCCCTGTATTCTTCCGCATCTAGCCCCCTTTCCCCTCCTCTCAAATCCCAGTTCAGCAAGGGCGTTAATTAAGCTCCAGTATCCTCTCTCTCCCTCTCCCTCGGCTCCCCTCCTCCCTCTCTCCCTTTATCACTTTCTTGTTGTTTCCGGGGAACGGTCTGGGGAAGGGATGCTATCGCTGCGGTCTCGCAAATTCGATTTCGCTATTTTCGCATTTTTCCGTTTCTTTTATATTAGGTTTGTTTTCGCCTTCCCTCCCTCTCACTCTCTCTCTCTCTTTCACTCACTCTTTTTTCCGTATTCTATTTTTCGTGATCCGGTGCAAGACTTTTGTATTTTTTTTAATGCTCGCTCGCCTGTTTTCGCGGAAGCCTTAGGAAATCGTTCTTGTTGTCTCTCTTGTCACTGCCTTTTTTCATGTCTACATATCTCTTTCCTCTCTATCTCTCCCCCATCGCCGTTTCTCTTTCTTTATCTGTCTTTCTCATTCTCTTTTTCCATCCCCGTAGAGTGGAGACCTTCATAAATTAATTTCGTGGATCCACCTCGCTAGCATCCCGAGGGATGCATACAATGCCCTTCCTGCGTCTCCTCCTACGCATCCTTCTCTCTCTCTATCCTTACCCTTGCCTCCATCGTTCCCTTCTCTCTCTCTCTCTCTTCCTCTCTCTTTTCCTCCTTTCCCTTCCGACTCCTCCCCTCTCTCCTCGCACCCAATCCATGGTCATGTCCTCACTTTCTCTTAAAAGAGTTGAAGGGTCGTAAGGCTGTGACCGCTCTTTGCACTATCACCTCCTTTCCGAAGTTGTCGAGTGGCTATTTACAGTAACTTCAGAAAATGAAAAATTCAGTAATAAATCGTCGAGATGACTTTATGGTTTGGATCAAATGGCCTAACTGTTGTAGTCGTGTGACGGTTGAGAAGGTCGCATATTTTAGAAAAAATATATATATAGCCGTCCTCATTGGTAATTCATCGATCGCGATTTTCGTTTAAATCAGGTTACAGCAGTATATGTCATCTATTAATAAATAAATTAATAAATCGTCGAGATGACTTTATGGTTTGCATCAAATGGCCTAACTGTTGTAGTCATGTGACGGTTGAGAAAGTCGCATATTTTAGAAAAAATATATATAGCCGTCCTCATTGGCAATTCATCGATCGCGATTTTTGTTGAAACCAGGTTACAGCAGTATATGTCATCTATTAATATTTCAAACGTTGTAATCTGTGAAAGACGTTCGATTAGTGAAACTCGATAATTTGCGATAAGGTGGCTTGATTTTCTAATGGGTTCTTACTTAGTTTCAGCATAGTTACTGAAGTGAGGCTCAAATCCGCATGCAACTCTCTACGCGACCAGGAGAATTAAGTGTAGTAAATAATACTGTACTCAGATAGGTGAATGTCATCTAGCACCGCGATTCATGACGACATGCAGGGTACATAGTGATTTATTTTCCCGTTAAAATAAACCAACAAGTTAGGAAAGTGTACATCGTATCACAAATGGGCGCGTTTCGTGCAATGGAGTATTAGAAAGAAATGATACACCTGTACGTAAGGGAAATAGCGTTTTAAAGTTCCTTTCTTCATCGTAAATAATCCATTTTCTTCCTATTTAAAAATATTTCATGCACACGTAAGGAAATTAAACGTTTGTTTGTGATATTGTTTATGTTAGCAACAATGAAGGAGTAACCATGCAAGAAATTTTGTTCTACTCGATTTAAGACATTCTTGTTCGATTTTATTGATAACGGCTACTCCTACGATAAAAATGTATAGGAAAAGAAATACTCTAGTTCTTCATTTTATTTATTCTAATTTACTAGTTCTACAAATTTTCGTTTGAAAAATATTTTGTTGTGAGCAATACTTTACGAGATATGAGGAACAGTTCATTTTTTATCACCAGTAAAGTGGTATTCCTGATTGGATTACGTGATTCATTTTCGCGATTTTCTTATTATATTTGATTGAAAGTCCTTAATATCAAATTTCATGGAAATCCGTTCGGTAGAAGCCGAGAACGAACATGCGGACGGACGGACGGGCAGACGGATGGACAGACCGACGATAATAGGCGCTCACGCTGGAGGCGAAACGCGCCAAAAAATGATTCGTTTAATTTAATTGACCTTACCAAATATTCTATTAGAAACATTACTTAAGGTTTTTCTGGGTTATTTAATAGTTATATAGGAAAATTGCAGTAGTTTTGACTGATCTTTTACTTATGCGTGTAAGTATAAATTCTCTATCAAAATTTGTTTTATTGGTGGAGTTAGTTGCATTAAAAGAGTGGCATTTGTGGTGTGCTGCAAGGGATTAAATGCAAATTACCCGGTATATTGTGTTATTCTCTTTTCATGAGCACATTGACAAGTTGTACAATCGAGCCATTATAAATCTTCACTAAGGAAAACGTTAAAATTAACACGAATGAAAATTATAGTGGTAGAACTTCGATTCGTGTTTTGCGAAGGAGTGTTCTCTTCAAATTATCAATTTCGAGATATTTGGTGGTATTTTATAACAATTTTAAATATATCTTTTTATATAGTGCGGTTACTTTTCTCTCCTTGCGTCTTCGTTCCGGCGTAGACATTTTAGCAGTAACATGTGGCCAATGTTCGCGTTTTGTAACTTCCTGGGCGGTGATTTCAAAATATTAAATTTCGCGAGAAAAATCGCTTTGGTGCAAGCTAGGCGTTTTGTCCTTGCCATTATCCTTCATTTTCCCATAGAGATCTCGTTCTAGGAAGTTCCTCGTCGTTTTAGGCTTCACAATGGTTTCCACCTACGATGCTGAAAGCACTTGCGGTACCGTCGCTTAAATTAATATCACACGGCAAAGTGAGAGAGTTGGATAGGATTTTCCCGTAAACGACACGTCTCGGATAGGTTTTCCGCATATGGAAACACGCTTCAATCGGTCGCGATTCCAGTTCACTTAAGCGCAGTACAAGTTCTTCGGTATTTTTTCTTCGTTTTCTTCAAACCGGGCGTGGAAGCCTATTTTCTCGGTCCTGCAGTCAGGAAGAGAATTCCGAGAAACTTTCGACACGACGAAACTTCGGTAATGTAAACGGAGTAATTCTGGATGCTATCACGTTCTTTATTCGTTAGGTGTTTGTTTTAACAACAAGAAAGCGCGTTTGCGAGACCATCGCTCGAGGTAACACCCTTAAAAGGGTGCATTTAAGATTCTGAGCATCCATCTTCACTCGAAATGATTCCGAAGAATTTTTCCGGAATTCTTTGCATCCAATTTGTTGTTTGTGAAGTAAAAGAAAAAAACAGCCGAGGATGCCCTAGAAGTTTTCGAAGAGGATTTTGGAGGCTTACTGGAATGAATCCTTCAAGGACCCATTGGAAACACCTGAATTTCGATCAGAAATCAATAGAAACAGTCTTCCCCATGGTTTGATATTCATTCTATTCCATCTCGCTCATACATTATTTAAAAGGATCCGAGTCCTGCCTCACCTGGTCAATTCCACGGCTAGGAGACCGTCTTAGGACGGGAATGAAATGAAATGCGCTGTGCTACCATCGCGAGTACACCCATCAAAGGTCAATTTTCTAAGGGATTTATATAGTATGCGAGGGGGTGCCATCCGTAAGGAACGGACGGGAATAATATAGTCGGCGTACGGTGTGCCGCTTTCAATATTTATGTAATTCTTCTACTTCTTTCTAGAATAAGGTGTCGATTCCGAAAAAAATGCGTGTTTTTTACTTCGGTTCACCGTCGTGGCCTTCGCGGTTGAAGCTGCTGTTTCTATTCTCGCTGAGGAATACAGATCGGCGTTTGGTTTCTTTTTAGTATAGACCGGTGATTGGTGCAAAGTTTCATAAGTATACATGAATAAATTATCAATAAATTAGAATATTTGGATTTTTTGTTGTGAGGTACGAATTGTGATTACCAAATCCTGAATGTTGGACTAATGGCAAAAATATTCTCCACATCGTCTGATAGCTTATGAGATAAATGATAATTTAAGTCTGTTTTATCGTAATTGAAGTATTTTTAAATGTTCGAGAATCACAAAAGATAGAAACGATCAAAACGTTTTCGTTAAGTAACATAATCTAACTTAAATTATTTTATCTTCGCTTGTGCGGGAAATGGGACTATATTTTGTACGCTACAATCAATTATAATAACTGATTCTTACATAATATATGTATAATGTATCATGTGCAACTTGAGATGAATATTATTAAATTATTTTCGCGAAAAAAGGCAGTTAAAATATTAATGGTTTCCATGGAATTTGAAGAATTATTAAGCAAGTCATGAAAATTAATGACGAGTACACATGCCTTACTCAGTGCACCGTAATTCCGGCTCGAAAGGGTGTAATCACATTCTCGAGTATCAGGATTTCTCCGCCTGGCATAATATCTAATTCCGATTAGTTCCGCCTAAGAGGCAGTCGTATTCATTTAACGTTAACCCGCTTCGGCATTATTCAGCTGAAGGTGACCTTCCGACCAGCATTCTTCCACGTGCGAGGGAATATTTCGGAGGAAGACGTATGCTGCTCCACCTGGTGATTGAAATTATTTGTTACGCCGTGCAAGTTGGTTGATCTTTGACTCTCTCTCTCTCTTTCTTTTTATCTTTCTTTGCACACTCGTGGTTGGCGTCAGTATTCCAGAATTATTTTTTTTTTCGATTCAGACAACGTCAAGTTAAAAATACCACCGTCCTTAAATAATCTCGCTTGGACCGGCTTCTGTAGCCGAGTGGGACGCATTATTTCTGTTCGGAGTCGTTGGGTTCGGTTCTCCGTGAGGGCGTTGACATTCTGCGCTAGAGGAAGTAATGCTTCAACTCGTTAGTTGTCGAGTTATTTTTCGCCTATTTCAGCATTTTTCTGCGATTATTGACCTTCTTGTATGCCTCATATGTAAGTATATGCACGCATTTGAGGTCATATAATTTAAAAAGGGTGTCAAGTATCATTATATCATCACTTTAGCTAATTGTCTGTAATTCAAATAAGCCGCACTCGTTATAATTCTATGTTTACATAAATACGTCTTATGTGCGAAATAAATTGTAATAGTTTATATGCGAAATAATCGTTTAAGTTTCGCTGTGAAATTACTAAATGGTTTTTATGATACAGTATGTAGTATTTTACCTATAAGAACAATCATTAAATAAAATAAAAAGGGAAAGAAGTATTAGTATTTATGAAGGAGTTAAAAGGATTCCGATTTTTGCCGGCATTCGCAAGGAACTGAGAAAGATACCGAAGGACCTCGGATGTCAGTCTCATATTCCGATACTATTATCGACGGATACGTTTCGGTATCGTTGCTTTAGGTTTGGAAGTCCTTTTGATGTCTCGTTTCTTTCTTCATTTAAAATTGTGGGAGAAGGGAATGTGTTCTGAGCATTTAAACTGCACCCTGGCTTCATTCCAAACGTTAATTCGTGAAATAAGAACATTATTCAGGTTGTAAAAGATGAATTCCTACATTAACCTTCTAGCCGAGCATCCTGAGTTTTCCACGTGAAGGGGGTCTGGGTAAAATACCTCGCATCTCGCAATTTCCGTGCGTTGGTCTCATTCTGCTATATTGTCCGTTGTGTCTCGCGATATGGTTATATTGCTGATCAGTTCTAGAAAATTCCCTGAAATTTATTATTATTATTATAAAAAAGTCACTAGTATTTATTGGTAATTTTTTGTCAGCCAGAATTTTTTTAGACCTAATCGCGATGTATTTCTTCTTTCATGACTATTTTGTAGTTCGCTATACTTCGAGATGGCCTCGTAAAAAGATGGAGCGCGGAATATTTGCGCTTAAGTACGGTTTTCGTCATTCGTTCACCCAACGTCATTGGCATTTTCCTTCGCTTTGATACCGCAGGACCTTTTCATTTCACGAACTATCCGCCATTTCCTTCATTTAAAGCAAATTTATTTCCACCTTCGCTGATAATATCTAAGCTCACGGCTATATTAAGCCTACCGGTTCTTTATTCCCCGCTCATTTATGCAGGTTGGCGCGCGTCAAATCTTCCGTGACTCACTCATTCCCTCCGCAAATGGGTGCTATCTCCGCATTCGCTTCCGTGCCTCTGAGTCACCTACGGGCCCCGTGACTTCTTCTCCCTACCCCTTTAGCCTCCCTAAGCTCTTTCTCAATTCTTTCATCATAGCGTTTTTTTCTTCCCGCGTAAGCTGGACGTTTTCCTCGTTAGCTGAGTGACCGTAGGAGTCTTGACTCGCATACTCGCGGCGGACGCGGTTTTTTTTTCGTTTCGCCGTTGTTGTTTCGATTTTATTTTAGCGGGTGCGAACAGACGCTTAGTTTCCCCTCCGGTCGTGCTTCGCCCGTTGTTTCTTTTTTTTTATCGTTTTGCCTTCGTCTTTCGATTCATTATGTCCGTTCGTTAGGGATCGCCGGAGTGAAAACTCACGTGCCCTCGGAGGAAGTAAAACTGCGGAACGTTCTGTGGAATTTCATCATCTTCCCATGTTTTATTTTGTGCTTGCGTCAACGTCAAGGCCGAGTGCCAAGTGGTTTCAGTGGATAATGCCTCCATCGGTGTTTTTTAAAAATTATTTGTGGGTTATTAATGTTGACATTTCTTCGAGAATTTTTGTGAAAAGTGATTTTTAGGATAAACGTGGTGTCATGGTTGTGGATAACTCGGTTAAAATAAAATCAGAATATTATTTTTCTGCTTGCTTATTTAATGAATTTGTGACCAGATGCTCATATAGTCAATTGGTATCATTAGAGGCTTTGTAATAGAAGATGTTAATTCTAACGGGTGACATTAATTTGTGTCTACACTTAGATTAATAAGTTATAAGTACCAAAAATTAAATATCGAACTTACCTTATGGCTGGAATTCCGTTGGCAGTGAAAATAACTGATATCCACAAAACGGTCGAGAAATCCAGGTACGCATTTTGACGTCAAAGCCTGCGCCCTAAATCTATCGATCGTTTGATTCAGTAAATTCCGACTGTTGTGTGGATATTGGAGTTATCTCTAACACTAAGTTATAAGCACATATACATTTTTCATTTTGTTATCGACGAATTCGTATAAATTTGTTTCGCGGATGCAGTTCTCAATGTTTTGTCCAACTTTTTCTCGCGGAAATATCATAAGTATGAACTATTCCCTCGATAAACACTTCTCCTTCGTGCTTGGAAATGAGGTCACTCTATATGCCTGGAGCAAAGTAAACTAATGTCTTTGTTTTGCTATTATAAGTGTGGCATGACCTCACACTCCATTATGCGTCGAAAAGGAAGTAGCCAGGTGGTCGGACGAGCATCTTCGCGCTTTGGTGTTAATTTTGTTTCCTACACCGCTTGATTTCTTAAGGTCAGGTTTACCGGCTCTAAACCTTGCGCTGTTACTCCTTGCAGTACCTATAGAAAAATGAACATATTTTTGAAAAATATGGCGAACTGCTTTTCCCTTTCGTGTTTTAGAAACACGAATAACGTCGTAATATCGGCGACGTATTTTTCTTTTTTAACAAGCTAAAACTACAAATAAAGTAAATAATTTTAACAGGTTACAGTACAATTAATTGTTTTAGCTCCAAAAATGCACGGTGTTTAAAAGTTTTCTCGCTCATTTTATCAAGAAGAATTTTTAGATTAGTTTTCAAAACTCGGCAATTTTATATATTTAGTCTATGGTATATACGGCAGTCCAACTTTTTTCATAGCTTTCCGAAAATTGAAAACTTCGCATGCAACAATTGGCCTCCATTACCCGCACCACCTTGCGGGAAGTTGGTGCGAACTGGACACCGGTTGTCTCAATGTCTTCATTTAACCCCGTCGTACGATTGAACGACGCAGCGGCTGCATCTGGACGTTGGCCGAGTTCTGTATTTTTTTCCTCTCTCTCCCCCTCCCCCTTCCTCTCCCGCTCCGCACTCCGTATTGGATCCACGATTCACAAAGATTCTCAACGACACCGGGGGCCGAGCACATGTGCCTCCACTCTAAGACACGTGTTGCCCCTCGAAAAGGTTCCGTACTCGCCCCCCTTCCATCTCCAATTCTCCGCACAGCGAAATCTCTCGCACCCTTCGTCACGGGAGATTTTTAAAAGTGTTTTCTTTTTATTACCGATTTCAGTCCCCCCGTGGTGTTCAAGTTAAACCTCGCCCGTTTCTCCGAGGTCACGATTTTCTTACGTCATTAACAGTCACAGTGACAGTTAAGGGTAGAATGTGTGTGTATCTATTATTATGCGTAGCTGTCTATTATAATAAGGGTCAGTCTCGTTTTTTCGTTGTTATTTTATGTGAAAGATTTTACGAATCAATGCGGACAATTCAAAGAACGGTCTGTTCGATATCGGTGAATCTTTCTCCAAGTTATCAGGCCTACTACATCTTGGATTCTTTTAATGTTACGTTAACAATTCATTCATGCCCAGCAGTAAATTTTGAATGGCTATTGCATTAATGATATGAGATGCTCTCTCCGTCTGCCGTCCCAGCTGTTTATTTGCCTCTTATGTTCCTATATCACATCGTACGTGTTCATTACAGTATTTAGTGTTTAGATTCTTCCTGAAAATTCTTGTTACTTTGTTGTTGTATTTGAAAAGTTCATATTTTTCCTTCGAAATTTCAAAACAATGAATTGATACTTTGACAGACCTATATACTTTTAGTATTAACATCTTTTCCGCATTAATCAAGCTTGTGGAAGGGATTTAACATCTCCTCGATTGGTTTTTTTTTTGAGAAAACGATATTAAATTTCACAAAAATTATTTTGAGAGTTTAAATCATTTCTTTCGTGTACCACAATTTTTAGTCGACCATCGTGAATCTGTTAACATCTCGAATGAGCTATACGAATTCGACTAATTTAATTGTAGGTCCTTTTTCTTCGGGATATGGTCGAGCATCTTATATTTTCTTAATTAGCGGTCATCCTGATTCGCCCGCCGTTTAATTCTGGAACTCCATTCCAAGTTTCTTGCCAAATCGGTCGTTTCCGTTTCCGCCGCTCTTAGTTTTTTGATCCATTCACCAGGGATTGAGTCGGCTGTGCCCATTCAAACGAGTCAGGAGAAGCCGTTCCAAAAATTAGTGTTGCCAATGCTCTTCCCTGAAACTTCGTATTTCCATCTCGAATACTTACCCAAGTAGGATGATCCTAGCCAAGTTTTCTGATAGTATTCATTTAAAACTATCGATAATTGCTCGATATTTAAAGCTCAAACTATCTCATTAAGAAAATTTAACCGCAAATTTTAGAATTAATCCAAGATACGCGAAAATTTTATGATCGTGCGCTTAATTCTCAATTGCCGGTAGATGGGGCTAAATGTTTTCTTTGCCATTGTTAAACGCATAATTAGGAGAATTGACAAACGTTTATGTTGGTAAATAAATAAATAAATGGTTTCGTTGCCGGGCAACGTCATCAGGTCGTAAAAAAATACGTATGTGTGGAAATTACAAAGTTTTTTCATTTATTTATTATGAAGCAGTTCCACCAAGTTACGCCGGAAACTGTTACGTTTATGTTGATTTTGAGGATTTTCTCGATAATTTATAGCTACTTATTATATTTGAAGATCTTCCATTGTCAATTAAGAATTAAAAAATTCAACTTTCTGTATAAAGCTCAAATAATGTTCGATTTATACCAGCAAGCTTTCCTTTTAATGCGTATAAACATAATACAAAAGTATTTTATTTTTTCGTATTTGGTCCTGTGAAGAAAAAGTAGACCTTTTAAGTAGTTATCCATATTTAGTTTTAACTCCAAAATATTCCTATTCATATTTCATAAGACAATTATAGCAAAAAAGCCAAGGTTACTTCCAAGTCTGTTCTTCGAATGCTATATGGGTTAAAAATCATACATACTACCCTATTCCTCTTCTTAACCCCATCCCCTTCGTCTACGCTAAAAGCCTTACAACATCAGCTACCAGGTTGCCTTCGGGATTAAATTTAACCAGGCGACCTTGCACTCACTTTTTCGGCTTCTTGTAGAGAAAATGTCGGCTCGAATCTTTCCTTTTTCTTAGCGATTTGGGGTTATTTCCCGTATTAATTTATCGTTTTTTATAGTTTAAAAGCGTGCTTTGTTTTTTCACGTGTAACTGCGTGTGTCCGTTGTTGTCCTCTAATCGTTATAACCTCATCTAGACTCTCCCATAGACACGTTCGAAATAAATGGATTTTCATTGTTATTTTAGGTGCGAATGCGGAAGAGATTTTCATCTGTTTTTCTCCTCTTACAACAGCCAACAGTAGCGTGGTATCTCGAGAATTAGCGCTGTAGCTCGCTGCGCATTCGGGGAGATCGAATGGTTATGAGCGTTTCCGTACAGTTCACGGAATTATTTCGATAGAAGTTTCATACAACTCGTGATGAAAAACATATCGGAGATGACAGTGAATGTTTACCGTACGAGTACGGACTAAATAGTTCCACTAAATTACGGCTTCAGAGGCCTTTTTCCTTGCCTTCGTGTTCTAAATAACTCAACGGCCCGGCTAAATTTTGTTACGTAATTCCAGCGAATCCTGTAAGACCCGTATATTCCTAGATGGGGTAAATAAATTCCCATGATATTGCTTAACAACTTTAAGTGTTTCCCTTCTCCATCTTTCTTTCCACGTACCCTCGCGATACCAGTGCTTCTTGAGTACTTACCTCGCCGCATTCATCTTCTCCATTATGCGTTGTTATAGAACGTACTCGAGGAATAGTCAGAGGAAAGGAACTCGTCTCAGCGTGGAACTGGGATTTTTGAATCGAGTCGAGAACAGCCTTCGGTTTTTTTTTCCTACGCGCATCTCACCGGGGTTCCCTTTTTTCCATCCTTTTTTGTTCGGGAATCATTTTTTTTTATTTATACATATAACGCAAGCCTTGGATACGTACTATTCTCGAAAACTAACCCTTCGTATTATACGGTAGCAAAGGGTGTGTTGTGTTTGCCGGTGGTTTTGAAAGAGGACCGGTTTCCACATGTACGAACCTTTTCATTCTTTTCGCTCCCGCCACGAAAAAGACGCACTTGCGTTCTCAACACGTATCCCTCCCGTCCTCTTTCTCTATCGTTCTCTTCCTCTCCGCGCTCTCCTTCTCGTGGAAGAGGTGTGTTCCTTCCTCGCGCCGCTTTTTGGAGGCTTCCATGGCTATCTCCTCTAACCGCGGCCATATACCCTTCCCCTTTTTCCCCGCGCTCGTCTCTGTCCTCCCCATTCCCTTCCCTCTGCCCTTTTCCGCGTCCCCTTTCCTCGCCCTCCTCCCCTCCCTCCTCCCCCCTCCTCCCCCCTCTCGCCCCCTTCTCATTCCTCCTCCGACTCTCTTCTCCCCTAAAGCCATGCCACACCCCGTTTTAACTCGCCACCTCATCCCCTCTCCTCTTTCCTCCTCGCCTCGCCCTCCTCCTCTCACGCCTACCCTCTCGCATCTTCCTCGTAACAACATCTCTCTCTCTCTCTCTTTCTCCCTTCCTCTCTCTTTATCTCTCTTTCTACCTCCTGCCTTTCTCATCACCGTCTTGCGCTCTTATTTTTTCTCTTTCCGTTCCTACCTCTTTACGTCCCTATCTCTTCTACCCCTTCCACTTTTCTTCTCCCCTTCTCCTCTTTTCTTCTCCTCTCTCCTCTTTAATCCTCTTCTTATATTTCTCCCTATTTCCCCCTCTCTCTCCAACGTGGTCTAGTGAGGGGTTTTTCAAAGTATGGGCCGTGGCCCAGCGGCGGGCCGCGAAATGTTGGATAAGGGCCTCAGTAAAGGGTCTATCCAAGATATTTTGACGCAGAATTCGGGTTTAAATTGTTGCCATGTCGATCAAAATCAACTAATGGGATATAATATTTATTAAGTTTTGATTTTAAACGCAGTCTTAGAAATAATTTCTTACAATGTTCTGTGAGATTGAATTTTGATGGGTCGAATAACGTATTTTCTGTTATTAATATTGGGTCTCGGAGAAAAGTTTGAAAACCCCTGGTCTATTAGATAGGCTGTCTGGCTTTCACCCAGAAGGCCCGGGTTCGATTCCCGGCATGGGAATTACTTTTAAGGGTTAAATGTAAGAAGTAACAGTTTTGCCCTTAGTAAAGTCGTTTGTCTGTCTGTCTCTATCTAACTTGCAGGATACGACGTATCAAATGTTAGAAGGGGCCACGTAGTCTAAATTTGGTCCGAATGAAAAATTTTCTCTCTCCATTTCTCTTTTCTCCTTATCTTTTTTTCGTTATCCACGTCTCGCGAAGTTTTCTTCTATTCTTCCTCTAATCTGTCCCTTCTCTAGTATCCTTAGTCTCCTTTACTCCCTCTTTTTCTATTCTTACATTTCGAGTCTTTGTCAATCATTTCCTTCCTTTGTATCCTTACTAAAACCTCGTTTGTTTTGCTCTTTTATTCCTCTCCCGCACAATCAATCTTTCCTACTCTCTAAGCACGTCGTCTTTTATCTTCTTCCTAACCCAGTTTCTCTCTCTCCTCCATCTCTCTCTCTTTTAAACTTCTTTTACGTCTTTCACTCTTGTCCGCACTAAGCCGATACTTTGCTCCAAGTGATGTTTTCACTTAAGGGTTATTTTAGACCCGACTGTTAATTAGACACTTACCGTCGCTTCGTAAGAATATTTATTAAATATTTGCCGTTAAAACTTGAATATAATTGAAACTTTAAAAATCTGATTCGGTAGTTAAAGGGTGTGGTATCTCATTTGCAGGAGTTTCGTTTCATTGAAATTTAATGGTGCAATGCTCTTTAAATATTGCGACCCCTATAAATGCGTATCTAAACTCATCTTCGATCGTCTTTTGTCTGCCCGTGATGTCGTTGAATCGAGGGCGCGCAGTTGCATGCCTCCCTTCCCTTTTTCTTCCCTCCTCCGCGTTCCTTTATTTCCCTCTCATTCTGTCTCCCTTTCTCTTTTCTCTTATTCCCTTTTCTTTTGACTAAATGTCTCTTTCAGAGCTCCTCGTGAAACACCGCTTTCATTGTCGCTTCTGTTATTTTTTTTTACTTCTACTCGCTGCTCTATATTGTTCTCTCTCTCTCTCTTTCTCGAAAGGACTTTTTCTCTCTTTTCGTCGTTTTTTTTAATACGGCAAAAAACTCGGTTTTCTGGAAATTAAAAACAAAATTCGCGCTCTCTGCAGAGTAGGGGGATGGATTCTTTCTTTCCCGAAAATTCGAGGCGCGGGCGTTTTTTTATGCGAAATATGAGAAAGAGATTCGAAGTTTTTTTTTCGTTGATGCGGTAATTTTTGTAAATCTTCGAGGGTGATTTTTTTTAATGGGAAAATGTTTGCTTAATGCTGGTATTTGTCGTCGTGTCAATGTATGAGATTTTTATTTGCAGGGAAATCTGAATGATATACTATATGTAACATTTTGGAAAACTCTTCGCTTTCATGATGCTACCAAACGGTGAAGAAAAATAAGTTTTAAAGTGCTTTATTTGTGATTTCTAGATTTATGCCAATTTACTTTTTCAGTGATCCGTTTCTAAAGTCATTTCGAGGTATTTTATACGAACTGTATTTTTAGAAATAGGAATACGTACTCGTGGTATCTTTTCTAAATCCATTATTTTTCTCCACTCCACTTTTGTGTTTGCTAGATAGGGAGAAAATGGAAATTGAATTATGTATGTATTTTATTTGAATCTTAAATTACAGAATACTTCGCCACTGAAAACAAGTATTAAAAACATTTATACCATATACTGCTATTTCGAGTACTGCTTCCATGAAGATTGTATTCGAAATGTTAATAAAACCAATTCTGTTGCCTAAGACACGAACAAATCCCATTGCCTGATAGAAAGGAGGAATACGTTCTACTCGGAATAATTTACACCCTTTCGTCTATCGTTGCCTATCTTTATTTCGATCCGTTTCTCTCTCGGTTTCATTTACCCGTTATTATTCACGACATTAACCGAAGGAGCGGAGGAATCTTTACCTTTAGCAATACTTCCTCGGTGAATCACCCTATTTCCAAATAAGTACGCCGTCTTTCTCTTCTCTGTCGGCTTGTTCTACGCCGCTTATTAAGTCAAGCGTATTTGCATTCTATTTCCCTCGTTCCGAAACCGTGTCCTCCTCTCTCGTCCAAACTCTCAAGTTTTCCAACGAATAACTGCAGCGGATTACGGAGAAGCGCGTGCCTGTCTGTACAGTCAAGCCGCATCAAGCAGCCCAAGTAAAGGGTAAAAGAATTTCACGCCGTAGGGTAATTGCACTCGGTATTATTTGATTCGGACGAAGGTAGTTTGTATCGGACGTGAGCTTCTTATGAAACTCGGTGCGTCTTCATACGTGCGTCACGTACGCCGGTGCACTTCCACTCTCTCGTCAGCGTTGCGCAGTGTCATTCCGTCGAGTTCATCAATGCACATGCAGCGTCACCGACTTCAAATCCTCGCCACTTTGCCTTTGAGGCGGTTCTTTTTTTTTTCTTTGATATCATCGCCGCCTTTCACATCTCGCTCTTTTTAAGTCAGGGATAAGAGGAGGAGGAGGAGTCGGCCGATTTATCGCGGCATTTATCACGCGGAAAATATCCGCGGAAAAATATGCGCGGCGTTTTTTCTTTTTATTAATTCAAAGTTTTTAAAAGGCGATGGAAGAAACGCGGTCTCGTGAATTTTTATGTCGTTTATTTTTCGGGCTTTTGAGGTTCAGTTTTTTTTGCGAGGTTTTGGTAATAAATGGGACGTCTCTAGTGTGTTTGTGGTTGTTTTTGCCCCACGGAGTTCTTTGTGTAATGCATTGCGGCGATTTCAATCATAAAAGTTTATCCCTCTTTAGAAATTCGGTTTAGAATGAGGGATGATCAGTCGGTATTACTTCAAAGGATTCGCTTTGTTATTGCGAGGCATAATTGATTGCTCTCAGAGCTAAGGCTAGTGAAGTTTCAAATTGACAGAATGAATCGACTTTGACCTAGGCAATTAACGAGCGACAAAGCTTTGTAAAATGCAGTCGGTGCATTATTTTAGCTGAATTTTATTCGACTCAAACTGATTAAAGAACCTATATATGTCATGTAGATGAGATATTCATCATTAAATTAAAGCAGCAGCTTATTTAACGGAGGTAAATGTTTTAAATTGTCCATTCATTATTCAGGATATTTTTTCTTTCGGAAACGGTTTTTTTTGCGGGTTTTCGAAATAATTAACAATTTAAAATAGGTTTAACCGGACGTCGCGTGTCATCGCTTCACTCGTTAATTCACAACATATTTGCCGCAGAAATGGCAAAAAACTGGCATGCGAATATTCTCCGAAGAATAAACAGTTACGGAAACGTTTAGTCATATATCGTAACCAGCTTTTTACCAGATATTCGTGCCGACAAAAAGATTCTTACTCTGTTTGTCTCATTCGATCGCCATGGATTTCAATTCCAGTTTCACAACGCGTCGGCGTCGTCTCGGTAAAAGGCGAGCATCTTCAACAAAAGAGTCGCGGGCTCCGAATCCCTCCCAAGATGACTCGCGTTCATTTCGTTTCCCACAATCCTCAAGCTCCCGTTCCTTCGCGGCGGCGCGTCGTTTAAATCACCCCGCCGGTGGAAAAAGCAGGTTAACCCGAAGCAATTAAATGATTCTCCTGCCGTCTCGTCCGACATATCCGATGGACTCTTGAAACGTATGTCGTGTACCATGGGTGGCCGCGTTCTTCCTTTCCGTTTCTCCCCCTCCCCCCCTCTCCTTCCTCCCATACCTCCAGGCGACAGTACCCTATGAGGCGGTTTTAACTGGTTCCGACTGTCCTGCATTGATTTCCCAGTTCCGAGCGTAGCTCGGAGGGAAAAAGGGGGAGGGAAACGTGGTGGGGGGGAGGGGGGGGGGCGGGGGAGGAAATGCTATTGATCTCCTCTTCTCCCATTCCCATTTTCTTTTCCCAGTCCAAACACGTCTACGGCGTCTCTGGACTTATTCTCTGCCTTCTTCCAGACCTTCATTTCGTGTTTCCCGACTTGATGGATGGACCCCCAGTATGATGCACGTGTAAGGGTGAGGGAGGAAAAGGGGGAGGGAGAGAGGGAGGGAGAGAGAGAGAGACGGGGGTGGTGGGGGTGGAAAGAGTGGTATACCATAGGCAAGGCGCCATAAATCTCCAGCGGGTTGAAACTGAAGTAAAATTAAGAAGACTTGAGGAACATATTAAAGATTCTTTCTCTCTCTTCGCCCCCGTCGTTTTTCCTCCCCCTCTCCTCCTCTTCGCCTCCCATCTCTCTTCGCTACCCGCTCCTCTTCGCTTCCTCTTTTGGTTTATTTTTTTCGTGGGAGCCCTCCGAGGGAGGAGCGTCTGAAACTCTTCGTGAGATGGAATACTGATAGACAGAACAAGGTTTTCCCCAGGGTTATTGATTGCTTTATTCATCGCCGCGTGAAATTTTTGTCACGTTAGGCCCATTTCACCCCGCGAAAAAATTCATGGCCCTTACGTAACTGAATACCTTCCCTTTATGTTTAACGGGGGAAAACGGGGTTTCCGAAAAATTGGGGTTGTTTTCATTCATAGGGGTGTTTTTTCTTTTATTTTGGGTTAATCATTTTAATTTTGTTCCGTTTTGTCTGAAAGCTAAATGATGTTTAGGTAATCCGTTCGTCAGTCTCTGGTTAAACCGTTTTATATTTAAAAAATAAATTCGCGCAGACGTACGTGTTTATATTATAGGTAAGACGGCACGGGAAAAATTGATTTTTAACTTCGGTTATTTTTGTTTTATTTTTTCGCTTGAAAAATAGTATTGGCTCTTATTTGTCTTCCTCCGGATTCTGTATAATATGATTAGGTTTTGGGCCATTAAAGAAAGCCACTCCAAACTTCTACTTTGAATTATTTGCAACTGGGTCTCCCGAAACCGCAAATTCATATTTATTTCATTTTTAAATTGGGTCGTTCGTTTCTCCTTTTCTGCCCTAAACTATTCATAAATATTCCGAGTAATCTCTGGGTAAATGTTAAAAGACTTCCTTCCTTAATCATTCAAATTGATGCGGAGAAGAAGAGTGAGTAAAGGGAAATTTTTTGGTGGATTGGAATATAGAACATTTCCTTTTTTATCGGATCCTTGATGTATGCCCTGTAATTCGGATAAACAGCGATCAATTGAAATTCATCAACATGCTTTTGAAAAGATCGAGGTCGGTAAGAGATAATTTAATAATATTTTTTGTTAACGATTACTATATATACCTCGGTTTGGTTGAGTTATAAGTTTTTTCGAATACTAGATGATGAAATCGACAGACATATTTTATTCGTTGGATTTAAGCCTCTTGATTTTTTTTAGAACTACCTATCAACTTTTAGAGCTACCAGTTTTAAGCAGAAAACACCCGCAGTTGTGTTTCAGAAATAATGTCTTAAGCTTCAATGTAAATAACGCAAAAAATCGAACTTTAATACGTATGTACGAGTATAGCTTCTATACCATAGATTCTATGGTATAGAATATAGAATTTTATAGTGAATACTTTTAGAGTACATAATTGTAAAATGGGTTATTTCAAAGGATATACCGTGGTGTAAATTCTAAAAATGAAGAGAGAACATTAACTTTTGGAAATTCTTTATCGTTTCCCATTTCTTAATGACGTTTTTCTCAATTCTACTGTCACGCTTGATACTGGAAGTGAGAAGTCTTATTCGTTCCCGATGACTGCGACTTTGAGTAGTTTCAGTATTTTTTTCGTCCCTAAGAAATGTAAGCATTTTCCACCCCTGCGTTCATTTCAATTCTTTAATCACCCCTTTTATCAGTGAAAAACTGACGCCAGCTTCATGCGAATTCCAGATTTTAGACTAGAGGGATTATTTTTTTTTTGTTGCAAGACCTCCGCCTTCCTCGGTCCCTAGTCAGTCGAGGAATACTCTTTTCCCCGACGTCCTCGCCGGTAAGTTTTTTCCTCGATTTAACGTTTGAATTTATGCTGAAAAGTCTCCTTTTCAATGTCAAACTCCGTTTCTCAATGAGATGGCTGTCATTTTATATTCCAATCAGGGACAGGAATATCGAACAAGCTAGGAGAGGCATTGGGCGACGGTTTTTCGTCCCTGGGTTATCTATGGAGCCGAGAGTCGTTTTGGATGGTATCGATTCGATAAGTCGAAGGGAATGGAATGGGATTTAAATTGGTCGTAGAAGGACTTAGGTAATGGTTCCTTCGGAGTTCTTACCTCGGAAACTCCTCCCTAAGTCTGCCACCCCGACGTCTCCCCTTCCGCTGCTTTTACCCCTTACCCCGTATACCCTCTCTCTCTTACCTGGAGAGTTAAGATATTCGATATTTCCTTCGATAGCCCCAATTAAGACTGACGGCATCCTTCTAGCGTTATGCTTGTCTCAGGTATTTCCAGCCAAGCTGTGCGAAAATAATCCAACGTCATGTCCGATATAAAGGAATGTTTTCTAAAGCTTATTTTTTTTATAAGTTCTTTCTGATTTAATACTTCTCGAGAGTGATTTTTCTCCTCCGTTTCTCTGCCTTATTTAACGTTTCCTTAGCACATTTTTTTGTTCATTTGTCGTCTCGATTTTGTTGTTTCTGCGAGACTTGGAGAGTCGCGGAGAATGAATAATTTCCTTGCTGTTGGAATATTTAATAATGATTTTTTTACGGATTTATGTATAAATTGAGTATCACTTTTATATAAGGTGGTATATTTGATTTGTTTAGATAGGAGTAAATTGAATTTTTTATTGTAATCTCTTATAAAAACGCGGGGGACAATATGCGAAATGGTCCTCAACATGTTGATTAAATTTCTAAGGGTGGCTCAAAAGTCAGGACGCACAGGGTCAGCACTTATTTTAACAAATTTCAAACTTCAGGAATTGAAATTCACCAGTTAATGATCGGTACGTGCTCCTTTTTCATGCATAATAATTAATTAAACCCGTTAGTCTTTAGTCAATTTTCGTTCAATTTTACCCGAAAGGGAAACATTAAATAATTAAAATTATTATCTAAACCGGTAATTAACGTATTTAATAGGCTATTAAATAATTTCAGTACTAATAAGAAAAATAATTAAAAGGTTTTAATTCCTACTTGTTGAAATACACGTGTTCTGAATTTTGGGCCATCCTGTATGTTTCTCTTATTAGGTCGTTTGCCTACATTTTGCGTATAAATAAAGAAAGCGATTAATCGTTGTTTTATACCTCTCTTTAGCCAATTTAGGACCATTTGCCCTACTTTTTATGACAGGTGGTCTCCTTATTACTTTCCAGAATGATTTTGGTGTTGAACAAATCAATGTACGTTAAAGTTTTGGAACTATTGTCATCATTGGAAAGACTTTGAACCATATAGATGAAATAGATACACTGACCTTTTATATTCCGCTCCAACGTGAAACGAGTGTTTTAATTTTTTTAATAACGCGCAATATCGAATATGTGTACCGTGTCTCGGTTGACGTAATGATGGATTGTTATGGTCTCGTTCGAGAGAGCCCATCTAGGCTCCGTGATAGCTGATGATGCCCGTAATCATTTTAGCTTCGTCCACAATAACCCATCCATCGTCATAACAGACTTAATAGGAGCATAGCGTGATAAATAAATAAAGCTCGAAAACTGAGATTCCTTCGGAAGGAGTTTTTTTTTTTGCTCGAATCGCGCGATAAGTTAACCTCGCACACCGGGCGCTGTAATACGTAATTGCGTGTGAGCAAATTTGGCCGCGAATTTTGGAAATTGCAGCGGCAATTCGACTTTAATATCGATAACCAATATCTACTTAATTGCTGGACGAGCCGATCCCGGTTTTTGCATCGTGTTTTTTTTTCCCCATCTCGACTGAAAAAAAGTGGAAAAAATCCGAGGCTTAAGGAGTGATGGGTGAACGAGAGGGAGAGAGAGAGAGAAAGGAAAAGGGAGTTTGTTAAAATTGCGAGTGTTCAGCTCACCCATCCCCTGATTTAATTCAATATCCTAGCCGGCGGGGGATCTATTTATTTCTCCCCTTTCATCTGATTGGATCTACCTTATTTAGGGAACAAGAACTACGGTTGGGGAAGAGAAAGAGAGTGGAAGAAAGGGAGAGAGAGAGAGGGAGATGGGGAAATACGTGAGAGGGGCGAGGAGTTTTGTGCGTCGAGGCGTAGATTGAAAAGCACCAAGGGTTGAGAAAAGGCAGAGATGAGAAACCCAGCACTACTCGTCGCGGAGACGGAAAAAGGAGCGGTAGCTCAGTGGCGGGAAAAAAAATCTCTTATTCAGAGTACGTCGGAGTACCGGAGTTCATGGTTTGGGGGAGGAGGGTGGGGGAAATAGTGGGTGGTTCACGTAGTTTCTGCGCTCTTGGTGATTTCTATAAGGTCATGGTCAAGTGGAATTGGGGTTCCCTTAAGTGGCTTGTGGTCGATATCACCCCCTTCCACCCAAATGTCTATGCCTCCTCCCATTTTCTCTCTTTCTCTCTCTCCCTTTTCCTCGTATGTTCACTCCCAGACTCGGTCTATTTCCTCTCCTCCTTTTCCATTTCCTCTTCCTTACGTTTCTGTTGGTGCTTCCCAGTTCACCATCGAATGCACTTCTTTCATTTCGCTCAAGGAGGTTTTCTCCTCCCCCTCCGCACCCTTTTCGGTCTCCCTCCCGCCTCCCCTTTTCCAATCTACTCATTCCAGGGAATACCCTCTGTTCCTTCTATCTCTGACTTCCTGTCTCTCTCTCTTTCCAAAAAAACCCCTCCCCTCTCTCTCTCCACCGATCTCCATTTGCCGCTTTTCAATTCCCCATTCTGTCCATATCACGGCCTTCCCCGTCTCCAGATTCCTTAGGACGAATAATCTCGTCTTCCCGTCCTTTTTCTCATCTCACACCTGAATGTTTTAAGGGAACCGAAATTCATGAAAGTTTATAAAGTTGAGGCGTGGTTAAAATCGGGTAGTTTTTTTCTTAAACTTCGGTGCCGGTATTTTTTTAAGAATATATGGCTATAAGGATTTGGGGAAACTATTAAATCTCTCAGGCAGCGGAAAATGGGGATATTTTATAGATTTCGCTATTATCAATTCTTTTCGGTCGCGTTTCAGGCTCGTTGATCTTGTTATGGAAAACATGAAACGGATCAGTGGCAATCATATGTCAGAGATGTTTAGATTTCAATTCCATGTGTATAAATACTAAAGGAACTTGGTAAAATCGTGTATACACGATGGTTGATACAAAAAATTATTCATATTTTGATGGTTGTTATGAAATCGTGTCCAAAAGTTTGATCGTGTTCTTTTTGATTGTCACAAATTCACGTCTAGAAGGTCACGGAAACAAATGCTGATTTTAACGTTAGTAAAAATGATTTGTTTTTGTGTTTATAAAAATTAATCATGTATATAAAAAGTCGCACTGCTAATAGCAGAATATTCTGTTTTAATCAAAAATTTCAACATAACATTTTTACCGGTAGTGAAATCAAATTTTGTCAACACAGCTACGCATGTGTTAATTTATTATTATTATTTATTTGGTTCCATAATGTGCTAATAAGAACCTGTTTTGTACTCGGTCGAGTTCACAAAATTTTATTATATCATTCCTAAATTAAAAACGCCGTGAAATCAGAAGAGATAAAATAAAATATCCATTTAAAAAAATCATACAGGTCGTCCGTAAAATCTTGTTTATCAAGATCAATAGGAAGGCTCGTAATATTTTAATAGAATGGTGAATAGGCTTAGTCGAACTATCAGAGAATTCCATTCTTCCCCGTGCCCAGATGAATTCCCCTTCAATACGATTTCTCCTCCCGCTTAAATCGCTTCGCGAAATCCTCTCCCCTTCCATTCCCCTCCCTCCTCCTCCAACTCACCCCCATGGCGCAGCGCTCATCCGCGCTCACTTGTTCTCTCCTCTCTCATTTCACTCTCATTTCTCTTTCTCCCTCTGCCTCACCTGGATCTCTTCTCTCATACGTACAGCGTTCACATCAGCATCTGCCTCGCCCTTTCGCATGCCATTTCCCTCGCTGCCTCCCCCTCTACACTCCCCCCCTCTCTCTCTCCCTCTCTGCCTCCCCCTCTCTCGACCCTCTCCTCCCTTAAACCGTATACTTCCACCCTTTCCTATTCCCTTTATTCCCAAGCCAAATCAGAAATGGTCTATGTCCGAGGAAACGCTTCCCCCCCCCCCTCCCCCCCCCCCCTTTATTTTTTTTCGAACAGAGAAAGCGGAGACTTAAACGACCAATTACGAGCTACCATTCGAAATTATTGTTTTTCTTCTTTTTTACTCCGACTCGGGAGAGTCTTTCCCTTTATGGGATTTAATTCGCAAAATAAGCAGGAAGTTCTGATTTTTTTTTAAAACGCATTATGTTTTTCACGTCTGGCCTTTCGTCAGGTTTTTAATGACTTTTTAATTACGCCTATTTTTGTAATGTTAATTTTGAGATTGTTTTATGTAGTTGATTTTGTCGTTCTAGATCTAAAAGAGTTGTCGAACAGGTAACTATTCTGTGTATATTTTTTCAACTTTTTGTATTTTTATGTCAGTCTTTTATAATTTTCCACAAAAATATTTTGTTAGATGTATAAAGACTCAGCTCATTCAGTCAAATTAAAAATCTACCAAAATTACTCTAGTTTATTTTAATTTCTTTAATTATCTCTTTAAATTATATTTTTGTTGAAACCGAACCGGTAAAAGCGGAATTTTAACTTACAGAATTTATTTCCAGTTAATGTTATATATTTTTTTCCAATCATGCGCGAATTGTTTTAGACGAAGGGGTTACTGAATCGAAACTCACCCAGTCATTACCAACGTTGAGCTCTTGCTCTGAAAGTCGTCAGGCTAAAAGAATCAATCTAATTTAATCGAAATCCGTTTGTTTATCAAAGCAGCCTTCGACGTGGAGACTCTTAGTGCCATTATCCCCTCTTACCGTTGCCCGAGTTTCACTATTTCAAAAGGGCATCCCTTCGCTTCACTCCCTTATCCACCCTCTCTCCCCACCCGTTTTGATACCTTTCTTTCTCAACCCCCTCCCTCCCTCCCCCTCTCTCCTATCGCCATCCCCTCCTCGGCGAAACTGCTTGACTCCATCCCTCGATTGAAAGTATTCTACCCAGGGCCTTGCCTGATGTTCGGGTCCTTTGTGCCAGCCAAGGTGATACGCGCTCCAAAATGGACTCTAGATATCGCAATCTCATCCCCCCCTCCCTCTACTTTTACAGTAATTCTCTATCTCCCCCTCCTCTCCCTCTCCTTCCCCCCCTCCTCTCTCCTTCTTTCTCTACATTTTTCCTCCAATCCACTTCTCTCCTACAACCTCTCCTTGCCTTCTACTCCTCCCCAAAACCTTTCAGCTTCATATTTTTCCCACCGATGCCCTATCACTGTAGAATTCGGTTTTTTTTCCTTCTACCTTTACAGTGTCCTGCCTCTTTCTTTCGCTCGCTCTCCCTCTCTCCCCCTCTCTCTCCGTCTGGTCGTCAGTGTAACTTGCAAGAAGCGATGCGAAAAGTGAAGCTCTTAGGAGGTCTTTTTGTGTGTTTTTTTCTCCCCTCGCTACCTACGTCTTTTTCTTCCAGGCTGGTAACTTTGAGATACTCGGGAAAGTTGCAATTTACTACCGTCCCGAAAAGTTGGGTATCGTTTACTTCTTACGGAGTTTGAATACTTATACGTCAGATTTTTTTTTCTTTTGGGGGGTTTGTATTAAAAAAAATGGTCGGGTTTCGTGAGTTATAATTGTTTGCGTTGGCTGCTGCAAGGTGTGCGTTTTTTTTATGCGTCTGAGATGGTGAATTTAAGATTATTGGAGATTTATATTGGTCTGTGCAATGGGTGATTCTTGTTGCCGTTTTTGGAAGATTGGTTTTTACGGAATGATTTAAATGTATTGTAGGGTATGGATTAATCAGTTTGGGAGAGAAGCATTTATAATCATTATTTTAATTTATTATTAAGGTTTTTGGTAAATTTTGACGCTCTATATGAAAGATAGAAATTATCCAAATATTTAAGATTTTAACTGCTTACTTGAATGACTCTACATATTTAGGTGAACCATGAATCATTGTTCATATAATGGCTTCCATTTTTTTATTTTTCTAAATAATATTTTTGTAAGGTGGCAGAATTTGTAAAAGAATGTGTGTTTATCTCTCAACATTTTATGATACGTTGCGATAAATATTTGCTTTCTCGAGTTTGATAATCTTTTACGTCGCATTTACTTAGTATGGGTGCGGTCACTTAGGTGAGGATATTTTGAAGTCACATACTGTTTATCTCTCTAACACATTGTATCTTCTAATCGCTTAATTCGTCTAAATCGAATCTTAGTTAACCCAATCAAGATGTTTCAACTTCCTATTCCAAAATCCTAATTCTTTTCGTCTCAACCAATAGAGGATTTTGCGCCTCAACCTCTCTCATCCATTTCTTCGCGTTCCCTAACCTTTTCTTCCATCATTCCTCTCTTCCCTCCCTCCCTTCCTCCCTCTCTCACTCTCTCCCCCCCTTTCATGTCTTCCTTTATCTCTCCACCTTCAACCCTCCTCCTCTCTCTTTCGCTCCTTACTGGGGACCTTTGGAGCGAAAAGCAATAACCGTTCGACCCGAAAGAAGGTCTCCCGCCTCACTCTTCCACGTCTCCACCCCCAACTCCCATTCTCCCTCCCACTCCCCCCCCCCCTCCCCCTCTCTCCTCTCCTCAAGTGTCGTCGTTCCAAACCCCCTTCCCTCCTTTCGATTCTCCCTCTCTCACGAAATATTTCCCTCTCCTTCCCTCGGTACTTTTCCCCCTTTCCGTCTTCCTGGCGTGGCCTTATGGGTAGTTCGTCACCCCGTATTTCCAGCACCTATACCCCCAACTCGATCCTTTTTTCTCTCCAGAGTACGTAAGGCGTTTGGCAATTTGCTAAAGCCTAAAGGCGGAGTATGTTTTAGGGTCCCCATTTTCCTCCTTCTCTTCTCCCTTCTCTTCCTCTCCCTCCCCCTACTCCTCCTCTCCGCCGCCAAGTGCGGAATTTTTGCTTGGTGAGGGATGTTGGCCCTTAGTCATTCAGACGGCTTTAGCACCGGAAATGTATGTGTGTGTTTTTTTTTTTAGTTTTCCTCGGTTCCATTCGGAGTTTTTTTCTCTTCTCGGAATGGCTTCGATGCAAGGCGCTATTTTCAGGGAAACGTTTTTCCCCATTAACGCGATTCGATGACTTTTGCAGCAATTGGATGGCGATTAGCCTACTCCCCGTATTTTTCGGAGTTATAACAGATACTCGTGTTGAGTCTTAAGGGTGAGTAGTAATCGAATTTTGCCGGGTGGACCTTGCAGATGTTTTTTACGTGAAAGAATTGTACGGGGAAGTGTTATTTTGCTAATTAATTACATATAATTTTTTAAGTGTTAAAGCCCAAATCTGATAATTCAAGGTGGAAATACACATGCGTAATAAGTAATAAAAATAGGGTTGATGATTTATAACAGAAAAATAAATTTTACTGAAGTAGCAGTAGCCTTGGCTTAATGTCACAAATTGTTGTTACTCTATTTTTTCTGAAATTAAATCATAATAAAGACTCCTTTTGAATTTTCTAGAAATTTAATTAGGATTTTTTTAACGGCAAAAATATCAGAAGTTGTGCATTCGTGCCACGTGCATTTCTTGTTTTTTACGCTCGTCTCAAAGCTTTTTTTTAACGTTTACTTTACAAAAAATTCGTGGTTCAATAATAAATCATATGGACAATCAAATAAATTATGTTATCACCGATCAGCAAACATTTTCTCAAAAGGATTAATTCCTACGATTTTATGAGCGACGGATAAAGATCTCTAGGGAGCGGAATGGGGTCGAATCGTGACGTCCTACCATTGTTTCTTCTCTTGTTTTTGTTTCCAAATACTTGGGATAACTCTTTGAAAATTTTTTCTCGCATTTCGCTCGTATTTTTCCGTACCCGCGTCTGACGCAGACAGATATTCGTCGCATGAATGGCTGTCTGCCATGCAAACTTCTTGCGCTTTAAGGCGTATTTTCCAATAATGTGGAGGGGTCCATTAGCCACCCCGTGGCCGTCTCGTCTGTCCCAAGTGGTACATCAGTGCCGAAATGGATGAACGGATTTTTTATGGGATTTGTTTTCGGAAACCAGCATTAAATTCATTAGGCAAATATACTTTTTGGCGCTGATTCTTTAATTTGGTTTGCCGCACAAGCGGTGAGAGTGAAATAATGAAGATTATAATACTATCGCATTTTGGTAAGTTTTGTTCTGGTATACACGTGCGAAACAAACATTTAAAAAAAATTGTTTCGACTCGATTCTGTATTTCAGGTGGAAAATGATTTATTCGTACCGTTCTCTCGTAATTCTATGCAGAGTCGAACATTTATTACTGGTACCTTGATAAGTTCTATCAGAGGAACTTACAGACTACTTATTGAGATATGGACGGGAAGGAATACCTATATATGTTCGTGATTTTCGAATTTATTGAGATTAATTAATTAATTAAAATTAGGTATCTCAAAAAGACAGCGTGATGTTTGGAAAATTAAATAAATAGTCCTCTGCTGGAAGGGTTAAAATATTTTAGCCAAATTACAGAATATTAATTTCGTTTAAGATTAATTCGTGCCCATTTCCTCGTTTGTTCTAACGATACGAATGCCTCATGGAATAAAGTAGAAGTCTTTCAGCTGCTGATTTTTCCAAATCAAATAGTCTCAATCTATAATTTACGCGTGCAGCAGTTTATTCTGATCCTCTCCCAGTTCATCGTTTTCCACTTGCTTCCTCTCATGCCTCCTTCAAAAAGCGTCATCTTACTTATCCTCCGCACGCCTCTCCTTTGTGACACCTCGGTTCCGTGGTTTACAACCCACAACCCCCTATGTTTGCGCTACCTCGCTTCCATCTCAATCCCAATCCCCTCCCCTCCCTCTTCTACGACTTCTTCAATCCCTCTCAACCTCCATTTTTTCCCTCTTGTCTGCCGGGGATATCCGATACTGGCTAGTCCGGAACTAGTGGTCATTGCGCTGCCTGCGATGAGGGTAACCTATAATGCCTCCCCTTCTCCCCAACCTATATAACTCTCATTCCTTTCCTTCCCCTCTCAATTCTCCGCCTCTTCATCCACTCCCATGCCGAAGCAGGAATAAAAGCTTCCCTCCTTCGAGAGGACGGAATGAGAGTCGACGATTGAACAAGTGGACGTTTTTGGATGTAAACCACCCCCCCCCCCCTTCCTCCCCTCTACCTCTGAATTGGTACTCGAGAAATCTTCTTGTCTGGTTGATTAGAGTTTTCGTAACTAATTAGAAGGGATTGAATAACTCCTATTTTTTGTGCCTCGGTTCCATTTCGGGAATAAGATTCCTAAGAAATATTATAACTACGTTTTTTTTTTACTATTTTACGATTTATTCCGGGCTTTCTTAAAATTAAGTTCGCCTAATGAGCCGTGATTCTTTCGAAATTTTATGCATAAAACAGACTGGTTTATTTTCGATAACGAGATAAAAATATGTATACTAATTACTAACGTCTTAACAACAATTTTTGCATGCATTTGAATCCGTCCGCCGTGGATCGTTCGGATTTCATATTGGGTGTAAGGAGAGGAAATTATTTAATAATTTTGATAGAAATTTAAGCGATGCGTAAAATCAGTCCAGAGTTCAAATCGATTCCATGTTTTGGATATTTTTTCTCGGGCGCCTCCAAAATTTCCCTCGAAACATTATCGATTCGATCATATCCACATATACCGCATTTTCCCGGAAAATAAAGCGATTTTTCCCCGGCGGAGTCAAGCTCCTAGAAATGCGGAATCGGCTTATATTCAATAAATCTCTCCACACGTTTGGATCGTATTCCCCCCTCCCGGAAAAACTGCATTAGAAAATTGGAGGCTCGGCTTACATTCGGGAACGGCTTATTTTTGGATGAATGCGCCACGCCAATTTAAAATTCCTTTCCCTCCGTCGGATAATAAGGCAATGGGGTGCATTTATACAAGCCTCGGAGCGTATTAACATGCATTTGTACCCCAAACTATACCAGGACATGATTATTTTTCGGCACCATTTTTGCGGGTCGAAGAACATTTTCGTTTCCTCGGTTGCTAACCGTCGCGATGATGTTTTTTAATTCCTAAAGTTTCTGCATGTAAAAAAGGAGTATGTATTAATATATAATAGCCACGCCGAAGCGGTGGAATAAATTTCTCGGCTTGATTTCGTGAGCCATTATTGGGTTTAATGGGAGTTGTCGTTTGCGTACGTTCAAACTCTTTCCCAAAATGGCTAAATTTTTAACGAATGAGTCGCGCCGAAATATTTTGATCTTCCTGAATGGCGGGATAAGGTATGTTGGGCATCCTCGCGTAAGCCAGTCGCTAAACCAACAGATATTGAGGTTATTTAGCGCTAAAATCCGACTGCTCGATGCTCATTTTCTGGTCAAAACCAAAGCGTAGTGCGGTGCTCATCGAAATCCTTCCGTTGTTTTTTTCTCTGTCGTGTGACAAATATTTCGCGTGAAGAGAAGTAAGGTCCCAAAAAACAAAGACCCTATCGCGAAAATGCCTCCCTTATCAGCTCGCGGTGCGAATATCAGCGGACGCGGGTAGGGGACGGGAAATGTCGAAAAGTGGAAGGAGAGAAAAGCACTAGGCGACAGGATCGGGGGATGAGAAGTGGAGTGAGAGAGAGAGAGGGAGAACTCGCTTCCCGTGCGTAGGAATTGAACTGCCAACCGCACTCCAATCCCTCAACTCCTCTTATGATTGGAAGTCATTTCGCGTTTGAATTACGTTCCCCAGGTGACGTGAGGGTGGTAGCGAGAGAGAGAGATAGGAAGAGAGGGGGAGTGAGAGGTATATAGAGTGAGAGAGAGAGCTATATTCTGGGTACTCGAAACGGAGTAGGAGCCGGGGACGACATGTCGGAGGCATTGTTGTCCCGGGGTCCTGTCTCTCTCCCTCTCTCTCTCTCTCTCATTCTTTCCCCTCTCTCTTTCTCACTCCATCTCCCCCTCATTCTCTCTCTCTCTCTCTCTTACGCTTCTCTCGACGAATACCACTCTGCCGCACGCCAAGATAAGCGCCACTCTTAAAGCTCGATCACATCCCGCGCCAAAAAATATATAAAATGTACGCGGGCTGGAAATAAGCGCGGGAAAAAATGGCGCAGAGGGTGAAAAAAAATTGAAGGGGAAGAAGCGTGTTCTCTCTCTCTCGCTTTCATTTCGCTGTTCGGTTCCTGATGGTGGCTGAGTGATACGCTTTTTTCTTGAGATTGAATCCGCCGGGCACTTGTTGAAGCGGAAGGGAAGAATATGACCTTTCGGTTTTATTCTTTAAAAAAAAAATGTGTAGGAAGGAGGGATGAGGGAGTGTCTTTTTTAGAGCGGTCCTTTATATCGACCTTGGAGTGTCCTCCATTGTTGTCTGCTCGTTCCTCCTTGGAAATAATTACCCTCTTGTGTCTCGGAAAATATGCTTTACCTTGAATAGTTTCGCGAAAATGCACATTTACGTCAAACGACGTTTTATTTTTGTTTGTATTTTTATAACTGGGCATTTGACCTGAGTAAGTAGTTCCAAATCGTTTGCATGAATTTGCTTTTTCGGGAAATTTTATTGTATGAATTGGGATGAAAACTCTTAATGATCGTTCATTTTAGTGTTTTGAAAATTTCATTTAATTTTTCAATATCAAAACGCGTCCATGTAGGTAATATCGTTATTCGAATCTATTATTTTCGCTGTAAGCGTGATGTTGTCTGGAAAAATCACGAATTTTATTTTATTCTTGCATCTTTCATAAATTTTAAGCCGGATATTTAAAAAATATATATTTTTTTTCTCAGGATCATAGCAGACTAAGACTTGTGCAATCATCATAACAATAGTCGTGCGTAAGTTTCTATACCGCCTCCATTATTTTGCATTTGCGACTTCATCGGTGTTTGCGCATTCTGTTGTCAGGCGAATCCACGATCTTTCCGTCAGCTTTCGAAAACTTCCATTTGGTTAAAGGAATGGTAAATAAAGAGTAGCCCCAGCTTAGTGTTCTCTCTTTTTCGTCACGCTTTTTTATTTTTTATTCCTCTTTCCTTTCTTCTCTCTCTCTCTTTATCAATTTCTCGGTAGCGCCATTGCGATGAGACTATATACTCGAAATAGCGCATTCTCCAACATCCTTTCAACGATGGCCGTTGTCCGGCTCTTTTCTTCTTCCTCGTCTTTATATCGCTGCGTATATATTTCTTGAATCTTCCTCTCTATTACCTCCCGTTTCCCGCTTCATTCATCGTCATCTCTCGCGAAGTCCTTAGCTTTCTCATTTTCTCTCTCCCTCTCTCTAAGGCGAATACGTTGAGAAGTATTAGGAATTCTAGCCCGTGTTTATTTTATATGGAAAATGCAGGTCTAAGCCGACTCGTATTTATTTCTTTTTCATATTGATAAACATTTTTGAATGCGTTTTATGGAAATAACGTTTTTAGTTTCTCCGTACGTAGTAGTATAGGGAAAGTATTGTGATCACGAAAAAAATCGACTTCGAGATTTCACGGAAATACGCGTTTTGAGGTCCCTAGAGCACGTTTAGACTATTTTCGGAATGATGGCTGTGTGTGCGTGTGTACGTGATTGTGGGCGCTCTAACTCAAAATGTACTTGCCATATCGTTACCAAACTTCACTTATAACACTGTAGCATGAGCACAAAGAACTGATTAGTTTTTGGACAATACCGGTTAACCGGAAGTCGAGGTTTATTCGAAACCCGATTCCGTTTTTGCGATATTGCTCCATTAAAACATCATTATTGTACATACAATCTACGCAAAGGTTATAGAGAATGTAATTTCCTACAACTTTCATTTTAAACAATTTTCCATAGCAGTTATTGTTTAGGAATTATTTATAAATAATCGGTTTTTTCGGTTTCCGTCAAATATCTCCTTCAAAACTTCGTTATTGATAATCCTCATGAGGACCAAAGTTGTAGAGAATAATATTTCTTCCAGGTTTTGTTTGAAACAAATTTTCGTAGAACCATCCATTTCGGAGATATTTAACTTTTTCGTAACTTTTCGTAATTTACAGTACACAGCGCCACCACCATGTAGCGGTGAATTCTGTAAACAGATTCAAAATATACCTTATTTAGGCAATAAGGAGGACTGTATTCTTTTACGATACGAAATAATTTTGCCTTATAATGCTATTCATAATAATTTAAATATCTATACCCCAAATTTGTGAGAAAGTCATGTGTTGGCCACATCAGATTTTTATGATATAATTAAAGAATAATACGCCTGAGTAACAGCACATCTTACGACAAAGAGAATGGTTCCGTTAAATGACGTTTCTAATTTTTAATGTGGCATTTTTTAATATTCTTTATTTGGCATGATTGTGCAGCTTAATATGTTATTCTTAAGAATGTAAGATTGAGTTATTGTCACGAAAATAGCTTTTATTATCGCCTTTCCAAGTTGTCATGTAGAGCTCCGAGTAAATAATTCTTCAACATTTTTTCTTTATATCTTGTGATATAAGGTCTTTTGAATTACTTAAAATCTAAATACGCTGGATAAAAACGTCTGAACCGCCTCAGACTCTTTGTTATGCGTGCACCCTCCGCATTTCCTCTTTCTCAACCCCGGTCGCTCTTATTAACCATTTCTACTTGTTACCGATCGTGTAAAGAAACGAGACGCAACAACAAACATCAAGACAGGAATCTCTTTGATGCTTTTCAGGATTGTACGAGAACTCTTCTATTTCCCGACATAACCTACTTCTTTATCCCATCTCCGCATTACTCTCTTTTAACCCTTTTTCCTCCCTATACCAATCGCATTTCCACTCTCTTTTAGTATACTTCCTCCCTCCCCCTCTCCCTCTCACCCCCCTTTCTCCAACCCCTTGCTTTTCTTCGTATTCATACACTCCTCTCTCGTTCCCTCTCTCTCTCTCTCCGCCCATTTCCTTCCATTTTATCTCCCCCTCATAAGGAAGGTTCCTTCTTTTTTATCCTTTTCCTCTTCTTCTTTTTTTTTATACGGTCTATTCTTTCTTCTTCGGCCTTAACACTATAAACGTGACTACACATTACGTCGCAGAGTCTTATTTTTTGTAGTCCCGGGGGTTATTTTATGTACAAATCTTAGGGTTGTGTTGAGGGGATTACGGGAGTGACTTTCTTTTTACGGCGAAAGGGGTTTTCGTGTGCGTGCGCGAGGAGGAGGGGGGAGGGAGAACGGCACCGCTCGAGCTTTGTTCATTTGTCGCATATATTGCATGGATAAGGGGGATGGAAGTTATTGGGATTTATGAAGAAATGAGGAAAAATGCGTGCCCCGAGGATCTCAACGATTTTTTGAGACTTTTTTTTTATGTCTCTTTGTTCTCGTGCCAATCAGAATTTCGTTTTAAGTTTCATATTTCTCTTTCTTCCGAAATTTTAAAGAATTATGAGGTTTGTTTAATTAATCAGAATTATCGTTCTAATATTACTCAACGACTTCGATATTTTAATAGCGGAAAGAGTGGATTACATGTTCAGGATTGATTTGTAACAAGTATTACTTTTATCTTGATAATGAAGCAGGAAAACTGCGTTTTCCTGCTTCATTGTCCTCTATGAATACGATTTCTTAGTATGTAAACATTCACCATGTATTATAGCTCGAAATTAAATTTTTTTTTCGATTTGATTGCTCTTTCCAAAACCTTTTTGTAAAACGGTAAATGCTAAATTTTGCATGCGTCCCAATTATAAATAGAAAGAGGTACATTATTTACGTTTCTGCAGGTGCCCTTTGATGCGGTATTTCTTAGTTGTTTTTGTTTTCCCCGGGCCGATTTAGGACGCTGCTAAACAATGGCGCCTACTCAATCTCAATAAAAATTTTATCGCGCCGAAGTGAAAAATCTTCTCGGTCCTCAAAAATGAGGGAAATTAATACGCAAGCTAATAATAAACCCGTGTCAAAACAATCGCTGATCGACGCTCTTTTCGTTAAATCGCCCTAGTTTGATTTTAGTAAAATATCTACCCAGTAAAATTCTATCATCCTGTCTTGTATATTAAGGTCTTGCTAGGGTCGGGGGAGTAACTTTTGCGGGAAATGGAAAGATATCCACGATACCGGAATGAGAAGAAATAAAGAGGAGGTAGGCAGTGATTCCTAAGAAGAGGGTTGGCTATGGAGACATTGCTGCTGCCATGGTAATGCGTGTTTGCTTCGAGGATATGGGCGTAAAGTCATGGTTAGCGAGGGACGGAGGGACAGAGGGGTGCTGGAGGCAATGCAGTCGCGATACTGTTATTATAGCGTGTGGTAGGGATAAGGTAGAATGGGGGGCTCACATGGTGCGTAGGTGACCTAAGTCGTCAACTCCGCACCCTCGAATCGCCCACGCCACAAGATAAGAGGTCTCCTGCTCAGTATGCGTCACGTATCACCTCAAGCAGTTTTCCTCCTCCCCCCTCTCTACTCATTCACCCCCTTTTTATTTTATTCCTCTTTTCCGTCCCTCTTATTTCGCGGATTTATTTTCGCACTGTTTTCCCTTTGTTTCCTTCCGCGGGTATCTTCTCTCCCTCTCTCTCTCTCTCTCTCTTCCGCTCTCTCACTCTCTTTTCATCGGACTCCGGCTTTTGAAAGAGGACGGGTAGTAAGGTTCCGTAGATGGAGTTTCTTTCCTCTCGATTGGAGAGAGGTCGTTTTTGAGGGCGTGAGTCGAGTATTTTAGATGTCATCTTTAGTCCCGGACGCGCATTCTCTCTCTCCCTTTCGCTCGCTCTCCTTGATGTTTCATTCGGCTTCATTCCCCTCGGTCCCAATCTCCTCCCATTCGTCCTCGTGGCTTTATTTTTCGTCCTTCTTTTATTTCCCCTTTTCTCGCTCCGATCCGGATTGGTTCGGCTGAGAGGAAAATGAAAGGTTGCGGGTGTTGAACTTTGCTTTAGACGAGGAAAATCCTTTCAGGGTATAGAGCTAAATCGTATTTGTTTTTTGCCTCGTGTGGGTTTCTTTGAAGTAGGTGTTAAGTTGCTAAGCGATGCGAAATCTGTGTTAGTGTCCTCCTTCCCTGTGGCTGTTTATTTTGGAATGGTTTGATAAGGTGGAAATGAAACAAGTGCATACACAGTTCGATGGTGGTTGAGATCCTGAAACAGGTTTCGAAGAAATGGAAAACAGAGGTAAATATTGGCTCGAAAAAACACGCTTAAGTTTGTGCAGTGGAAAATGTTCAGCGTGGAGGAAATTCTTCGTGAGTTATGTCCTCTCGCTCCGAATACTTACAAATTCGTTCAGCACAAATGCATTTCGTGAGGATATCCTGCGAAGTTGGCGGAATTGCTTATTTTTGTTGCCTTTTTTACTTTCTCCATGCGTAGTAATGGGAAAGTATTGTGATCACGAAAGAAATCGACTTCGACATTTCAACGGAAATACACGTTTTGAGGTCCCTAGAACACGTTTAGACTATTTTCGGAATGATGTCTGTGTGTGTGTATGTGATTGTGAGCGCTCTAACTCAAAAAGTACTTGCCATATCGTTACCAAACTTCATATATAAAACTTTAGTATGAGCAAAAAGGACTGATTAGTTTTTGGACAATACCGGTTAACCGGAAGTCGAGGTTTATTCGAAACCCGATTCGGTTTTTGCGATATTTCTCCGTTAAAACATCATTATTGTACATACAATTCTATGCAAAGGTTATAGAGAATGTAATTTCCTACAACTTGTATTTGAAACAATTTTCCATAGCAGTTATTGTTTAGGAATTATTTATAAATAATCGGTTTTCGTCAAATATCTTAAAAACGTCGTAATTGGTCATCTTCGTGGGAACCAAAGTTGTAGAGAATAATATTTCTTCCAGGTTTTGTTTGAAACAAATTTTCGTAGAACCATCCATTTCGGAGATATTGAACCTTTTCGTAATATTCTGTATACAGCGCCACAACCACGTAGCGGTGAATTCTGTAAACATATTCAAAATATAATTTACGGCAATAAGGTCGACTGTATTCTTTTACGATACGAAATAATAATTTTGCCTTATAATGTTATTCATAATAATTTAAATATCTATACCCCAAATATGGAGAAAGTCATGTGTTGGCCACATCAGATATTTTTCTCTTATATTACTCGCCGTAGATGTTTAATATGGAGATATTCCAGCTCTTCCACTTAGAGTAGTACCAAGAAATTTGTCACACTTAAGAAAACGGAATGGGCCAATGCAGTGAATATTTGATGGCGATTCCCATGAGTCCATAGCGAAGTCTTGTTTTGTCTTTTCTCGGCGATCCGTCTGGGATATTTTTTTTCTTCTGCCCTCGGTTATATCCTTCCGTTTATATGGCGGGGAATTTGTCGTCTCCTAGCTTTCCATTCGTGCATCCCGTTTATTTATCTCTCTTCGCGAAAGTGATAAAAATAAATTGTGCGAGTGTATGTTTACTTTCTACGTTCTCGGAGTTTTGAATCATTCATGCGATGTGTGTCACACGCAGCGCTGAGCTAGTGGACGATTTCGTACGTTTCCTGAATAGCCCTTCCCATCCCAGTATGGAGTCGTTGGCTTTTTATGGCTCTCGATGTCTTTCCTTTTTTAATATCCCCCTAAAAATATTTCATACATTCTCTTATTGGTCCTCTTCCTCCTCTTCAATTTCCATCCTTCACCCCGAAATCAACGGGACAACCTCAAGGGACGTTTTACTTTATATGGCTCTTTTTTTTGTTCGTCTTTTGTCCGGCTCAAATATACTCGGCATGTTTGGCGGAGAGCATAGTGCATGCGCACCACACCCTTTTTTTCACCCCCTGGTACCGTTTTCTCCCGCCCCGCCCATTGTCCGCCGATGGCGCTGCAGACAGCGTTTTTCCCCTCGATGACTTCTATTTCGCGTGCGTCGTTCTCTCGCCTCTTTCTCTTCTCAATCTTTCTCTCCTCCTCGCCTACTTTTTCCCCCCTCTCCCATCAAGACGCCTTATCACCGACTCGGTGCCGTTATCACGGCGTGCCCACCGCCATCTCCTCCTCCGCACTTCCTCCGTCTCCGTTTTCCCCCCAAAGTCTCCCTGTAGTCGAACGATAAGAAGTTTTTGCCCACGTCATCAAGTCGGTGACGACTTGAGCGAGCAAATGAGTGTCGCAGTACGCCGCTGATAATTTCGCTCGGTTTTTCGATTCCTAACGCAACTTTCGAAGTGAGTTTCCCAATTATTAGCGCATTTTGTCCAAAACGAATACTGTTCTTTCCTTTATCACTGTTATGTTTCTGTTTGTTAGTATTCTCTCTTGTATTCGTTCTTTTTTGTTTTGAGGCATTGGTCCGAAATTTCTGTGTTGTTTACGTGCAGTTTTTGTCTACGCCAATTAACATTTTTCGGACTTTTCGAGTAGTTCTGCTCGCGGGACTGATGGGTGTAAATTCCAAAACTTTGGACGATGTTTTTAGGGAACTTTGAACGCTAGGTGGCTTAAATTTTTGGTAATGGAAACTCTCTTCAGTGCTTTTCCAATTTAATGAAAGTGTTGGCTTTTCTCTTAAAGGGATGGAGTAAAAATGGAATTTTAATTAAATATCTTGGACAATTATTGGTTTGTAGGTGTTTGCGTTTTTCATTTCATAGAAAACTAGTCACCGTATTTTGGCACACTGAGGAAAATTCTATTTAATAATGAGTAGGTAGGTCCTATAATTTCTTCTTTTTACGGTGGAATTTCTATTTAGATGATTTTGCATTTTCTATTGAATATGTTTGAAATTGTTCACCGATTTCGATTCTTTTTATAGTAAAAAATATTATATTACTCGAATTCCACAAACTCTTGTCAATTTCTTCTAAAATCCAAGACATGGACCTGAACTTTCTCAAAAACATGTGCTATTGTTCAGCATAAGGCCTCAAGGACAATGTAGAAAGCTGTGTTGATATTTTCATAGCAAAGTTCATGACTAATCATCAGCGGATAAATGTGTTAGATCGTGATGAAACTTCCTGTTTCGACACCATAACTCGTGAGCCACAATGTTGAAATCTCATTTTTGAATTAGCACGTCTGCCATTGAGCGTCTAAACTAGATTTATATTTCGAAAAATAAAACAGTATAAGTTGACAGGTATGTTGAACTCATTCATGTTTTAATATATACTAATAATACCAGAGCGGAGTTATACTCTCGAATAAAATATTGTTAATGAAATATTTATCATCTTAAAATTCTCAACAGTCGAAGAAATTCTTTTAACGATACAGGGTCTACTTTTCATAAATAGTTCTTTCAATTAACGTTAATGTGTGGTTACCGTCTTGATAATTTGCGTTTGATTCATAGTTTTTGAAAATAAATTGAAACTACTTCAAAAATCTGTGAATACCTAAAATTACATTTTTGTTGGAATCGACTTCAGTGCTAACTGGCATTCTTAGTATCAATGCATGACTAAGGACGGTTTTAGTAGTTTCCAATATTTAACGACGGTCGAAGAGAATCGCTGCTGATTTGATCAAGGGTGTTGAATCAAATTGCGTTAATAAAACGGTGCTTCGTACGTTAGTAATACCGTCAGTTTGACACGCGAGACACAAGCCGAAAATGATGGTACATTTATGAAGCTGGAAGTAGGAGCTATTCGGTAATTGAAAATACCATTAGCGGCGAAGAAAGGATTAATCTCGTCGTCATAGCTACTCTCTCCCTCTCTCCATTCGCGCTTTTTACGCTTCTTCCTCCCTCCCTCCCTTCATCCTTTCCTTATTTCTCCATCACTTCAGACCCTTATCCTTCCACCCCTCTTCGCCCTTTCCGGAAAGGCCACGGCCCTTGGGTCGGGTCCTATTGAAAGACCTTCACTCAATCTTTCCCTGCTCCCGATTGGGTATCGCACGTGATGCATACTAATGCCTCGATGTCTCTCGGGCGGTGAGGTCTCCTCTTCAGCGGTCTTTGGGAAGCCTCAACTCCCAGCGACACCTCTCCCTCTCTCTCCCTCCCTCCCTCCCTCTCTCTCCTCTTCCTCGCTCTCTAGTCTCCAGTGGACGTGACAATCTGAATAGATTATCTGTACGGGATATTGCGACGCTGAGATGCTAGGAGGAGGTATTAGGAACTCAACCGCACTCTCAAGTTAAAATTTACGCTGGATAAAGGTTGCAGCGTGTCGTATTTCCATTGAGGTTATTGCGATCCACTACTGTGTCTTCTTCAGTAATTTGCAAATGCTAATAAGCTGAGGATAGGAAGAGGATTTTGTCTCGTTTGTTGGTTACGTGATTCTTTTTATGGTTGTCTGATGGGTTTATTTTTTATTTTAATTGTGATAAATGGTTTATGTATCACTCCAAGTTTATTTATTCGAGCTCTGAATACCTATTTTTCATTATCTAAATACCTCGTTTAACTGATTTGTGGAAATATTAATGGTCTTTTACTCCATATTTTAGTTTAAGTTTACATAAGTGAATATCTAACTTAAATGTTTTATGCCGTTGCAGCAGTTTTTTTGTGTGCTAATCATATTCTCTTTTCATTTTAGGTGAGTACCAATGACTACGCTGCCCAGGTTATCGCGACAAAAAACATATTTGTGAGTAGTTCATTTCTATTAATTATTTTGTATAAAATATAAGTTTCACGGTAAAATACAAAATATTTTGCTCACATTTTGGTGCGCCTATGTCTGTAACAATGATATTAGAGGAAATTGCTTTTAAAAGACTTGTGGATTCAAAGGTTTGTAGCATCGTGTGTCGTTCATTCTCTCTCCTTTTTCTTAATATGTAGTAAAACTTTATAGTATGAGATATTTCCACGGAAATCCGATAGGCGAATGCGTTAAACTTAAAATTACAAAATTAAATTTATCGCAAGAGGTGAATAAAATTTACTGTTTAATCAGCGGTTTTAGGGATCCCTCGGGTAAAATGCGCATGAAAATGCAGCGGGCGTTTATTATCCCTCGAACTCGCTCACGTCCTGCTCTCCAAGCCGCCCTTAAACTCGTTTTATTCGTCCTCTTCGGGTACTTCATGCGTCCGGCCCTACACATACGCTGACATGGACGCACTCTGAGCGGCTCCCGAATGAAAGCAAGAAGAGTGGTCACTCTCGCTTAAGAACGCCACTTGACGCCATGCAGCCCCTAATTATCTTCTGGGGCAGCACCGTTAATTTTCCTCCGACACTAATTCCCCCGGCGACCACTCCGCACACTCCTCCCCCACCTCCCCCCTTCTCTCTCTCTACCCTATCTTTTTCCCTCCCTTCGGTTCCCTTAATGTGATGAGACAGTCTCTCTCTCTCTCTCTACCTCTTCTCATCCTCATCTGTAGCAGCGAATGCGGAAAATGGGGGGGTGTAAGCATCGGCGAAAGCGTGGTTCCCGCTCCCCGCAGGTCACTATGACTCGGACAGGGTGCGGCTGGGTGCGGTCGTCCTAGGATAGGCCGACCCCTGGAGAATTTCCGTCCTGGTCTCTTCTTGCTCGGATGACCTCCCCCTATTCCTCCCTCCCTCACTTCTCTTTCCAGTTTCCACACGTGTGAGATGAGGGGAAGGGGGGGGTGGGAGGTGGTTGACGCCTTGTTCTGCGAACTCCACGGTCATGTGAACTCTCTCGCCGAGTTGGTCTCCCGTAGGAAGAATGCACAGTTTTACCTTTATTGCCCGTAAAGGATGGGACCCAAACCTGTGCCAGCTTTTAGAGTGGATTCTATCTCTCTCTCTCTATCCGCCTTTGTGCGGGGGAGTTGTGGGTTAGTTTTTGGTCGTCGTCGGCTTCCTGTTGATGATATATGAGAGTGTAGTAAAATGATGGAGTACCCTTTGAGGCGACCCAAGGGATTAATTTGACGCGTGTCTCAAGCCTAATTGGATTCAGTCGATTTTTTTTTCTCGGATTTAATTCAATGAGTTCTCGTTTAGGGCGTAAAATACGCACGTGAAATTTTTAAAATTAATTGGCGCTGAATTGTTTTTGAAGAATTCGGAGTTGGATAAAATCCGCAGGAATTTATTTTAATCGTTTGAATTCCGTTTTCTAATCGGAATTTCTTCCTCCCGTTTTGATCATGCTTTGGTTGGATTCAGGAAGGTTTTGTGATGGACAATTTAGGTGTTCGTAAATGCTTCCAACATCCTCATAAAGTTGTTTTCTTATTTCTATTGTAAGTGGGACAACATGGTTAGCGATAAATGGAATTCATTTTCAGCTATAAAGTAGCCAATAAACAACTTAATTTGTTTATTCATAGTATAGTAAATAATGAATGTAAAACTTATGTTAGTTATTTGTATACCTATATTTAATAGAATTGATTAATTTTTCAGTGAAATCGAAAACATTCCCATGAATATCTTTTTTACTTTAAATAAAATTAGATATAGTACTTACCTGTAGCCATTTTCGTAACTAGTGTGGGGTATGTACTAAGTAAGGGGCGCAAAAAATCCATATAACTAAATAATCTAGAGACTGATTTTTGAAGAAGGGGCACATGTTTGGTTTCCCCGGCCGCTATAGCCAGTTACAGTATTGCTTGTAGCTTTTGCGAGAGCTAATCTTGCTGTTTAAGAGTATTTTTATGTTGTAACATTGTAGTTATTTGCTTTAGTTGCTGATATAATTTTTTTAATTCGGTATATAAATGTACTCGGGGATTACCGGTAAAATCATACTTTTCTGCAAATAAACATAAAAGAATTTAGCAATTTCCTTAGATCCCTCGTATTCCGGGTGGTCTAGGTAATTGACAAACTTTTCCTCGTCCTCGGCTGCATTTGTCTTTAGCAAATTTCTAGCTTAGGGGCGTTGCATTGGAGCAAAGTTCTCACATTATATCATCGCTTATCTAATTTTGTCATGTCACAACTTTTAAAGTAGTTTTTTCGCAAAATATGGCGGCCAGATTACGAAACTTTTTCTTAGTTATGTTTATGTTTGAAAAATGATCTTTCTCATAATGTTCGAACAGGTGTGGCAAATAAAATGTAAGAACTTTAACAATGCTCTTCAAACCTGTTTAAAATTCTTTATTGACACTAGTTCTGATATTAGAAACAAAAACTTACGTTTTCTTATTACTAGGGCTGCTTAGTCAACTCCAGCAACCTGTAAAGATCAATAGTTGAGGCAGTTTAATAGCCAGTAAAATACAAAAAGATGAACGCCGAAATTTATATGCTAGAGAAAATGAGTGAAAATATCTAGTTACATCAGGTTAAAGTCATACAAACTCGTGTTGCAATATAAAAACACGAGAAAATTATTATCTCTCGATTTATCGAACGTTCTAGTTTCAGCATACCGGATATAATACCTACACCGCCCAAAGTGAATGCCTAACTCGTTTTAAATATAAAATGTCCGACGCAGTCGAACCGCGATAGCTCGTACCGTCAGGAAAAAGAAGGTTGAAACTTCGCACTCTCGAAAGTTCGAATTATCGAACTTCGACCTATCAAACCTTTGTGGTTCAACGTGTACAATTTCGTACGAAAAAAGGTTTCCTATGATCAATCGATAACCCAAGTTTGAGATAAAGATTTCCTAATTATCGTTTTATTTAGTCCTGGATAATAAAATAACATTTCGCATCCAGGAATTTAATATTAAACCATCGGCTTATTACGCAGTATTTCGTATAAGAGTGAAACCGAATGGAAGATGTCCGTTTCCTCCTTAGTCTAAGAAAGTGATGTAATATGTCAGGATAGGGTGAAGAGTGGGGGAGGGGGAGGAGTAGGAGAGATGGGGGGAGGGGAGGGGGAGGGTTCGGAGCGGCGTCGCTTGAGTAATGGTCGCGGTCGTGTGCGTTTGGAAGTATATGCGCGCGCGCGTGGGGGCGGGTGAGTAATTCAACACTTGGTCTAGAGAGGCTCGCGAGTCCCATGACATTTCCCAGCAGTGGAAGAAGAAAGTGGAATTCCAGCGTAATTCGAGTCGCATTCAGCCGTTTTTTTTCCTTCAACCCTCCCTTTAGCCGTGAGTAAAAATGAAAAAAAAATAAGAGGATGAGGAGGAGCAGTCGGTCGGGGACGTCGTGGCCGAAAAAGAAAAGAGAGAGAGAGAGAGAGATGGGGAGGAGTGAGGGAGAGAAGAATTTCCGCGTCGCTGAAAGATATAGCAACAAAGGAACGAACGAGTCTTGAGGCATTAGTCACCGTTGGTCCGTAACAACTTGGACCGTGTACAAATTTGCTTTCGGTCACGTATGAACCCGTGTCTTCCCTTCTTGTTCTATGCCGTCGTATGAGCGTCACGAATTCAAGGGATGCTGCCTTTGTTTGTTTGACAGTTCGAGGGAAAGGGATTAGAGCGGAAATTAATTACTCGCGGGCGGTTTTGCGCGGTTGGTAATTTCGATGGCGTTTTTGATCGGACATGGGCACGAAATAAATCCATCAAGTCGCAGATGTTTTGCGTATTTATTTTAATTCTAGTCAGTAGTTAGCGTGGGGCGGGTTAATTCCACCGTTGCGACGCTAATTACAAAATAAAGCGCAGTTATAAATCTAGTGATTTTATGCCATATTAAAAGAGAAAGGGAATTGATTGAGGATTATATTTTCAGTTCGGTGATTGAGAATGATTCGGTTGTTTTGGTGTGTAGTAATATGTATAATTGTGTATACTTACTTTTTATGTTGCGTAAGGTAAATGCATTCGAAGGAAATTTTAATAACAAATTTATTTTTGAGTTATAATTATTGGAAAATTCAGTAACATTTGTTTTCTTGATCGATCGGTTAACTTGTCGCAATTAAATACAATTTAACTTTCACGCATAGTTATATTTGCTTTATTTATAAAATAAAGTGAATTTTACTCTCGGTTCCATGAATGTTGAGTAAATTTATACCATGTAAAATTTCAGAGCATTTTGAGCGACACTTTCCTAACGCGTTACGTTTGGGAACTGGTCCAAGAAATTTTGTTCCACGAGTAAATGTTTCTATACAAATTATAATTGATAAATTGTTTATTTGGGTTATCGAAGCAGTATTCAGGTCGATATTAAAATATATTATTTTAATTCTTCCACAGCCAAAAAATTTATTTGCAAGCCGTCTATGTAATGCTAATGTGCCTCGCCTAATCCTCTCGAGTTAATTTCATATATTAGCCCTATTATTTAATCAAATTGATTTTTAATTTTCAAAAAAATATTCGTTTATTCATTTCAATATTTTGTTGTAACTCTTTTATGCTATTTTATCTTAAATTGCCTCATAAAGTTAAAGTAAAATTTCACTGATAGACACAGCGTTTTACGAAAAATTTGTATGCTCATTATTACCCATATCGTTTTGAGTTGCTCGTTTCACTCCATGAAATTGTTTTTTAATCTCCGCACTTCCTGTCAAAGTACCGAAGATCATTTTATTTTATCCTTTAAGAAATTACCTCTTTTACACTCGAGGGGTTTTATGGAGCATAGCGAAAGTGTTTTTCGAAGATATATTATTCCGTCGGTTTCCGTGTCAGGTCGTTCAACCACCACCAGATGGAACTGCAGATATCTTTCGCAGGTGGATTCTGTGCAAAAGAGATTGCCAAATAAAAAAAGGTGTACTTTTCAATTGCGGAAGGCGTGGTCAGCTGAGTCGGACTGGTCGGCGTTAGAGTCGTGAGTCAGGCTTTCGAACCCGAGACGGTCGATTGCGCAACCGTCGTGGCATGCGGGTTAGCGGATCCGAGGAGCTCTCGTTGCCCTTGGACCTCACCATTGCTTCTAATAAGAGAGGAGAAACAATCGCAAGCAGGTTAGGCACGTACATCGGGAAGGGTAGAGGGCGTCCGGCGTAATGGTTTCTGCGAGGTTAATGGATGAGGACCGAAGGAATGGGAAGGGTTTGAAAAGGATTTCGAGAAAGGGTTTCGCGTTTCTTTTTTTTCCCCTCTTTTGGCCGCGTAAGAATCGGATCGCGCGTGGAAGGGGTTGAACAAGACGGATTCCCTTGCTCAATGAACATACCGGGTGTTACCTTATATCCGCCTGGCATACCTAAAGCATTTTGGAAGACTTCCAGGCTCTTTAGAGTTGTAGCTGGCGGGGATGAAGGGTAGAGAGGGGACGATAAAGGGGAAGGCGTGCAGAAGGGGAGAATGAGGGGTGGAGTCGAGGAGTGAGGCCGCAAGACGTCGGGGGGTGAGGGGATGCAGGCGAATGATTGAGGATTGAGAGGAATGAGGCGGATGGATCGGAGGAGAAAAGCGAAGCCGCTCTTAACGGTCTGTGTGGTGACAGATAGGTACTCAATAGAGAATACTTGTCGGTGTTTTCTTCCGGCGGTTATATTTTTATTTGTGTGTGTTTTTTTTTTAAATCTTCACGACGTCTCCGTCGCATTACTTTGTCTCTATTTCTTTGCCTGTTTCTCTTTTGTCATTTGGTGACACGATATTTGACGTTGTAGTCGTTGCCAAAAATGTCCCACGCGAAATATTTATCTCCTGACGGTGAAAAAGTGTTGTTGCCAATTAATACACGGAGACCTTTTCTATTTACTGTTTCTTTGGACGAATACACTTGTTATCACGCCGTTATCACCATGCGTGTTATTTACGTAATCGCTGAAATGGACGTATGCTCCGAAAGTTCGAGGGTAAAGATATTTTTAGCAGTGACGTTAGCTTTTCACATTATTAAATGAGTTTTACGCGCGGAAATTTCGTATTTTTTTAGTTTATGTAATTGTTTGTAATGAAGGAGGTATCGTTGTAAGGCGTGCATAATATGGCCGAGGCAGCATACATTTAGCGCTTTTGTAACGAATATAAGTGTTGGATTGATAGATATTTTTACGATAAAGATGCTAATATTTCATTTTGCATGTAAATTTCAACATCCTCTTGAAATACAGTTCTTTAACGCAGTAGAGTGAACCATCTTGGCGATCAATCCGTTTCGCTAGCGTTCTTATTAAGAAAACTTTTGTGTATTTTCTAAGAAGCGCTCGCGCTAACATCAGTCGAAATAGTGAAAAAAGAAGCCAGTCGTCGTGAGCACGTCGGTCAACCGGTCACGAGGCGAGGCGATGCGGTCATATGATTCGCAGTAATGAGCAGAGCCGATGGAGATGGGGCGAAAGGGGTAATAAGGCGGTGGCACAGACTAACATGCCGTCATGGGTGCCTAAGAGCACCAATAAGGCATCGGGAGAGTTTGCAGCGCACGATCATTAATCCCCTCCAGTAGGTGAAGAGAGAGAGTGGGGAGGGAGAGAGGGAGGGAGGGGAGTTAGATCCGCGGCGAACAACATGGCCGCTCCGGTAATAATTTTTTCGCCAGGGAGGTCGAGAGAGGAGCAATTTGAAACACTTGTCGTAATGTATGCGCGGTCTCAGAGACTAGTCCGTGAGGTGACTGAGAAGTAAACTGGCATCAGGGCCGATACGTCCTCGCGAGTTTGATATTTCCTCTTCCCTCTCTCTGTCTCTCTCTTCTACCCTCCCTTCTTCCTTTCCTCCTTCTCCTTCCTTTCTTCCTCCTCCCCACGGATTATTTTTAACGGTTCAAATTCTCTAGCACGCATCCTTTCCAGCGAGGGAGAGGAGCGCGTGGTGAGTGGGGTGGGACGGACTAGCGTGAAAGGCAAAAGCGCCTGGCACAAGCCAAAGTGCCAGCAAGTCTCTCGTAATGATACGTGGCACACTGTCGTTTCTTGCGCCAAGTCGACTCCACCCACGCCTTCCATCCTGATCCTCCTACCCGCCACTCTCCTACAACCCACACCTCTCTCTCTCTCCCTCTCTCTCTCTCTCTCCCTCTCTCTCTCTCTCCCTCTCCTTTTCCCATTTCCCTCCCGAGGGAGGGAGGGAGGCTTGCTTTAATTACACGGAAACTTGGAAGAGATGTGACTACCTCTCCCGTTTCAACCACGTATAACCGCCTTCTTCCCTTTGGGGTCTACTGCAAGATTCTGCCACTCATAGTTCCCGCTCGGTTGTCTTTCCAAATGTGTTATTTCACCTCATGCCAGTTTCTTTCGGGATGGTTTTTTTTTCCGTACGGTCTTGTCGGTTTTTTTTTTCTTAATCTCTCGACCCTTTTCATCAAAGGAGGTTATTTTTGCAGTTAGGTGCGCAAGTTTTGTACCTCGTGACTCGCTACTGGACATTTTGTATTTTTATACACCTCTCTCTCTTTCTCGCTCTCCCGCTTTCTCCTCGACGTGATTATTTTAGAAGGAATCGTTCTCTTCCACCTTAAAATGTTTGTACGGTGTGTGTGTGTTTGCCTGTTTGAATTTCCTCACCGGGGTTGTTTGAGCCAGGTAACTCGAGTCGAAAGTCTACGTTTAAGCGGGCGGTTTATTTCAGTATTCGTCAGAATTTCGCGGGTATTTTTTCTCTCTTTTAAACATTATTAAATAATAATGGGCTCCGTGTTAGTTTTGTTGACTTTTTCGCGGTGGAAGTTTAGCGATTTGTCTGGGCTTTTCCGTTGTTGTCCTTACTGCGTTTTGTTTGCGGAAATTTTGCATGAAAACTTTATCTACGACCTTTGCTGTTTAACAAAGTTGGGAGTAAACTCGTAATAATTGATGGTTGGTGTCTCAGAAACTGTTCATAAATGGAATAACAATGCTTGCTTATGTTTGGAAAATGTTTTCTACTGTTTTCAAACTCAGGAAATAAAATTCGGTTCATTGACTATGTAATATCTCTATATTACAATATTATAAAATTGTAATGGTCATCATGATGCGTAACGCTCTAATTTTGTGAATAACTCGATTAGAAATAAATTTAGAAGCCTGAAATTTCTCAGGATTTTAGTGTTTATGAATCATTACATTATGACTTTAACAAATTCGAAAAAGGTCACGGGTTCGACTCCAGAGGATGAATGTCGTTTCCCATAAGATAACACGTAAAAATCACCTTTTTGGTTTGAAGGCTTTCATTCTTTTACTCTTTAAAATATTTTAAAATTAAGTTATCGAAAGGAAATTTGCGCTAAAACACGCCAAAATGAATGAGGATTCTTATTATTACCGTCGAGTACTCAATCTCATTCGAATTCGCTCATATTTTGAAATTATACTCGAGATTTGGTAAATTTTTTAACATTTCAATAATAAGATTCCATGGTTACGGGTATTGTTATCCTCGGTAATTTCCGTGCATATGCACTTAAATAAAGGCTTAAAGGTCGAAAATAAGATTAAAACTTGCTCGAAATGACAGAAGATAGGAATTTAATGCAAATAAATCGAACGCAGTCTTCATGTTGTTTATATTTTTTATCTATACATATAAAAAATCCTATTTCTGGTTGTCTCTCTGTCTTTAACCCTCTATACCTCAGCCATTTTTATTCTCCGGAAATTTCAGCCCTCTTAAGTTTATTTTTTATCGAGTTATTCAACTAATTTTCTTAATTTTCTTATTAAAAACCAAACGCACATCCCTTATAAAATATATTCATTAAACTCATATTCAAAACATATTCCCGTTAAACTAATCTAAATCCAATAGGTACATAGTAGGAACGAAGAAACAGCGAGTAAAGGGAAAGGGGGTTGGCGAGCGTCAGCGAGCAAGGGGCTTGCCACCTAATATAATAATAAATATGTTAGGCTAAAAACCAGCCGTCATCAGTGGTGATTCTCCGATAGGTGATTCTAAAAAACAAAAAGGTATGCCACGTGACCGTGTCTAAATAAAAAGAGGAATTTTTGTCAAAGAATTTTCAGCCTTGTATCAAAGAAACGTGACCGCACTTCCTTTAAATTGAATCATACCCATCGAGTGTTGTTTCAAAATTCGCCAAAAGGCCTTATTAATCCGAATCAATAGACAGCTCTCGCGTCGGGAAAACTTGGGGAATTCAATTGATGCTCAACCGGGGTCTTTGAATAGAAAGCGAACGCATTTTTCGGAGAAGAGACTTCAGAAACCATCATCTATATAATCCAAGTAAAGGCGAATTCATTAAATCGATATTTTTCAACAATCCTTTGGTTTACACTTCATAATTTGAGTTGCTCTTTTGAAACCGTGGTCGTCGGCTGTCCTTTTTCTCCCCCCTCTTTAAAAATTCTCCTCTAAATCTCCTCTTTGCTCATTCACCCATCCACTCCCCCTTCTTTAGCACCTGCTCTCCGGTTTTCTATCTCTCTCTCTCTCTCTCCTCTCCCTATCTCCTCTCTCTCTCACTCACTCACTCTACGGGTTATTTTCGAATGACTGTGCTCTTCTCTCTCTTCGTCTTATTTTTAGAGATGCCCTCCCACACCCTTTTCCTTATCCCCTCATCTATACCGCCCTCGCTCGCCCCCCTCCCTCCCTCCCACTCTCTCTCTCCTCGCGTTCCCTAGCTTCTCTCCCCTTCTCATCCGTTTCACGATCCAATATGTCCCCGCTTCATTCATTCATTAATGAAAAGAAGTGTCCTGCTTCTATTGTCTTTCTTTTCCAACCCACGCTTCCTCTCTATATCACTCTTTTTTCTCTCCCGACTTCTTCCTTCCTCTCCCTCTCTCTCTCCTTTTCTCTCTCTCTCCCAATCACTTTGTTAGGGGAAGGGGGTAGATGAAAAAATAAATCCGGAGGAGAGACTTCGATTTCGCTCGGAAGAAGGAAGAAAAAAAATTTTCCGCAGCATGGAAAGAAAAGAGTTGAAAAAAGATTCTTCCCCCATCTTTCCTTCCTCCTGTCCTCCTCCTCCTCCTCCTCCCTCTCCTCACGCCACTCCCTTCCCTCTTTTACTCTTCCCCTATCTTACTCGCACTTTTCCGAATTTCTTTGGCCTTAAACTCTTGCGTGGAGAAAAGTTTTCCGAACTATAACCGTAGCAAGCAGGGTTCATTTTGTGCCGTGAAAAGGTTGGTTCGCCTGCACGCTACGCTTTCCTCCTCCTCCTCCTCTCTCTCTATCTCTAACCTTCTAACTCCCTCCCTCTTTCTAACCCTCACTCCTCTCTCCCTCCGCCTCCACTTTTTGGACTCTCTCTCTCTCCTCCTCCCTCCTCCTCCTACTACTCCATTCCTCTTCACATCCGTATACTTTTAGGCAGCCGGTGGAGACCTGCCAGTAAGAAGGGGAGGCTTTGGCGATGGGGAGGGAGGTTGTTGAGGGGGCGAAGAGAGGTGGGAGGGAGACAGGAGTCAGAGTAGAGCGTTGGGCGTGTGGAAGGAAGTGTGTTCCTGCGAGGGAGTTGCGTGGATAGACGTGAAATGGATTAGATTTGGCAATTCTGCGCGGATGAGGAATTTTAAAGTTGACCATCATTGAGATTCTTTGCATTTCTCACGTCTTTAGGGACGCTTTAACGGTTTGGTGGGTTTAAGAGACGTTATTTAACGTGTTAGGGTTTTGTTTTTGGTCCCCGGTTTCATTTTGTTCTCCCTGTTGGCTAAAAATAGATCGCTTGATATACTTCTCGAAGTTATTGGAGGAGAGAGAGAGAGAGGTTATGTGCCTGCGATGCATCTATGGTTACTAAATTGTTAATTTATGGGCAATTGGGTGTAATTTTAGGGTTACGAGGGTACAAAGATTTCGTATGGGTGTGCATGAAAATGAATGTATTTTTCATTTTTTTAAAATTAAAAGCAACCGAGAAGGTGGCTTCAGTAAAAGAGTTAAAGTTCTATCTCATGTGTGCGTTATTGCCAAAGTATAAGAGAAGCTTTTAGTTCAGCATATTCTGGATAACATTTATCATACAGAAGGGCAAAGGTCATTTGCTGCTCCCGTAATTGATGCAGAAGAGATTAAACGTGTTATTTTCGGATTCTATCTAAATGATTGCTTCGTTTTTTCCCGTCATACTTTACTGAAAGTCATATGACATTCTAAATGCGTATTTTTATTTTTTTCTCAGTGAGATATGCACGTAATATTATTTTTTAAATTAATCAGAGCAGTAAAATTCTAGCATTTACAACTGTAAGCATATGTTAACGTATTTATTGATCCATTATATTGTGCATGAGCTCACGACATTTATAATTTCAACTAACAATGGGCAATTTAACCGACGAGCTCGAATTCGTCATCATTGCGCGTAAGCAGCCAAATTAGTACGCATGCGCAAAAGTTTGCTGATGTAATATACATACCTACATAGGATACAAAGGATACGAAAAGCTGTTTAAAATCGGAATAAACGGGCATTTTACGGTGCTATTATGAGAAATTGCTAAACAATGTTTATTCATTCATTGCCCTTTGCTTTATCATTATACGAATAACAAACAAAGTGAAATCTCATTTACCGAGCTATGATTCCAACGAAATATTTGTCCGCCAATCTTCATACTACAGAAGTGAATTTGGCTGCTACATTTCCTCGTATAAATATAACTCCAAAGCATATCATAACTTCTTGAATATTATTTTGAAATATACTTACTGGCATGTTCATGCGCGAATACAATTCTGGAAAGGTTATTTGGATGGTATCCGAATGTACGCTCTCTTAATTAATCCCTAGTCCCGGTGCTTGGCATTGGCGCAGAATCCTGGATTTGATTATTAATAATGTCCTTACTTTGTTGCTCGCCGCCATCTTTCGGGAATATTCACTCGGTCCGGCATAATCCTTCAGTTGTGTGACTTAACTCAGTGGGAATACAGGAGGATTTACTGCCAGCCGTGCCCTTCTCATTACGCACGTCTTTTCGGCGGTGGTCCTCAACGCCTGCATTTCTGGCCCCATTCCATCCTCCTACGTAACTCGTCCGTTTTGAAAAGTGAGGCGCAAATCCTTTATAACTTTTCCCGAGGTACGACACCGGGAGGTCGTTCATATCCTTCTCTCTTTTTTTTTCGGAAATTCTCCTTCCAACTCTCTCCGATATTCGTTCGCTTTGATACACGTAAGAGGACACATTCGGGGGTATTTTATCGTCCCGGGGTAATTAAGTCAGCCAGGGAAGGTGGTGCAGGTGGAATGCCGTAAGATGATTGAGAGGAGTTTTGCCTACTTTATTTTCATTTTATCGCAGAGGATGGCTTTATTTTTTTATTTTTTTAATTCGTGGTCGGCGAGAACGAAGTCGACCCCTTACGGTTGCTTTGTTAAGCCAGGTAGGTTGGAGTGGAAAAAGGAGGGATGAAGGGGGGGAGAGAGACAATGGAAAGGGAGTCGGTGAGCAATGGAGAGAGAGAGAGAAAGAGAGAGAGAGAGGATGGATATGGAGGGGGATAGAGGTGAGGGAAAAGGAGAGATTTAGGAGATAGAAAGAGTCCACGGGACAAATGACAAATGGTCTGCGGGAGGAGAGAGAGAGAAAGGTTTAGGGGGAGAGTGGGTGGGAAGAGGAAGTAAGAATTAGGAGGTGGAGAAGTGCGAAGATGGATCATGATAGGGAGGAGGAGGGGGAGGGGCGTGGCAATGCGAGAAATATGCGTGAGAATGGCGAGTTTCTGAGGGAGAGAGAGCGATGAGGAGGGAGAGAGGTAAGGGGAAAAAAATGACTGCGGGCGATACGGTGACGTAGGGATATAGGGTCGCTTCGAAAGGAAGAGAGGGAGAGGAAGAAAGGGCGAGAAAGAGGAGGGGGAGACGGAGGAGAAAAAAAGGGGAAAGGATCAAATAAATAATGAGGATTTTTGGTGGGGAGGGGGAGGTAAAAGGGAACGCTTGCGTAAGAATTGGATTCATGAGTCGGAATAAGATGGAGTTGTGAGCGTTGAAGGGGCGACATTTTGTCGGACCCCTTTTCTTGAGTTGAAGTCATGTGGTAGTCGCTGTTACAATAAAGGGGCCTAAGGATTGTATCCCGAAGCGTTGTGTTGATGAGGAAAAGGGCATTCGGACGTCAATAGCTAGAAATGTCAGTAAATATAGAAATACATTTTTCTTTTCTTTGACATTCCTATAATAAACGCATCTTTACTCAAATTGATCCTAAGTATTTCTTTAATATACTTAACTAGAATAATAACCCGTCATATGACGGGTAACATTAAAAATTATAACATACTGAAAACACTAAAATTAATTTTTATATAATATTAATGTTAATATCGTAATAATAGATGGCACTTTGTGCACTTTACCTTTCGTTAGATGCTTTAATTAGGTTATTCTAATTGATAACACTGAATATAGTTCTTCTTGCTTGCTTCTTTCAAGAAAAATAATCTTTGGAAGATTGTAGTGACTTGATTAATTAGTAACGAAACAATACAGGTTGCATAGCAGCTCATGCTAGATTAAGCGTTAAAATAAAAAAATACGCACTTTTACGTATTATTAAAATTTTAAAGGGCAAGATACAATAAAAGACGGCTACTATAAAATAATTCAGAATTTCGTTCGTCTTTTAGTTTTTGTTTGAAGTTTCTAAGTTAATATTTAGGTATTTTAATGAGCAAAAGAAAAAAAAGTCTGCACGGTCAAAATCGTTTTTCCCCTGCTTTTAAATGGCAGTAAGATAGGATATCTGCAGTCGAACCTAGGACACTTTATGTAAAAGAAATAACATTTTCTAGTAGTTAATGTGGTCATCTAAATCACCAAATTTCATATCTTTAACCGCTTCCAGTTCTGAGATATTTTGAAAGATTCTAAGAGCGTTATACACAAACAGAATTGGAAAACTATATGAAAGATGATTATACAACTTGGAACTATCAGAAATGGCTCTTCGCATACACAGGGAACATTTTCCTTTTGTAAGTATGTCATCTTGCAGTGCAAAATCCTTAAAGTATAACGGAGTTGATTTAGTAATTAATGTTTTTCGAGGATTGACAGTGTTCTTATTTAAAAATAAGTGTAGAAACTATGGAATTGCCGTTAAAATCATCTACTTTGGATTCATTTATCGTCCAGTTTCCAATCATTCCATTTCAGTTGAGGACTTCATCATCGGCTACATAAGCGTTTAATAATCAATTTTCAGAGTAAAGTATCTTTTGTGTGTATGATCTAATGCAATTAGATCTTTATATGCTTCCAACACAAACCCTTCATTTGCCGCTGAGAAAGGTTGATAAAAACTCTGTGAATTGGCTCAGTGTACGTAATGCGCGTTTGGTTGTACAAGCCTGATGACTCTCTTGAAAACTGTATCCGAGAAGTGTACTGATTTCCTCAAGTTCCTATGCGTTATGATCTCGGATGACTTGACTCCTTCGGTGATTAGAAAACTAGAGGCTGTAAAGCATTTTCGTTTCGGCTCGGTTTGACAAAAACGAGGTGTCATAGTGTCAAATCATGAGAATAAGGTGGATGAGAGGGTGGTGTCAGAAAACGAAGAGAGGGAGAGAGCCTCATGAATCACCAGGGAACGTTGACATGGTGTGTTGTCGTGTTGCAGAACCCAACTCTCATTTCGGAACATAATATGACAATAGGGTGGTGTATGTAAACTTTGCAAGATTCTTCGTTGTGCTTCCTATACTCAAAATGTCAGGATGCAAAAATTGTGTTCCTTCATAAAGCGAAGGAGCGTAGTGTGCATAGAAAATAGTATTCGAAGAAATATTCAAATTTGGTTGTACATTATCGCCATCGGTTGTCAGTCCATAGCTTAATACAAGTCGATATGACGTGATTCAAGTGGTTGGTGTTCTTATCACAATATCTAGTTAGGATTTTTCTCTGTATTTGTTAGTAATAATTACTAAAAAAATGAAGGTAGGAATTACCATATTAATTAGTATCGCAAGGGTTCAGCGCGGAAAGAATCAGTAATAATGCTTCCAAACGTTAATATTCAGTAAGTAAATTATATGCAAAAAAACGGGCGTTTTACTTGCTTAAAAAAATATCTTGAATTCTTAAAATAAAACGCCGTTTGTATTTTTCATTCACAGAAGATTCGTCTTAAAGACTCACTAACATATTCGCCATAGTTTGTTTTAAACTGTTTGGGTATTTTGTCTTAACAATAGTTTCCATCTTGGTATTATTTTATTCTGAGAAGTGTTACATTGTAACTCCAGTTATTTTTTTTAAAGTTAAGGCGCTTTAGTTTTATATCCTTCGAATGCTCATTCATCGTAAACGAGTGTATTTATTATGAGCGAGCTGTTTCGTTGAACTCAACGGACATAAATCATTGAACCTTTCATTTAAAGAGTAACCGACATTTTTCATTTTATTGTTTTTCTTAAGTCAACCCCAACACGGTCGAGGAAATATGAAATGAAATTGATACGAATTGAGACCTCAAGTATTTAATTAAAGTCGATGTTCCAAGCAGAGGCGCAGGAAAAGTAGCGTTTAAATTATTGTGAATAACCTTTTGAATTTACATCAAAGAATGGTGTATGGTAGCGCTTTTGTAGTTACATTTTAATAATGTTTTTAAATCTCGGTCAATTTTTAGTCAAATTAAATGTCTTACGTGTGTATAAAACGGAAATGACGCAGAGGAAGGAATCTCATGCACTGCGTGACATGAAACTTACCGTGCAAATTCTAGAGTATCAACTGCCTCTCCTCACTTAATTAGAAATACGTACATTGCTAATTCAGAAGCGCATTGGTAAAGATAGAGCTGGCAGTGGTGTTGCGCAATAAATTGTATCTGCGTTCCACTTTAAGAGGCGATTAATCAAGTCGGCGTAGTTAACGTCGGCGATGCGCGCCTATTTCCAGCATTTTCATATATGTCCTTATATTATCGTCTCTTTTGGTAGGAAGCTATCCAATAAGGAGAAGCGTTCGAGATAAAGAAATATATATTCACATATATTATTACTAAAATTTGAATACGTCTCCCGTTTGTAATATTCTTCAAAGCATATGCGCACTTGTATCATAGGTGGTCATGAAGGTTATTTCCGACCAAAAGGAAAATTGCTTCGAATTCCGTACCGTTCAATTCGGCCAAGAAATCTTCTTTTTAAGCGGAAGAATCGTATTAAACGGGCATTACAAAGCTCAGCAGCGCCTGATTTTTTTACGACTACTCGATTCATTCGGATGAAATTCGATCCGCGCAAAAAATATAAAGGAAACAACGGATTTACCAGTTTTTTTTTCCCTCACATCCAACGATCTCACGGAACGAGACTACGCCGATGCATTTTAATCCCCGTTTTTTTTTTTAGATTTGTCGGCGTACATATCCCTTATACATATAAAACATTCGGGTTCGAGGTAGGGATGGAGATTTACCGTCCGTTTGGGAGGGGTGAAAGTGAGAGAGAGAGAGATAGAGAGAAGAAGGAATATAACCAACGCGAGAACCTCTTCCTCTTTTCCCGGGGAAATGGATGATAGTGAAAGGAGAAAGGGAAGAAAGAAGACTAGGCGTTAAAGAGAGTGATGGGAGAGAGAGAGAGAGTGGCGGAGGGAGCGGTTGTGTGTGTGTGTGTGTGTGGGAGGAAGGGAGAGAGGAAGAGCTGAGGGGAGAGGAAGGAGGCGAGCAGGGAACGGCGTAGAACTTCGTGGGCTTTGAAGGGGTTCGCGGAGGGAAGGGGAGGGAGGGAGGGAGGGAGTGAGAGAGAGATAGGGAGAGGACTAAGGGTCGGCAGCGAGTGTGACTGGGCGTGGTTGGAACTCCACATCTCCCCCTCCACCCTCTCTCTCCCTCCGCGCCCTCCCCCCTTCCTCCCTATCCCTGCCGGATTCCCGGCTACCCTCACTCCGAGACCGCAAAGAACGCCGCCACCCCCCGTACGGCCCACCCGGGAACTACTCCAACCCTCCCGTAAAGAGGTAGCGTAGCGAGAGCGGGAACATCCTCCCTTTGTGCATCAAAGATACCCTGCCAAAACGTATGGCCGTGTAAGGAAGCCAATTGAGAGGATTTCAATGCTTTCCTTCCACGAGGCGCGAGAAAGGGGGATCTTAAAATTGATGGGAAAGAAATCCTAAGACGTATCCTCGGGGTTATTTTCTTTTTCGTTTTTTTTCCTCTTCTATCTCTCTCACTCCCTCTTTCTCTCTCTTTCTTTCTCTGGCTTGTGAGACTTGAGGCCTTAATCTTACCCGGTTCCATATTCCCAAACGTCGAAAGTCATTCTTTCCGCTCCTTTCTCTCGCCTTTCATTCCTCCGCTGTTTTAACCCGTCTTTCCCTCTTTCTCTCTCTCTCTCTCTCTTTCTCTCTCTGTTTCCGCCTAAGTTTGCCGCTTCCCCTCCGCGATCTTTACTCGCATCCCCGCAAGTCATTCCCACCCCCGCTACCTCTCCCTCCCGCACCTCTCTCTCTCTCACTCCCCATCCGTGGGAGTAGTTAAAGTCAAACTTTGCGGCAATAAACTCCGATTAGTATAGCCCACCCCTTCTCTCCTTCCCTCACTCCCTCCAGGTGCCTCTTCTCTCTCTCCTCCTCCCCGCTCCCCTCACTCCATCTAACCTTACCCTTCTCAACCTCCCGTTAACCTTCCTCCTCTCCTCCCTCTTTCCCTCCACTGGTCTGAATTAATGGCTTGTATTTTTGCCCGAATAGGTAATAGAGTGGCACTACTTTTCCAAGCAGCCGTAATATTGAAGTTTGGTGCCAGGGAGGGAAAGAAAAAAGTTTGAATTTTTTCCCCTCCCTCCGTGTCTACCTCTATTCCTGCTTCTCTCTCTCTCCCCCCTCCCTCTCTCTCCCCTCTCTCTCTTCTCTCTATCGTACCTTACCTGAGGTGGTGGAATTTATCGCTAATGTTATGTAAAGATCCTCCAAAGTAAAGGAATTAAAGTTGGGATATATCGTTCGTATATCCTCGCCAACATACGGCGTAGAGGAGTTAGGTGGAAAATTTCTTTCCCGATAGGGTACAATAAACCGGTTTATCCATGGGGAAAATCTATTTCGCCGCGTTCCTTAAGGGTTAGCTCTTTTATATTTTGCCTATCGTTTAATACGTAAGGTTAGCCGAATGTTTTTTTTTACGACTTTGTCATTACGGTAATGCATCGTTGCTCCCAAGGTCTGCGTGCCACTAACCATTCTTTTGTTTGGGCGCGTTTTACGTGCTCTTAAATTAATAATTGCTCCTTCGATCACTTGGAAATTAAGGAATATTTTTAAAATTTTGTCTTACCAATTGTATGCGTTAAGGTATTGGTTTCCTATGGAAAAATACAAGTTGTCGTGCAGCTAGAAAATTGTAGTTGTAACTAGCGATAAATCCTGTGCTTAATACTTCAATTACCACAAGTGAGACATTACGCGAAGTGAAAGCGTTATATATAGTCGGCGTCTCGGAAATAAGGACGATGACATTTCGGTACTAATGTCGCGATTAAATTTTACTCGGGAGTGTTAAAAAAGAACTTTAATCGTCTCGCTCGTAAAGATTATGGTTAAGGGTGACTATTTAGCCATTTTAGGAGTGACTTTATTCCAGGGAGGCGAGGAGGAAAAGAAGTTATACGTAGGAGGCGACTTAGGAAAATTTGTTTGGAACGGTGTTTACAGATTCGTGATGCATAAATCCCGTATTAAAACCCCCTATCCCCAAACGAAAAGGAAAAAACACACCCCCGCCTATATTTCCCTTTCCTCGCCATTTTGTTCATACGGTGGCCATAAAAATGAGTGACGATAAGATCGCCCGGCGGAATAAAGCGGGTTTTTACGACTTTTTGCTCCCTGCGAGTGAGACCTTAAAAAAACAGGGCCACACCCTGGTGTGTGCGTTTTGGACCCCCTTCATTTGCTAGCGGGTAGACAGCACCTGGTCATTTTTCCTCTTTTTTATTCCGCCACGGATGGATAAAAAAAATCGTCGGCTGGGTTTAGAAAGCGCGTGTGCGGAAGCGAGCGAAAATTTTTTGGGGGGGCTTAATGGAGGAGGTCGGGGGGGGGGGTGTTATTTAGCCCCGTGGAAGTAGGCAAAACCGGAAGCTCGTGTGCTAGGTTAGCCATATACATGTAAGGTTGCAGGGGCTTTGTAAAATGCGTGTGAGCTGTCAAGGTTGAATTAATTTACGCGTCAGTTGTTTGTGTTGATGTTGATGAATCTGTCTCGTTTTGATGTCGGAGTTTTAAAGAAGGTAAGGGGTGTGTTAACTTCCTTCCGTATTTTAAGGCTTTCTACGCCTTTGATAAGGATGAGGGGGGATTTTTTTTATTTTGCTAGTAAGTAGCGGATATAGGGTCAGGAGATATAGGAGATAGATTGGAACCTCTCGCCTCGCCGGTCCTCGCGCCTACCTAGTTATAGCAGCGAGAGAGTCGGTGTTTACAGAGTCAGGAGTTTAGTGCGAAAGGGTGAATAAATGTGTAAAAGGACCAACACAAAGAAGCGGTAATGTATCCTAAATGATGATGAAGATCGCTTTAAATGATAGCAGGCGAAGACCAGTTAAAACTGGCCGGCACTGTAGAAAAATAAGCATTCCTAAGGGACCCATTCGTAGGTTGATCTGATATCGAAGTCGGCCTAAGAAGCTAACCCGCTAGATGTACGTAAGTGTATATGATTGTAAAAAGTTAAGAATTTCTTTCATTTTATCCTCCATAAAATTTGGACACTTTTTTCTCAGAAATCGAGAGTCGTGGTCCTCGCAAACCACTGTCCCCTATGGGCCTTGCAATCCCCCAAAATCCACGCCCTTGGCAAGTTATTCTACTCAGTTCCCTTGTCCTACAGCGTGTTAGAGTTTCCTATCTGGGTATGCGTAACGAGCCACTTCTTTATTTTTTTGGTCTCGAATCGTATTGTCTCGCCTCCTAAAGTCCCGTCAGTCAGTTTCAATTAATTGTGATGATGATTAATGCCGGTGCGTTAGTCCTCTTTTTTTCGTGCGCTGCGTATGGTCCTCGCGAGCACTTCATGTCGGCTTTAGGTCGGTGGGGAGATGATCTGTTTATAATGAGCGTTGATAAATGGCATCGTTGGAAATACAAGCTCATTTTCCGAATGATTTCGAACTCTTGACCCTTCGTTCGAAGAAGTTTAAGCGTTGATAATTCCGCGACAAGCCGTGCAGTGCATTTCGTACTTGTTTCATTTAATGGTTAGTTTTTGTGGAAGGATTGTTTTACAAGCAATATCCTTCCATTTTTTTCAAGTTAGAATCTCTTAATGAACTGCAAGTGGGCCTAGAAATCTTAGTGGATAAACTGCGGAATAGTTTCTTATCAGTGGAAGATTATAATAAAAAACCGTGTTTATTTGAATATCTAGCGTATCAGTAGACAAGTGATCAATAAGAAGGGATGTAAATATGGTGTAAATATTTATTATATCTCTATAAGGTGACTCTATAGTTTAAATAAATTGTTTCATTGTTTTCAGCGTGATTTAGTTATTTATGGCTGGCAGGGGGTTCCGAGGATGAACGTAAGAATGTTTACTTAATTTCATCTTTACTCATTGGCTTAGGAAATGAGAAACTTAAGTTACAACATCACCTCCGTCTTCCTCGCTTATTTTTGTTCTAGGTGTCGCATTAATGGAAAATATCAACGTATCGAAAAATAACAATGGCGTTATATATGTGTCTATTATTGGTTTGGAAATAGTGTGTAAAATCAACATGACGAGTTTGACCTTATTTGGAGATTGACTACCCATATAAATCAGATACTCGTATATTTTTTCTACATTTTATCGCTCACCATTCCTTCACGGCTTTCTCCTAGATAGAGAAACACATTCATTTAAAACACCTTGCTTTAAATAGTCCTGGTTTTAGTTACCGCACCGCTAAGCATTGCACAAGTCTTTCATGCTTTTTTCTCTTCATCATGAGGTGAAATTAGGTCGTTTTGTTTTCATTGCTTCATTAGCGAATCAACCTTCTTCATGAGTAAGAAAGGGTTAGAGACTACAGCAAAAAGACGTATTTCAATGATGAACTCCTTAACCGTAAAGATTTGAATATTTAGGGACAAAATCGACAAAGAAAATTAAAAGAAAACAAATGAAGAAAGAAAAAATAAACGTTAAACTTACAGGTTTACAGGGAAGCACCTCACCGGAGACTTGGTCTTCATGCTAGTTCCTTCAATCTAAATCATAAGTACTGAAAGTACAATTCGTTGTTTTAGGCGTTACTTTGTGGAATATATCCATTTTTTTTGGAGAATAAATGGCTGTCGCACTAGTACCTTACCCACCACCTCGAACTTCCACCCGCCTGTGACACCGCACGTCCCCCCCCCCCCCCCCCCGTCTCCACGAACCCCACTCCTCAGTCTGTATATATTCCCGACAACTTGACTCTCTTATTCACCTGATGATGCTACTGTGTAGCGAAACCATGGTCGTCTCTTGTTATTAAATAGTGGAGAAGTACTAGTGCGACAGTTATTTATTCTCCAAAAATACTGAAAGAACTATCGGGCGAATTTTTTCGCGCAGTTAAATGTGTCATTATGATCCCGATCGTAGTTTTTCTGTCGCGGTTGATGTTTTGTTGTTCCAACGTGGAGAGATTTGACGTAAAAATCTAGATTTTTTTATTTTCGAAAATGGCGCACACGGTTGGACACCATTGCACCGAACCTGAATCCGGTTTTGCACACATTGTTGCCAGTTGGAGCGGGAAAATTCCGTCGATACGGTTAGTTAAGGGTGGCGTACGATCAAATTGGCAACTTCTTGCACAAATCTTACGGGAAAGGGTTGCCGATCTCCTCTTTCGCGGAAATGGCTCCTAGCGAAGCGATTGTGTGTAGTTCTAAGTTTAGAAATTGCAGCTGCGCTCTTGAAAATCCGTTTCCTCCTCGCTCATAAAGCGCCCAGCGTTCCTCATCTGTTACTTTCATTAGTCTCGGAGTTGCGGTGCCCGTTAAACTGTCGTCTCCACGGCACGGAGTCGGTTTAAGCCATCAGTATGGCACCGCGGGCGCCATGCCTTTTCTATTTTCACAGTTTTCATCGATAGCTTAGGATAGTGTGCATAGGCTGCCTTGATTCTGGCCAATAAAGTTGCGTGTGAGTCACCGCTTACTTATGAGCAAGCGCTTGTCTGCCTCTTATCTGATTTATGAGATTGGTACTCGGATAATCGAACCGTATGAGGTAATATTAAAAGGAAGACCTTTCTTTTTTAACCATGACGGGTTTCATAAATGCCTTTTTAACTTGAAATGGCGGGTCGAAAACTTATTTTATTTCTAATCTGTTAGATTTCAAGAGGTTCAGATATTATTCTTTATGAAAGCAGCGAAACTAGGTGTTTTTATCGTAGATTTACCTTGGTTGTTCGTGAGTTAGAACCTCCACGCAGTGACATTTTTATGGGATGCCTACTTTCGTAGTTTTTAATGAATGGTAAAATAACTCTGGAAACCCAAAATGTATGCTTTCGTTCCCAAAAAAAAAAAAACTTTGAATTATTGTAATTCGCGAGGCTTTATCGTCGTTGGTAGTAGTCGGGGGTTTGGAGGAGATGGCCTTTGAATCGCGCAATTCATCGCATATATTTGGGTTTAATTGTGCGAAAAGAGCCGTTTCGGTTCATTTAATTTTATCGCGGGACGTTTTATCCTCCTTCCCCAGTTTTTATGGCTGAGTTGTTGAATGTTCTCGGGGCGCTTTCACCACTCCTAGCACCCTCCCTTCAGATGCCTCTTAATATCACACTTCTCATTTCATTTCGCAAACCTTTACTTTGATCTTCGGCGCATCTTCACCTTACTTTTCCGTTCCTCCCCGACGTTTCAGTGCTCATTGCAACCTCTAGTACTCGCAACTTAGTGGACCATTACGCGCGCATCCCTGAATGATGCGCTATTCTTATCGTCGCTCGTTTTTTTTTTTAAGTTCGCTCGCTCTGCTCGCTTGCACAAGCGTATCGCTTTTCGGGAAATTCTGGGTGGTTTTTGAACCGGGTGAAAATTTTGACGCTTGATGAAAGGTAAATGTATACGTTCTTCTTTTCATATTCCAACTTTATATATGGGGCAATGAAGACTTAATTTTAGTCGGTTTTATAGGCGCTAACATGCGTGGAAAGAACTTGTCGTAGGTAAAAATGGCTTAGCCTTTTTCTCGTTTATTAGGGAATGAATTTGAATATAATACCCATAAAAGGTGAAAAATAATTTTGTATAGTGCTGTGGTTGCTACTTTCCCGTATATGGTTATTAAGAGTGGTTCGTCATTATAGACTTTGTTCTTAGTCGTTAGTAATCAATGAAACCTACCAAGGAGGACGTAACTGTGCGAAATTGCATTTTTTTAAAAATCATTAAGGCTCAATTAAAAAATAAATACAACACAAAATCCATTTTATAACGCTTCGCCAGATACTGATAGCTCGAGGTCTTATGCCTTAAGCTCAGTTTTTACGTGCTGAATTATTTTTCCAAACAGGTTTAATTTGCGAAGAATTGAATTTTTCTTTCTTTTTGAAAACAGTCTGTACTTATATATTCTAGCACTATCTTAATTTTGATTAAAAAAAATAATTAAATCCTACTGTCAGTTATTTGAATTTGCCGTTTTCTGAGAGTCGGGAATTAGATAGTCTCGTATATAAGAACTCTAACTTCGCCTTGTTTAGGGATGGCGTGCGAAGGTGAAAATGTAGGGCGTGGGCGGTGGAACATCACGTGCTATGATCCCGCTGATGTCTATTTATATCACAGGCACACCTTAAAAAAAAAAAAACTTGATGATCCCGCGAGTATGAAATCTCTTGGGTGGGATTTTCCCACTAGAATTTCCCGGCGAAAATCTTTCCTTTCATCTTTACGAGTTTTATATTCGGATCAAAGGCCACCCCTCCCTCCATCTCGCGTTTCTTTGGGGATATTTAACCACGAATTCAGAAACGTGTTAGCTAGATAAGCATATGACTTGTGTGATATAAACGATAAAGGTGACATTCATTGCCGCAAAACGATAAGAGTGCAGAAGATTTTCGTTTGATCCGTCTTCAGTGGCATCGGTTGAGTACCTCTGAGGATGCCTTTTATATCGTTGAAGTTTTCGTATGGTTGACTAAACCATTTTACGAGCGAGAGATATTTTACGATTCGTTTAAACCAATGCAATTTGGGCGTCTGTCCTCGCCTGCACCATCCCTGGTGGACTCCGTTCCCGGGTATGCAAATACAGAAATGTTTGAATGGTTATTTTCGATCCTCAAAGGGTGAAGGATTCTTTTTCTAGAGTCGCTTCGGGATGGCTTTACATTTCCACAGAGAGAGAGAGAGGGGCGCATTATATATTTTCCCAGTTTGTTTTTTGGTCACAAATATATGTATATTGAAGAACCACTTGAGGTGTACAAATGTATGCCATTCGTAAAATCGTGAAATGCTTTATTTATTACGGATATTTCTTCTCGTATATTTCTAATCTAGTGACGAGGAATATTCATCACATCGATTCCTTTGGCATTACTGTCGATAGTAAAAACATTTTTTACGTTAATTTTTTCATGCATATAAATCGTAAGGCATGAAAAATTCGAGTTATTGAAAACCAGAGGTATAGAGGATTCGAGTTTTAAAATGTCAGCTTAACGTATAATTACGCAGGTGGAAAATATTTCGTCCATACTCATCGATAATTTAATAACTAATAAATTCGAATTGTCGGCGTTGGAGCCTATGTATAATCCGAAGTTTCAAGAATTATGTCTATTGCTGTACGTAAAAGTAATGCAATAGGAAATGCCTTTTTCTTAAAATGGTAAATACAGCAAATAAAATTTGGGCAACGTTACCTTATCTATTTCGAAACTACGCTATTATTGTGCCTTAAATCAGGCGTTTATTCGCACGCGATTATTTCCTATTAACAAGACCGCGTGCTAAAAATTATTGTTCAAAGGCGGTCGGGGGAGTTTTATTGGTTGCAACAGTTCTCGCCGTAGACTTTGATTATAAGGTAAGAGGTTTGTTTATGGAAGCCATTATTCAAAGGATTTGGCCACCCAAATAAAAAATCACGGCTAAATTATGCGTACGCATTTCTTTCTTCTCTCACGGTTAGCTACGTAGCAGGTATCCAGCGGAGCGAAATAGCACGCTAGAAACTAGACGCCTGAGGACGTTGACATGTATCACCGCGGCTAGAGAGAAATACCGTCCATCTATCCGATATCTTAGAGGAGGTTATTTCCAAGTACACGGCCCCACCCATGAGATGGCTGAGCTAAAGCCCCACACTGCAGCAAGTCCGAGTCGTTTGTGCCTTTCGCAAGAGTAGCCTCCAATGCCGTCGGTTCCTCTCTTAATAGGCAATTCAGAACACGCGGCGTAATGGTCCGTTCGCCTTCCTAAAGTGACATTCTGCATACTATGGACAAATAAATTTCGTCTCTTAGAAGAAAACCCCGAATTTGACGCTCTTCCAGTTTCTTTTCGCTCCTATGAATATGTATTTATGTGTTTATCCGTAGAGCCATCTGTTCTCAACTGTCCTCTTCGTTAACCAAACTCAACCCTCTGTAATTATCCCTGTCTTTCCACCCTCCCCCCCTCCCCACCCCGCCCCTCCCCCCGATCTCTCTCTCTCTCTCTCCCCCCCTCCCTCTTTTTTCCTCCCTTTAACACCATCAACCCACTTTCTGCTCGGATATTTTGGCAAGCACTCACCCCAAAAATTCCTATCTCTGCCCACTCGTCTTCTCATCCTCTCTCTGCTCATGCTCCCTCCCTTTTTCTCTCTCTCTCTCTCTCTCTCTCCCTCGTATGAACATCCCCCTCACGTCCCTCCCACGCCTTCCGCCCTTCATCTCTCTCCCAGTCACCCACACCACCCATTCCAAATCCTACTTCAATTCCTCGCCAAAAAAATGTCCTTTTTTTGCGTTTTCTATCTCGTGTGTTTTTTTACTCCCGCCCCCCTCCGTTCTCCTTCCATCGCGTCCCATCTTTCACCCTCATTCTCTCTCCGTTTCTCATCGCTCTCTCCCTCTCTTTCACTTCACTTTCTTCCGTGTTTTCTCCGTTCTAATCTTTCCCTCCGTACTCCTCTTCTTCTGTCTCTTCATGGGTATTTTCGTGCTTGTCCGTTAAACGTTGTCTTTCCTTCTCGAGGGATTCTCCTCACTCTTTTTCTCCCTTCTGCTCCCATCTCGTTCTATCTCTCATTTCGTCTCTCTCTCTCTCTTTTCCCATGTTCTTCTATCTCTTCCCTCCCTCCCTCCGTCCCCTTTCCTACTCGGTATCTCCCTCCGTTTCTCCTCATGGGTATTTTGGTACATGGCTGTTAAACGGTGGCCTTCCTCATAGGGGGGAGGGACTCCTCCACTCCTCTCTCTCTCTCTCCCTCTCTATCCTTCTCCATGTTCTCTCCCTCTTCCCTCCTCACTCCCTCTACTGCCACATCTTCTACTGGTTCGCTCGGGGGCGGTGCCTTTTCTGGGCCACGGAGTGCGTGAGTCTTTCCAACTTAGCAATGGCGAGGCACTAATCTTGTGTCCGTGTCCGCTTCATGGCCCCAAGGGCGTTTCAGAGGTTGCAGGGGTCGAATTATTACTCTGCAGTGGCTTTAAAGATCCCGTCGACCGTCCGAGTTGACAATCTTATTTGTGATTAGCTCGGAAGATTCCTGCGATGTTTTGATGGAAGTAAATATTTTTGTTGATGGTTTATTTGGTTCTGTTCTTATTTTCACGTGTCATAAGATATAATGTGCGCCAATATGTGACGTGATTGCGTGATATCTATCCTCAATTCATTTCCAAGGTCATCTGAGTATAAGCAGATCGTGAAAGGTTTTTTCTCTATCAGTGTCGTTAAGGAGGAAAAAAACTTCAGTAAAAATCATTCTCGTGTATCTCTTAGGGTTAAATCAATGTATTAAAAATACTTACCCAAAGTACCTACTGGAAGGTAGAATTACCGTATGTATGTACCCCAAGTATTAAATGCAACCGTATGATTTCTGTAAATATTTTTCTTTATCTTTAAGAAAATTTTGTCTATCATGTTTCAGGTAGTTTAATTATGAATCGTTTTCTCTCAGAGAAAAAACTGTTCAGTATATTTTTATTTTTTTCTCATTTACTATCAATTCGGTATTTAGGGAATTCAGTGAGCTAGAAATAAAGATAAATGAAGAAAATCGTTCGTGCCCGTGAGAAATTAAAAGCGGTGAAGAGCTGAGTATGCTGCAGCGACTGTTCCATACTCTATAACAAGCATTGTTTACGAAATTTTGATTCGGATACATCTGATCTCCTCGTGATGAAAAAAGCAAAGTAAAACCCCTACACGTGATTGAAAACTTTTTTTTTTTACCGCGTGGAATATTTATCAGTTCTCGCATGCATTTTCCATGCACGTAACTCCTATGAAAATCAGTTACGAGGCAATAAGGTGTTTAAATATTTACCGATTCCCGAGAATCAACGGTTGGAGCACTCCAAATTCAAACGAATTCAAATGAAAATTAAAATAGAAGTTTGAAGGAGAGAAGATAGGAGAGCCTTTTGTTCAAGCGGCGTCATAAATGTAAATAAAAGCGGTGTTTTGATTGGCAATGAATGTTCGCCGGGGAGGGCGAGGGAGAGAGGGAGGGAGAGCATTCGTGCGCGAACGTGTAGGGTACGTAGGAAACAATTTGAATGTGAATTATGCACGTTTTCATCCGACGAAGTCTCTTTCTTTCCTCGTCTTTTCTTCACGAACTTCCCCTGTATTTTTAACCGTCCCATCTGCATTTCTTCTTTCTCGACATAATCTCGTTTTCTCACCTCCGCCGCTCTCTCTTTCTTTCTCTCTCTTTCCCTCTTTCTCTCTCTTTTTCTCACGCACACTCCATTATTTATCACTCTCTCACTCCCTCTTTCTCTTTTAAAAAATCCGAATTTCCCGTTATCTCCGTTCTTAGCGAGTCTCGCTTTATCCCTTCCAGCTCAAGCGGATTCCTTTTTATTCCGCCAAATCCGTTTTCCTTTTTACCTCTTTCTCTTCGAAAAATTTTCCGAGCCCCGAATAAGAACAATCGTTTTTTTCTCACAGCCTCTCCTCCTCTTCCTCCTCTTCCTCCCTTGCTCACTTCCCTCTTTTTTTTCCCCCTTCCTCTGCTCAATCACAAAGATTTTTCAATCCATTGTTCTCGCTATTGTTGTTTTTTCTTTCCTTCAAAGCTTTTGGGGGAAATCTTCTCTCTCGCTCTCCCTGTATCCTTCAAGTTGTCAACGGGTATCCCTCCAACGCGATCATTTTCGCTAAAGAGCATTGATAGAGGAGGAATCGAGATGGGGTGCTTGTCTCGACCTTTCTACTTTTTCCCACGTTTTATGCCCTCCCACCCGATCACACCTTTACAAATGGGATACGTTTCTCTCTCTCTCTCTCTTTCCTCTTCTCCTCCAATCCCTCCCTTTCCGTCTCTCTCTCCCACCCTTCTCTGGGTCCTGGTCTCCCTACTCTTTAATGGATGATGTCCATTATGGCCCGAAAAGATCGGATACTCTCAACTGCAGAAGCCCATTTTCTCTCCTCCCTCTCCCCTTTCCTCTTCTCTCCCGATTCCCTCCGACCACCCTTCAACGATCTTCTCTCGGTGGCTGTTTCCTACGGTTGTTTATCCCTTTTTTTAAAGGAATTTACTGTCTCAGTGGTCTTCCGTGACGTACCGTTGCTTGTCTAGGGGGTACTTGATGTTTTTTCTCTTTTTTTTTATGTGGCCGGGGATCGTTTTCTTTTTAATTCTTTGAGGATCTTTGTGGGGCTGTTTTGGTTTCGCGTACCGGGATGAAAAGGTTTTTTTTATTATTCTGTTCGAATTATTGGGCTATGTATTGCGATTGGTGGTTTCTATCTTGTTTGGGGGTTTGGTGTTCAGATCACTTTATGCGGTCCACGCTCGCGTTTGGTTACATCTCAAATTTATTTATACCTCTTCAATACGCGTTATTCAATATAATATGATTTTTGGACATTTTGGGATTCTTAAATGAATGCAGCCGTTGGTTATAGTTTAACAACTTTTCTTCTGTTTCCTCTGTATTTCTTATAGCTTTTTTTTCAACAACAAGAAACATATTTCATCTGTTATAGCAATAGAAATTGTCTAATAATTCTAGGTCAAATTTTTATGGGTGATATTCTTATATTACTTTTCAATAATAACTTTTATGATTGTGTTGTATATTCCGCTTATGGGACCATAAAATTAATCAATTATAACATTCCTCTTATGGGACCATAAAATTAATCAATTATGACAGTCTTTAGAGGTCTTTATGTCCCTCTCAAGCATTTAAATCTTTATTAAATCATAATATTATCTTCGGTAAGCGGGAATTATCATGAATACGTGGGTTTATTATAAGTAATTAGAAAGGGTTTTTAAAGTGCTCGTTAAAAGCATTTACCTCATCTTCGAAAAAGATGAATACATATATAAATACATATCTGCCGATTAGCACTCAGCACGCTTCGTTTACCACTTGATCTATTCGGAAAATAATTGGCTTTAATAATGCCGTCTGAGTTTCCGACAAAGCCCAACAAAGGAATGGGGGAAGAATCTTCGCTACGAATCATTGCCACAAAACTCCCAAAATCTCTCTCTCTCTCACTCTCTCTCTCTCACTCTCTCTCTCTCTCTCCCACGGTCCTTTTGCCTTCAAGTGCCTCTTTCTCTCTCTCTCTTTGACTCTCACCCCTTCTTCAGATGAAACCCGAAGGGCCATCAATATCAATTAAGCAGTACCCACCCCACGGGCCGCTGACCCTTGGGTGAGCGTGCCTTCTTTGCCCCTATCCTATCTTTCCCTCTTCACACCCATCTCTTCCCGCTCCCTTTTCCAACCTCTTGCCCTCTTCTCTCTAACCGTCTTCGCTCCAATTCTCCTTTCCATCTTTTTACCCCTTCCCCATCTTTCTTAGAAAATCCGTTTAGAAAATCGAGCAAAGTTGGATGAATGATGCACTCATCAAAGCTGGATAATAAACGCCTTGGTTTTTGCTTTTTGTGAGTTTCATGTGCCAGTTTAATTTCCTCGATTTCCTTTCTCTTGAAAGTTATCTTGTAGAATTAAACAGCATATTGAACCAGCATGAACTCTTTTTCTCAATCTTATTGGTTTCGGAGATACTTTGCTCAATATTTTCTTTCGTAAATTTCAAGAATCTTGTTTCGCATCCTCTATTTCTTCGGAAAAGCTGTTTCGGCGAAATGAAACTTTCTCGAAAGTAGGAATAGTTTTTTTTAGGTGTAATTTAGGAGGCGAGTTCAATTCTCACAGCCTCTTAGATAAAATACCAGCCTATTGCAAAGATTCAGAGATCGAAATAGAGAGAGAGAGAGACAAAATATACAGACTCATAACAGCAATTCCCTTCTTCTTTTAAAATAATCAAACGTACCTCGCTTGTCATAAAAGTCGTGACATCTTCCTTCAGTATATACTGTTCTACAGACTAATATTAGGGAATCATCTACCAATTCCTTGCGAACAGCAGAGTAAGTCTCCAGTATTTTTCACCGGAATAAACGACAATATTTCCGATACTCCGAGTAGAGCGCCTCGAGTCATCTTCCGCAGCCATCAATCCCTATCCCAATTCCTTCGCCAGAGGTTTGTGTAGCAGTGCCTTTACTTCGATGGAGAGAGAGAAGGATATAAAACTACTGGTCGAAGGGAAGAGCGTAGCACAGAATATCCATCTTCTAAGCTTTTCCACCATTTTCTTATCACGTTCAATCCCCCCCCCCCCAAAACTTGACGTTTTTCACCTCAAAAGACGTTCGGAACGGGGATTTTTCGGAGACCTGAGGCGCCGTCAGTTGTCGACAGGTTAAATAATGCCATACCTCTAACTCTGCCTTTATTCCTACGCCTGTTGGTCCCCGAGGCTCGAAGACTCCTAGCGAAAAGTTGTTCCCATCCCATGCAGGATAGAACCAGATGCCTTCCTCCTGCTGCCTTTTTCCTTCGCGTTTTCCCCTTTTCCCTGCTCTCCTCCCTCCATCTTCTCACTCAAGTCCTCGGCACTCACTGCGCATGTCCTTGAGAGAAAGAGAGAGAGAGCCTTCTCTCTCTTTCTTTCGCTATCCCTCTGGAAGGCGGGTTCGTTGCTGCGCATGACGCCATGTTTTAAGGAAGTTTTAATTGCGATTACGTCACCGCCGTGGGTTTCTTTTTAAGATTCTTTGCACTCGAGTTTCGGCTGGCGTGAAAAATTGTTGCACCTTTAACACTGTCTTACCAGTGTTAAGTCATTCGTGAAAGATCTTATATGTATTGGGATTTTTTTCGGTTGGTCGCTGAGTAGAGTAAGTGTTGTAGTCTCGTTTTTGATAAAAAGAGACAGAGATTGCAGGTTGGATTTGTTAATTTGTGTTTTTTATTTCGGGTTATTTTTACTTTTCAAAAACTATCATTTGTTCTACAATTCCGATTTGGCCTCAACTCGAGTAATTGCGAGGTCTTTCTGTCGAGAAATCCCTCTTTTGACCGCGAGAGGCATTCATCGCGAATGTTTTCCACCCCATAATCCCAGTTAATGGATCCGTATTGCCGTAAAACAAAATCTCCGATTGATGAATTTCACATATGATGCGAATGAGTGCGTGAGTCAAACTGAGGGTAAATTCGCGGGTGGCTCAATTATGTCGCTTTTTTCCTCTTCTGAATGGCTTGGGTTCATGAAAAAAGAACGAGACTAAACCATAAAAAAAAAGTCGATAAGCATATTAGGAATGTAGAGTAGACCTTCCTGATTTTTGCCACGAAATCCACCACCAAGAGGGAGTATAAAATGTTTTTAATTTTTTCCCTCCTACCCCATTCTGTTTTCCATCAAAGAGAAATATAACGAAGTCGTTTCATCTCGACGGTCGCCCGATGCACGTCGCATATATTTTTCTTTTATCTCCCCCTCCCATTGTCGCCTAAGGATCTCTTTTACAGAGCAACTAGGCGTGAATTCCGGGAGTTGTTGCGTATTTCAGCAGTTAGGTGGCGCTGAGGCGTCGGAAGGCGAGGGGGCATACCAAAATATCCTAGCGGGAGGAAAATGCGAGTGTAGCACCATGAGAAAAATGCCTGCTTGATATTCGCCTCGCTCTCGGAATGGAGCCTGAAGAATGGGGATATGACGGAGGGATAGCGACTGACAAGAATGAGGATGAAGTTGGATCTACAGCATCCCCTCCCCTCCAACACCCCCACTCCACTCTGATCCCTCTCGTTCTACGCCCCTCCCATTCCCATTCCTTTCATCTCCCGACTCGCCAACCAGAGGTTCGAATCACGACCCTCAATCCAGGGCTCGGATGATTCTCCCCCCTCCTGGGAATGAACCGAGGCCTGCGTACGTTGAATGCTAACGCATCTACTTTGAGTGGGGTGGGGCTGTCTCTCTCTCTTTCTCTCTTTCCTCGCGGTATTCTCTCGTAAGGCGAATGGGAAGAAGGAAGGAGGGGGATGGGGGAGAAAAAGGGAAGGATAGGGAAAAGGGGGGAGGGGGAAGGAGGCGGTGATTGGGAGGCGGGTCGAGATCAAAAGTGGCTATGGAGCATAAAGGAATCGAAGGATGAAAATTTTTCGGCGGTTTTATTTCTAGAGCGCGGGGAGGTTGGTAGGACTGAGAGGGAAGAAGGGGGCGGGAATCGCGAAAGGGAAAAAGTGAGCTCGTGTATAGAGAGAGAGAGAGGGTGGGGGATGTGGAAAAGAGGAGAGAAAGGAGAGAGGGAGAGAGAGAGAGAGGGAGAAAAATGTCCCGGCACCGATAGGAATGCATCTTTGTCCCGGCCTTTTAGTCCTGTCGCCCGCTGGGGAAATCAAGAGTTTTGCGTTTGCGACGGGACGGGGATTCGCTCTCTCCGCTTTGTTTGATTCATTTGTTTTTTCTCTCTCTCTCCCTGCTTAATCGAAGATCCGCGGATGAAAGGCCTCTCCGGAGGGGGGTTGAAATTGGCTAATTTTCGCGAGTAGTTATGAAGCGTGTTTAAGTAATACGAGACGATTTATCTATTGTAACAGGTAAGTGGATCTATTAGTTTGACAAATAAAAAAGATTGAAATTAATGCAGTAGATTCTGTCGGTATGGCTGTTGGTCGTCTGTTGTCCGTTTGATTTTTGCGTGGTGTTTATAAGTTTGGTTTTACATATTTAGCCTTGTCAATGAAAATGTAGCCTTTCAAACGTATTCTGAGGAAGTATTTATAATCGGGAAATTTTTATCTTCAGTCGGGGGAATACGATTAAAAATTAATAATTACAGATAAAATTTCCCGTTTATAATACGAATTTCTGAAAAGCAACGGTAAAGAAATGAAGTTTATATTATTGAAGCGTTATTTTTTTGCAGATGTCTTCTGCGGGTTATTTTCATCGTAAAAATCTGGATTCGGTAAACTGTTTTCGTAGCGGATTTTGTTTTTATTTAATAAAAGTACGCCTTTGATTTCCTTTAATCTGGTTTAGCGACGTGCCCTATTCGGCAAATAATGCCTTAATATATATATATGCATCGGGCGGCTCTCTAACTTTCGTAAATGCATCTAATCCTCTGGTCTAGAAGAAACATGGATTAATCCGTTCCGCAACGATCAAATTATATTTAAAGCGTGTCTCGGACGGAGCGGACAAAAATCACGTTAGATAAGGTTCATGCCAAATTTTCGACCAATTCATCGCAAAAAAAATGTTAGTATATGCTGTAACGTTTCGGGAATGTTCCCGCGTAAATGATGATCCAACTCCCTAAAAATGCCCGAGAAAGTCGTTTGGCACAAAGTACCCAATTGTCTTTTTACCCTGATAGTCGTCCTACGCCCGTGGCGGATTCAGCAAATCCGCGAGAATCGGCAACGCCGCTCCCGAGTGCCCGGAGGAGGGGTGGTCACCGACGGATGAGAGAGAGGAGAGGGAGGGGGAGGCGTAGGAAAGAGAAAGAGGAGGAGTGGGTAGGGAGCATGGCGTCGTCCTCCTCGCACCATAGGCCAGCACCAGGCCAGACGGCAGCGGACCAATATGAGAGGGTGGTCTTAGGGGCAGACGGCTCCCCAGACGAAGCAGCACTCTTGTGCCACTCCGGTTAGCCTTGAGAAGGGCAGAGGAGGTGGGGTTACAGAAGAGAGGGGAGGTAGGGAGGTTCGGGAATCTGCGTATTGAAGAGGGAGAGAGGAGGTTGCTTTGGACCTGGATGTCGGTGGGTCTGGTTCGAGTTTTCTTTATCCTCTCTGGGACCTTCGTTTAAGAATTCTTGTCGGGTTCCGTCGCATGAGATTTTGTTCGGGGAGTTTGTTGAGTGTACGTAGAGGAGCAGATGTGTTTTAGTTTGGTTTTAAAGAGATTAGTCTCGATCGTTTGACGAGGGTTATGGACGAATTTTTTTTTCGAACGGGGTAAGAATTAATCTATCGAAAAAAGCGGTTCCGAAAATGCAGTCGAGTCTCGGTGACTGGAATGTCTGCCAACGGAATTTTCCTTAAGTTGGTAGTTTTTACTTTTCGTATTCCTGCGCTATGGCACGAGTTTCTTTAACCCGTCTTGGGTAACATTCCCTAAGCTTCGAGGCATAAATAGATCATTGTATATGAATATTTTTTAATTCCAGAAATAAGTTTTTTCTCAAATCGTCCATGCCCTTTGCTCATCCGAGATCGCGTAATCGGCTCCGAAGTCCATTACGGATGGATAAAATAAGATATTCCGATTGGTTTAAGTCGAAAATTGTCATCTAGCGTAGTTTTCATTCTTTTCCTGTACAGATTTTGACGGAAATTTTGAAGGAGTCAATGAAAGGCTGGCTGGTTCTGAAAATGAAGTCGAAATTCCCTTTGCTTGAAGCGGGATACAAACCCAAACCGGTTGAGCGAGCTTCTTTGTTGCTTATTGCCAAAACGTGCTCTGCCTGTAAGTCAGACGAAACTAATTCGCATTTTTGTGCTTGGAATTTCAAGCAACCCATTAAATTATGTTGAGGAAAATAGTTAGGCTAGAGTTAAATAACTTTGATGGGGTTTTGAGCCTATCAGAAAAGGCTTGAAGTTAATCGTAGGTTTACTAATGCTAGATAAACCATAAGTTATCGCATTTGCGGCGTGTATCGAATTCTCAAAGCCTTGGTCATTTTTACCCCCCATGTTGTTATTATCCGCATCAGTGGAGCGGCCAAAGGGAAGGGCATCAAGGCATTTTTCTTCCCCCAACATCGCAAATAATTTGAACTGCGACTGCTTTCGCATTAATCTGAACTTTAACTTGAAAATAAATATATTTATTAAGTTACCTATGATTTTTTGTTTGTGAGTTTTCAAAAATATCACATAAAAATAGGAAAATGGCCTTTCATCATTTGCCACGACCAAAGCAAATTCCTGGTTGCACCACTGAGCCGCATAGTTTCCTGAATGTGATATATTTGATTATGCAATACTTAAACTTATACTAGACGTTGTTTTTCTAATATTTAATCTTATGGTGCAGCTATTCGACTTCACTTTTAAACTACAAGGCACTCTTGGGAGAAAAATACCAAAGTTATAGCTAGCATTCAGAGTGTGTAATTATGTAAAGTTATGTATGTATTTTGATAGATAGATATTATATCGTTAGGAAATTTCAAATGTTAAAACCTGTCTAGGAAACGCGTTTTCAGTCTTTGCAGTTGTATTTCCGTGGCTAAATTTTCTCTCCATTACTTTAAAATATATTCTTAAATTTGAAGGAAACATTTGCAATTATTTCACGACGTTTGGCACGCCGAGAGGGTGAAATAATCCAATGAGAAGTTAGATAGCGTAATATCCAAATAGTTTTAATGCTTGATTAATTGAAATTCGTACTCATTTTAAAGAACGATGATTTTTGGGTATATTTTTCATTTATAATAGCAATTCTCTACATTTTCGGTCGTTGAAATGTGAATTATACCTGTTGAAGTGGTCCAACAAGTCCTCTATGTTTAATTTAAATTATTGACTCGCATAGATGGCATATTTTCTTCGTTCATTCCTTCGCATGATTGTAATATAATCATCTATTGTTAACAAGTTGTAAAAATGCATCCCGCGTCATGTATGCTATTTTAAATTCAGACATGAAAGCTGAGTGGTTCATACATATGCACAAATGCTTATGCCTTCCAAACTAGGTGAGCTGCGCATTGCTCAGACGCTAGGGTCTTTTAATGGAATGCCATAGAACGTCCACGAAAACATCTGTTGTTACTAATTATTGGGGAGTTTTTCAGATTCGTGTTTTTCGCAATTTTTGCGATGATTGATATTATTCTATTGATCAAGTTACATTTTCACAATGTGGTGAACTAGATTTTAATGTAAACTTTACGTGGAATATTTGCTCGTGTAGTTTGTTATTGACAGTTTTAAACTATTTACTCAGCGATGCCCCAGTAGTATGCTATTTGAAATTATTTGAGTGAATGTACAATTAATGACATTATGCAGGAAATATATGATTTTTTTCAGAGATCCTATTGGTTGCCTATTATCAATTTATCACCGTTTTTCAACTTAACGTTGGCGTAACATTGCTACGAGGGATGTTCAAATTTGACCTGGACTTTATTTTTTATTAACATCTTATATATAATACAATGAACTGATGAGGTGTGTACATTATCATTATAATGTTGGAAATACAAAAAAATAATGTTTTATTGTTATAGCAATCCATGTCAGAGCTAACAAAGATGGCATCTGAACGTGTTTCTACTTCAGTGGGACAACGCATTATTGTTAAAATTATCTGTAAGGAAGGTGTAAAAGGGACTGACTGACTTCGAGTACAGTATGGGGAATCCTGTCTGTCTCGCTTTTTGTGGTACAAATCATTCAAAGAGGGTCTAAAATGCGTGGAGAACTAGAACACAAAGCAGGACCAGCAACTGCAGTCAATGATGTGACAATTACGCAGGTTGATGACCTCGTTCGGACAATGTCAGTGCGTGAATTAGAGTTGCAAGTTAACATTAGTATTGGTAGTGCTGAGACTATACGTCATTACAACCTAGATGCAATGAAGTCAGCGCTCGATGGGTGCCCAAACAGTTGTAAACAGAACAAAAGGCGATGCGGGTTCAAATGTCAGTGCGTGATTTAGAGTTGCAAGTTAACATTAGTATTGGTAGTGCTGAGACTATATGTCATTACAACCTAGATGCAATGAAGTCAGCGCTCGATGGGTGCCCAAACAGTTGTAAACAGAACAAAAGGCGATGCGGGTTCAAATTTCAGGGGTTCTGAGTAAACGATTTCTGAGGGAAGGGTCTGATTTTTTTAATCGTATCATCACCACGGACGAGACATGAGTCCATCACTTTACTTCAGAAAACAACTGTTCCAGTATGGAGTGGAAAGACACAAATCCTCCTACACCGAAAAAAATTCAAAACGATGGCATCAGCAAACAAGGTGATGGCCACTGTTATGGGATACTGAAGGCATTATTCATGTAGATTTCCTGGAACAAGGCCATACGATTGATGCTGATTATTACTCAGCGCTCCTAAAAAACAGTCTGAAACCAGCTCTAAGGAAGAAAAGACCATGTCTTCTGTCCAAAGGAATTTGTTTTCTCCACGACACCACCCAACCACATAAGAATAACGTGGCTGTGAATATACTGGCTGAATTGGGGTGGGACGTTCTTCCCCATACTTCTTATAGTCCTGATTTGTCACCGTGTGACTTTCATTTGTTTACTTATGTTAGTAGGCAATAAATTCAGTTCGACTGTTGTCGACATCATCCGAAAGATTCCTTTGAAACTGGAATACAAAAACTACTAGAACGCTGGATCAAGTGTATTCTGAAGGAGTGAGTACAAGAAGTGACTATTATTATTGTTATGGGTTACTTTTACGATATAATAATAAATAAAGTCCATGTCAAATTTGAACACCCCTTGTAAGTATATATTGATCTATCATAATATGGTGCCCGACTCTTATGTTTTCTATTTGTTAATTTTTTCGTCTCTTTGTTTTCACGTATAAAATAAAAATGTATGCCGAAAGAATGTATTAATAATTTAATATTGTAGCTTCGAAATGTCTTGTTCCCTGTAATTACTGAAAGTAAAGTAAACAATATTGCATTGAAATGCTTAAGTTCGTCTTTATCAAGATTTGTAACTTTGTTTTTTTTTTACTTTTACAGCTCAAAACTGTTTATACATAAAACCTTTAATCAAAGTTTTGTTGCACAGTACAGTGGAAGAAACAAACTTGTCTGTCCTCCTGTAACAATAAATTATTAAGTTAATTTTTTCCTGTGTTGCAGCATAGAACTCCTATTTTTTGCCACTTCGACCAATCATTCATAGGTACTTGCTCATTGTATTGCATTCGATCAGTTTTACACTTTTTTTAAAAAACGCAGAGCGTCTTGTTACAGCGTGAGCTAGGTCACTAGGAATTAATAGATTTACTCAGGGTATGGCACGTTTCATTACAACGTATTAGCCGCATCAACTCAATTGCTCAATTCTTTCGATGCGTAAAGGTTTCGCGTCGCAGGATTACCCTGGAAAGCTAAGCTATGCATTGCCGCATTATGACCCAGCTTACGATGTACTTTTTTTTGTTTAAAAAAAAAATTTTTTCGTCGTTTTTTTGCCGTCAAGGCTTCTCTATTCCTCATTCCGACCCACTTACATTCCAGCGCTCCCAGTCTCGCTGAAATTTCAATTGAAGTCGAGGTCATTCGATAAACTTACTCTGCGGCTCACCTCATTGCAGTCAGAGTGGGGGTGGGCGAAGAGGGTCGATGGAGGGAGGTGCCGGAGCAAGAAACCGAAGGCTGAGCGAAAAGAAGTTGGGTAATACCATCGTATTTGATCGGATCTTTTAGCCGTCAGCATCGTCGATACCCGTGGAAGAGGTCGTTTTACTCGCATTTAGCGTACAAGATGCCCTAATAAAACGACGTAGTTGGAGGAAAAAATCGTTCCATCTAGTTTTTACGAGGAGTCCTACTTAAAGAAAAAGAAGAAACAGTCGCCGAAAATCGCTACTTGTGTTGAAGGACACTGTCTTGAGTTTTCGTCGGAGTGCGGTCATTAAGTTGGATAGGTTGGCGAAGGTTGGTTGAAATTCAACCGGGATACATGCTATACGCATGTACCTAATTTGATTTTTTATGGTCATATTTCATGTGCGGGCTACTATTTGTATGCCAACGTTGTATGCGGATGAATTTGGTGTACGTGAAATGATGGTGTGAAGTTATTGGGAGTTGAAGGAGTATAGGTGAACAGAAATTATTTTTTTTAATTCTTTTTGTAGTTTTTGACTATTTAACCTCTTTCAAAGCATAACTTTGAGTTTCAAACTATACATCAAGTTATTGGTATGTATTCACACGCACATACATATATAACATACATACATCTACTATAATATATTTTGAAGCGTATGTTTGTGTATTTGTTGGTTTGTGTGTTTGTGTATTTGTATGTTTGTTCATGGAACTCCTAAACGATAAAATCTAGAATAACCAAATTTGGTACGATTCTTCCTTACATCCTAACTTAGTGAATCGAATGAAAAACGATGAATGAAGTTTACCTAACATTATTATGTATTAAAAAAATCATCTTTGTGTCTACCTTAAAATTTCACATTAGTATGGATACGGAGCACGGATGGGCATCCATGGCCGCAGGCATTATCTTTTACCTTAAAATAGTGTGCATCTAATTTGCAATAGCGTTTTGTTACTGCTTCTTAAAAATGTCTGCATTATAAATATTCAGAATGTTTGCCGAAAACGGCTTTTTCCATAGGATACTCACGGAAAATAACATGTAACTGTTTTTTTTAAACGTAGCATTGGAATTGATATATATATATATATACACTATAATATATTTTGAAGGGTGTGTTTGTTGGTTTGTGTGTTTATGTGTTTGTTCATGGAACTCCTAAACGATCAAAGCTAGAATAACCAAATTTGGTACGATTCTTCCTTACATCCTAACTTAGTGAATTGTCAAGGTTTGGTCAACCGGGATTAATCAGTGCTGCCAATATAGGTGATTAACATTTTTCCATAAGATAACACGTATGAATCCATTCCTTGATTTGCAAGGTATTCTTCCTTCAAGCATTAAAATACGTAAATATGAACCGATTTTTTTCGTTTTTGCTTTATTCGACGAATAAAACTATACTATCTTATTCCTGCGAAGTTTACATGTTACACGGTCGAAGTTTTCAGAAATACCTACGCTATTTGTTTCGAAATTTTGTGGATTTTTCGTACACCTCCCGGGCATTGCCAAGGCGGTCGTCATTGTTACCTCCGATTCAGTTATCTTCAATGAAGCTTATAAATAGACCAAAGTTTAGCGTTATTCGATTTGCACTTTTAAGCAACGAAACGATCGATGTTTATGGATAACAGCGTAAATAGATACTGATTATTATTCAGGAAGCGTTTATTGATGAAAGTAATTGAACCTTCTTTCGTCTATTGAATACTGGAATCTTACATTTTTTGTGAGTATAATCATTGTTCTACATTATAATGTCTATTAACGTAAATAAGCTCACGTATCTCGTGTACATTTACCAGTCAGTGTTCAATCATGGACAACTGTGCGTTGCTTTTTCAAGACAATAGTAAATAGTTCAGCGAGGCATAATTACGCAAGAAATGAAGCTGGATTTGGCGAAAGTAATATGATAGGAAATAAAATTATCGTTATATTTGAATGCAATAGGCTCGGAAACGGATTATTACAAGTAAATATGATTAATTGTTAAGAAAAGCTAATTGTAATTTTAAAAGTATCTACTATATCTTTTAAATAGTTTTTATGTTGTGCTGTAGTAGCTTCACTAAATCCGTTGAAATTCAACGGGAAATTCTGCTAGTAAGAAATAAATATGGGTGAATATTGAAGGTGTCCGTAATAATCTGTAGGCAAAGCAGGCGTTTTCCTTATCTTCAAGAAACATTGATCTGAATTCACAGATGAAATATGCAAATTTTTTTCATTTTAGGTCAATTTATCGATAAATTTTTCATGTTAATGGCCTCTTTCTGTAATCTTTCGATCGGTCACGTAACCGCGCATATCTCAACAAGATTTTGCAATCCTATTAGCTGGTTTTTCCTACAACTAAACTGGTAACTATGAAAACGTTTTATTAATTCCCACTTTATTATGGATTTTATCAACTTTTTCCTCTTTATAGTAAAGCAATTTTTCCCCCAACCATCATTAATGGGGTTCTCAGCGTCAGTCTAATCCATCATTGCTTCAGTAGGCTCATGTCCTTACTGGCATGACTTTCGCTCCATTTCTCTCTTCCGTGTCTCGCCACCCGGGGCCAATAATTCTCCTGGTTTTCCGCCATTACTATCGTCACTCCTTCTTTTCCTTTTTTGCTGCTTGCTCCAAAAGCGCGAGCTTTCTTGTTAGTTGGCGGCGGATGTCTGTGTGACACTCTCAAGTGATACTTTATTGTAGATTCAGAGAGGATTACATATGAATTAATCGAGTGCATGTGCCGTTGCTCTTCGTTATTTAATATTTTAATTTGCTTTGTATTTGATGTAAGTAATTAATAAGGCCGTTTATGTTTTGTAAGATTAAATGCCCGATAGAACGAAATGAATACCGATTTCGAAAGAAAAAATATATTTTTCTTGATTTTCAGATTAATAATTTATTTTAATAGGCTTTCACCTCGTTTACCAAAAACAGGGACGGCTCAAGTTATGTGCTGATTTAGATAGCTCAGAAAACGTTTTGAATGAGATAATGTCATTGTATAACAAAAAACAAGCTCTGCGGTTTCAGTCTTATTTTACTAACCAGGCTTTATTCTAACAATGTAAAATTCTGGGCTAACTTCTCTAAAGCACCCCACATTTTATGTATCTCTTTCACCTACGTCCATCATCTTATTATTGTAATTATGTTAATCCTTTAGCGAGCATAACTTTTACTTTAATTATTACTTTTTATATTATATTTTATTATATATATATATATATATATATATATATATATATATATATATATATATATATATATATATGGTGCAACTCCATATTAGGAAATAGTGCAACATTTATAACAGAGTGAGCAAATTATTTCGTCTTTAGCTCAAATAACATCCAATTCACCTTCTAATATATTTATTTGAAGTGTAAATTTGTTTCTCGGGCTAAAAAATTCTGTTATATAGCTAAAAGTTATAAATGTCATGACATAAGATGTTAGTTTTAGGCGATGTTGTAAGAGCAAGTGTTTAGAAGCATCAACGCCTAAACGATATGGAAACATTCCAACGAACTTAGCGCGGAATTTCAGCCTAAGATCCGGAACATCATGTAACGCCACGGATGGTTTAATTACACGTAATTGCTTTCGAAGGCACGCTTTCGTCACCACTTCCAAAACGCGAAACGAAGTGAGCGAGGACGTTAAATAAAGCCCACGCACTCCTCGTGCGTCCTCCCGAGACAAACGTCAAAACATCTAAACGTTGCGTCGCTCCGTTTAACGCGTCTCACTAGAAACGACTCCATTTTGTCTCTTATCCTACCGCCTCCGAACTGGCATTACGTCTATAGTTATAAAATCGAGCCATTCCTCGGCCTGTATTCGTCGTGCGCTCTGTCGACCATTGGTGCAGTCGTGCCCTCGGTAACGGCATTATTTAGTAGGCCATTCGCTTTTTGCGGTGCCTCCGGGTGTCCCGTGGCCACGTGCAAATACTCCGGTCGTATTCCTCTCCGAAGTCACCGCCGATGAAAGTTGTTGCTGGGCAACACGACAATAATCGAGAATATCCGAAAACGACGAAGCGTCAACTGCAGACTTTACATCATCGATTCCGTTCGTGACTGGAATTGATACGGCAACAATGCAACAATACGAGGGTTTTCTTTGTCTTTTATTTAATGGCAGGTATATATACGTCTATCCCGTTCGCCTCAATGGTTAAGTTTTAATTACCGGATCGTTAAAGGGTAGTGACATTAAAGGTGTTATTCGAGAGTTTATAGTCGTGGGGTCGCGGCAGTTAAAACGACCTGAGCGGTCGATGATTAAGGTCTTTAGATTGGCGTTTTCGACGGCGATTGTTTTGTCGATGAAACTGTGGCGAAGTGGTTAAAATAGCTAGTGTTTGTTTATGCGTAAGAAAATTGGCAACAATGGGGAGGTGGGGGGGGGGGGGAGAATCGCGCGGATTGCACAGGCGAATCGATGGATTGCAGTGCTCGGCTTTTAAGTTCTTTGAGGAAATCGGGGGGAATGATTTTTTTATCCGCATTTTCCTCTTTCATTCATCAAATTTATGTCTGAGTATACAAATGTTTGCTCAGACGAAAGTAAAAAAACATCAACAACTTAAGACGAGCTCAAAACCAAAACTCGCTTTCCTTAAGTTGAGTCAGAAATGAAAAAAATTTTGATTCGAAAATTAAACATCTAATTGATGAAAGCACGGTATTATTTTGTATACCGATTCTTAGTTTTTGGAATATTTTCGTTTATTTATATCGGCCGCTCAAGCAAACGGAATGCTGATCTCCGATTTATTATTTATAAAGTAGTGTAGAAGAAATGACACGAGATCATATTCTCCAACGATTGCAGTTACCATAGAAAAATTTACATTTAAATTCATCGCCTGTATTCACAAGGTACAATATTCAATAAATAATCCTATAATGTTAACACTTGTATTAAGATTTTAAGGATGAGTGAGCCATCTTAGTTACCGAAGTAATCATGTGAATCATATAAATATTTTAGTGTATGTGTGCATGTATGTTCTTTATACGCTTTTACACCGTTGAAGCTATCGAGTTCAAAAGTTTCATGGGCCATCCTATGTACCAAAGGAAGAACTTGGTCTAGGTTTGCAGACCGTGGGGGGTCTTATACCCCATGGGGTCAACAAAATACTATTTACATAAGAATGCATGGAAAATGGTGTGGAGAAACTCCAAAATGCCATGCAGCCCTTCACTGATGTGGATATAAATATACCTAAATATTAACTTACGATCACAATAAATGGCTTGTTTTACGCACCAAAGACTGAATATTTTAATTCTGTTCATGTTCTGTCGTATTACATGCTAAATCGCTCGAAATTTTCCTTTAAGCGCAAAATTTATCGGTTTAGATGACCATTTCCAGGTGGCAACAAAGCTAAATTTCTTATTTGTTGTCCTCTTCAAAGAGATATAGCCACGTAAAGATTAATGCAGGGAAAATCCACGCCACGCATACTTATATCTAAAATATCCCCAGTTGAGGGATTTTTATTATGTGGCATCAAATGTTTTCATGAATACGGTCCAGAATGCAATAAAAATCGTTTGCTACTTAAAAGAACACTATTTCTCGAGCGAAGCCGGGTGTTTCAGGTAGTTGCACTATAAAACAACCCCCGACATCTTCCACAATCTAAAAATTTATAATACGAATGAAAATTGTAATGCAGGTGATGTATTTATTTTTGACTATTTTTTATAGCTATAGAATCAGCTTCGAAAAGGTCTACGTGCGTAAATGAAGTAACTTTTCCTATGCTATACTAATTAGATATAGCATTTATCTGATGCAATTCAGAAACTGAACTGGGCAATTTATTCTTGAAAGGCGTTTGAGCTTCTTTTTATAAAGTTTTCCATTGCATTCTTATGTGGTTATATTTCCGATGGTCCATTTGCGCGTTATGCACGCCCGCTAAATAACCTTTCCAGATCAATTGTCCTCTTAGGAGTGATTCGTTGAAAGTAAAATTTTATTATACCGATAAATATAGCTTTTATTAGTGTAAGTTATCCGTAGGTACCGTGTTTTTCAAAAGATGAAAATAGTAGATGACATGCTTTATTCATCAGTCACGATGTTAATAAATGGGAGGGGTTTCTCTCGTCTTCTTGATCACGTGACCGGACACGTGGTTTAGATGGCGAGCTCTGATTAGGTGACGCCGTTCTCAGTGCTCTCTATTCGCTGTGAAAATGTTTCGCATATGAGGAGGAGATCCCTCCCGCATCGAGCACGCAACCCCCTTCCTGCTTGCTATTCACATTACCATCTGCTTTTATTTCACTTGTACGCCGACATCATATAGCCGTTGAAGGTAATAAGTTAATAAACGTTACATTTTCATTATTACCCTGCAGACCGACTGTCAAAAGATTATGGTAGGAGACGGCTTATTTTATAAAATAAAATTTTATACGGAATTCACAAAAAAATCCCTTTATGCCCGTACGAATTAAATTTATTATGCATATGCTTGTTTTGCTCGAGAATTATTAAAATTTGATATTTTTTTGTGATTTCAGCAGATTGATTTTTTTAAAGAATAAGACTGTGTAAAACCAGTTAGCCATTTCATTGCTTAAATTCTTTGGTAAGTAGGGAAAAAAGGAGTTGATTAGGCAATCATTGATTACCTATATGAGACATAGGTAAGAATCAATTTATAATATTTTATAAAGAATAATTGCGCGATAGTGTTTTATTATTATAAATGCGTTTAATTGGCAAAACGATTAGGCCTCCATCCACTTAAAATTACGTAGGGTACCTTAAGTATTTAAAAATAATCTATTTGCCCCCCGAGCGATTTGAGCTTGAGATCCATGACCTAAATTTGAGGAAAATGTCAGCCCCAATTCTTCATTTTCATCATCATTGTTCATTAGGTTGTGTGACATGCTCATAAGCATTTATAGCCTACTGATTATGATAAACTTCTTGTTTTTATGCTTAATTATTTTTAGCACTTTTCACTCGAAACTATTAACTGTTGAAGACGTTTTCAATGAATCGACTATATTCTTCGTTTGAAGTTGAGTTGGTTAATATATCTGCTATTCTGCTCATTTCCCGTTCGTTTATTATATGGAATCACATTACTGACATATTTGCAACTTTCTGTGCATAAACTTTTCCTCCTTACCCTAATAAACGTGTTTGACTCTTCAATCTATTGGTATTTTGTAATGCACTTGTAAAGGTTCTACAGCTCAATGCTAACGGGTAATTCTGTGGTGTCAATGTTTGCATTTAAAATTTTCGTCGATAAACGCGTTCCTTTGACTAATTTTTGTATTTTATTTGTGCTATCTTCTTATGTTTCATTTTTAAATTTACCTCTGCAGCGTCTTAATTGTCTGAGGTTGTCTCCCTAGATAAACTAATAGCAATCTGAGAAAGCTCTAGCATTGTTTTATTCTTGTGCATGGAATTTTTGCTTTGCGCTTTTAATCGATCTTATTTCTCGCGCCTCTTGAGTCGAGTTTGATTCTGCATCCAATTTTCATATTTTAATAATTAGACCTCAAACTATTTATTCGTATTCAGCACTTAAATACTCTTATGAGCAATTATTATCTGCTATGATAAATGAGATGTGCTTTTAGGAGTTCTATGAGTTACTTTGCATCACCAAGGACAAACGTTTTTAGTTGGCAATCTCCAGTTTTCTTGAAACTGAGATTCCTTGTATTTCGATTTTTTTAAATGTATGAGCCGTGCCATGCAAAAAAACATTTTCGTTCCAGCTTCTGAGTTAACGATTTATTCACTCTCTTTTTGGCCCGAAATATTTCTTAAAATTGCAGCTCAAGGCTAAATTTATTTTTCGTCCATTTAAAAATGTATTTCTTAAGTCGCCACTTTAATCCCTTTCTCTCTACGATAAAAATAACAGTATGCATTTCATTAAGTTCGAATTTTCTAACGCTTGCCACTTATGTTCTTTCTTATGTCCTTTATTATATATCTAACATGATTTTCTTTATTAGTAGATAAGACTGGACCAATATAAATGAAAGAAACTTCTAATTATTAGTTATTTAGGTCGAAAAATATTCGGCATACAAGGGCAGCCGTTTGATGGTGGCTAAATCTGCTTAGGTTGTTCCGTCGCCATTTCGAATTGTGCCATTTTAAATTCCTCGCAAGCGCGAATTACATGCAAATGTTAGCGTAAGCACTCATTTTCTATGATCGTTCCGTTTCCAACGATGCAAACCAATTTTGCAAGACCTTGTTTCTGTAATGGAACTAAATACGTACCATTTCTGCATTGAATGTAATAGGAAGGGTGAATTACCGTGCGTTAAAAGTAGTTATCGGCAGATCGATAGGAGGACACTTAGGTAAATTTGTAGAGACTGTATGCTGCGCTCGTGAGATGCAAAGCGTTGTATGCTTTTTAAAACAAGAAATTTTTGTTTTACCACGAAGCGCCTCTCCAATTTATTTTAACAGTTTATTCAGCGATTCTTCGTCCCGGGAGTAAATTTTGCAAGATGCAAGAATATCTATTTATAATGTTTTTCTCAAGATTTGTAAATGACAATTTTCATAAATTAAATGATTAAAATGGCAATTAATTCAGCGCAACTTGCAAAGTTCTCATCACGAAATGAACTTTATAATTGCGAAGGTCGAAATATTACCGTATATTTTTACAGAAACCTTATTTTTTTAATTCCACGTCATCAATTTCTTCTATCAACTTGAAAGTTTTATCGTTTGTGCTCAAATTTCAGTTGAAGGGCTAATAATTGGTTGCGCGTATGTAATTTCGCGTGGGGTTTATACCTCCCTCCAATTCGACCTTGTGGTTACTCCCGGAGGATAATGTTAATTTAGTTTGGTAACCAGAAGTTTAGTCCTAACTCCGTCGAGTAGGATCCGCAATTGCCTTCCTCACATACTCATCTTACGCTACAACATGGCGTCCAGAAACTCCCCTTCCATCGTTACCCGGTTCAAATCTTGGCTGGCGGGAGGGGAAAGAGGGACAGAGAGAGCTAAGGCGGTGTGGGACACACAACCCTTCTCTCCTGCTTTTGTGGGGACCTCAAGGCGGGAACCGGCAACGTGAGTTTCTCCCGCCAGGAGGCGTTGGTAGCGCATGGAAGCAGTCCGTGGAAGGGGAGTGAAGTTAGATCCACTTACTCGGGCGCAGCGCGACAGTCTTCTTCGCAGCCACTGGCTTCTCGCTCCTCAGTCGCTATCAATCTCACCCGAAGCCTTCTCCGCAGTCTATGAAGTGAAGAGATGGAAGAGCGAAGGGCATATGATCGGGTGTCCATACAGTCCACACCCATTTTCGTCGTGTCACAGGTGTGGTCGTGCCTTCCATCTTTGTGAATCTGCTTCATATCGGTGTTGCCGCCGCAAATCCGTCGAGGTGTTTCAATCCAATACACGTTCGCGCCGGTACTATTCGCGGGTGTGCTGTACATTTCACGGGCGTAGTCCTTTTAGGCCATCTCCTGGTTTTAACCTACGCTGTCCTTCGGTGTCGCCGGCAGATGTCAGTGCTTTGTGGATTCGTTTAATTTACGATGTGCTCTCTCCGACTTTGAACGTGGAGTGATTTTTTTTCGTACCGGGTGGAGCTTTTTGAGAGTCAAATTTCTAAGGTTAGTGGAGTGTCGCAGTGTTGTAGTTTTTTTACGTTATTTGTGTGGTGTTTTGTGTTTTTCGGTGGTTGGTGGTCATGGTGGCCTCCATATGGTTTGATTGGTTGGATGTTTGTTGGCGCATTGCGTCCAAATTGAAACAATTTTGTGGTGCTTGAAAGGGGTAGCGTGAAATGCTCTGCTATTGGTTTTTATTGTTAGAGTGTGTGGTCTGGGGAAGTTTGGGGACGCAGTTTTGGTGCTATCTCTATTTCGCGTTACTTGGAATATTTAAAGATAGTTTTGAGCGAATTTATTAGAGGTTTCCTTAGATTTGGGGACGTATTTCCTCATGGAATAAATGTTTTCAAATCGTGTAAATATCTGAATTTTGAAACCGAAAATAAAATTATGTAGCTAACTCAGACATAGATGAATTTATAAACTTGTATTAGCATATGTCTTGTTTAGTTGACATATTCAACATTTACAAAGAGTTTTGAAGACGGGCTCAAATGTGAATCACTTATTGAATCATAATTTCTGCTTGGAATGCGGTGAATATATTCATAAACGTTTGGTAAATTATTTGACGCAGTAAATGCAGAAATGGATTCTGTGCAGAGCGTAAATAATAAACTCAAGTTACTAGGTTCTTGATTTCATATCGTTTAAATAGTCTACAACGTATTCGCTAGATGCATTCACAACGTTAATATGTATAACTGAAGCATTCATGAATAATGATGCTTGTTGGATATATGCCGAAGTCGACAATGCACTATTTAGAGAGAAATTGCATCTGTGACATACATGTAAAGGTAGTGGTTTGCAAGGGAATTTAAAAGATATTTAAATATCTAAAATAATTGTTTTTGCGTAGCAGTTTGCGATCTTACCTAAATTTGCAATTTTTTATTCTGATGAATGCGAAGATCGAAGTAAGACGCAGTTTTAACGGTTGATTTATATTTTTTTCTGCTCAAAACTTTGCATGAAACATTGCTGCAAAAGCGCATTTTCCAAAACCTTCGAAAGCTTAAATGTTTTTTGAATTTTTTCTATCATCCCACCAATTCGTTTCATTTTTCTCTCTAACAGATTTTTCAGTGGTTTTTCGTAATCAGAGGAAAGAAATTTTTCTTACGAAACCGTTCTGCTCTGAATACATCAGACGCCATGGCACATGATCTCTATATTAGCTTTCATTATCTCGTCTGATGGCTTGCTTTTCATGGTCATGATCCGCGAGTTTTCAGTCTCATAATATTGTAGAATCGTTAATTATTATGAGTTCATACTCAGATCTAATGAAAGTTTGGGAAGAAATTGAAAGTAAATGCATTGGCGTGTTTACCCTTTGCTTGCCCTTCAGATGTCTGTCGATGTGAGTCGACGGATTTTTAAGAATTTTACTGGTCACGAATAGTTGCTTTGATAGAATATAACGTCATACTTATTGGGGACACGTAGACTAATTTTAAGTGAAGTGAATGCGCGTGAAAGCTTCATACTAGTATAACGCATTCTACGCGTAAATTATGTACAATGTGATTTGAAGCTAAACCGTTTATTATAGCATATTAAATTCGGTGCAGTTTTAGTATTACCAATACAGTAATATTATTTAGCCAGTTTCTCTTGCCGTACCTTTTTACTCAGGTAAATTACAGCTTTGATATTCCAAAGATTTGAATATAAAGGAATTAGTTTATCACATTTCAACGAATTCGTACAAGATTTACAAGCTATTTTCGGCATATAAAAGAATCAGAAATAGACTTATAGTTCTCGTTTAAATTTTATGATCCACAGCCAGTGGCGTAGCGTACTAATAACGAAACGTGGCCGCCATCAAAGGATCCTCTACAAAAAAGAAGCGTCACATCAAAAATGATGTGTATTTTGTCATATTAATTTTTTGAAACTCGTTATTTTATGTATTTTATGTTTAACCATACCAACTCGTAGTTCGGGATATCCCCAAGGTCATCGCAATTTTTCCGTTTGCCGGTAGATTAACGTAATTGTTTTCAATTATCGAAATTATTCAGGCGAGACTCTCCAAAACAATTGAAAATCATTTGCTACCATCGTACCATATTGAAAGTTACATAGTCTTGCATTTATCGAAGGATACAAAGTTAATATACCATTGAGAGGTAATTTTTTTATATAAAGACTGACGCGTCAAAAGGAATTTTGCACTTGGGTCCCAAAAGATTTGCTACGCCGTCCTTATACCTCTATTTTCGATGGTAATTATTCCATTACTACTTACGCAAATTCCCCGTTTGGACACTTAATGTCTCTCCCGTTTCATCCTCGCGAGCTAGGTTCGGGCGACGTTTCGGTTCGTAAATACGGATGTTATCTAACGTTTCCCTTTGTTAACGCCTTTGAAAGCTCTTGAAAAGGATGTTTGCCACAGAAGCAAATCCCTTGATCAAGGCGAGAAAGTAAAAAAAAAATAGGAATTAGTTTTCACTCCATTTTCCCCACCTCTCCTTCGCCCATTAATCCCACGCATCTCGTTCATTCTCCGTCGTTTTTTTTTGGTGTTCATTTAGCGCCACGCACCGGGTACCCATTTCGCACCATCACCTCCGAGAGAGGGGCCTTTCAGTCTCGTTACATTCATTTAAAAATCTGTTCTTTGGGGGGGGTAAGAAAGATTGTAGGATCCCATTCCGACATGAAAGGCCCTCCTCCTCCCCTTCCTCACGCCATTAACTGCCTCGCTAACTGCTTCGCCGTCTAACATCCCTCAGTTTCACCTGAGCCCCTCTCTCTCTTTCTCTCTCCCCCTCTTCCTCCCCCTTCCTCTCCTCGCTTTCCTCCTTCCCCTCCTCCTTCACTCTCCCTCTCTACAACTTCTCTTCTCCTCTTCCCCTTCGCTATTCCTCTTCCAGGTGAAGGTTGAACAGCCAGACTTCCTTGAAGCGTTCTGTCTCGTCGGAGACCTACCAGACAATAGACCAAATAATTTTTTTTTTTTAAGTCTTGGGAAGGGAAAAAAACGTGGTTCTTTTCATATCGCTGCATTTTTGTTTTGGTTGTGGGAAAATACCCTCAGTCTCTCTCTCTCTCTTTCCCTTCCTCTTTTTTATAACTTTCTAATTCGGCGTCGTTGCACAGGATGGCCCCTTTTTTTTCTCTCGTCTTGTGCAAAAGCATCGGAGACAAATAGTCTCTTCGCAGATCGAGGGCGGCAATCCGCCGGAATATTCCGTCCGACGTTTAAGCCGTCGTAATTTCATTATAATCGCGGGGATGATGGGATACTAGTCTTAAAAGGGTGGGTTTTAATAGTATGTTTACGTTTTTATTGCCTCCTTGTTCGGTCTTCTAGCAGTTTAATGGGTGTATTAGGTACGGTAACATCTTGCGAATATCGGGGCAGATTTCTTTTTAATATACGTTTTTTTTTTAATTTCGGGAGTTTTAATCTCGAAAAATAAAATGAAATATAAACGTGTCGGTTCGGGGATAGGAAAAATTGCGTCGTTTCGTAAATTAAAAATTGGTTTTAATTTTTCCGATATCGATCTATCGGAGGGGATAGATAACGCGCGCGCTGGCGGAAAGTGAATTTTTAAAGGGGGCGAAGGGATTGTCGCTTGTGAAGATTTTTGGTTAAGGAGTGTTCCTCCATTTTCCTCTCTTTTTCAGGATTTTTCAAATAGATTTTCGAGTTAATATGAGTTAAGCCGTCATATTCACTTCATAAGCAACGTGTAATCCATTCCTATCCCGATAAAATCGGCAAAATATATAGCGTGCTATTTGTGAAAAATCGTAAAGTGGTTCACTCTTCGATTTAAAATTGGATTGAGGTTGTCTTTTAAAAAAATCGTTACGTTTGTCTGTAGCAGAGGGTATATTTTTTAATAAGCTCTATGCATATTATTCCTAATCTAATACAATTTCTCTAGCTATTGAAAACTTTAGAGTAGTTCTTAGCATACATTCGGTTAATATAAATTTCAAACTCAGTAACAGTTGAGATTCATTTTACATTTTAAACAATTATTACATTTTACGATGCATTTCTTGCAGTGAATGTTTCAATATGTTCACCTTGCTTCTTTCAGTCTTCTGCCTCAAGTTCAAAAGAAGTGTTTCGTTTTTACAATCGGCATCAACTATCGTTCCATTTCTTTGTTACGACCAGCCTAGCGTATCGGTGTTCTTCACAGCGGTTGCACCATCCAGTGTCTTTGGCTGATAAGGAAACTCGCGATCATAAAGCAGAATATTGATGCAGACAGTGCTACGAGGTCGCTTAATTGGCGATAATTATCACCCACTTGCTCAAGTGAGTCTAAGACTCGTTACGGAGAAATCCAATTAACTGGAGGAATGGCTTATGCCATCGATTCTTCGGTCTTCCCTCTCTAGATTTACTATTTAGTCAACTCAGGAAGAGAGAGCGACTGTTTTTTATTTCGTCGGAGACGACGTGAGGTTGACCTTTTACAAAAATGAGTTACAATCGACAGATAAGACTTCTGTGTAAAATTTTATTGCTCAAGTATTGAGGTTATACGACGTAACATGCATAATTTCATTAAAATTGCGTTTGTTACTGTAGTCATTAAATTCTAGTTCTCCATTAATTTATCTTATGTCGTAAAATTATAAAAGTAAATACCTGATGAACTTACTTTTGAAATGTCCCATCGAATGCAGAAGTTTCATATTTCCTTAATAGGACAGGAATGCGCTGTCAGCATTCTCCTCATTTCTTTTATAACTGTCTGCTGTTACTGGTTTATTTTACCCTCATTCCCTTTATACGGAACCGATGATTTTGAGTTTCAACGGTTTTGACTGATGGTTTTCGTAACTTAGAATTGCGTAGTGATTTTTATCGAGAACGTGAAAAAAATACTGACGTTTATGCGGATCGTCTCGAAACGAAACCGAATGACTTAAGCTTTGAGGATTACCAATGCGGGGAATTAAGTTCTGGCGTCGAGCACTATTGGGAGCAAAGTGTTCATCCTTCTCGTAAAATTACCGAACTTGGCAGAGTCATCTTTATACGGGAGAATAGGAAGAAATGCGAAGCGAATGCCGGTTTATTTTTTTCTTCTTTGTTTCGATGGCTGAACGCCAATTAAAAGTACGAGGACGTGGCGGTATGATATAATGAAAGAATGCCAGCGTGCATAACTCCTTGTTCTGTGAATACACCCGTGAAATTTTATGGAGACGCGAGATCTTATCGTCTTAAGTATATTTTTGGCGCAATGGTTTTATGGTTTAATTTTCATTGCCACTTGATAATTAATTCCAGAATTGCAACGAGGGATAACGTATCTTAATAATAGGAAAGTTTTAACTTGTCATTCTGTGTAATACTTATTGCCGTGATGTCCTGGCACATTGTTGCCGAATGTAAGAAATTTACCGCTGTCTCCCGGGGAAAGAACGAAATGTAAGTACTTGTTTGCTTTATATAAAAAAAATCGATTTCGTTCCACATACGTTGAACAAAATTTAATCAGTTTCCATGTGCTATCCATATATTGTCAAGCTCGCAAAACATCATTACAATGGAAATTTCATGGCAGAAGGTTAATTAGAAATATTTCAGTATTATATTTATTATTTTGTAAAAATAAAGTTTATTGTTACCAGATGGAGTTTTTTACTTTCAGTGCTATAATAAATAACATATACAGCGATGACTGGAAAATAAATTGATCGACTTCATAAAATAAATAGAATAATTAATTAGTTATAGGAAAATTTTTTCTGACTAAGAAGTTCGTTAATTTTCAACATTTTTGTGGTCTTCTTCTCGTGTTAATTAGCATTTTATTCCGCTGTCAGGGAATAAAGAAAGTACGAATTCCTATGAGTGAAGAAAGGTCTAAAGATTTTGTAAAGATTTTTGACGAGTTGCAAATATTTTGAACCAACCAAGTACCTGAGTTTGAATGGGATTCATACGTTTCCGCCATGTTTCTCATGGGAAACTGGGGTGGTATTTATAGAATTTTTTACTTCGGCAGATGAAGAAATCTATGGCATGGATGGCAGGTTGCTGACAATCTACCTGTCACAATAGCATAGTAATCGCGTCTACACGTATTTTACGTTTATTCTTGCGTGTAGTTTACGCAGTGCTTGATCTACACTTTTTTATTAACGAATTCAGTCTCTTAAGATTGGATCAATTTTAAAATAATAGTTGGATCGCTAACGTAATAATCACATAAGGATGCTGTACATTTATTATTACTCCTCGGTATTTATCTATTGAATTATTTCAGGGGAACGAATTCAGAAAAAAATATGTGCTATAGATATTGCACACTCAGGCCTGAACTTTTCGATTCACTTTTGTCTGGCATGCGTCTAGAAGATATTTCGATGACCTAAACGCCATTTCCCGTGAGACGTAAAGTTTCTCACGTTCGCAAGTCATGAAGTTGGCAATCCAATACAGAGTTATGGACGGTGTTGGAGCCTCAATCGAAACCGTGTTTGTGTTAAATAATGAGAAGATATGAAGTGGGCGTTAGGTGGCGAGGTTCGCAGTTCTGGGGACATACCGGTGAGGGAGTTTATTCATATTCTTGTCGTGGAAAATTCGTGTCCTTGAAAGGCTATGGGAGACGCCGTTGTCTCCAGATTGCAACTTGAACGGTGACGTCATTTCAAGGTTCCTCTTTCTGGCTTATTTTAGTAGGAAGAAGTGTCTTATAAACCAGGAGGGATTCAAAATTAAGACTTTTTACGGCTCAAAAATAGCTAACGCAAATAGCGTTGCTGAAATACTTGGTCATGACGCTTTGTGTAAGGAAGCTCCGAGGTGCAATGAAAATATTATCTCCAGCCAATGTACAGATTAATAATTGGCACTCAGAAAAAAGTTGATCTCATCCAATTAATGTAGCGGCTTGTCTTTATGCTTAGTTCGGCGTCACAGTCAAGTTACCGGCGAAATGAAGAAGTAGAAATTATCGTTGTAAAGCATATATATTATATAAATAGCTTATAGAGAATAAATACAGACCTGGTATAATGTTTAAATCGAAAGCTATTAAATTTCCTCTCTCCATTAGTTTTCAAACGTTGCGTCACTTCATATGCAAGATTATGAAATAACTTCTTAGTTCAGATATATGGCGATCATGGAATCGTAAGGCTAATTATAAAACAAAAATATTCGCGCATATTCTTTGACATGCAAAAGAGTTAGAGCTCAAAACAGAGTTGCGGAAAGATTTTATTATTTTTATCCGTGTTTTATTCGGCCATAATGTGGTTTTATTGTTAATCCGATAGTAATCAAAATAACAACGTCTCTTCATCAATGAAAACAAGACTCGCATTCAAGGACTTTTATTCAGCAGCTAGTCCTTCGGGAAGGGTGCTAAAGAGATTTGAGATAACTTTCGCACCAGTTCGCTAATGTCGGTGGCTGACTTCGCATGCTCGTTTTTTTCGCTTTTAAATCGTAATCGGCCTTGGTAATTTTTTATGTTGTTTTAGTTGACTTAATATTTATCAGGTAGTTGCTCATTATATTTATTAATGGTTGTTTTGAGCGTATTTTTATGTCCTTTGTGGGGATTTGGAATATGTAATCTTTTTGATGAAATCGATATTCCGTTTGTTTATATTCAATATTTTCCTCACTTTTGCTTATTTATAATATCTGAAAAAATTTTAATGATTTATTTCGAACTTGAAGTTATTGAATGATATGTGGGATATATGCTGCGGCTTATAATACATGTACTTATTTTTAAGTAGTACAAAAATAGTCGTTAGATGATTAGTTGCATCAAATGCGTAATTTTATTTTTATGTAATTACTAATAAAATGTTTCCTTTCGTTTTTCGCAGGTACGTTGTGAGAACTCCCTAACCATGGTTGCCGTGGGGTGATGTATAAATTTTGTAGTTTCCAACCTTTCTTTAGAACAAATTGTAGAAAATAATTATAGTCGTTTCCCATCAAATGTATAATATTAGGGGTAAATTATATTCGCATCGCTGGAGTATTTCATTGCTCTTTATTACCTCTGAGACTTTAATTAAAATTATTATCTGGGAGCCGGAGATGCAGGTGCGCTTTTTCCAGCTCATAAAGTATTCGAATGTTTCAGGCTTCGCGCATGCGTGCATTATTTATTATGATTTCTCTACTTATTTTGTTTTTATGGCATTACATTAAAGATCTAGAATAGTAGAATTTCTTTATGAAGCAAAATCTTAGGAATCGTAAACAAAACGTAAGATGAAGTTTATATATCTCGCATGTTCTTTTCTATCGTACGTTAGAAATATACGAAATGAAACAGCATATTTCATTACAAAATATATATTCATTTTTCTTAAACTTAGTTTCCAAAGAAAATTCTCGTAGTCATTCTTTCAAGAATAATTCTTATGACTCTGATTGTGAGATTTTTCTCGACAAAGAGTAAACGCAAGAGCCTTTTCCTATTAAAATGTGTCATTCGATGAATCATCTCTCATCTATTTAGAGCTATTTAGAACAGGAATTTATGCGAAAGGCATTTTATGTATAGTGAATCACATGATACGTTAACAGTAATATTAACGCTCGGTCATAAGGTCTGTAGTCGGTTCTAGAGAATTTTCTAGCTTGTTTGTTCAGGCTCTTCAAAATACCATCAATGGGATGTCCTAACTCTATTATACCACTTTTTATATCTTTCGGACATCATATGGGGATTAAGGGTAACATACCGTTCATTGGAGGTTGGGTTTCCTCCTTTCCCCCGGACTATATCTTGGGGGAAGAAGCCTTAGGTTAGGGGGTAAAGGGGTTATCTTCCTGCCCCACTGGTTCGTCTCACGCCCCTCGTGCCCTCGTCCACTCTCTTTCCATCTCCCGCCCTCCCCTTCCCCCGCACCTACGACCCATCCACCCTCCACTCCCACAAACATCCCCGGGGCCCTTACAAGCGTTCTATTTGCATGGAAAATGCCACCTACCAAACATCCATCAAGGGTCTTCCCATATCTCGCTAGAGTTCTCTATCCCTCTCTCTCTCTCTCTCTATCCCGGCCTCACCTGCAGTGCTGCCACCTCTCGTGCCTCAGCTCGTGCTTCTCTCGTTCGGAGGCGTACGACGACATGTGCGCCCAGAATATGAAGTCACTAGCTCCTGCTCGTTGTTTTTTTTTCATTCTCGGTCGTTTGTCATTCTGGGATTTTTATATTAGTTCAGCGAGATGGATTTAGTGATTCAGTTTTTCCGTATTTTTTAAAATCAGTTTTGTTGATTTCCTTTCCAGAGGCATTTTTTGAGCTTGTTCGGACATTGTGGTATTGTGTTTGTTTATTAATCTTTGTTTCGAGACGGAAGTTTTTATTCGAATGTTAATGCATAATGTTTTGAAGTGTATGCTAGCTGAGTTAGTTAATAAGCAGCGTGATGGTAAATTTTCAACTAATATTTTTATTTTCCATTCGTCGCTACCTCAAGTACAATTTGTGGACTGATGAATTTTACTTTATAAAAAAACGACTAAAACATTAAATTTCAAATAAACGATTTTTCTGATATTATTGGTAATATTGGAGGATCTGCCGCTCTGAAGTCTGACGTTAATCTTGTAAAATACGAATTAAGACTGCATTTGCAAAATTTCCGTAATATTGGGCAGTTTTACTCGCAGCAGTATTACCAACTATTATCATATACGTTATTACGTTGTGCTTGTTATATGTTTTTGGTAATTGCAGTTTAGGTATTTACCTATTAATTACTGTAAGATGTACATATTCGGAGTCACGCAACCGAAAACCGAACTTGAATAATATGTAAAAATCTAGAAAATATGAAACATTCGTAAGGCTAATGGATTTTCTAACAAGGAACGGTTTACGTTATCCCCTTACATTTTAAATAAACAATTCGAGGTGTACATTCTTTATCAAAAGGAATTCGTAATATTCCGATATTTCTTCAGAATTGCGATTCCGCGTACGCAAGACCGGTATCGTGCCATTTTTAGCAAGAAATTCAAATTCCACGTCTCGTAGCTTGGGACTGCGAAATTTGTTTTCACCGCCGGAAAGTATAGGGTTTCTTTCTGCGTCTCGCAAAAATCTGTCGCTGAAATCAAGATTAAGCACCTACCCGGGGTTAAACCCCTAAGCACGTCACCGGTTATGAGGAAGTGCTCTCTCTCTCTCTCTCCTCTTTCTCTTTTCCCTCCTGTCTCCAATTTTAAGACACATAAAAGAGAGCGGGTGGAACTCCTTCTTTTCCGCTCCCAGCTACGTCCCATCCCATTCCCTTATCCTTTTCCTTCGTTCTCCCCCACCCTTCACTCCCATCTCGGCCCCTATCCCTTTTATTTTTTTATTGCTCGCTCGGATCGTCTTTTTTTCTCTCTCTCTCTCTCCACGAGGGAATCACCCTTCCAACCCCTTCTTCTTGGGTCGGATCGGAAACACCTGGTGTTTTCTGCGCCCCCCCTCGGAACCTCTCCCCTCCCCCCCCCCACCCAACCTCCCCCTACGTCCATCCTCTTCTCCGTCTCCTTTCCCCTCCGCCCTCACTATCTCTCCTCCCTCCCTACCACCTCTTCCTCTCGTCCTAGGGATGGAAGACTGTTTGTGCAGGAGACAGGTAGAGGTAGTCAAAGTGGTGTGCCTTGGACAGGAAGCGTATTATTGGATGAGACTTCCAAGGACCGCGGATATTAGGTTCGGTTGTATAGAGAAGTTTTTCTTCCATTCCGCCACGCTCATCTCGTGTTTTTCCCCTCTTAACGTATTCTTTTTTTATTAATTAACTCGATTTTTTTTATCCGTGTGCGTTCGGCCTTACCTCATATCCAGGAGGAGGTAGTAGGACGTAAAAACGCCGAACATTTGCAGCATTTTCTCCGTTTTTATCGGTTAAGGTGTACGAAAGGAGAAAGTCTGGGTATGGCGGGATATAATCGTAAATTTTTTGTTTATTCTTTTGCCTTGCTCTATGTTCTTCGCTTTATACGTAAAATGTATGGGGAATCTGCGTTGCATAATTTATGTCAGCTTATAAAGTCCTGCCCTAGTGTTTGTTATTGATGCGTCTGGGTTTTTTGTTCGCTTTAATTATTAATTCGGATAAATTGGAGTCTGTTTTGAGGCTTTTTCTGTTGGTTTTGTAATTTAAAATTAATGATTTGTAAGGTGTATTAAATATTATTCAGGTTTTATTTTTTCCAGTGCATGAGAATTCGAATAGCTATTAAGCTAATTTATTTCTGATATGATCGTGAGGTAGTGAATTGACCTTTGATAAATGCAGTCTCATAGAGGTTTGTTTTGGTATTAGATTTCCAGATGCCTGTGATTAATACTGCGAATTTTTACGTGGCTATGTACGAAAGCAAAATATAAATATTACTGCCCATTATTTATGGTGATAAATAGCGTGTTAGCCTAGTCCACCATATGAACCATTTATTAAAATAGAAGAATAAATTGACAAACTTTGACCATACAATTCAATCAGAACTCCCGCGATGGGAAAGGTATTAATAAAAAATCTCTTTAATTCGTGATAAATTCAACAGAGAAAATATCGTTCCTTATAAAAGGTATAGGACAAAACTAAACAGATAACTCCAGTCTTGTATGTTTCGTTTTGAAGAAAATTTTATATCGCATACATGTTAATTTGGGTAAATTCATTATATGGACGCCCTATATCAGTGAAATTTGTATCTAAGACTTGTCTTGAAACGCATAGCGATATTCAAGGTAGAATTATGGAGCTTGTGTATTGCTAAAATTGAACTGAAAAACTACGTTTTTCCACCTATCTAAGACAGTTTTTCAGCATGGCAGCATAGCGTATTTGAGTCATACCGCTTAACCAGTGCTGCCACTTTTTCGCATGCACAAAGTGAACCATTTTCTTTAGATATTAAAAATTTAATGAAACGCGTCTAATTGGTACAACGCGTTTCGTTGTTTTTCTGTATTGTTTTTATTTGTGTTTTTTCAGGCCCTTTATTTTCGTCTGAAACGATTTTGTGTCGCTTCTTCCTTCCCCGACTATGTACATACCTCCTTCCTTCCGCCCCGTTGCACTTATCACGGAGTATATTTCCTGCCCTGTCGCATTTCAGACCGGGATTATACGCAGCCTTCCTAGAAATGCGCGTATTATTTACCTGTTTCCCTTAAGATTTCGAAATTCTTTTATCTGGTTGAGTGTCAGATGTCCGTCTCACTCGGAACCACGTCGAATTTGTTTTTGTCCTCAAACTAATTTTGAAACCAAATAAGTTATTCGACATTTATAGAGTTTATTGTTCCAAGTTTGAATTTTTAAACTAATCTATAATCAAACGTATCATACAAAAACGTTGTTATAGTCGGATACTTATTTAAGATGTAATTGTAGAAATCCTAGTAATTGTAGAAATCCTAATCTCATAAATGTGAAACCTAACTCAAATTATTATATTTAATACTGGAATTTTATTTAATGATTGTTTACCTGGTTATTCGACGCTGGTATCGTAGTTATAAATGTATCGAGAAGATTTGTTTTCGCATTTAAAGAAGTAAGGTATATAATTTCTTTATTGTTATGATAAAATCAACTTTCATATTTAAAAAAATATATTCTTATTGTATTAATAAGCGAAAATTTCGTTTAGTTAAGTTAAGTTTAGTTAATGATAGCATGAATAGTTTTTTAATTATCCTTCAAAGTGACTTTTTTACAATTAATTTTTATATTAATTCACACGAAGTTAAATTCATTATTAAATTCGTTATCTGCCTACTTTAATTACAGTGCCGCTTCTGACGTGTTTTCTATAATGTGCATTCCAGCAGCTAATGTGAATGAAGGGTATTCTTTGGTAATTTTTTGCGCGACTTGATGGGTTTTTAATGCTTTCGTCCTGGTATTTGTTAAGTGTCTAGAACGCAACCATCAAGTCAAAGCATGAAAAAATTCGAAGCGATCATCCTTTAATCGCGACTAATAAGGAATGAAATATGAATAGGTTTTTGCTTTAAAAGAGGTTATTGGGAGTTTCGCAAGGTGACTTGCGTCACTTCAATGAACTAGATAGACATCTTCACGTGCATCTGTCTAGCACTTAGCAAGTACGTACACGACACGGGAAAAAAACACGGAACGGAAAGTGGAGACATCTTGGAGCGTACGCAAAGATTAATAGCGTGGCATGTCTTTTACTTCTCTCTTTCCTACGTTGTTTTCTTTTTGAAAAAATTCTAAATATATCGCTCTCTGAAAATTACAAATTGTCCAACGTTAATCTTAACGATTGTCAAAAATTCCCGCTCTTTCAGCACGATTTTTTCATTATTCATGGGTATTTGATGCGCGGTCCGGAACGTTTTCAAAATGGACGTCTCCAATGTTATTTGTTTCTTTCTTTCCGGGTGACATTTCTGCTCTTTCAGTGATGGAAATCACATGTTGTTTTGATGTACGCAAGTTAGATGAAATATGGTCAAGGTTGAATTGTGATCATTATAAGAAGCTTTTTTTAAATGGAAATATCATTGATAAGCCATAAAAAAAAGCTAATGTGTCTGACGTAAGCATCAAACATGAATGATTTTATTGGCCGTAGGTATATCTTGGACTGGAATATATTAGGGACATCGGGAATGACATACGGTTGTGAATCTATTGCCTTACGATCATATTCGTCAAAAAATCACATTATTTTATTCGCCAATCGATTCGCTGCGACGGAGAATGGTTTTTAACGGATTATAACTTAATGTATTTTAATGTCGTTGCCGAAGGATGGCTTTTTAAAAAGCTCTATATTTTCCACGGCGGAGGCTAGAATTCTCTTAAAATATTCCATCAGTTCACTTCAACGTAGCCTCCGTCGGGGTTCTCCAGTCGGCTCTTTATCCTCACCGCCCTCATACGTACATCCATCACGGCGTTCGTACTTATCTCCCGTGTTAATCTTACCTGAGGTCATTTCCAATTTGCCTCTCTCTCTCTCACTCACTCTCTCTCTCTCTCGTACTCTCCCTCGACCTCCCTTAGGTGAGTCCTGCGCGGTCTGACGTCGCTCTGCCCAAAAATACTCGTTTTATTGTTAAATGCAGACAGTGCGATATGTCTGTCCATTCTTACTAAGCACGACTCAAGGACGCGACGGATGGGCTGAAGTCGGTCTTTTTTTTGTCTTTCTCCGCTTCTTTCGACTTCCATAAGGAGATGTTGATTGAGTTACGCGATTTGTTATCTCTCAGGGGATAAAATCGCGATATGCTTTCACTCATGGAAATTTCGTAGTTATTCCTGCTTGAGTTGCTAATGCTTGAGATGGGTTTTTGTAAAGGACTGGGAAATTGCTTATTAATGTTTATCTCTTTTCATTCTGTCTATGAATCTTTCATCCTGCGATACGACTCATTTTAACGTCTGAATGCATTACATTAAACTTATATAATCACATTTGGTACAGTTCAACTGATATATTAAGAGACTGTTAACGTTAAAAGGCACTCTTTCTTAAACTAGCTTCGTTTACGAAGTTCCGTTTTTTATTATAATAACGGGTCTATAAATATACTACGCTAACCTCAAACGAATCAACTAGTCTACATTTTTGTCACTTATTCTAACCGTAATCGCTTTAGTGAAGTTAATGTTTTGCTTTCGTGATAGAAAAGTTAATGGCATCTGTTGCTCGCCAGCGGAAAAACCGATGATTATAACGAGAAGAAAAAAATAAATCTAGTTATTTTTATTCGCTTCGCTTTAAAAAAAATGTCGTGATAGGATTATTTTTACGTCTCTCGTTCCCTTTAAAAAAAATCGCTTTTGGCACCGACCTCTCTCTCTATTTTTTTTATCATTCGAAAATTTCGACTCGTCTGATATTCATTGCCCTCCTCCATGGGTATTAATGCTATCATTAGACACGTGAATCTGTTGCTGGCAAAACTGTAGAGTGAGTGAGAGGAGGAGATTGGTCGAATATTGGCCCACTGCACAACCCATCGGGCGAAACCCCGTTTCGCTCTTATTTCATTCGTATTGCACCTGGCTCTATACCTCATCATTCCTATAAGCTATCCTTATGGCCAACTGTTCACAGGATGCATTAATTTTTGCTCCCATCACGCACTTCTCGCCAGTTCTAATTCTGGTACTCGGAACCCTCCCTCCACTCTCTCCTCCTCCCTCTTAGGGTTTACGTCTCACTCTCCCTCTTCCTATCCTTCCTCTATTTTTCCTCTCTCTCTCTCTCGCTTTCCTCTGAGAAGCCTCTTTATACTTTCATCCAACTCCACCTTAATATCATCCTCCGTTCTCCCCCATGCATTCGTTAATTATAATAAATCCCTCTCTGCGGTTTTTTTCCTCCACCTCTCTTCTCCCAATCAACTCGCCCGCTTCTTTTTCCCGAGACTCCTTATTTAGAAGGGAAGATAAAAAGCTGTTTCATTTTTCCCTCCCTCACACCCCTTATCGCTCCTTCTACCTCCCACCTCTTTATCTTTCTCATTCTCCTGCTCTGCAACGCTCTTCGCGAACTTTTTTTCTTCTCCTTCAAACTATTTTATCTCGTCCCATGGGAAGTCTCTCGCTTGTATTCCTGAAGAGTGCCCCCAAAGGCTTGATGCTTGTCTTTGATTTGTTAACGGATTATCTTTCTGGAACCTTTATTAGACGAGTTTCTTAAAAATAACATGTTTATGGGTTATTTAGTTTTTTCCATTCATGCGCATGTACTAGGAACTTTATCGTAGGGTGTGTTGGATTTATTATTGATATATAGGAATTATGCTAGTGGACGAAAATGACAAACTCGAGTCAAATCGCATCTACATCTCACCCTGCAGTTTACCAAAATGTTCACCATTGATCAATTTACTATTATAGTCAGGACGACCATAATATCTGAAAAATAATGTATGCTGAGCTTCTTGCGTGGATCACTGATACTGCGTTAGTAACCTGGGAATGTTTGCTTCCGAATCCCTATAATATTTCTAAAGATAAGTAAGCTGTTAGTTATTTCAGAGCCGCTTTGTATTCTCTTCAAAGCTTTAACTCAAAGGATTTGACCTAAGAAATATAGCAATTTTTATAAACATGAAGACGATTCAGGATTGTTTTATTTGTTGTAAGATAAATGGATATTATTAACATATTTATTAACGGTCAATTACTTACAGGATGTTCCTAGATGTTATCATTTAATTCAGATAACGAGCAATTTTTGATGAATTCTCAACTCTTTACGGTAACTCTTCGCCTGCTAATTTTGTCTCTTAGTCGTCTTCTTCGTTGCATTCCAAGAATCGGATTTATAGTCCTCTCGTAAGGCACCATTCCTTTAATCTTTCAATATATCCCAATAGATTTTCGTTCTCTCTTGTGGGTAGTTGTATAATTTAACAGACCGTAGATTGAGTTTAAATAGACATTAAAATATCTAAACATACGGGTTATTATTTTTTACCAAGAAAAGTCGTTCCTTCATTTGGATAATTGCCTTTTTAAAGTAAATTATTATTGGAAAGTAGCATATAATAATGATCATCTCTCGGGAACATGGTAAGTTTTGGACATATTTATTTCTCAGGTTTTTAAGATGAAAATTAGGACAGTGGAACTAGATTGGATATCTAACCTTATGTTTATTGGCTTAAAAACAATCTAAATGTAAGACATTCGTAGCACAAAAACATATCGTAGTGCATTCGTCGAAGATTTACTCTATTTCCCTCATCAGCTTCAAATATCGCAACAAACTCCGTTTCCTTCTCATCCCCTTGGAAGATTTTTCTTTTCCATTTTCATTGCATCAATTTCCTTCGAAACTCTATTTCGTTCCAATGACAATCATTTCGCCTCCATTTTCTTCCTAAGCCTCATTCGCTCGCAATGGTCCCGGAGTTTAAAAGCTCTCAAAAAGTTGAAAAAGAAAAGCTCGCTCCATTTAGTTACGAAAGCAATTTTTATAGGGATTTGAGAGCTACGGAACACCGTCGCAACTATTTTCTCCGTACCCACTTTGCACTATTTCTTTAATCATGACAAGGTTCGCGGGCCATCTAAAAAAAAAAAAACGTACCGTTCCTATCTTTCCTTCGCCCGCGTTACGTCGCGATGAAAGTTGGGAAGAAAGAGAGCCTAGGTCGTTTCCTCGCTCGGATTATACACAGTTGAGGAATGCGAGAAGAATCTCCGTTGGAATATTGCGCGAAAATACGGGTAATACAGATTTCCCGGAGGTTATGTGTCGGGTTGTCGGAAAACCCGCAAGAGTGATGGCGCGAGAGTAACTCTTTGAATTCTTTCGCGTTGATTCCCTTTTGCCCGATGACGTGCGGTGTCTTAAACGTGAGCGGAAAGAAGGGTAATTTAAGGAATTTCACGCCTCTAAATAATCTCTAGGATGTTGCTGGTGCATTAGGTGCGTCGCGACTCTTGCGCGAGGGCCATAAATCGCGAAAGTGTGCTTGTGTTTCGAGTGGGGAGACTTATGGTACGCCTTTGGTGAAGAACTTAGAGGGGGGGGGGGGGGGGGGGAATGAGTTTTTAAGTTGTAGTCGGGAAGTATAGTTTATAAGGAAAGTATGCAAATGAACGTAATGGGCTTTAATGCTAAAATCGTTACGTGTGGTTGAAGTAGGAGCTTTTGGAAATTGCTTTCTTGTAGTTAATCCCTAAGATAGCGGATGCCAGGGTTTTTTTTTTTTTTGCTTTGCTTTTTTTTCTAGGCGCGTGTGGAAGCCGTACGTTATAAGGAGGTTTAATTTTATAATTACTTCGGTGGTATTGCCCGATTCCTTTGGGAGTAATTGCGAGTCTTTTTAGTGGCGTTAGTGAAGTGATAATTTAGAGATTTGAGTGAGTTTCCGAGTTCGCTATAAATTTAGTAATGAAATAGGACTGTTTCCTTTCCCGGATTTTGGTCGGTAATTAAAATGAAGGTTGTTATTAGATCTCTTTATTAGCTTATATAAATTGATTTCAAAAGGTGGTATTTATATCATTTCCGAAACTTCTATGCTCTATTGGTTTTAACTCGACCAAGTCAAAATGATTCACTTAAAAATTACTTAGGGATGCATTTTCTGCTTTTAGTTTTTTTTTTTACAAATTCTAAGATAAATATGATGATATGAAATAGTAAAGCACTTTGGTCTCCGTTAAATAACGCATTTTAGAAAATATTGCAATATTTTGGTATATGAGTTCATAACGCCGCTTTAACATAAGATTAAGCAACGACAAACTAAGATATAGGAACAGTTTCTATAAGTGGGATGAGATGATTTGTCTTGTTTTAGAGACTTATACAGAGTGATGCAAAATTATGTATGAACACTAAAGAGTTACTGAATCTCGTAAAGGTTATTGATTAAACAAACCAAAAATAATAAAAAGTTAAATATAAATTATAAGTATTAAATGCTAGTTAGTTATTCGATATTATTTTGGCTATATGTATTATACAAAAAATCCATACAAGTTGATCAAGTTATATACGAAATACAGCAACATTAAATGTTTATACATAATTTTGAATCACCCTTTATAATATATAAAAATAAATTCCAATGCTTCGTTTAAAAAAACAGTTACAGGTTATTTTCCGTGAGTATCCTACGGAAAAAGCCGTTTTCGGCAAACATTCTGAATATTTATAATGCGGACATTATTAAGAAGCAGCAACAAAACGCTATTGCAAATTAGATGCACACTATTTTAAGGTAAAAGATAATGCCTGCGGTCGTGGATGCCCGTCCGTGCTCCGTATGCATACTAATGTGAAATTTTAAGGTAGACACGAAGATGATTTTTTTATACATAATAATGTTAGGTAAACTTCATTCGTCGTTTTTCATTCGATTTCCGTTTAAATTTCAAGGCATAGTTTTGCCATCGGCGTTAATAAAACCGAGACGCGTGCTGCACCTTTCGTATTCTATCCTCCCCAATTGTTTTACGCCTTGTCGCAGTTTCTCCGTCCTCTCATCTCCGCATTTCTCATCAAATTGGAGCCGCGTTTTTCAAATTTTCCGAGTTTATCTCTCCTCTCTCTCCTCTCTCTCTCGCCGCGTCTGAGGAAGATTACCTCGAGCGCATTTACACACACTAACACACGCGTGCACACGCATACACATAAACGCAGGCCGGAGTTATAGAAGCATGCGCCTCCCTTCGAAGGCTCAAAGCTATTTACCTCACCTCCAAATTAAAAAGTTCTTAGTGCCCTGTCTCGCTTGTCTTTTTTTTTTCCCTGCGTTCCTTACCTCTTCTCGGCTTTCCTCCTCTTACTCCATTTCCTCCCCAAATTCTTTATTTTTTTTTACTCCGAGTTGAGTTAGCCGCCGTGAGCACGTCTACCGGTCCAGCGATTTCGTCGGAGGCTTGATGGGGGATGAGCAAGGGGTTGGGTGGGAGGCCGTGAGGGGGCTAATCCTTCTGTAATGAGAGGCAGCACCCTCCCCAGGAGAGACGACGTAGGAAGCCCTTTCCCCTCCTCGCTCTCTTATCTCATTTCCCTCTCGCCCTCTCTCTCTCTCTCTCTCCTTCATCCTTCTACCAGCCATTTTCACCTTCCCTGTTCCTCATTTATCTATATCGGTCTCGGCGATACGCCGTAAGAGCGCGGGCGGGAGTGTACTGTGATGTGCGTACGTATAAATACATGGATACCTATGTAATTATAGGTACAAACATGCGTGAATGTATTACGTGTTTGCGTATTCTCGTTGGGATATTTATAAGTAGGAAAAAAAATTAGATATTTTCGCCGAGGTTTTCTTTCGGTGCCCTGGTGTGGATGGAGTAGTGAGGTAGTCAAGGCTGCGAGTAAATTTTCTTCTGTTATACATGCCGGCGAGTTTTTCTTTATCCTCGGTGCTGGATTTGGGGTCGGAATGGGTTCATGCCGGGAACGGCGCCTAATTAGGTATTTAAACTTGACTTTTTCTGCTGCATTACCGCCAGCCTCTTTCTGCGTAGGGAAAAATTCTTTGTTTTCGGGTTGTTATGTTAAAAAATAGGCAGCGGTATTTTAAAATTCTCGGTGGTGATAGGTAAATGTACTTATTTGCCCGATTTCCTTGAATTTTTTTCTCCCGTGGGATTTACCAGCGGTAATAAATGGAAATGACGTTTAATTGGTGCTCTCTAAACTGAATAAATATGTAATTTCAGAGTTTTTTCCCCTGCGTTTATTCAAATTTATAACGGAGAAATCGTTCCGAATTCGTTTCCGCAAAATAATTAATTTCGTATCTCTTGTCGTGTACTATTATCAGCATGTATTTCTGTAATGAGAATCGTTTGTATAATGCTTTGGCAGTGCGGAAAATTTTTAATGAATTTAAATATTTAAAAGCATCTTTCCAAATTAATTGGTGAAAATTGGAAATTTTACGCAATTATGACGTATTTTTATTTATTATAATATATATATAATAATTTTAAATTTTAGTAATCATAATTATATCTACAGTACATTAATGATAGTGGGAGGAAAAGTCTCTTTTGAGAAAAACCAATTTTTCATAGTTTGCCCATTTCTATTTGGTTTACTAGCGACCTCGGCATTCTCCTTGCCAGTATTTCCATCTCGTAACTAGGTGGAAGAGGTAATTTTTCCCCGGCGACTCTGTAGCGAAAATTCCACCAATCAGCAAGTGTGTCAGCAGAAGACTAAGATGGCGGAACATCCCATGACAGAAACGCCATGCAGCGAAGGGATTTGACATAGTGGAAGAGGGGATGAGAAGGCGACATTTCTCCTTACGGTGGCAAAAGATGACTTTCTCCAATGAGATAGCAGTGTATGGGAATGGGCGAGGAGAGAGCGCGAGTGAGCCACCGAGCGAGAATTAGGAGTCGGAGAGGGAGAAGGAGGAGAGGGAGGAAGAGTGAGAGAGAGGGAGGACGCAAAAGGATTAGGATGAGAGGAGGGATATCTATGTAAATTGGGTTTCGAAGGGGAAATTACGATAGGTTATCGCATGGGGATTTGGAAAGGTTTGGAAGGGACGGGAAGGGAATGGTCCCTATTGAGCTCGTGAGGTCCAAAGGATTGGTTTTTGGAACGGAAAAGTATTGCGTCGCGTTTGAATTTGCATTTTCACGCGTCTACATTTTCCTCAACCCCCCTCCCCCCTCTCCCCCACCCACCCTCCTCCGCCCCCTCACTCTTATCCGTCGTCTCTCTTCTCACCACCCATTCCCGTTTGCCCTATGGATGGCTGGCTGCTCGAGTTATTTTTTCGGTCCGGATTTATTTTTTTTTATTACTTCTGGACCGGTTGATGTATTAGTAACATCCCCGCAGTAATGGATGCTTATTTGGAACGAATCGATTGGCGCAATAAAAAAAAAATGTTTCGCACGCCTTTTGTGCTGGTGGCCGTCGGACATGTCTGTCGCCGATTTTTATTCGCGGTCATCGAAATTCGCCTACGTGGTATGAGAAATTGGCGATGTAACTTCCTTTCGGTGCAGGGGAGATATTAAAAAATTTTGGCTAAATATTTTTTCTGGAAGAAAAGGTTTTGGCTTATCTGGAAGTCATTTTGAAAGTTATTAAGATTTAATCGATCTCCAAGGCTGATTGGAGAGTTAAATTGATGAAATTCGAAGATAAGCCAGATACGTTGATAATTTTCGTAATATCTCAGGTTAGAGTAGCCAAAATTATAGTCAGTATACTCGAGAGAGATTTCTTGCATCACCAATTAAATCGAGCTAATCGAGATTTCAAGTTTTTTTTATTAAAGGCACATGCAATACATTTCATTATTATTTCTACCTTTAAATATTATATTTAATTGAAAATATAAAGTAATTTTAAAATATTATTGCCCCCGCGCCTATAGATCCATTATGGCCAACTGTCATGTTACCGCGTACGCTTGATTATAACGTGCCCATAAAAACCTTTACTGGTTTGTCCATTTTCGTTTAGCACTTTCAGTGGCCCGTTGTGTGCACAGCGAAATGAAAAAATAAAGATTAATTCCGAGTTTTCTTTAAAAGCTTAGCCCGCTGACAAATACTATTCGGTTTTTGCTCACGATGTTTTTTGTGCGGGTAAAGCTCTAGTTCAATTATCGGCCAAAGATTTATACAGATGATAAATGGATCAAGAAGCTATTTTGGTTTGTTTAGGCCGAATTAACGTATTCGAGGACTTTTTATAGTTTTAATTTATTTTTTGTAGGACATTGGCATCGGCAAAAGCGTAATTAACTTAATCCATATTTTAATTTGTTTATCGCGAACGTTCCTAATTTAGATCCTAACGTAATTTATATTTCTAATTACGACCTTTCGAACTTTGAAGCTTCTTTACTTTGAACAAATCAAACTTCGAATACTCGAAAATTTCAAATTTCGAATATATACTTGGTTTGTCATCATTAGCATTTTTTTTTCTACTTGGACCATCACTTGCGATGATAAATATTTCAAAGTTGTGCTGATTTTATCCTTATCGGTTTAAATTAATCGAAATCATATCAATCGAGCGATAGACTTGGAATTTTCTAGCTTAATTTTCACGTTAAAATGAATATAGGTCGTGTAAGAAGTAACACTAGGCGCCTCCGAGCGTAATTAAACGCCTTTCGAATTACGCACTCCGCGAGGAGAGCTTTCCAGTACAGTATTTCCTCCCGCTTCACCGGGCACGGAACGGTAGTACTCTTCGTTTACGAAAGAGTTTGAAGGAGAGAGAGAGAAAGAGAGAGAGAGGGGGGTCTATTGGTATAGCTACGGCAGCCTCCATGGGACTCATAGCACAGTGAAAGGGTTGCAGAGAAAAGGATAGGAAGCGGAGGAATGGGTAGAAACGACGCAGTAGGGACCATCCAGCCTCTCCCTTTTTATCTCTGGGTCTCCCCTTACATAAAAGCAAGGATTATATAGGCTCACTCTTACAAAACCTGCCCCTCCCATAGCCAACTTCTCTCACTCCTTTTCCTCCACCACTCAACTCCGGCATCTCACTACTCCTCCCGCTTCCATATCCTCGCTTCTTTTTTCCCCTTCGTTTTTCCCCCAGGATACCCGCGAACACCACCCTTTCTTTCTCTATATAGATTTCCCCGCTTCACGTTCTTATTTCCATCCAGCTTCATGTTTTATAAGTCCTTTGAGGTATGTGGCCGTTTGCGTTTCGGAAGAAGTCGGGCTTTAATGGTATTGTGCGAAATTGGACGGTATTTGTTCGGAGTTCCCCTATTTACCAACTCCGTGAAAATGGCGATGATCTTCCTGTTCGGACAATTGGAGACTAACTTTATTTGAATTAGTTTTCTGGGAATACTCTATTTGCGTTCTTGACAAATGCGGCAATTTAATATTAGAGTCGAGGCGCTTTCACTAGAATTTGCGGGGTGAACCAAAAATATTTGTATTACACGGATCCGGTATTATCGTGTCGACCTGAATGTATCGTTGGTGTAATGAGGTGAGGGAACTACCTTGCTAAAATTCGAATTACAGACGTTCCGGAGATGGAGCTTTGTTCGTTTAAACCTTTATTTTTGATGAATGTAGTTCCATTTTTACTTTCTCATACGAAGTATCGAGAAAGTATTGTTATCGCGAAAAAATTCGACCTCGAGATTTTTACGGAAATATACGTTTTAGGTGTCGCTGAGTCCGAAAAAGTGGTTTTTGCAATGCCGTCTGTCTGTCTGTTACTGGCTCTGGAGCCTAAACGGTAGAGCAAAAATGAATGAGATCTCGTACTTAGGCATTCTATCATACTGAGCAGAGTATACATAGAAATGGTTGACATTGCTCAACAATTAAGAGTAGTTTATTCTACGCATTTTTAACAACAATCCGATTTTATCAAAAACGGTTATAACTATTTTGATCAAATTTCGTACAGTTACTTCCATTAACGTCTTCAATAATACCGTATAATTCATATTTCTCAAAAAAGTGAATATAAGGCTAGTTTATTCTAGGCAACTTTAACAATAATTCGATTTTCTTAAAAACGGCTCTAACGATTTTGATCAAATTTCGTACAGTTACTTGAGTATACATCTACAATAATACTACATATTTCATTTTTCTCAATGAATGAATATAAGGCTAGTTTATTCTAGGCAACTTTAACAACAATTTGATTTTCTCAAAAACGGCCATAATGATTTTGATCAAATTTCGTACAGTTACTTGCGTATACATCTACAATAATACTACGTATTTCATTTTTCTCAATGAATGAATATAAGGCTAGTTTATTCTTGGGCAACTTTAACAAAAATTGGATTTTCTAAAAACAGGCTCATACGATTTTCATTTTCTAAAGATAACTAAACGAAGCATTAGTATATGAGAAAGTATGTTGTACCGATTTTTTCCTTTGGTTTTCGTTGCGTTAAATAAATCTTGATAATACTGTAGTAATACGACTTAGTTTATTTATTAAATTAAATAATGAATATTCAATTAGTGTAATTGATACCTGTGGTTTTCGTGATGTCATGTCGGTGAAAAACGAGGTTAATAATTTACTTTTGGATTTTAATTGTTCTTGATTATAAAAAAGTATGAACGTCGCCACATGTGATTGGGTGACATAAAACCAGTTCATAAATCACAGCCTACTGCGGTGCATGTTTTTAAATAACTGAGTCACGCTTTGAATTTATTTCCCTATACACGGACGTTTCTATAAGGCATCGGTCAAGTCAACACAACCCAGTTCAGTGATGAGTAACAGAAAAATAGACAGTCAAGAAAAATAGAAGGCGATTGAATGTACACTCAAGAGCTTTCCGCATGCTAAAATCATTTATCTTCGCTTTTAACGGATAGTTATACTTCAGAAATTCTAAATAGGTTTCGCTCACTTCTCCGTGGGAACAAGCCCATAAATCCAGGTGCAGATCACCATAGCGGACTCCTTTGTGCTGTTCGCTCGGCCGAAAAGCATAGGCCTCATCTATTAGTTGTATCTATGACTCTGATGCACGTGTGATTCTCGTTCTTATTGAACACGGCAGAAGGGGGGCGTTCATAAACCAAGCATGTCGACTCGTACCTAGAACGTACGGATAGATAAAAAGATCGCACTTAACATTTCCGAGGCTCACACAAATCAACTCGAGTCGTAACCGTTGCATTTCCCATAAACAGTCCGACGCAGGCAGCTGCAAACCGGCTGTAAAAATGTAGGTACTCTTTATTTGTCAAAACTTGTTGCCTATTCATAGGTTCCTTCATCCTCTCGAGTTTTCCAAGTCGAAAATGTTGTTTCGGGATATCGTTCGAGAACGCAGGACTATGGTTTTGGGTGTTGGTGGTTTCGAGGTTTCAGGGTGCTGCGTTGTTTCGAGTTTGGGTGGTTTTTTTGCGTCGAAAACCCCATTCGCAAGTTTCTTTTGCGGAGGATGGAAGCAAAAGGAGGAGGGCGATATTTTGCATCGCTGCCGACGCCGTCCTCTCGTGGCTTAAGCCGCTTTAATTGATTTTTGCCCGTCTCCTTATACCTACTCTGGAACTGGAAAATAGTGTGCCGTTCTTCTCTAGCCGGAGGAAGTTTTTATCTCTCTCCCTTTGGTTGTTCGGCAATATCACCAGCGCGGTGTTGGAGTTGTTTGTTCATTACGGGCATCTTATACCGAATTCCGGCAGGAAAGATGTTTTTTTTTTTAAGTAAAGAAAAAAACTTTGTTGCGTTTTTTTTATGAATTCTAGACTAGGGTAGCTGTACGAGCTCAAGAATAGAGATGAAATTTATTTGGATTAATTTTCAGCCTCAGTATTATTTAACTAAAACGGAAATTACCAAGCAGAGAGAATTTTTATTACCGAACGGTAGGAATCGACATTTTTTATGGATTATTTTCGCAGTCCTACGTAGAATATTACTTAATTTTTTATATAGTAAGTAATGACTCATTCCTACGGCTAAATTATCTTCGGGACGCTTACTATGTACCATACAGTATCTTTTATTCTAACCCTAAAAGTAACACGTGTCCGTTGGTAGCTGCCAAGGAAATAAATTGCCATTCTACCATTCCCGAGGATTGAATGAATGGTTGATTTGTATGGAAAAACTTAATCCTTCGTGACTCTGGGAGGTTCGCCAACAGCGTACATGCCCGCACTTCTGTCTCATTCCGAGCCCACCTGCGTACCGAGGAAATCTAGACATCTCCATAACCACTACTCTCTCTTTCCTCTTCCACTTTCTCCGCCCTTTCCATCACCACATCTTCTCCTCTATCCTCTTACATTCTACCTCCGTAGTTTCAAGTTATACCTTTCGTCCTATTTTTCCCATTTTCCTGCATTCCCTTCTCGTCTTTTATAACTTAAGCTCTCGTTCACCCCATCTCGCTATTCTCTTTCATGTATTATTATCCGCACGATTCTTCGTTACAGTCACGCCTTCTTTTCAGGCTATCTCTCTCCTTTCTGTTTCGTTTGTCCACTGTGACTCCTTTCTGATATTTAGTGCCATTTTTTTCTTTCGTCTTTTATAGCATCGGTAGAGGAGCGGGTAATTGTCAGTCGATGCTAACGGGGAGAATTTTATATCTTTGTGGGAATAATCGTTTGTGTTTATCGATTTTCTCATTTTTATTTTTATTGAGCTTCGATTATGACCTAAGGTTAAATAAATGAAATTTCTTTCTGTCATTTTATCGTCATTGTCAAAAATTCGTCAGTGTTTCTCTCCCTTCCTAACTTGTTTCTCTCGTGTCTCTTCTCTTTTCCTCTTTATATCACCCGCCTCACTTTTCTGCTACTGTCGTCTTTATCTGTACCTCCTTTATCGGTTTATTTTTCGTACATTCTGCTTGCCTTCTTCCTTCCTGTTTACCCTCCCATTCTTTCTGGTTCACGGCCTCCTTTATCCCCATTCTTGTTTTTGTTTTGCCGCTCTTTTCTGCCCTTTTCTCGTCCTTCCCTTTTTGTCCACCCTTTCTTTCTTCCTCCTCTGCTTCCTTATCCTCTCTCCGCTCCTCAGCACACAACCCCTTTGCCAACTTTCCCTTAACATCTCTCTCACCACTCTTCTGTCACTAATGTTGGCCAACCTAACGTTCCCGCCCAAAGATTCTTGGGATTGATGTCCGAGATTAGTCAACATAGCTCCCTCCTCTCTTTCTCTCTCCCTTCTCTCACTCACTCCCTCCCTCCTTTCTCTCTCCTCCCGTAACTCCTGCCCCGGAAGTGTCTTTTCTCTAATCCCCCACCCTTTCAAATGCAAAAAAGGGACGGACACATTGTCGAAGGTTTCCCGCTTTGGGAGTAGGTGGGGCGGTGGAGTTTGTGCGGTGATGCTGGGGTTTCTGGACCCACGGCTCCAGCGGGGTGCCCGATGAGATCTGAGGGTCTGTGGGTGTCGTTCCACCGTCGTGAAACCTGTTTCGATGGTGCAGGATGTTGTGGATTGCGGCGTCGTTCCGATCTCGCCGCTCTCGCTCGGTCCTTTAGGTTTTTAAAAAATTGATTTCGTGTTGGGTGTCGTGAGGGGCGGACCCTTTTCGAGGTCCGATGTTCTCTTTTCCGTCCGGAGGAGTTTGTGTGTCGGGACTTTTTTTCTGGATTGATTTTCTGGCGGAGGGTAAGTTTTCCTCATGTGTCATTGTGGGGTTGTGGGGACTGTATTGTGCAACACGAAGGCAAGAGGATTTTTTAAAGGTTTTTTTTTGTCCAATACGATGAAGAAGAGAATAGTGGCTCGAGGAGTGATGGCTCGGAAATCTTAGGGCCGTATGTTTACAATGTGATGAATGTTAAGGTGGATTTCTTTAACCAAATTCAGAAGGTAATTGCATCAGAATGAAATTTATTTTGGCGATCAGCCGGTGAAGAAATGGTTTTGTGATTTTGAAGTTGAAAGGGTGTATTATATTCGGCTAGTGTTTTATTTTACGTTGCGATTTACCTCTTGCAATTGATCTCTTTAATACGACTCATCGTTTTAGGAATTGATTATTTTAAACAGGATTACAGGATCAGGTATGTCGATTTTACAGAAACAGTGGTAGATGTTGATTAACTCTGTTATTTGGATAGAATTCCATGCATTTATATTTTCCCAAGATATATAGCATATATTTAAACGTATGTAAAATTGACAGTAGTTAATATTTTATGTTTTCAATATACTAGCCAACCTTAGGATTTTCATTACTCGTTGCTTTAATTATTTAAATGTGTATGATGACATGAAAAATGCTAGTACACAGTCTTCGTTATATTGGCCAGCTCAGCAAATTGTAAAATCATTCTCGAAGTGTGATGATTTTTAATCTTCGTTGAAACTTAGATAGTTATGTATGCAATGCTTTATCGGTCCCCCGATGATATTCATGGAAACAGGATGCCGAATCTTGACCTATATCGCAAGAGATACACAAGTCATATTTACACACCGTATAACACAGAAAGTTTTGGTCATTCCGAAAGACGCAGTTTCCATGCATCTCATTGGCAGATCGGTGGGCGCATTCCCTTCACCGCTTTCCTCAAGAGAAAAATCGGAAATATTGGCGTAGCGCGGAACTGAGTAAACACACATGCGGGACTCCTCATAATGTCGCCACCATATCAAAGGGTCCTCTCAATTTCCCACGAATGGATACGCCCTTTTCCTCTTTTGGTACGCGGTAATTTGAAATATGTCGATCTCATGGACCGTCATGGGAAACGAGCAGAGTCCTCTCGCTGTCGAAGTATCCACGGCGAAGAGACGCGACGGACCGGTTCTCTGTTACGCGTAATTGCCCAGCATCACCTGGCGGCGTTTCAATGCACCGCCGCCGTTCGGAACACTTCCGACGGTGTACCGTGGAGTACCAAAAGCGCCTTCTTTATAACCAGTTTGGAGAACATCCCCATTAAATCTATTGAAGCGGTATGCGATTACGCAGTTATCTCTCTCCTTCTTTTCTTACGCTCTTCCTTTCGAAGCACTGGAGATGAAAGAATTTTGGAAAAGATGTGGGAAAGGTTTGTGTGTCGATGGGTGCTTTCGAAACTTGAAAAGGATTGGAGTCGATGTTTGGCCATCTGCTTCACGGTGATGATCTTATCGATTTTTTTAAGCTAATCATTTTATTTTACGTGTTTGGGTTTATTAAAAGTCTTTAAGGTACCCCACGGAGGGAAAGGTTAATGGCTAGGTTCACGTCCCTGGTGCCCCCATTCTCCGGTAGAACGCAGGCTAACCGTGGGGTCTTTCGAGTAGCCTTAGGCGAATCATTTCTTGGATGCCATTCCCTCTAATTACGTAATTCTATATCATCTCGGCTTCTAATGTTGCTCATTTCGGAATACTAAGCACTGTTCTTCGTGGTCGAGGTTTTATATTTTTTTTATTGATAAGCTTGTTTGTGGGGAGCATATGCTTGTTAACGAGGCTGCCTTCCGAGCGGGGACAGGCTTTCGTGAATAGGGTTAAGTAGTTCAAACATTTTCTCCCTCGGGGTTGACTGGTTCTTAAGAATATCGAATCTGTATTGAGGTGCGAAAAAATGTCGGAGATGTTTTCTCGCTTGGCGTATGCCAGGGTTGTTATCTTCTCTATCGCGCCATGTGTTTCTTTTTTTTCCCTTAAGGATAACGTTGGTCACGGTTTCGTTTTTTTTTTTGCGTTCTCGTCTGTGTGTCACCTCATTCGTTATGCTTTCCAGGAAGGCTGCGTCGGAACGCAAAATGCACTTGCATAAGCCGGCGTTCGTGCGCATGAGTTAATTACCAACTGCCACATACTCTTAAGAGGCATTTCTTTACGTCAAAACGTCAGAATACTCTTTTAGTGCTCACATGTACAAGGATGTGGTATTGGTGACGATCTCAAGTTTTGATGAAAATAATTCCTCCATTTTAAGTATACTCTCTCTCTCTCTCTCTGATGTTTTATAATTGTATTCATGGGTATCTTTTTTTTAATGGTAAAAGTTTACTTTGTTCTAAACGTTAAAATCAAATTAAAAATATTTTCTCACGCTGTACATATACACCCTTAAGCTTCAGGGTGTGTCTGTTAAACATATCTGTCAGATGCAATTATTTTATCTCTAGAGATACATTTGGTATGAGTAGATATCTTTCGAACGCACGTATTCACCCTTTTAGCAGTTGCATTAAGTTTTTCGCAACCCTTTTGAGATAAAATCCAAGAGAGTAACAAATCGTATCTTCAGTAGTCTTGTTTTAATGACTCATGGCGATTTCCCAGATCCAAAGAGACCACGATTTTTCGCGGAATGGATCGTGAAAGATTAAATCCGAACGAGAAACCCAGTTTTCAGAATGCATCAATGGCAAAACAACGTATGGTAAACAGCAATTGCGTGGAATTTTTTTTTCACTACAGCTCCCCTGGTTGAGCGTTTCTTATTTGGCACCAAACGATGTATGTTCAGATTAAAAAGTTTTTAGTTAAATAATTGAGTCAGTTACAATCAAAGTATTACGTCGTTTACTTCAGCTTTAAAATATTTCCTTTAATTCGTTTAAAAATAGAATTTTGGTCGCATTTGATTTTATTAAGTTAATCATAAGCACGTACTCGATTAATTCTTTCCACTATTCTTTTCCTTTACAAAAATATATGGAAATGTTAAGAGTAAAAAGTATCCCTGAGAAGACCTCGTTTAATGTGATAAAAAATTCAACATTTTTGTGAGCGTGTTTCGGACTTTTTAATGGAAGCAATATTTTCCCAATTTCCGGCAGAGTATATTATCAAAGAAACGGTCTGAGCAGATGCCTTTCTCTGAAAACAAATGTTTCTAATCTCAAGAGTTCATAGATTAGTAATAAAATAAAAATAATGAATTGCGAGTTTTTGGGTAATTGATATATCTAACTTTATAACTGAAAATAGTCCCATTTATAATTTATTTTGCATAAAGCATCACCTACTATTGGTAATTCAGCTTTGAATGTGATATTATTTGGATTTGTTCTACGACCTGAGTGAAGACCAATGGATCCTATTAGGAGAGTATAAAATGTTTCATTATCACTGCTGTTTGTATCAACTATTACTGCTTAAGTGTTTTGGCTCTCACTGGGATTAAATATTGGCTGATAAGGCCACTCTTTTTTCTGTCTTCGATGGAGTTATCGACCGAAGAAACTCAATTGCATTCCAATGCTGCATTTCGCAGCAGACTAAGACTCAAAACCTATACGACATTACGTTTGTGTATGTGTGCGCGTCTGCTCTAGTGTGCATGTGTCCTTTTCTACCTATTACCGAAGGAGGACTTCCTCAGCCTTTTTCAATTTTCCCTCTCTGCCCCCTCTCTCCCTAAGTAGACCCATACAGATAAATGTATACGCACAGTATTCATTTAAGATCATGTCAGTGTACTGTCACACGCAATTTTCCATTCACCTTTTCGTCAAAATTCTGTTACTATTTTTACCGGTAATTTTGAGCTATGTAGTCAACAGTGCCCTAATGCGAAGCATATTAATTATTGTATAATTATAACGCTGCCAAACAACATACGGAGCTTCAATGCGTCAGTGGATCATCAAAGAAATGTTCGCTCGCGAAGTCGTAATGGAAGTATTTGGATGCATCTATAATGCACCGCGTTCTATCTCTTAACTCCATCGAGTGCATTCCTGGATATCGCGACACACTCTCACCCGGATCGGATCCGCCTCCGGGATTTCCCCGGAAATCCCGGAACATTTTTCGTCAGCGGACAGCACCTCGGAGTTGTATTCCGCCTCCCCTCTCTCCATTTTCGTCTTTTCTCCCTCCCGCAGTCCCCCCCCCCTCCCCCCCCGGAAATTCAACGCATGGAGTGTGAAAGGAGAGTGCTTTGCAGAAGGGGGGAAAGAGGCACAGCACTCGCCTCCTACGCCTCCCCCCCCAGGGTTCGCGGTAGCTCAAGTTTTACCCCTGTTCCCGCTAAGCTAGGACGAATGGAATCGACCCGCTCATAATTTCCATTAGAGGAAGTTTCAGCGTTCTCACTTTGTTTTCGGAATGCGAGAATCCAACGATGAGGGAGAAGAGAGAGAGAGAGAGAGATGAAAATGCTTCCCCCAAAAGGCGGGTTTGGTTCTTTGTTGTTGTTCCTCTTCCTCTTCACTTATTCTCTCCGTTGGTTTTTCTCAAGTTCTTGAGTCTTCTGGGTGTACTTTGGCTTTGTTTTTAAAGAGGAATGAATAGATAGCGAGGACGAAGGAATCGCGTGAGCTTTCGCGATCGCTTCGGTTTTAAAGAGGGAGAAGTTTTTGTCGGGTAAGATAAAACTCGGCGTTTGTCAAGGTTGAATCGGAAACCTGTTTAAATTCGGGGATTATTTTGTTGTGCAGTTTTAATGGGCGGTTTCGGTGGACTTCTGTCATGCGAATGAAATGTTCATTTTCACGAGGTTAATACCAAATATACTGCCTTCGCATATTTAATGTTCTATCCTAACAAACTAGCGAACATAAATGCATATAGTTTCCCTCCAGTAAATTGCAGAATAGATTATAAGAACTTTGAATTACTAGTAATGTACAGTTATGTCCGAGATTATTTAAAATTCAGAGACATTTATATTACGTATATTGTTTACATTTATCACTGGACTGGTTAAAGACAAGGTTCCGCGTAATAGGTATTTAATATGGGAAAGAGCAGACATTGAATTTGAATCTGTCAACATTGACACATCGTAGGCAATCGAAATTCATGGAGATTATATTTAGGACACTTTAAAAGCAAAAGCAATCGTGGCAGTAATTGGTCACCAAAATTTCGCCCTAATTCTCCCTTAATCCGTTCGCCGACGTTTGCTTCCCCGTTGAAATGGAAAGGTAACCTTTACACAAAACGCACTTAAAGGTATAAAGCAACAGCATAACTCGAGACGATGTTGATTTAAAGACTGGCTGTATTTGGAAAGGATCAGATTTGTAGAATCGATTCGAAATGCCCCTTAAAATCTTCGCCGCTCGTGGTTTTATCTCGCGTCCGCTTTCTGACGAAGTCCTTATCTTAATACCACCTCTTTCTTCATCCTGTATACATCTCAGACATCATTCTTAATTCATCAACTGTTGCCCTAATCATTCTCTCGCTAGCTGCACCTGGATACGGAACTCTTTCTCTTTTTTTTTTTTTTTAATACCCCTCCGCAATTTGGGAGAGACGGATTTCAAGGAGTTTGTGTTTCGCAGGAGTGTTAAAAAATAAAATAAGGGGGAGAGGGAGAGTAAGTGTGAAATCTGTTGCGCGAGGAATTTGGAAAAGGGGTGAGTTTTGGCAGTCTTTTGTTATATATCATTTTTTTCTCTCCCCCCTGAGAGAAGCTTGTTATATCGTGCGAGTGTCGCCTCCTCCGCGTATGTGTTCGCAAGTATGATTTACTCGAGTGTAGTCCAGGGGGAGCTTTGTGGAGGTGGTGGGTTGGGTTGGGCAAGGAAGGACCGTAAAGGGGGAGTGGAGTTCTTTTTTTTTTTTATTTTCGAAAACTCTTTGAGGTCTTGCCTGTCAGATGGCGCTAAGTCCCACGGTAGGGGGTTAGGGGGAGTGGGAGGGTCCCTGCATCCCTCCCAGAAATCCACTCCGATATTCCACCCCCTTTTCCGAAGAGGACGACGCCCCTGTCATCTCCTCCTTCGCACCCTCTCGCTCACTCCGTCCCCTTTCGCTCACCTATTACTATTCCTTTCATGCTCACGTGTTTAGTAATGAGGGCATTCTTTGATGTATCGGAATGTTCGCGTCTCAAAAGGAGCGTAATTAACGAAGCGGCGGAGGTGTTTTTCTGTTCTCCTTTGCCGATTCTCCGAAAGTGTTGCAATGCTCGCTTTCCTCTACATTGAAATATTACAGTGATTAAAAATGGGTTTTGAATACGATTACTTATGTTTCAGTTTTCTGTGACTTGTTGAAGGGTTTTGACGAGTAAAGACGCAAATGCTGCCATGGAATAGTAGTTTTTTTATTATCCATGGGATGTGTTATAGTGATAATAATTAATTCTTAAATTTTTTTAGGTATTTCTGTATCTCTATAACAGGGGTCCCCAAACTTTTTATTGAAAGGGCCACATTAGGCTTTATGTACGACAGCGCGGGCCAGGGGGGAGGGGTCATCGGGAAGTTTCACCGTTACAAATTGTTTCGAGAGGGGGGGAGGGGGGGTTGGTTTTCGAGAAGTATCACCGTTACAAATTATTTCGAGGGGGGGTGGTTATCGATAAATTTCACCGGTGCAAATTATTTCGGGGGGGGCGACGGGTGTGGGTTGGGTAAGGCTGGAGGGCCGGATTAAATCACTCCGCGGGCCGTAGTTTGGGGACTCCTGCTCTATAATATAAACATTACGATATATCCACGCTTTATATAAATGTTATTATTAAAATTTTCTTCGATTTAGGAAATACAGTATAGATTTTCACTTGATCATATTAGTTCGTTTTTTATTCGCGCTTTGAATTTTAAACATGTTCATCCGTTTATTTTCTCATTCTGAAATACATTGAGTAATCGACGAAATTCAATGTCCTTGTGGCTTTCTATTGAATATAAATTGTCGGTAGAACTGAGAAGCGAACTTGATATTTTATCAGGTATAACTTATATTTATGTATCCCTTAAGTGTCTTTTAATGCACGCTTTAACGCGGTATATGTTAGTTGGATAAGTTTGTTGAATACTTTGCTATACTATACAGCTCTTTTAAATATGTTACATATTTTATATCGACTGTAGACTTAGGAATCTAACTCTTCAATCGATCGCAGATTGTTCATTTTCGATCAGCTCTTCGATTTTGCGTTGTTTATGCGCTATTCACTTCTTTATTTTCGTTTTCTACGCGCGTTCTAAGAAGACGGGAAAATCGCGCAGGGCCATTTACATTTTCTGCGTGTCACAATCTCCAACGGGTTCCTATTTGTTCAAGCACTTCTTCCCTAAAGCGAAATCGTTTGCCCATATCTTTTCGCTTTTGGATCCTCCCTTCCCATCTCGGGCTTTTTTATTCCGAAGTTCTTCTTTTATGCATCGCGCAGTTTACAAAACGGCCCCTCCCTTTTATATATTTTTTCTTTATTTTTCTTCCCTCGCTCTCTGAGAAACGAAGCACGGCATGCATCGACGCTCTCTCTCTCTCCCTCTCCCCTCTCTCTCCCTCCCTTCTTTTTCTCCTCCTCCTCCCGCGTTCTTTGCCCTCTGCCGTGAAAATTTGCTTCGACATCGCGGCCCCTCGCTTTTTCGTCCCTCCGGTTCGCTCCTTCCACTCGAGAAGCCTTTCCCACTTATCGCGCAAGCCTTGTGGGAAGGACGTGGAGGAGGGGGATAGAGTTGAGATTGAAGGGTGAAAGGGGGGGGGGAGGGAGAGGGGCACCGTCACCACCACGGACTGACACCACTTGCATCCCCATGGCATCCCTCGTCCGCGCCTCTGAGAGAAGAGAATCGACTACGATGCAGAAAGCTCACAAAAGACCATACTCCCTCTTCCCTCCGCCTCCCCTTTTACAATCTCCTCCTCCTTCCGCCCTTTTCATATCGTTCTTTTATTTTATTCCGTCATTTTCGCCGTTCATTTTTTTTTTTCGCGTTTATCGCGCGCTTTGCGTTTGCAGTCGCTCTCCCGCTCTTTCTCTCTCCCTCTCTCTCTCTAGTTCTCTACCGCCGCGACCTCTTTTTTTGCGGGCGGAGGAAAAGTTGAGCATCGACTTCGCCTTTTCGCGTCACGTTTGTTTTATCGGCGGTGGTTGGCGGAGGTCCCCTTCTCCTTGTGTGGCGCTGGCGGTGAAAAATCCGGGTGGAGTTACTTCGGCTTCTTTTTTTTTTTAATTCTATGATTTTTGCCCTCCTCGACGCCCGCCGCTTCGCCCCTCCCCTCGCTCTAGGAGGTGGCTCGTCTCTCGTTGGCGGCAAGGGAAAAAAAAGTGCGCGCCGTTGATATTCTCTCTTTCTCACGAGAATAAGACTCGCGAATGATAAATGTTGAAAGATTGTCAAAAAAAAATAATGCCAGCGCCTCTAGCCAGTGCCGGGTACGTTTTTGCCGGATTCAATTACGAGAATAATGAAGGTGCATCGAAAATTGTTATTTTTTTTTAAATTAAGGTCATACGATGGGGAATAGTTAATCTTGTAATTTTTATTATCCGCGATTGGATTAAAATGGAATCAAGCTTTCATAGAAAATTCCGACAGGAAGTGGGAGTAGGTTGGGAAAGTTTTAATGAATGACGACTCATTTATTTACGGAGAAATGCCAAAAAAAGGAGATAAGGTTTAGAGATAAAAAAAAAGAATGGGTGATACCGTTTCCAAAAATACCACCCGGAAACTGAAAAGGGCGTCTGGTTTTCATTATAGAGTTCACATTAAAAGCCCTTAAAATCTTTTGTGTTATATTTCCAAATTTAATTAAAATGTATTTGCACGCCGTGTGTTAATCCTTTGTAATTTTAGTATAGAATACATATTTCTCTTTGCAACTAGCCTTAGGTTAGTTCGGGGATAAATTAATTTAACTAAGGAAATGATTTTAAACTGATCTTTTACAACAGTGTTTACGCGAGATCCAAAGCGCATATACCTTTGTAGATTATACTTATGTGTAATGATTTTTAAATAGTTTTAACTCTTAAAATTGTTCAACACAACTCCAATTTTGACAGATTTTTTCCTCTACTTCTGTTTCACCGCTTGTCTTCATCTTATAGGTCTAGCTTTGGTTACGATCTAATATTTTTCTAGGGAACTTTGCCAGTCATTAAGTACTTTGGAGTTTCAGTTACTTCAGATGAAGTTATATGTCCCCAAAATTCTAGATTTTTAGTGTCCATTTGCCCTTGAGAGAACAGTGCTTGCTCTTGAGATTTCCTTTCGAGCTCACTTCCTCGCAACTCAGATTAGATAAGTGTCTTAGTTTTCCTTTATTACATGAGCTAAGGCATGAGGAGGTGCACGTAATGTTCACGTAGACCACAGAACGGAACTGTTTATCCCGAAAAACGACCACCATAACTCTTTAATTACTATTTTGCACTGAAAGATTATTGCATCAATAGCATGAGTATACCATTTTTAATAATCATTTTTAGGTTATCCTTACAGAATTATTAAATTAGTTTATAATATCGCGAATTCGAGACGTGTCGCTTTTAATCAAATTCAGCCTTCTCTTTGAAATAAGGAAATAGATTATGGTCTCTTTCTCTCTAAATTGCCTCTGTTGATGTCTATTTGATGGAAGTAAAGGAGACGGGAGAGATACGCCAATTGTGTAGAGTTAAAAAAAAACGTAATTGTCGCATACTTCCCAGCGTGTCTCCGCCACTTAATCGGCGCTGTTGGTTTTGCTTCCCGCCGTTCAATTTCGCCCACTCAATTTTTATCCCATAAGTATCACGTGCGCCACGCTGAGAAAACCAATTGCAGCGTGAATTCACCCTCTCCTGTTCAATCTAATCACCATTAAGGGTTATGGCAGGCGCAATGAGGTCAAACACGTGTAAAGCTTATTTCTCTTTTTTTTTGTCTCGTGTTTCACTTGTTCCGGGTGGTATTTTGAGCTGGTAGTTGTCAATACGAGGGGGTGACTTTCCTTTGTTTTTCTCCTACGTAGAAAGGTTTCCCTCGGTACGGCGTGCATGCATTGGGCCGAGAACCGGATGAGGGTGTTCTGGTTTTCGGACCGGCATGAATTCGGTTCGCGACGTTTCCACATCTGTCCACCCCCAAAAAAATACGTCGGATTCAACTAGATCGAAGCAAGTGAAAGGAGATTTAAAGTAGGGAGTCTTTCGAGGAAAGTGGCCACTTTATTCTCAACGAACAAGGTCGAGTCAGTTTGGAGACAGTGGCGTGTCTGCAAAAGGTGGTCTCCGAAGATTAATTATTCTCCTACATAATTTGTTCTCTATAATTCTATTCAAGAGAGTATTGTCAAGCTCGCCTTGTGGTTGGAATCAAATTGACAATCTATGTCTCACCAGTAGCCATAAAAGGGTTGAGAAAACCAGATGCTCGTTTCGGCAACAAAGCAGCCGACCTCGATGGTTTTTCGCCGATAGTAAGTTTTAAGAAAGAAAGGGTGCGGAAGAAAGGTAGCCGAAATGCTCATCTGTTTTTCCAACCTTTTTACGGATATTAAATAGACGTAGTTTGTTAATTCCCATTATTAATTGTAGTTACGTCTGTGGCTATTCAGGCCTCGTTTTAGTTAACCGTGATTGGAATGGTATTGTTAAGCCGTTGTCTGTATATGCATGGGTTGGTCCAGGAAAAGAGATTCGAGTAGTAGTGGCAAAATACAAAATGGCCGCCGTTTCTGGGCGGTTAGAACGGCGTCCACCATTTTGACCATGTCTCAAGCTGAATAATAAAGGATTATCACCCCCGATGAGACCGTCGCTGTTACATTTACTTTTACATGATCACCCTGCAAGCCGCCAGAAGCGTTTGGCAGGGGGTGTCAGCACCAAATTAACTCTACCTAATGCCTCTGTTGGTATGTCTTGCCGCGTCTAGGTAAAAAGATCTGTAGTATTTCTCGGTGCTAGCGACTATTTCGACGTATTTAGTCGCACGCTCTGATCTAGCATTATACTCACTAACACTGATGGCTACAACTATGCCGCGTACGTCTTCAACGAATTCGGAGCTGTTAAACTTTTCAAATAGTTTCCTTTTGTATTCAATTCTTCTACTCTTCATCGTCTGCCATTTCAGGTCACTCAAAATCTCTTATACACTCGCATCATACCGATGTTTTAACGGAGAAATATCGCAAAAATCGAATCGGGTTCCGAATAAACCTCGACTTCCGGTTAACCGGTATTGTCCAAAAAACTAATCAGGTCTTTGTGCTCATACCTAAGTGTTATATATGAAATTTGGTAACGATACTTTTCGAGTTAGAGCGCCCACAATCGCATACACACACAGACATCATGCCGAAAATAGTCTAAACGTGTTCTAGGGACCTCAAAACATGTATTTCCCGGCGCGGTTTTTTTCACCGCCGGTGTAGATGTCCATCTCAAGGTCTCTTCGCAGGTCTCTGTATGCTCACAAAGCGGGGTCCGGATGGAGAATTCCTCCAAGGCTGACGTGTCTTGTGTCTAGTGCAGTGGTTCTCAGGAGATATTGTCTTGTGGCTGCAGATGCGGCCACAAGGAAATCTCGAAGTCGATTTTTTTCATGAAAACAACACACACTATACTACGTATATGGAGAAAGTAACAACAGCGGCCCAATTGCACTTCCCTGAGGCGCTCCGGAAGTCACTTTGACGTCTCCATCGAGAACTACTCTCTGGATTCTGTCCGAAAGGAACGAAGCAATCCAATTTACAATTTTCTCGTTAATTGAATAAGCCTTTAATTTTTGCACAATTTTCGCATGGGAAACGGTGTCGAAGGTTTTCCTAAAGTCTGAAAGTACTGCAGCTATTCCTGTTCCGCTGGTTTCACACGAGCTCCTTGTCCGTCAGGTAATGAGTTTGTATGACCTTCAATGAACAAAGCTCTTTTTTCGGCTATCTCTGAGGCCCGGCGCGGTTTTTTTCACCGCCGGTGTAGTTGTCCATCTCAAGGTCTCTTCGCAGGTCTCTGTATGCTCACAAAGCGGGGTCCGGATGGAGCATTCCTCCAAGGCTGACGTGTCTTGCGTCTAGTGCAGTGGTTCTCAGGAGATATTGTCTTGTGGCTGCAGATGCGGCCACAAGGAAATCCTCGTGGCCGCATGAAGGAAAGATTGCAGAAAATGTAACGATAATCATGCAAAAACTTCCTTCATATTTAATGACAACGGTTACTTATTTATCATTAACAATTGTTTTTCTTTAAATAATTTGAATCATTGAAATTTTCTTGTGGCCGCACCGAGATTGTCTGGTGGCCGCATTTAAGAACCTCTGGTCTAGGGATTCGATGTATAAAAAAATAACCGGCGTAGTTTAGTCTGCGTCCGTTTGTTCGTCGGCGGTCTTATACCACTTGGCGGCGCTGCTGAGGGGGGTGTAGGGAGGGGAGAAAAATAAAAGGCGTGAGTCGGAGTTGGGACCACGGAAACCGGTCGGTCCAGCTTTCGCCCTTATTTTTCCCTTTCTGCGTTCACGAGGAGGGCGAATGTGAAGGGCAGTTGTGTATCACGTAATCGGGAGGCCCTTAAAGACTGGAGCCAAGGAGGCGGTGATACACCCGGAAAATAGTGCGTTACGCAGTTTTGTGGAGATCTTCCTGGCTTTTTGTGGTTCTTCTGAGGTATCTTGTTAAATCAAAAGATTCTCACCCACGTAATCTGTGAGGCGTCACGTTTAAATAAATGGCTATCCAGTCGCATTTTTTATCGAGTATACTAGCTTTTTGGCGCGAAATTGTGCTACAGACTTAAACTAACAAAGATTCTATTGAATATTTCCGTTTATCAATATATTGGACATGCATAGTTTGGCATTAAGTGTCGTCTAAGCCAGTGTTTCCCAACCTAGCTGCCGTGAAGGGTTCTGAGAGGTGCCGCAAAAATTATTGTTTTCCCATTTTTAGCCTTATTTTTCATCGTTGGCTTTCAAGAATCCAAACCAGAGTTAAGACGAACTTCATTTCGTCGCAAATGTACTTCGAAATGAAAGGAGATATGGGTTAGGGGTTCAACTACACCACAATTATTACTGCTGGTGGATAGGAAGGGGTGCCGCCTAATTCTGAAAAGTCACTTAAGGGTGCCGCGACTCTGAAAAGGTTGGGAAACACTGGTCTAAGCTAAAGCAGCTATTCCCTAAAATGAATTTGAACCTCAAAATATGCTTAATTGTAATTTATGAAACGTTTGATCACATCCGTTCGGTTTTCCCCTAAAGGCCTCCAATTATTTAGTAATTGCCTATCCAGTCGTCAAGTCTAAGGTTTCCATTTATAATAAGACGTGTTTTGTGATGCACAGAGAGTTAATGATGAAAACGTTATTGGAAAGCTTAGAAAACTCAATTGATGCCACAGAATTACCTAATCTCAACAAGCTTATTTCTTGGAATTTTTTGAGGGAATTTTTAGTAGGTTTGTGCTTTCTGATTCTTAGTGTCACTCATTCGGTTCCTGCCTCTGAAGGGGAATTTTACTCTCGTACTAATTTTCTTGGTGTAATTGGCCGAGGAAGGCTTTTATGATTTAGAAATAGATAGAAAATAATTGATAATTCTCACGCATTCTCCAAAAAAATATCTCTAAAACTCAAGAGGTGTCGATGAAAGGGTCGTCGCTTCAAACAATCTATTTTTCTCGAATGGCCGCGCGTTGTTTTGTAAATTATAGCCCCAATATGCCATAATCCGGCTTTCGGCATTTTAAATAAACTAGACAAAGCCCGGTGCCCGACTTGCATTCGGCCAGCCCTCTGCGTATTTATCTTCTAAGTTTTCTTTCCAATGGCCACCTGCGCGTATCAACGGTCTCAGATCACCGAGAGCAGCTGACCAGGAGCCAGGTGTTTTTGGTAACCTTCCGTGTATTCAAAACGGGCTCAACTGCGCATTTCATCCCCGAAAAAGAGATGGATTTTCCTCCTCGATTCGTTCCGAAATTTCGCAACGGGAACCTTTGTTTTTTTGTGTTTAAAGAACTTGACGAAACCGAGTTTTTAGGGGATTTGGCTCGAAAATAATGTAATTCTGTTAATATAATGAGGTTTATGCAGGTACTGAGGATTTGTGCGTTGATATTCCCAGTCCTGGAAATATAACTGACTGTTTCAGAGTTATATCTCAATTTTGTTGCGTTGCCCCACATGTCTTCTGTTGTCAAACTAATTATAAATATAATTTTCGATAAGTTGGGAAAGATGTTTACCGTTGTTATTTCTTTACCTTTTATTGTATTTTGCAACTCTAAGTTTCCTTCTTTTATCTTTCACGATATTAGCTTTCGGTCGTGTAAGCATTAGAAAATAAATACCCTATTCACCGGAATTTTAGGCAATTTTTTAAATTCGTGCTCGGAATTGAAAAAGATAGGGTCGTCTTAAAAGGGCAAGCTTAATAAGTTTACTATTGTATATATTTTCTGTTATTATTTCCTTATCATTTTCGATTTTCTAAGCTCCACCTTTCCTACCACATTCCAAGTTTAAAAACGTATGGTTTATTTATAAAAATAGAAGTGACGCGGATTTATTTTTCAATATGTAGACGTTGCGGTGTGATTGCTAATGACAGAACACTATCCGCTATGTTTTCTTTGTTAATTGGAAAGCGCACGGTCTTTTATTAGGTAATACAGTTATAAGGTAGGAATTAATATGTCATAATTAGTATTATTAAATTTTTTTATTTCAATTAAATTTCTTTTTCCCCCTTTGAGGGTCGTCTTAAAGTCGAGGGTGTCTTGGATTGGGATAATTCCGGCACATTAATACAATGTTTTAAATAAACTAGAGCATCCAGTACTTCCGTAGATATCTAGACAAATGATTATTTATTTTTCATTTTCCTGGGAGAATTCAGTCATGTTTATTCAAATTTAGAGCATCTCCTAAATAATCTCGTTTATGATTTATAGTTCCGATCATCAATTTTACTCCTTGGAAGGAGTGGAGACAGCTTAATGGCCTTAATAGCCTTATTTAACGTCCTCGTGTTCTCCCTCAAAACATCGTATTTTCTCCAATGATCGTACAATCGCATTTTAGCGCAGTGTTTCGAGTTATAATTCAACATGGCCTTTTTTGTCTGCGCTGAAAAGTTCTCCGTAGCGTAATCCCAGCAAGGGAATTGGTCAAAAATTTCGGAAGGTCACCTTGTGCAGCTCAGTAACGATTCTTTGGGAGAGTAAGGAGAGGATGGAGAGAAGGATTGTAACATCATGACTCATAGATGGTCGTTATTCTCCTCCACAAGGAACACTTTTATGGCGTTTTCTCCCTCATCCATTTTCCCGTTTATTTGTTTGGCCGTACACTATGCCCGTTGGAGCATGATGACAGTTTCTATCTGTCTCACTCGAGAAGCTATTTCTTATATTTCCGTCCTGCTGTCGGCAACTATTCACGTGCACCAATGGCCTCCGCGAAGGAAATTGGACTTCGTCAAGTGCTTTGTGGACCACGAATGAAAAATAAAAGGGGTCCCGCGTTTTTCCATCGTTATTTTTTCGAACAAATTCCCCTTTATTTTCCATTTTTTTCTTCAATTATTTATCTCCAATTTTTCCTTCCAGTTTTATCTTCCAATTTTACCTTCCAATTTTACCTTCCAGTTTTCTCTTCCAAATTTTCCTTCCATTTTTTTCGCATCAAGAATCCTTTTGTGTGATACTGGCGCCGTGTCCGTTCCTCCGTTCGCCCCATTTTCAATTCCGAAATATCTGAATAAACATATACCTATTAATGCTCGGGTGGGAAAAAGAGCATCGGTATCTAAATTCGATGCAGTACGTGTTTAATATTCATCGGGAGGACAACAGATTGTTGGAGTCCGTCGAAAACTTCTGTTTTTTTCCCTTCCATTTTCTCTCTCTCTCTCTGTCCCCGATTTGTTCCACTTGGTTTGCCATTTTCGAAGCGAGCCGGGTCCAAAAAATAAAGTGGACTTTCGGTGGTGCGTCAACATTTATTTTTTTTTCGGTGACTGTGCTACGAATGTAAAGTTATCGTTGTACTGTGTGACGAAGCGGTCTTTTTTCCTGTATATCTATCTGTTTGTTCTCTCCCGGTAGCCGCTGTATTACCTCCGAACGGTGGTTTCGCTTTTTTATGGAATTTAGAGAGAGTTGTAATCGCCGAGAGTGGCGGTTCGGGGAGGCGTGTTATCTACGCCGAGCAAAGTTTCGATTGGATTTATCTTCAATTTGTTAATTCTTTGCGGAATGTACTAATATCTGTCCGCCGCGTGTTCGTGAAAACCTGTTATTTTGGTTGCGGATCGCTGGTTCTTAACGTGTGAGTTAATCAGTTTCGGCGAAGAATGTTTTTATTAACGAATTCGTTAATTTTTAAAAGCATAATGCGCTCGAAAATAATTTTCATTTGTTTCTCAGAATTAATTGGATAATATTACTTGAATTTTCACTCGTAAGTTATCGCCCGTTTCGCGTCAATTCATCTTTGAGTTGAGAATGTATGTAATTTTAGTGGCGTTCTAAATGGTATCAGGAATAATTATACTGTCTCATAATAGGCTCTATATCTTCCGTAAATTGGCCAAGGAAGAAGTTGCGAGGACTTTTAGGAAGACATCCTCGAAAATATTTCAGTCCAAAGAATGCGTAGTTATACTTCATGAAATCCTGTGAATTTTATGCGTCGTTTTCCGCAGTCCGAAATATCGACCTGTGGAACCCATAAAAGTTATTTGTTTGGCTGTAAATTTGCCAACCCTCCTTTGCTTTTCTTTTAGCTTTCCTCTTCTCTCTACCCACGGGGCAAAAATAGAGCGAGTCATTCTTCAACCGTCCATTCTCTACTCTAAGAATTTCATTATATTTCATACTGCATAGTTTATTATTTGTTTTTCATTATTTATTTTTATCGTTGAACAATGAGTTTATTCTGCGAAAACGTGGTTGGTGTCCTTTGTAATCTGATATTAAATCCAATTTATCGAAGTATTGATTTTGTTTTGACTACCATAAAACTAAATTCAAGGTTATAACACTGTTAGATTAGTTTATTTTGCATCCGTTGTATATTTTTCTTCGTTTAGTGACATAAGATGAATAGTAGATAGTTCCATTGCATTTGTAATTTGCTATTATATCTTTTTTTCCTTGATATTTTATAGTAGAGCCTCGTTTAGACGGAGTGCTTGTTTGTGCGTGATATATTCCAGTCCCCTGTGAAAAAATCGGTGTTTATGGTTATTACTAGTATTACGTACATACCTTTGGATGTAGGTCATACTTGAAGTTTGGTTTAAAGTGGTTATCCTGAACATAAAAAATAAATATGCAGCGTTTAACGGAGTATTTTTAGAGCTAACGAATTTTTGTTGTGATAATGCAATGTCAGTTTATCGAATGGAAAATTCGCGAAACATGCTTACGCCAGAAGCGGAACATGTTCCTATGAAAGATTTGCGCAAGTTCTTCATTCAAGAATCGAATTGTCTATAGCTTGTAAAAATGTATATATTTGAACAATAGCAACCCATCTTCATAGCGTGGAGACGGACAAGTACGTTTTATACAACACAAATCAGACGGCAGCTTATTAAGTCGAATAACTTGCTCTTTCACGAATCGTATAACGCAACATTTTTCAAACTTTGGATTATATCTAAGGTTTTGCGTATTAATATTTGTGCCAGATAAACATTTATTTTAAATCATTTCTGTCTTTAACTCTTATTCTTAAGGATTATAGTATTCTAGGGCTGAATGTGAATGGAAGATATTCGACGCAGCATTGACTAAATTATTTCATGCGTTTACATTGAAATTAATAGTGTTTTCGAGGATTTGGATCACAACAAATAATACGTCAAATTTTGGTTATATTTGTCTTCTATTCGTGATGACGATGATTTAACATGCCTGAGATGAATAAAAAATTGAGTCGTTAAAGTGATAAACACTCTTGAGGTGCTGTGACTTTCGTTATTCTTTACGCTTTTATAAATCTTAACTTTGCTGGCCATTAAGATTTAAGCAGCGCTATTTTAGGCAAGGCGTCATTAAAATAATAACAGCGTGCGTACTCAGCGAAGTGTGTGTCACCACGTCGTTATAATATTCGTCGGCTACACTCTCCCGCAGAAATAAAAAAAAGCGTATCCCCGTCGGAGATATTTCCGGGCGTAATTACTGTCTTATCCCCCGGAAAAAAAAGCGAACTCTCGAAGGGCGACTCAATGGCCGCGCGTAGGAGTTACCTACTGGGGCATTTCTAAATGTAATCAACGAAATAGCTCTTGCGTGTTAGACGGTCCTTTTTTCCGCTCCCGCCTCGTTTTTCTCGCCCAGCACGCTTCTTCGCCCTCCTCTCCGCCCACTCGACCAGCCCCTCGCCCCCCCCCGCCCCTCTCCCCCACACTGCCCCCCCCATCATTCGCTCTGGCCCTTGCCTCGTGTCTTTCTTCTGACCCCCACACCCGACACCTTTTCCACACACCTCTTAACTTTGTCTCTTTCTGCGTCTCTGTTCCGTTTCTCTGCATCCTTCTCTCTTTTATCTCTATCGGTGAGAATAAGGCGGGAGAGGGAGATGGAGAATAATAAGAAAGGGTGAAATAACGGGCGAGGCGGAGGTAGGAGGGTCTGGCCTCTCACACGCAGTTGGGCGAGAAGTCACGTAAACGCATGAGGATTGTTGCCAGGTTGACCTCTTTTTCGTAGCTTTGGGTCCCTCTTTTACTCCCCCCCCCCCTCCTCCTCCCTTTCGCTCCTCTATTTGGCCATTTACCCCATATCTCACCTCTCCTGAGCCACACTCGGATTGTTTTCTTTTCTCACTGCCAATATGGCCTGCTTGGTCAACCAAAGGCGGTTTTTATTGGGATTGAATCTCTAGTGTCTAAGATATAAAGTCATGAAATGAACGTGGAGCGTTTTTACGTAGTCTCTCTTCAAGTTGGCGTTTCGTATTTCTTTCGGGATGATTAAAAATTAGTACGTAGATACCATATTTGTGAAACATTAAGTGAAAATATTACTAAATGAAATTATGTTAAACTTGTCATTCACACATAGTTGGCTTATTAATGAGTATATCGTTGGGTAACGAGAATGCGTGGTTTATACTCGATAAGTGAATATTTCCATTAATGGAATTTTTGTTGCCAGAATATTTATAGGAAGATATATGGCGAACAATTTTGAGATATTCGTCACCGGAGAAGAGTTATGCTTGATAAAGAAAAGTACATAATTCATTTGTCAGCCTTCATGCTCGTTCATTAAGATAAGATTTGAGAAATTTAGCGACTGAAACCTTTATCGATAAAATGATATATTGGCCTATCACAATGCGGTCGCTTCATTGACGATCTCTTTCAAGCATCAATTTTGGAATTTATTTGTCTACCCTCAATTAAGCTTATTATCATATTGGAGATGACTTCAGTATAATTTACTTGTAATATACGGCGAATACATCTCTTGCTACATGAGGTGATGGACAATACTATATCATACTATTGATTTCTCTAACACGGGATGCATTGTGGACTTTTGTTGGTGTTTTCCCAATAAAGTATACTAATATTTCTATTTTTCAGAGTAACTTTAGTGCTTGAGTTTGATCTAATGCTATTTCTAAATTTCTATTAACGCTTGATGTGTGTCTGAATAAATACCATAGCTTGTCATTTCGCTTACTGACAGACTGTTACTGTTGCATGTCTTGAAAGCGTTGCTGTCTCACAAACACTGCTTGTCCGCCGCGTCACAAATCTAGGAAGCTCGCCAAAGAATAATTTGGGGAAGTCCGGATGCGGACACAATTCCGCCTTGTTTGACGCCATCCGTCCCGCAATGCTACGAGTGTGTCATTAGTGTGGACTTTGCAATCATGTGTAATAACTCCTCTTTCCCTCATTCTTTCTCTCTTTCTCTCTCGCATTTGCAGACTTAACTCGTCCGGCCAGCCAATCAGCTTGCTCGCTCTTCCCTGGCCGCCTACCCACAATGTGCTAGCATCATCCCTCCGTTGAAGCCATCGCTAACATTCTGGAAGGACGCCCGCTGAATTTCCCAGCACCCTGAGGTCCCCCGCCCGTATCACCGCGCACCCTCTCGCCCCCGCCAAGCACACCCCACCCCCGAGACAGTGGCCGCCTCCTCCGCCTCCACCGAGACCTCCACCGCCGCCTCCGAAGTGTGCATCTCGCCTTGCTACAACCCCACGCCTAAGGCCGCCTGCAATTGCTTGCCTCATAAGGATATATACGTCCAACGGCCATCCGACAGCCTACCGGGAAAGATTCCACCAGTGAGGCGTAAAAATCATTGCCCATTAAAAACCTTCATCTCGTACTCTCCGATAAGTTTCGCTTGCTCCGGATAGAGCCTAAGATTTTAAGGTTTGAACGAAGACATCTCCCCTGCCCCTCCCATACGCGTGCTTGCAAGAAAGAAGAAAAGTTAGTTATAGAAAAAAGTTTCGAAAGTCGACTAAAATCATTGTAACAAGCGGTGTATTCAGAATACGAAAAAGCATTTAAAAAGCTTAGGACACGAAGAGCACCAAGGAGAGTATAACATCAAAAGAGTATAAAAGATTCTAATCGATATTTTAAGAAGAGATAAACTAGAAGGAGAAGACATTTTAAATAGCGTAACACCAAAACAACTGAAGACAGAGGGATTAAAACTCTCATTTTTAAAACTGTCCTAATCGAATATCTTGGAGAAAGCATTTTATTAAAAAAACTTGAAGTAATAAGACGAGTTCTTTCAAGAGAGAAGAAGGAGAAGCATAAAGTGATCTGAGAGCGAGGGATAATTAGGTTGTGAATAATTTCTTTCAGAGCCTTCCTAAAATAAATAAACCCTTTCATCGTCTTCTATTAAAAAAAGTCAGCTGACTGGAGATTCAGTGATATTTTAAGGTCCAGTGATATCATTCTCATCAAATATTTTCCGTTACTAGTCTTCTTTTTGCCATATATATACATACAGAAATATATATCTATATATAAATAAAAATACGTTTCAAACGATTTTTTTAAAAATAAACGAAATATTCTAGTTATAGAAAAAAGGGTGAGGTCGTAGAGATTTTCGCAGTGAGAGAAGTCAATTTGGTGTGTAAAAAGAAATAAAAAGGCATAGGGTATTTGTGGTTGATGAAAGTATAAAGTGGAACTTGAGACATTTTATCAACTAGTGATCACGAACACTAATAATATATTAATAATATATCACGATATATATTTTTTGTGCACATACGATAAGGAAAAGTTTTTAAGTGATCGTCCCCCCTGTAGGGTACTGAAAAAGAGATACCCGAGCAAAAAATTGTGAGATCCGCCAGGTCTTCAGGAAAATAAAAACACAGAAGAGGAAAAAAACCCGTTTCGAACTGAGAAAAAAAACCTTTGTCTAAAACGTGCTCTAAAGGGGCTTGATAGCCCTTCCTCCGATTGAAAAAATAAAGAACACACCTTCCTGCCCTAACCCCTTACAACTCGGCCGCCTTGACAGGCCGTCTGTAACTCGTCCATAAACCGCACCGCGGATTCCCTACCTCAACGGCATATTGTGGCCGTCGAAAAGCTTCTCCTCAAAGACGAGAATCTTAGCGGAAATCCGCAAACGCTGTAGCCGTGGTCAGAGATAATGGCAATGGTCAACATGAACAACCTCCTCAACGGCAAGGACTCCAGGTGGCTCCAACTGGAGGTGTGCCGTGAATTCCAGAGGAACAAGTGCACGAGACCGGACACGGAGTGCAAGTTTGCTCATCCACCGGCTAACGTAGAAGTCCAGAATGGCCGAGTGACAGCCTGCTACGACAGCATCAAGGTAAGAGAATCAAATAATTCAACCGGTTCAATCGCTTGGAGTTTTTTTTATTTATTTTTACTTGCCTATGACTTTGCTTACGTGGTGAGAATTGATCTTTCGTTCATTAATAACGCAGGAAATGCTTTTCGGAACTAATTCGTTTAAACATCAAATCGCTTTTTGTACAAGATGGTTTTAAGAATCTTTCTTGGGTGTAATGAAGACAAAGCTGGAATTGATTCATTGGTTAACTTACGCCTTAATGCTTTATGTTTGCTATAATGTTAATAATGTGCCTTACATGCTAGCTAAAGAGATACACGGAAAAACACAAACATGTGGTAACCTTACCTTTTACTGTAATTGCGCTTACTTCTTAACTCAGAGAAGTTAGGATTTATGCCAGAAAGCTTGATATAATTTCCTGAACTGTAATGAGAGATAAAAACAATTTTGTTTTTGGGAGAAAAAGAAACTAAAAATTCTTTGTTCCAAATTTATTTTTTGGGATTAAGTTAAATTTTGCATTCAATGCATTATTTGAAGATCGTTCGAAAAATTCGCTTTGTTCAACAAAAGTGATACAAGGAAATATTTATTCAATTAGAGCGGTTCTCATTAATAGAAGCTTTGTTTTGCATTGGGTTCGAGCAATGAATTTCCAAGTGAGAGTGAATTTCCCATGGGGAACGAAGTGTGAATATAAGTTTACCATTCATCGGTGGTAAGGCAAATGAGTGTTGCTGAGCCCCAAAGCTTGAAAAATTTTCCATCACCAAACTAGGGCTGTTTGTATCTTTGTTTTGCATATTTAATCTATTTCTATGACTGCGTAAAGTTTTGTGAAACATTATGTATTGATATCATAAGCACCTGCTCGACACTAAGTTCAAAAGTTATCGAAATTTTACGAAAAAAGAAAACGCCCTTTTCTTATTGAAAAAAGCAGGAAACGTTGATATCGTCTGTTTAATAGGAAAAAATGAACTTCTTAGAAAACAGCAAAATCAAGCTAGTTAGATTATCAGTAAGGCCTCCGTGCATACTATATTTTTTTCTGTCTTTGGATTCTTCTTTTTATAATAGCGTGACATCCCGCATTACCTCAACATAGCAGAAGGTCACATATATTTGACCATGGCTAAATACTGGTTTCTTCAACCGGATCCCTATCTTGATAAAGGTTTCACCCTGAATTTTCCTAATAGTAATAAAAACGAGCCTAATCAGGAACTGCATGCGGCGCATTTGCACGGACATGTTGGCAGATAACAACGTAAGAATAATGCGTGGTATTAGCTCATCTTCACCCTGGAAATCTCCAGTGATATGCGTCGATGAAACAGCGTGTGATTGTAAATGGTTAATACGAAGTCGTGTGCTTTTGCAAATTCGAAGGGAAATGTTTAAATTACGATGGAGAATTACAATACCTCCAACTTTTAGACCGAGGCCATGTGATGGAAAGCCATTTGGAGACGTGTTATTAAGAAATTCAATTGTAAAGTCCAACTGCTCGAGCAAATTGTCTGTGCCCATACTCGTACAAGCATTCGCAGCCCCTGGTATATGTTGTAGGATTTGTTAGTTTATTTCTAAAGTTGCGTCGTTATAGCCGCGAAGAACACGTGACGATGTCAACTCGGGGTTTTGTAGTTATCTCAGACCAAAAACATTGTCGTGATAAGCCTAGTAGTTTGTAAATATTGGTGTCGGAGAGGAAGTAAGACAGTTATAGGCTTACATGCGATCCAAACCTAGTTTTAGAACACACTGTCGGAGTTTGGATTCAAAGGCTCTCATATTTTGATGTAGCCGAAGTACTTTAAAGTGTATCCGGTGTGATGGATGTGGCTACGTTCTCAGCTCGCGAGCAATTTTTGATTAAAGATTCAAATGAAAATTTTTAACCAGATATTTGTTGCTACTTTTCATTTTTAACGTAGTAGTAAACTTGTAGGCAAAAACGTAAAGCGGAGCGAACTTATTTTTAAAAACAATTAAGGAGTAAGGACTTTTATATGATCGAGATTCTCTATTTAGGGTGCACTCCAAAATTTCGCTTAAAAATTAAAGTTGGAATAATAACTTTTTAAATCAAGGAAATTGAGGAAAACAGCGTTTGATTCGAAGAAATGATCTAACAGTTTTCAAATTATAGGTTTAAAATTTGATCAGAAAAATAAATGAAAATAGTATTAATTAAACAGAGGAATAATACTGTTTTCGCGAACAATGTTTTGCGCTATTACTTCTTTTACTTCAGTATGTAGGAGTCAAACGTAGGTTATGTCAAACGAGAAATTATATACTAACAATAAGGTAGCGAAGGGTATGCAAAGGGAGGAAACTCTGGAGATGCCTATTTAAATGACAATTTTTGCTGATTACCTGCGGTCGATACGTTGCTTCTTTTTAATAATGATGAAATTCTGTCAGATTTTGTATATCTCTAATGACGATCATAAGATTAGAGATCATGGTGCAAAATCGACGAGACTGCTCTAACGAGCTGTCCTTTTTAAATATTATTTTACTATTTTTTTCCAACCTTAACGAGAATTATATCGTTCAGTCTTCAAAAGCATAGTTTGGCAGTCATCACCAAGGACAGTCGGCTGAATTAATAAAACGACGTCATAACTACTCCAACGGAAAACTTATGAATGTCGATGCTACCTTTAGTATAGCTGTTCACATACCAATAGAGTGATGAAAAACCTCATGATATCCAGTTTACCATCAGATTATCCTCGTTGGATTGGTCTCAAGACTTACGTGTTGGATGAAGCAGGATGGCGGATGGATGGGTGGGAGATGTGCCCTGTTCCATGCCAGGAGGGAGTAATTTAACAACGGGTGGTATAGGCGGAGTTGTGGGCGTGTTGGGCCATGGGATGGCGGGGAACAAAAGAGAGGAGATGGGCGTGTCTGGGAAAGGGTAGCGCGGAGAGGGAGGGAAAGGGGGATGAAAAGGGAGGGTGGGGATGAAGAATTCTGTTTGCCCCCGACCACCAGTTGCTACCATAGGACTGCAAGTGACAGCTCTCCTTTTTACCTAACTCTCCCCCCCCCCCTCCCTCCCTCTCTTCCACCTAGCAGACTATCCCCCCCTTCCCTCCAGGCCTTCCTCCCCTCTCATCCCCTGCCACCCTCTCAACCTCTACATCTCATATTCCTAGTCGTGCATTTCCAATCATTCGCACCCAATCCATTCTTCCCTCCCTCTCTCTCTCCTTTCCTCCCTCTTCAACACCCCATCTCCCTTTCCCTCTCATTTCCCTTCTCCCTATCCTCTCCTTCCTCTCTGACAACCTCTCATAACTCTACCTCCCTCTCGCTTCCCTCTTCCTCTCCTCTAACCTTCTTTTGGATTCCTCTTTCTAGAGAGAGGTTAAGGTGGGTTGGGTAAAGGCTAGCAGAGAGAGAGAGAGAGAGTTGACAGATGGGTAGTGGGGGGAGAGGGGGAGGGGGGAGGGGGCGTTGGAGCAGACTGCCTATACTGCGAGGGTCCCTCTCTATCCACCTCGTTGCTCTCGCGGTCTTTTACCTCGTCTTTCCCTCCTATCCTGTCCCTCCCTCCCCAACCCGCCCTCCTCTCCCTCCCACGCCCCCTCCTCGCCCCTTTTCCCATCTCCCCGCAATTTCCCCTGGCTCTTTAAGCGCCTTCCGTTCTCCCTTTTCCACTTCCTCCCCTTAACCCCATAGCCTTTTCGAGTTTCTGGGAGTTTTCCACAAGGACGGTCTCTTATTCGTTTCAGATAATTAAGGTGGTGGGTTATTCTGGGTGGGTGGAGGGTTGGAGAGGAGATGGTAAGAGGGGGGTTGGAGGGGAATGGATTAGTTAGACTTCTATTTTAAAGTGTTTAATTTTCGGTCTTGGCGTTTGATTGTTTGTTTTTTTTTGTACTTACTGGTTGATTGTTTTTGATTGAAGATTTCTATCAGCTAATGGGTTTCAAAGGGAGTGATGAAATCAACATCGGTTACAGGGTTACAGGCTGTCTTTTCGTATTCTATCACAAAGATGACCCTTTTCTGCTCGATGCGTAACATGTTGCCAATAATCATTTTTGGGAAGCGAAGTCCAAGTCAGTTTGAAAGTGCGACATTAAATGCCTTTATCGTAGGTCGCTTTCATTAATATTTACAAATATTGCATTAAATAAAATTCATTTAATTCATTTATTTATCTACAACCATGACACATCCGGGAATTGTGTTTTTTAAGTTGTAAATTCTTTGTGAAACGCTTACCATAAATTAAGTTCTCCAGATCCGTGGCTCATGTTTCTGTTATTTTATTTAATTAAATTCTTCTTATTATGTTATTTTCGGATAATAATATTTATAAATTTTAATTCAACCTTAATTATATCTCATAACTTGCGCTTTCCCTGTCATCGTTGTATAGTTTTAAGTCCGCTAATTACTTTTTAAAATTATTATTGGTTTTGAAGAAGGGCACGCTTCCTTTTAATTAGTTCAAATTTAACACATCGAATATTTTTTTGGATGAATTTTCGGCATAATCATTTAGTAAATACAGTATTCTAAGGCAAACATCTTGCATTTGTTACGATAAGCCGACATAAAATTTAGAATTTGTTTATATATTAAAATAATTTTAGGACAAAATTATTTTGATTTAGAGTTTATGTGTTGCTTAAATATTTTGTCGTTATCTAGTGTTGACAGGACGCCATTTCGTGTTATTCTCCTTTCTAAAGTAACCAGAGGCTCTCGGATACGAGAAAATGCTCTAACCCAAAGTTTAGCGCATCTCTTATCGGCTTATACATTCGTGGATTTATTGAACCCTTCGTTTTTCTGTATTCCATAGCCTTTTATACCTTCCCTCGTGAATTCTCACCTATTTTTGCTCTTTCTTGGATCTCAAAGACCCCTCGGGCCATACATCAATTTTATGGCTCCTATATAGTGTGATATTTCACCCTATGCCATTTACTTCGCGACCCTGCCAGTAGTCCATCAAATTTACACGGTTTGCCACGCCCCAACTCCCATCCCGCTACCATCCAATATCACGAGGCTTTTTCCTCACTCTTCCTCTCCTCCCTTCATTCCTTCACCACTTTACGTGACAGTTTTATTTTTTGAAGATCTCGTCCAATTAGCGATCGGGACTATTTTATATTTATAGATTCGATCCGTAAAAATTAACGAAACCCCTCCCCCTCTTGTCTTTATTTCCCCCCTCTTGTCTTTATTTCCACCTAGGATCCTAATTCAAATGGACGTCCCGTTAGTTCGTCCTGCTGCCGCAGCCGCTTCGACGGCGCTGCTGTCATTTTGCTATTTTTTTCCTCTCCCCGGCCATTTCGTACTATTGTGCTTTCTTTCTCTTTGCTGTCGCAATAAAGTTCCTTACGCCATCTTCCCCAAGGCTTTGGGAGGAATTTTATGGTACCTTAACGTCGTCCCGTGCGCCTCAGACGTCCTAGCTTCTCTTTCCTCTGAAATTTCTTTGTCTCCTTCCTTTTCCTGTCTTCCTCGAGCTTGTTTTTTACTTCCACTTTACTTCAAGCTCTTTTTTGGGCCTATTTCCTAATTGGGTTCCTTTGATTTTGTGTTGTTTCCCAACCTCCTTTGCTTTTGTCTGAATTACTCCCATTCCGATCCAATCGCAAGATTTCTTTGCTCTCTGAAAAACGTAAAGGTATACTTTTATTCTGACCATTTTCCACTTGGGATTACTGCTGAGAAAAATTCGGATTAAGTATCCTCCTTTAAAGGAGTTATTTTTCGCGATAAAAGTATTTAAATTTACTAGTAAAACTTTAATATTTTAATAATTCAAAAGATAAACCAGCATTTGACTTGTGATTTCTAAGGCTTTTGAGTTAGGTTTTATTTCCCAAATAAACCAGTCTATTTTATAGTAATTTCTGCTTGTTCGGACTTTTCTGTTTAGCTCAGCATTGTCCCAGTTTTCCCACCCAACTTTCATTAGCAGAACCCCTCATCCCTTTGACTCTTTATCTACAAATCTTTTAATACATTTTCCAAGCTTTTTGCTTATCAAAGTACAAGTTTAAATTGATTTTAATTTCAGTTTAGCACTTCAATCTAACCCACTGCGCTTTTATTGAAGTTTCTTTGATAATCTTTTATTTAATGATAGGATTAGTATATCCAGGTTAAAAATTTTGCTTCTTAATTATTAATAGTAAAACCGAGTTTTAATAATGTTACATCCATGACGTAAAAATATCGTTATCCCCAATTAGGATCATATTTGGAAATACATATTTAATTTAAAGCCCACTATTTTGTTTATATTTGTATAGGTATTTATAAAGCCATTCTTAAAACTAGGAATAGTATTTATTGTGAATAATTTTGTCCAAATTTTTCATTCCTCACGCTAAAATTAGTTAAATGTATTTATTTCTTATAAAAACTAGAGCTAGATATTTTTCTTTAAATAAGTCTCGGTAAGACTTTAGCATAATCTTCTATGCGTTTCTCCATTGGAATTATTTCCTTAGTCGACTAAAAGATTTACCCAATATCCTTTATACAGGGGGCGCATTTCGTCCAGTGTCTGTCTGCTTTATTTTTTTATTATTCCTCCGTTTCCTAGGCCAGTAAAGGAACCCTTATAAATATTCCGTCCTGCAGACGTCCTCTCTCGATGCTTTCAGCCTTTTCCACCTAATCCCTACGGAGGGGTAGATAATCACGCGAAATAGAATGTCACCCAGCTGCCCGATCAAAGAGGATTAAGACCCACCCTGGCGGGAGTGGATGGAACTTTTCGAATTGGGGCCGCCACTTCTACAGGCGAGAAATTCTAACGACTTCTCATCGCCATCTAGAAGAGTGAGAGATCGTCTTCAAATGAGAGATTCTTTCGCTTCCCATTACTGCATCGCTCTCCTTTCTCTCCTCTTCTCTCTCTCTCTCCTATCTCTCTCCTCCTCTCTCTCTCTCTCCTTCATCTCCCTTCTTTTTCTCCCCTCAGATCGTGGAACGGAGAAAGGCTTGTGACCTCCGGCCAGAAAGATAGCTCCTCTGAGAGTTTTCCTTGGCGTAGTAATGATATTTCACCGGAGAATGTGAATATCGGATTATTAAAAAGGCTTCGGGGATGGGAAAGAAACCATGTTAATGGGCTCCGTAGAAACTTTCCATTTGACTTGAGCTCCTCGTATTTGATTCTCATCGTCTTCTGCCCCTCTTGTCCTCCCTCCCAGTCCCCATCCTTGTTACCGGTGGAGTCTTTCAATCTTTAAGCGAGCGTAGGTGAGAACGAGGTAAGAAAGTTGTGTGACTGTGAAAACGCGCCTTTTTTTCTGAAAGGGTGATTTAAGAAATTCCTCAACCTCGTTTCTTGTAGTTTGTCTCGTTTATGACTAATGAGGGCAAAATCGTTGTCGGCAAATTATCCACGAAAAATAAGCGGAGTTTCCAGGAGGGAAACATGGGAGACAAAGGGAAAGCTCGGTTTTCTTTTTTTTTAAAGGGTATTGATGTTCAATTACGTATATAAATCGCCATTTTTATAAACCGGATACGATACTAGAATAGAAAGACCTAATCGTCGTCTTCAAATAATTTCATGCATTTTCCAGAGAGTTTAATGTATTACATTAAAAGTTTCAATTAAATCCTTAACTTTTCAGTTCGACCTTTATGTTCATTTAGGAAATTCCTCCACTTATCGTTCTTGATTTGAATACCACGTGCATTCAACCTGATGAAATGGTTTTTCGCGATTTTTTTTATTCGTTACTCCCAAGTCGGGATTTTTCCCCTCAAATGAGCGCATTAATCTAATGAGAGTACTTCTCCCATCGGATTAGCATAGTCCCGTAAAACGGACGATGTTCATCTTTTTTATCTCCCCAACTCCCTCTCTCCCTCTGGAGATTCTTTTGTTTTAAACTAAGCGTACAGTATAATCAAGACTTTTAGTGATGACCACTGAGGTTGATTAGTCAGCATAGAACGTTGGAAACGTTGAGGATGAATTCTGCGCTAGAAAAGTAAAGAGGTAAAAATTTTCCGTGGCAATGAATATTTATGCGCTTTAAGTTTTTCCACGGATTCTTGTATGAGTAATGCTTAGGAAGAAGATTTGTTTTACTCGAGATTTTGAGGGAAAAGCAACCAGTAAGTATATTTTATCGTCGTAATTTTAAAATGAGTTAATTCTGATTTTTTTTAAAAATTACCCTTCCCATTTTTAATTTAATCAGAATGACTTGAATATAATTGAAGTATTAAAATTAGTATTTTTTTAAAACAACGATTCGCCTTTAAAATTTCGTTTAGTTTATAAACTGTAATACTCTTGAAAATTCTATTTTATATCCGGAAATGCTTGAATCTGTTTAATTTAGAATCTCTTATAGTAAGAAATTGTCCGGTTCACTTTTTGTTGTTGAATTAATTAATTTTTATTGAATGCTATTCTTTAAATAGGAAATTTTATTTAAAGTTTTAGGCTGTTTCTTAATTATTTAACCCATTGTGCTTCAAACACATAGATTACTATATATATTTTTAAAGCTTTTCATCGAAGCTACCGTGTAAGAGCGTCGAAAACGTTTTAAATTATTCGTGTCCTTCGGGTATTTTTCCCGACTCTAAAATGTTTCATTTTACTCCATCTGTAAACTCTCTTCCCCGTTCACCAATTGCACGAATCGCAGTTTACCCTCTTCTATTTCCCATTGCCTTGTTATTTCTGTATCGTGCAACACCTCATTTTATAACTCCTCTTCTCTTCTCCTCCGAGCTATACAAGCTTCTTTTATTTCGCCGGTCCCTCATCACCCGTTCCATCCACTCTCGCCTCTCTCATCTATCTACAATATTATATCAGGAATAATTTCTTTCTCCTCAGAACTCTTGGCATTTAAGACGGTTGCGGAATAGCTATGCAGTTTTCATTATAAGCTAATGGTTTCCTACTTCGATCATAAACGTTTTGATGTTGAAAGTTTCTTCTTTGTGGTTAATAGTTTCCGGCGTCCATATTAATAGCACACCCCCCCCCCCCCCCCCCCCGGTCCAACCGATGATTAAGAACGGACGATAATGACTCCCGAAGTTCATTTGGTTTTCTATCGTATGCTAAGATTCTTAGGATGAATTTTAGTTCGAAGGAGTCTGTTTCGAATTTTATCATAAATTAACTATTTATAATAAATATCTCCCAAACTTTATTTTATCGTTTTTATTGATATGATACTAAAGTTTCCAAATCTTACAGCCCTTGTAATGATCGTTTCAGCTGATTATTTCAGTTTATGATGGCTCGAAGCGCTAATGGTAATTTTCACACTAGGCTATAACTGATTCTCACTTTGAAGATTTAAGCTAATGTCTCCTCAGATAAAACTTTCCTGTTTTATTACTATCTTATCCTTAATGATAGGGATATATGGACTTGTGTGGGCGAGAAAGGAAGGGATAAGGGTGTGAACCAAGCGAAAGATATGGCGTAGGGGAAAAAGGGCAAAATACGACCCTTCGGACCTCCATTCCCTTAGAGATATAATCTGTTCGGGCTGCATCTTATTCCCTTAGGAGCAATACTGTAAGGTTACTGTAAAAGAAGCTCCGGGTTGGTGGATTCAGAGGGGAAATGGTCATTTTCAGAGTAGGCTTAAAGGCCATACAGGAAATGTGGACGTTTTCTCATTCTCCTAAGGGGCCATCAATGATTATGAAACTGGCTGGCTTTTATTTGAATAGCACGTTTCACTTTTTTCTCTCTATTTTTTCCATTTTGAGCGAGTCTTTTATCATCGTTACTTCCAGCTTAAAAGGCTTTGCAATTTTATTTTTTAAAGCCTCTGCATTTAACATGCTTTTTAGCTATTAACTTAAAATTGAATCGGTTCACTTGATCATCTCATAGGTAATTATTCCCACAAAACTTTTCAGTGAATTTTCGTCGTAGTCAGAGTGAGAAATAATTACATCTCCGTTTTATGTACTTTGAAATCCAGACAGAAACTGTTCTGCCACGCGGCTGCGACATTATATAGCATTTATTATCTTCCTTCATATTGCTTAATAATTCGACGTGATGGTACTCTTTGTGATTTTAAGAGGTATTTTAAATATTTTCAAGTAGTTTCTTATCGTTATTAACAACTCAATTAAGTTATATTGGTTTCGTTTTAAGTGTATATAACCGGCAAAGTCGCTCCGGAGTCATGTAGTCGAAAATGCTTCGGGAAATATATTTTTATGGGAGATTCTGATAGCGGTTACCAACATGATTTATGTCCAGGGAGCCAAATTCCTCCTGACTCTCCAAAAGGATCTGCTCTTCGTTAATTTCCCGATTTAGAGAAATTTTTCAAGTCATAATTCCGGGAAGAGAAACCGCAGGATATGTAGTGTGATGTGAGGCAGAGTCAATATCACATGAGTTCACCGTATGAATGAAGTCACATCTAACACATATGAAGGCTTTTATTGGTCTCGCATCCTTGGAGTCAGCGCGCCTCCTGAATTAAAAAACGAGGTGTGAGTTCAAAGCAGCTTCCTTTGGAGTCTATTTCCGGCCGCTTACGATAGCGGTGACATCATTTTGTGTTCCTGAAGATACCAATGACATCAGTATTAAACGGATGGGTTTTTAAAAGTAATATCCCATCGACGAGTTTACAGTCTGCATGTTCCCCGCTGTTTACGTTTTTCGCGGTGATTTAAATTTTTTAAATCAAGTTCGTGTAATGCCGAAGTCTCTCCCACTAACTTGATGATCGTACCATCAACCGTACGGCTTTGAAATGTATCTGTTACTGCGTCACACAATGAGAGCATTGATGATTTTAAATAGTTTACTCAAGTAATGAATTTAACTCTAATCTGTAAAGAAGTGCACTAACCTAAGATGATGGAAGATTATGGTGTGTCCTTCATTATCAATGTCGCCTCTTGCTCGATCGCACATCAATACCCTCTTGGTAAATAAGGGCTGAGTCGAGGTAATCAGTATATAATTGGAGAAAGCAAAAATTGGTGGACAGTCTTGTACAAATTTGGTTTAAGATAGCTTCGTCAAGCTATCGAACGGTTGACTGATTCTCTACCAATGCGCTCAGGGGTTCGAATTCCGCCCCCACAGAAAGATTCACGTAGCGTTCAGTATCTAATTATCGCCTTTGCCTAGGATTTAAGCCGTAATGAAGTGGAGTTCAAATCTCTCGTATAACGCTGGTCTCGTTTCTTGTGCGGGGATTAAAAGCTCGGTATCTCAGCGCCAACGTAAAGTGGTCCACTTATATTCCTCATAGAAGCTTTCCTCTAGGTTTTCCTTCCTCGATACACGACGGGAGAGCGGAACTTTTTGAGAAATATCGGGAAAACAGCAGAAGTGCGAAATTGCGTTTCGGGAGTAGCTCGAGGGTATAGAGAGAGAGGGAGTGGCGGTAAAAGGAGAATCGTCGGTTACAATCCTAGGGAAGGAGTGAGGGTCGGCGAGGGAGCGAGTAGGATCACTAACGACGAAAATGATTATGGTCAAAGTGGTCGGGGGTGTGAGGAAGGGGAAGAGAGGAGTGGGGGCGTATGGGGTCGGGGGAGGCGCGGGAGGAGGGGGGGACACGAGGAGATGTTGGGGGTCGGGTGGGTGTCGGAGGAGCACACAGAAAGGTCGAGAGAAGCTGAAGTAGAAGCCATTGGAACTCGGGCAAGCGTGAATTATAGGCATGAACGACGGTTTCCTTCCCCTACCGCTAGCCCGCTAGGCAATCAATTCGCAGCCCCCAGATGCTTCTTCCCAACCCACTACTACGCTTCTCCCTCTCTCTCCTCCCTCCCCCCCTCCTCCCCCAACTCCTCCGACTCGCTTTCTATCTCCCCCCAGCTCTCTTCATTTCGCCCCTGTCTCTCTGTCTGTATATCTTTTCTCTTTCCCCCTTCCCATTCCCCCCAACCCTTCTCTTCCTCCTGCTCCTCCCCCACCTCCTTTCGTCCCCATCCTCGTCTTCCCATCTCCCTCGGGATGTCTTTTCCTTTCCTCTATCTCCTCACTCCTTCCCCCCGTTGTGTTCCTCTCAAGTGAATCCCACTCCATCTGGTGGGAACCGCGGGAGCCTTCCTCTTCTTTCCCTATCTCTCCGGCGGTGGAGCTGGTGCTGCTCTTGGGGTTGATTGTGTGTCGCCCTCAGTCAATGCAGAGAAAGAAGGGATCCCTCTCTTCCTCTCACTCTCTCTCTCTTCCCCCTCTCTCACTCCCTCTCTCTCTCTCTCTCTCTCCATCTCTCTCTCTCCATCTCTCTCTCTCTCTCCATCTCTCTCTCTCCCCGGGTCCTCTTTTTATCCCATCCACTCTTCCCTTCATCCTTTTTCCTCTCGTCTCCTGATGCTGGCGTCTTTCTCTTGCTCTCTGTCGGGTCGTTTCAATAATTGGTGAGATGGGTGTCGTTTCTTGTTCTTGAAGGGCTTGTGCTTGCTTGTTCGGATCGGAACACGCGAGAAGAAACTGTTTTCCGCTCCCTCTGGTAATGGCTTTCCGAAGTAAAATGTTCTATAGAGATTTAAAGCCGCGTGGTTCGGAATGGAATAGAATGCATCCTTGCGCGGGGGAGGGGAAGAATTGTTGAGGAATGTTCTAATTCGTGTTTTGGGACCCGTACGAGGGAAAAGTGCTCGATGGGCTGGTTCTTTTTTTCGCCGGCCCGTTGTTTTTTTTACTTTTCTGTCGTGCCCGGGTAAATTTTACGTTTTTTTTCGGAATGGCTGTCTGGAGGTTTTTTTTTTAAATCGTAAATCTAAGTTAAGGGCAAGGGTAAATTAACATGGTAGAGGATGTTTTGACTTATTTATGCGTATGGTTGGAAATTGCTTCGCACTATTTCCGTTTTCTGGGTAAGTTTTCAATTGTTATCTGTCGTTGTAATGAGTGTTTATTGGGCTGGTGAATTCCATCGAGATGGTCGAGTATTTTTTTTATGACCACTGCTTATTTGAAGGAAACGAAAAAAATGTTTTACCGTGAGAAAATGCTGTTCTAAGGTTATGCGTTTTTCTCCTTGGACTTATTACGCAATAGAAAATTTTATATCAATCTGAAATTTTTGTTTTTAAATAGGTAGTGAAAATAAAGTAAGTATATACGTTCTACGATCTAATGCACTCAATTTACTTCAATGTTTCCAAGACTGGAATTTATTCGCTTGAATCTTTCTCTTCCTTTTGATTTGGCAATACTCAAGGATTGACTAAACCATTTCGCAAAAATATGTCAGAAAAACTTTCATCCACCTTACTTTATTTACCGAAATTTCGCTAGTTGTATTTGGCATCCATAGTATTGTCCTCCACGCAACAATGTGATGAAGTTTAGGATGTTCTATTTGCTGATAACGTCATATCCCCCCTCGCAAGAGTTAATAATATTACGTTTTATCTATATCTTTAGGATTAAATGAAAATTTCTTTTCGTCATAATACCATTGTCCGATTTATCGATGATCAGTTTGGGACAAACTAAAATGGCACGCTCCGCCTTAACCTTTATGCCATCTTTCGAGCACCCCTGTTTGCTTGTTTAATGCCGTTTACCCCCTGCCGATTTCATATCCAAGGAGGGGGGTAAAGGCGGCCTCTCCGTTTGATTCCTACAGGACGGAGCAGAATTTAATTAAATGGACGAAGTACAGGCGCGTGTTAGAGCAGTTTCAAACGTCCTGACGTCCTCGAGGCGAAGGGAGGTAATTCTTATCTTTGTCCTTGCCTAGACACTCTTCTCTCCTTCCCCCAAAGTCTTTTCTCTTCCTCAAACCTATTCTCCCTCCCTCCCTCCCACTCCTCCCTCCCCCCCCACACACACCCACACACCAGACTCAGTCTATCTGTCTCACACACCCTTCCCTTTCTCTCTCCCCCCACCTCTCTCTTCCTTTCCTCTCACTATATCTCGTCTCACCCACTCAACTCCTTCGCCCATCCCCTCCTACCCCTCTACCTCCCCCGAAAACTCTCCCCCTCCTATGTCGTCCAGGAGATAGTTATACCCCCGCCCCCATGGCGGAGGAAGTGTCTTGAATTCGTAATTCATAGCTTTCTCTGCTGGGTACATGGGACCTCTTGTCCCCGCACCCTACTCCATTCGCTTCCTCCACACAACTCCTCCTCGCGTCAATCCCCTTTCTACTCCCTCGCCCCTATATGGAATTGGGTTTTTTTTAATTTTTTAAATTCCCTAGCTTCACGTTCCTTCTTTGCTTATTCTCCATATTCTTCCGTGTCTCTTTATCCCCCTCTGGCTGTAGCGATTTCATCACCCTACCGTCGTGTTTTCGTGCAATTCTTTGATAGATTTTGTTGCATCTGTCGTTTATGGGGAAAATGTTTATCTTATCCCAATTCTCCGTACTGTTCTGTATTTATCTACTAGCAGAATTTCCCTTTGAATTTCAACGGATTTAGTGAAGCTACTACAGCACAACACACAAACTCTTTAAAATATATAGTATATACTTTTTAACTTAAAATTAGATTTTCTTAACAATTAATCATATTTGCTTGTAACAATCCGTTTCCGGACGTATTGCATTCAAATATAATGGTAATCGTATTTCCTATCATATCACTTTCGCCAAATCCAGCTTCATTTCTTATGTAATTATGCCTATGAAATGCTTATATTTATGTCTTGTAAGCAAGAAACCCGTGAAAAGCAACGTACAGTTGTCCTTGATTGAACACTGACTGGTAAATGTACACCAGATACGTGAGATTATTTACGTTAATAAACATTATAATAGAGAATATAATGATTTTACTTACAAAAAATGTAAGATTCCAGTATTCAATAGATGAAAGAAGGTTCAATTACTTTCATCAATAAACGCTTCCTGAATAATAATCAGTATCTATTTACGTTGCTATCCATAAACATCGATCGTTTTGTTGCTCAAACAAAAGTGCGAAGCGAATAACGCTAAACTTTCTTCTATTTGTAAGCTTCATTGAAGCTAATTGAATCGGAGGTAACAATGACGGCCGCCTTGGCAACGCCCGGGAGGGGTACGAAAAATCCACAAAATTTCGAAACAAATAGCGTAGGTATTTCTGAAAACTTCGACCGTGTAACGTAAACTTCGCAGGAATAAGATAGTGTATTCGTCAAGTAAAGTAAAAACGAAAAAAATCGGTTCATATTTACGTATTTTAATGCTTGAAGGAAGAATACCTTGCAAATCAAGAAATGGATTCATACGTGTTATCTTATGGAAAAGTGTTAATCCCCTATATTGGCAGCATTGATTAATCCCGGTTGACGAAACCTTGACCATTCACTAAGTTCGGATGTAAGGAAGAATCGTACTAAATTTTGTTATTCTAGCTTTTATCGTTTAGGAGGAGTTCCATGAACAAACACACAAACACAAACCAACAAACACACCCTTTAAAATATATTATAGGAGATAGCCAAAGATCGTGCGTTATTATTTTAAAATTTCAATTAACGCTGATATCTTTTATTCGTAAAGTTTCTGCAGCATAAAAATTTTTATGGATTTTTCTTTATTATAGAGCCACGTTTTTCACTGTTTGTTTTCTCATGAGGCTATTTCAAAGCATTCCCTCTCTTGGCTTCCATAGATTATTTTCGAGGGAATTTCTTGTCATCATATTGTTGATGTTAAATATATTTCTACACAGATTCAAATAATAATGGTCGGTTAAATATACCGTAAGTTGTATTTTATTGTGGTATTTAATTTCATTAAAAACACATTTCAGAAACTTTTGGCAATATCAACCTTGAGTTTTCTAATGGAACCAGTAAAAGGAATCGTTTTATTCTCGTTCTCGTATTTAAGATACATATTTGCTGTAATTAAACAATGAAAATTTCCCATAAATATTTAATCGAGGTAAGTACGACGATATTTCGAATAATGATCATTTTATTTTCGAATAAAAAGGACTATAATTTCTCAGAAGAATGAGACGTTAACGCAGGAAGCCGAGAGAACTAGAGAGGAAGAAATAATTCACATCTTCGAATCTCAAGGATTCATTTCGAGCATCGAATAAAGTTTAAAAAGCCGCATTTTTTTTACCTTACTCAATCCTTTTTCCGTGTACTCGGGTTGCGTCATTATATCCTTTTTTAGAATCTCAACCCGTCCCCTGTAATGACCTGTCCTGTCATTGTAGCGGAGATGAGCCGATCGCATGATAGAGACGCGTGGTGTGTGTAAGTGACGATGGAAAAGAGATTATGGTTCCGGGTACGTCCGTGACCTGATTTTTAATGAGAAAACTCGGCTGTAATAATGAGAGGAAGCCGCGGATGGCTTTTCATGGGGATAACCTCTCTTCCCCCCCTTAACTGTTGGTCGGGAACAAATTCACTCGTCAAGGAATAAAAGGCACATTATCGCAAATTAAGGGTCGCGGATGTTATAAGTGGTGTTTCTTTCTCCCTCACTCTCGACTTATTCTTTTTCGTCGAATAATTGCTTAATTAACGTAATCCAGTGTTATTTGTCAACGTACGAGGGTGAGTCAATAAATAAGGTGAATTTACATTTTTCACAGACATTGGACCCATTATGTACTCATGAACTCAGTACTGCATTAATGCATGCCTGAACATGTAGTACTCGTAGTTTCCGTATAAAGTTGGCAATATTGTCACTGTCAGTCAGTGGTCAAAATGGCGGTCCCTCTGTCAGATTTAATTCACCTTATTTATCGACTTGCCCTCGTGTTATTGGATAATGATATGCTCTTCTTTCGCGCACGGGTTTTTTTTTATCAGAATAAATGCACTCGCGCGTTTATTCAACAATCTGGTAAGTGAAGGATTTGGATAGATTTATCACTGTTGTTGATGTTTTCTCAAACTTGCGGGATTTTCAGTCTGTCATATATTATACCCAATGAACCATTTCTGAGACTTAAACTGGTAGAAATTTTGTCAGTGTTTTAAATTCATTTATCGTGTTTATATCATGATTCGCTTTCAGTAAATTGCCTTGGAATGTTAATATCAGGCAGCCCAGTGGCGGATCCAGGGGGGGGGGGGTGGGCGCTCGACCCCCCCCCTCCTAGGATATTCTTTAGAGGTAGCAAAAGAGGAAGCCGAGAGGATTGCATGTTGCTGCAGGTTTTCCCCAATAGGCTTCACTGTGATGATTATCATAGTATTCTATCGTACTCCATAGTTTATTAATAAAACACAAGTAACAAAAGTAATTTTGACAAGGATTTAGTTAAACTTTTTAGAGCATAGCGGCAGTTTAGTGTACAAATTAAATATTATATCCCCCACCCGATGTAGATCCGTCCTTGAGGCAGCCGATGCCCTTGTACACTTCATCTAAGCAAATAAAATCTCTCTTTGAACTAACGGTTTAATGAAAATGTATTCATATAAAATTATCCCTTTGTGAACAAAACTTTAAAAAAGTAGCAGCCAAATGAATGTTCCCTTTTGCTCGTTTCTTTATCGCTGAAAGTGCGAAACCCGTCGCAATCAAATTTTCAAATCGGAAGCAAAATTCTCGAGAGATGATCGGGATCCGTCATTTATAAAGTCGGGGAAAAAAAGTCGAAATCCAAATGAAGGGCGAAATTGATGCTCAGCGGAGCTTCGGTTTTATCATTCGTTGCAGGATTTTGGGACGAAGGTACTTTTTTCCCCGGAATGGGGCGATAAATAACGAAAATTTTCCGTTCTTGGTAGAAGGGTAGGGCGTACGTCTAAGTCTTTGGTCCCTTCCATCTCGTCTCCGTCTCCAAATCCTTCTATCCTGCAGATCCACTTATGCCTCACCTTTTCCTTGATGCATGACCGAGGGCGAGAGGATGAATGATTGTTCCCGGGGAAAAATCTTTTCCCCGGGATAGGTGGAGGATAGGACAACTGTTACCCTTGAGTAATCCTATTGTTTCTGAATACGGAAAGTTTTCGGGTCGAAGTGAAATAAAAAACCTTTTTGCAGTACGTGGAGCCGTTGGAGTTTTACTCGAATTTCCGATGTAATTTTTTCAGTTTTTTATAAGATTTTATGCGGGGGGGGGGGGGGGGGGGGAGGTCCTATATTAGGTTTTTTCTTCAGGTTATGAAAGAAAAATAAAAAATAAATTCTGTAATTAAATTGTTTAGGAATCACACATATAACACAAATGAAATTAAATTCGGAAATCGCTGAGAATATGTTTATACCGAAATTCCATAAAATTATTGGAATTGAAATATGTAGTAAATTAGGATGAAAAATTAAGAAAGTTATTTTGGACAGGAGTTCCATTTATTTATTTTCTTCACTTATTATTTAAATTCTCCGTTTTCCCTTTGTTTTGGTTTTATAAACTAAAGATAGTTGTCACTTCTGTGGCCGAACAACTCAGATGACGTTATTTTTTATTGAAATATAATTACAAAAAATCATTGCCGACGCAGATTCTTTAACAGAAACCTCCGTTTTGATCGGTCAGTGCCTTTAAGGCATCGATAATATTTCAAATATTAAATAGTCGCCATGTGTCGCCATTTTCTGAGTGCCACACTGAAACCCTTTTGCCAAGTCGGAAACGCTTCCGTTATTTTGACAGAGGGTCCAGAGTAATAGATTTAGAAAACGTCGGCGCAAGACTCACTTCCCCTTTTGCCAATTATTACGGAGAGGAAGTGGCTGTGGATGCATCTTCCCACCTCGTTAGGCAGCTTACAATATCCTTTGAAAGTGTTACGTAGCAATATGGATTGCCTTTGTCATATGAGCAAGCCACTCGCCCTAAGTGGGAGGGAAACCACAAGGTTTAAGTGCGTCTTTTTACGACGACCCCTATGCGACCTAAGAGACGTCTATCGAGGATTCACAAGCACACACACACACACACACATGGACTATGTTTATCATATCGCCTGTATTGTCTTTTTTAATGTTGCTTAATGACAGCACTTGTGAATATGCTAGTCACTGCTATCTATCCATTTGCGTTTACGTTAAAATGCGCTTTACTCTGTGTTCTTTTTTTAATGCAAAAATGTCGTTAGCTCGTTCACTTATAACTAAAGCTAAATCATTATATTTGTGTAAATATGTATACAAATATATGTACCTAGTGGAAACGGCTATTGGTTACAACGTTGGTAATTTATAAAGTCAAACTAAATTTGAATGTTTGTTATTTTTCGGTATAAACATATTTTCAGTGATTTCCGAATTTAATTTCATTTGTGTTATATGTGTGATTCCTAAATAATTTAATTACAGAGTGTGTCATGTTAATTTTAGTATTTTTTAAATTTGGAGCATTAAATTTTCTCATTGATTGAGAATATACAGTATTACATATTTTTGGGGTCTGTTGGATAAAATCCTTATATTTCACGATGTTCTTTTCATAAGCTATACGTTATTCGCTTCTGCATCGTCAATATGATTACAGTGTGACTTGTTATTTGACAGAAAAATAACATATTTACATGGGTGACATTTTTATTTTTCTTGGGTCGATTTTTTGAGAGACGGAATTATATCGCCGCTTCAGCCGTTACTCCCTCGCCTCACAGCGACACATTGAGGGCACAGGGAAAACTCTACATATTTAAATAAAATCATACAACATTTCACCCTTATTTTAAATCTTCGCGACATGATACCTTTTCAAATTTATAATTTCACGGGTGTTTGGACATGTACGTGCTAATATAACCTCTTTGACTGTGCAATGAATTGAATGAGAGCCGCTTCATTCTCCATTGGGGTGTCATGCTCCCGTTTTAATGGCAATATATGAAAATAAATACAGAGAAGTTGCTCGCAGTTGGCAATGTACAGCTTGAGCGGGGGTTTTGGGACTCGTGTCTTCGTGAATATTCAACGTCCGACGTTGAGAAACGATGACTGTTGCCAATGGAGTTAGCGGTACATTTGGGCCAAATTGAGATACTCATGTCTCCTGTTGATGTATACGTCAAATATTTATTTATGCGCATGGGTAATATTTATTTGTTACAGGGAGGTGCATAACAATAAGGACGACATATTTTACAGTCTGTTCAGAATTTAATGTTAAAAAAATTGACTTTGACACAAGGAAATATTTGTATGCATCCCATATTGGTTGTATGGTTGTTATTATGAAGTTTAATTACCTCAGTTACTCAGTTGTTCTTATTTGTTTCCTTCTTATTTTCTTAGAGAGAATTATCGAGCATCAAACAAATGAAATAATTTTTGTAGCAATAGATTGCGCCTTGGAAATAGCAAATTCTATAGCTTTCAATGTCGGATACTTTTTACTTCTTATTGTTAGACTGATATCGATGTATGTCGCAGATTTCTTTTTTTGCCGCGAAAGATTAAAAATCACGCCAGAGTGTCATTGACACGAGAAGTCACGCCCCTAGCCCATTCAGCACCTCGATATTTTCCTCTCATCTGAAATCATCGCCCACGGAATGCATCGCAACCGCGTGGTTTTAGTCTCGTGTTACAACTACTACTCTCCAACATATTCCCTTTCCCTCCCCACTCCCTCCTTCTTTCCCTTTTTTACGCATATCCCTCTCGGAAAGACCGTATGCTATTCCCCGCGAAAGGTGCTTTGGTTTCAACGGGTTTGTGCAGCGATGTCACATAAGGAGAACGTCCGACTGTAGACGGAGGGGAATCTTGACGTCCACAGCCTTCCCGAGGGAGATGTCATAGGGTTTTGTTTCTAGCGTACCTCACTCCCTCTCACTCACCACCTCTCACTTCCTCTCGTCGCCTTCTCACTCATCCACCCTCCATCCACGTAGGTGTGAAGGCTGAGAAACGTTTCCCAGACGGTAAGAGTCGTTTGCAGCGGTGCATGAGGATTTGCCCCCTCCAGCGGTGTGTGTTCCACAAGGCTCGGATCTGTGCCCGGTTGCGTGTCTGAGCGGATCCGTTAGCATGAGGATTTTGACTCGACGATGCGTCTTTGTCTTTTGCGTTCCCTTCCTCTATTTTGTTTATCTTTTTTTCTCCTCCCATCCCCTCGGGATAGTATGGGGTTGGAGGATTTTCCTCTCGCTTCGTGCCTTCGTCTCCTGTTGCGAACTGCCCGGATTCTGAAACCTCCCTTCCTATCTCTCTCTCTCTCTTTCGTTCTCTTTGTGTCTCGTCGTGGTTTCTTTCACATGCCATCGGAGTATTCTTTCGCCGCAGGACGTCCATTTCCAACTTTCTGTATATTCATTCAGTTCAATTTCAGCTCTTCGTCTGTTCAGCGCCGTGGAGCAAGATATTGGGAAGAGATCAGTGCGTCACTCCTTCGCGGGGAGCATTGTTTAATTTGGTATTTAATGTCCGTCTGCAGCTGCCATATATATTTTTTCAATCTGCCATTCGGTAATATGAAATATATTTGTGGTTTTATAGGAATGTATAATGAAAATTTGAAGAATAGGATAAGTAGGAATCCTAACTGACTCTGAATATAATTTTAATAATACAGAGGTTAGGTCTTAGCAAACTTGTTTATGCTATCGTGTCTGAAAAGGGATTTTTGATATTTGTCTAACTTTATGGAGCCATTTAGAATGGGAAACTCTTCTAGCTCTGATTCTTGTAACGTCATTGAATTGGAAATATTCACTATGAAAAATCTTCCAGTCCAAAGTAATTGGAATCGTGAGAGTATTTCTTACTTCGTTACCGTTGTAATAAATGAGTCTAGTAGCATGACTTCCATTTACGAATATGATTGTATTCACAGAGTCCAGTCGTTCATTTTTACCATTCCATGCCGTTTCGCACAAGTGGAATAACTTCGTGATCAAGTGACATCATCCTTATGCGAATCTCCTTTGGCACTTTCAATTCTATTCTTTATAAGAGCGAGCGACCGGTGCGCGCGCATTTTTTCCCTCGCATCCTGTACACTGCCACGTAAGGAATGCCGTTTGGCGCAAAAAAAAAATTAAACGAACTTACCCCGCCACCGTTGCCTTACAAGCGTACGAGATATGTTACGGGCAAAAAAATGCAGAAATCCATACGATTTATCTTGGCGTGCTCCGAGGAGACATGCGTCTGCTCCACCTATTCTCTTTACAAAGTAGACATACTCTCTCGTACCATAATCCCCCAAACCCCGCCTCTCTCTCTCTCTCTCTCTCTCTTATAACGTCTCTCCTCTCTTTCTTTCTCATTCTCCCTTATCCCTTCATCTCCTCTTCGCCTCATTCCCTTCCTTTCTCCGTTCCCCCATCCCCCTCCGTATGAAGAGGGACCATGTCCAGATGATTGCTTGGTCGGCTATCCAATCTTATCACAAAACTCCCGGCCCTTGCGTTTCTCCCTCCTCCTCCCCTCCCAACCTCTTTTCCCCTCTCCATAAATCCTTTCGCATCAATGCCCTGCACCTCCATATACCTTAAGAGCTGATCCACCTGGACACATCCACCACCTCGAACCCAACCCAACCCCTAAATGTATTAGATTTCTCTGGCGTCATTAACGTAAATCGGAGTATTTTTCCATCCCTGGCAAAGAGGTCAGATCGAGTGGAAGATGACAAGTATGTTCATGTATTTGAGGGTAATTTTTACGGGAGGCAATTTTTTGGGAGTTTTAGTGGCTTTTGTAAGGAGCATGTTTGTGGCACCGGAAAGCGTTCGGTACGATGCATGTTACAAGACATGTTGATGCATGAGTGGTCGCGATGATGGAGGGGGTTCGAAACGGACCAGTTTTTCCCTTACGCGTGGGAAAATTTGATGTAGAGGATGATGGAAATTTTTGGGGGTAAAAAGTTTTGGAGTTGGAAGCGGACGGTGTAGGCGAGAAATGGTCCTTAAACGTGCTTTTTCGCGTGTCATCCTATCAAATCACTCCTCACTTCCTTTTTATCATGCTAGCGTAAAGGTTGGTCTCGTGTTTGCAACGTATTCGTCAAGGTTGCAAGAAATTCGACTATACTGGCCGTATGCGTTATGTCGAGCTCAAAAAAATGCTGTATAGGATCGCTTTTTTCTGCTGTAAATAACATTGTTCTGAGAAATGAATTGGTTTTTTATTCCTTCTTTCGTAAATTTTTCCCGCGAGGCGTATTGACTATCTTGAAATAAAATTTTTTATCCCGAGTGATTTTTTAGGCGCGTTTCGCTTCCAGCGTGAGCGCCTATTATCGTCGGTCTGTCTGTCCGCCCGTCCGTCCGCATGTTCGGCTTCTACCGAACGGATTTTCGTGAAATTTGATATTAAGGACTTACAATCAAATATAATAAGAAAATCGCAAAAATGAGTCACGTAGGCCAATCAGGGGTACCACTTTCCTGGTTACAAAAAATTAAATTTTCGTCATATCTCGTAAAGTAGGTATTGCTCATATCAAAATATATTTCAAATAAAGGTTGTAGAACTGGTAAGGAAGAGTATTTCCTTTCCTATACATTTTTATATGCAAACAAATTCCACTCGTTGTAATTTAAATCCTTTATAGTACAGATGCTCAGTTTACGTCCTTTCTTGTTCAATTATTCGATGCATCAAATTTTACCTTTTAATTTGTTCTAATTGATTTTTTATACGTGTATGTTGTGTGTTTTTCACTTATGATTTTCATTCGTTTTTAACGAATGGGTTATATTTTAATTTAGTGTAATATCACTATTGAGTAATGTTTATTGGATTTTTTTTATAAATGCAGGCTGAACCAATATTGAAATCAATTGAAATCGGCAAATTTTTCCTGGAATTAAAAAGTCAAATCTCTAACCAATGAGTTCCTACTGTATAATGCATTTAAATTGACGGATACATTCGCGAACTATGCTGTAATAGATTACCCGTAGCATGAGAAGATATAATTAATCGCATATGATAGCCGGAGATATTCCAAAAATCGTGCAGTCTTCTCTCGATCGTAGCTAGTTTATTCAATTAACTCATGTCCACGGGAGATATATCTCGTAATTTCCCAGAAAAGTGGCGATGTTTTATAGAAAAGCTTCGATTAAGTTAATTCCACGAAGAAATTGAAAACTGGCTTCTTATGAATCTTTATTCTTATTACGAAAACTAGGTCGTCGCATTATATGTGTGCATTTCTTTACTATAATTTAACTACATTATTTTTTAGTTCGTATGAACCATTCCAAAGTAAATTCTCCACATTGACTTGCAAAAATATATAGACCATAAAATTTTCGATTTATGCCTAATAGACATGTTTATGCCCTATATGTCGTTAACAGACCGGTTTTATAAACGTTATTCGAATGAAAAAGAGAAAAAGATCGTTAAAATTACCCTGCAGTTCGTCAGACAGGTATGTGGCAGGAAGAATGGTCCATTGGTTAATCACGAGTCTGTCCTCTAAAGTTAACAAAATGTTTACTTGGTTATTTTCACACTTTTACTTAAATTCTCATATTAATGCCACCCACTATTACGAAGCGTACAAATTTTTTAACAATATTTTATGTCCACAAAAAAATTATTTTCTGCCTTTGATTGCAATTTTAAGTAAAAGTGTGTCTACACTAAAAAAAATTCTTAATTTTATGTAGTGCTTACTCTCCCTTCCTTTTCCTCTATCATAAGAAGATTCTGGCCATTGTGCGTGTATTGAAGAGGGGTGGGGTTTGTTACCAGGGATTATGGCGGATGTGTCGGATAGGTTAGCCTGTCTACTTGCAGGGTTACGGAAGGATGAGGTTCTCGTCAGAGGTTGGTTGGTCGAGGCCTAAGGTTGACGGGTGGAAATGTGGGAGGAGCTGTACCCAGGTAGTTTTGTATCTTGCCTCGGTGGTTGGCGTGTTGAGAAGGAGGGTGTCTGTGGGTGGATTGGGAGCGGGTCGGTTTGCAGGGGTGGTTGAATGTGAAATCCGTTAGCGTCTCTCTCCACCCCCTTTTTACCTGCCCCTCGGGGCTACCAGAGTCAAACCCTCCAACAGGTTCGATCTGAACATTTTTCAAGACGCCCACTTCCTATTCCTACTGTGTGAAAACGAGCTTTATACCCAGTCTTAACTTTTCCTCGTAGAGGGGAAGTGATTGTCTCGTTAGTCACCAGGCCCATTTTATAGTGTAACTATAACTGAACGGTGCTGGCCGTAGAAGTTGGTGCTATCCGTAACTATAGATAACAAACAGAGTCGAAATCTCCGTTGTACGTTGTGAATAAATAATTTAAGGTGAGAAAGTTATTCGTTATTCTTATCTAGTTCGTCTTATTGTAAATATGTTTTATCCAGCTAAACGGGACGCGTGCTTCGAAAGTTTAGAGCTTCTAGTGCAGTGTTTCCAACCTTTTTAGAGTCGCGGCACCCTTAAGTGATTTTTCAGAATTTGGCGGCACCCCTCCCTATCCACCGTCAGTAATAACCGTGGTGAAGTTGAACCCCTAACCCCAATCTCCATATCTCCTTTCATTACGAAGTGCCTTTGGGACGAAATGAAGGTCGATGTAACTCTGGTTTGCATTCTTGAAAGCCGACAATGCAAAATGAGGCTAAAAATGGGAAAACAATATTTTTGCGGCACCCTTCAGAACACTTCGCGGCACCCAGGTTGGGAAACACTGCTCTAGTGCATACACATAGTACACGTTTTCAACTCCAGCAGAACTGTACGTTATGCTTATTGAGTCGAAATATTATTGTAGTAAAGAATCTTTATTCTTATTACGAAAACTAGGTCGTCGCATTATATGTGTGCATTTCTTTACTATAATTTAACTACATTATTTTTTAGTTCGTATGAACCATTCCAAAGTAAATTCTCCACATTGACTTGCAAAAATATATAGACCATAAAATTTTCGATTTATGCCTAATAGACATGTTTATGCCCTATATGTCGTTAACAGACCGGTTTTATAAACGTTATTCGAATGAAAAAGAGAAAAAGATCGTTAAAATTACCCTGCAGTTCGTCAGACAGGTATGTGGCAGGAAGAATGGTCCATTGGTTAATCACGAGTCTGTCCTCTAAAGTTAACAAAATGTTTACTTGGTTATTTTCACACTTTTACTTAAATTCTCATATTAATGCCACCCACTATTACGAAGCGTACAAATTTTTTAACAATATTTTATGTCCACAAAAAAATTATTTTCTGCCTTTGATTGCAATTTTAAGTAAAAGTGTGTCTACACTAAAAAAAATTCTTAATTTTATGTAGTGCTTACTCTCCCTTCCTTTTCCTCTATCATAAGAAGATTCTGGCCATTGTGCGTGTATTGAAGAGGGGTGGGGTTTGTTACCAGGGATTATGGCGGATGTGTCGGATAGGTTAGCCTGTCTACTTGCAGGGTTACGGAAGGATGAGGTTCTCGTCAGAGGTTGGTTGGTCGAGGCCTAAGGTTGACGGGTGGAAATGTGGGAGGAGCTGTACCCAGGTAGTTTTGTATCTTGCCTCGGTGGTTGGCGTGTTGAGAAGGAGGGTGTCTGTGGGTGGATTGGGAGCGGGTCGGTTTGCAGGGGTGGTTGAATGTGAAATCCGTTAGCGTCTCTCTCCACCCCCTTTTTACCTGCCCCTCGGGGCTACCAGAGTCAAACCCTCCAACAGGTTCGATCTGAACATTTTTCAAGACGCCCACTTCCTATTCCTACTGTGTGAAAACGAGCTTTATACCCAGTCTTAACTTTTCCTCGTAGAGGGGAAGTGATTGTCTCGTTAGTCACCAGGCCCATTTTATAGTGTAACTATAACTGAACGGTGCTGGCCGTAGAAGTTGGTGCTATCCGTAACTATAGATAACAAACAGAGTCGAAATCTCCGTTGTACGTTGTGAATAAATAATTTAAGGTGAGAAAGTTATTCGTTATTCTTATCTAGTTCGTCTTATTGTAAATATGTTTTATCCAGCTAAACGGGACGCGTGCTTCGAAAGTTTAGAGCTTCTAGTGCAGTGTTTCCAACCTTTTTAGAGTCGCGGCACCCTTAAGTGATTTTTCAGAATTTGGCGGCACCCCTCCCTATCCACCGTCAGTAATAACCGTGGTGAAGTTGAACCCCTAACCCCAATCTCCATATCTCCTTTCATTACGAAGTGCCTTTGGGACGAAATGAAGGTCGATGTAACTCTGGTTTGCATTCTTGAAAGCCGACAATGCAAAATGAGGCTAAAAATGGGAAAACAATATTTTTGCGGCACCCTTCAGAACACTTCGCGGCACCCAGGTTGGGAAACACTGCTCTAGTGCATACACATAGTACACGTTTTCAACTCCAGCAGAACTGTACGTTATGCTTATTGAGTCGAAATATTATTGTAGTAAACTGATAAGCTCGCTTACCTTTTAAAATAATAATTTAATTTGGTAATCGATGTATTCAAAAGGAATGTCGACTGATGGTCCTATTTTAAATCAGCGTTTATGCGACTACATACAGACTCGCTACGCTTTTAAAATACGTACACAGTATAAAATCCGAGTGTTTTTTATCCACTTGTATTTGTAATGAGAGATGTATGCTAGTCACATTATAAGATGTAAATGCCGCATCAAACATCAGTATTCTCGACTAGACTTAAAAACCGTACTACGTGAATGCTTCTGTGGTGAGTTATCGAGTCTGATTCTCATATAGATTAATATTTTAACTCGAGATTGTTTGTCATGCAGCGAAAAAACTAAAAAGTATAGTCTGGATTTTAGTCCATGACTAAAAATTTAAAGCAGTAACTAAATTTCGATTTTGTTCAATTTGGTTTAGAAAGTAATTGTAGTTTTTATTTGTTACTTTCTTTCTGTCTTTGACGAGCTTTTATAATTTATGAGAATCTATACACTATGAATTTGGAATAAAATCAAATTCCTGCCGTTGCTACTATAGTTTCCTCGTAAGGAAAAGTTCCATCAATAAAATTCTAACTGCAGTTGTAACGTTGTTTCTGTATAAAACTCACATCTCTTCGCTAAATCAAGGTCCCATCTGGAATGTTTTCAAGATGTTCGATGGTTTAGTAAGACTTGTCTTCGCTATTATATGAGTAGAACACAATTCAAAATCTGGCATCGTTGACTTTCTTTTCTTGCCAGGGAATGCCTTGCTGTCAAGTAATAATGCGTTTGGCTCTTTTCATAAAACTTTTTCAGAGACACGCTAAGGCGATAATTTTAGAGGCTACGCTATCTGTAAAAAAAAATATAAAACTCAAGGAATGAGTTACACTTCCTCGAAGTATACTGGGACACCTGAATTTTTAATTCAAAGCGATTGAAAACGCTCCTGTCAAACTTAAGAATTAAAAAACTGAAGTTTATTTAAGTTTAGAAAGTTTATTACTATTGCATTTTCATACTAATATGGTGAATTAATATTCGATGTATTTTTTCTTGGGCCTTAATGTCTTCTTTTATATAATTGTGTACATTAATCGATATAATCGAAACCGGCTGGCGGAGTAAAGTATTGTTAACAGGTTATTATAGTTCCGAGGAAAATATAGGCTTCCTTAATTAATATTACGCGCTTCTAGAGAAATATCTACCTTCTGCTTCTGGCACATATAAAACAAGTTGCTGGCATTTCATTGGTTAGTGCATTCGACTCATCTTGGGCAGCGGGAGGCTCTAGTTCGTTAGGCTGGAATTCGGTTACGTTTTGAACTAACGAATGCTATGCCAAGGTAGAAAATAATTGATGCTATCTCACTCGTTACGCTTCCGAGCACTGATGAATTTTACCGCATCAATGCGGCACGTGTGTGAACTAAACGAAGGACAAATTTTATAAATAAGGTGAGTTTTAATACCAAGAGGTATTCGGTATTTTGATCACGTTTATCTCACCCGATCAATAAAAATTTTACGAGTGTCTGTGAGGTTGAGTGAGGAGTCTCTCAGTACCATAGCATCCTTTTAGAATTTAATTGGTTTATTTTACAATTTAACGCGAGTTGAAGTTTTCGTTCTTAAAAATATAGCATCCATTTGTAAGTTTATAATAGGGAAGATCGTTGTTCATTCAGTTTAACTGGTGTTGCTGGCAATTTTTTTTTAGTTTTATTTGTAAAACAATGAAAATGTACGGAAACCTTGAAAGTTCAATAAAAACGATATAATTTCCATTTTGAATGTGGGTGTACATCTTTATTCTTATACAGTAGCAATAAAAACTATTTTTACGGAAGGACAGTGCCTAATTACGATTAACTTCGCTTTGAAATGGATATCCACTTGCCTCAAATTCAGTATTAAAAATAAATTATTTTCTAATTTTACTGGGCGTATGTTTTTAATCTTCCAATAGAGTTTGCAGTTGAGTCTTACGTGAGTAATAATATTTTAAATAGCTTTCTTTTAGATGCACTTAAACTAAAAACCGTCGCCGGCCACGCATCTTAGAATAAATTTCAAGAATGCAAATATTTTTTTGTGAAATAGAAAAGAACATCAACATACATGGACCATCATATTTTATCTTCCCTTCGCGCGGTCAAAAACCATCCCTAAACTGTCCTTCCCCCTTCGGCATCATCTGGAGACTGCGTCTGCCTTCAAACCCTCTTTCGTCCGACTCTCCCACCCCTCACTCTTTCTTCCCACCCTTTTTCATTCAACCGTCCCACCCACTTTTCTCTCCTTACCTTCCTTACCTCTCCCATCCCTCGCCCTTCCTCCTCCATGATTGGTTCCCGCTCTTAACCGACGCTATCACGGGATTGGTCCATTCGAGGACCTCGGCCGGAAAGGAGGGTGGGTGGTTTCGAGGGTGGGAGTTAGGGGGAGGAAGGAAAGGTCACCCTACGTGTGCGAAAATGCGGCGATTTTTGTTCACCTGAGAGACGGTCGTGTTTTTTTTTCTTCCTCCCTCTTCTTCGTCGTGCCCTCCCTCGCTCTCTCCCGCCACCTCCTATCTCCAACCGTTTCATTTTCTCTCTCCCTCTCCCGGCCTCATCCACCAACCTCGTCCTACCTCCCATAGTTTTATTCTCGACGGATAACCTCTCCTCTGTCGCTTTCTGTGTCTTTCTTTACCTCTCCCTTTCCTCCTGTCTTTTTTTTCATCCATCCGTTTCTTCTTCTTTCTCCTCCTCTCGGCCTATCCTTTCAGATGGCTCTGCGGGTTCTTGGTTTCTCTAAGATGGTCGGGATGAAGGTGTTTTGGAGGAGGGATAAGTGGATGGAATTTCTTTTGGCCCTTTGGAAAGGTATCGGTTTTATTTTATTTTTTTGTGCGCGCGGTGGGAGTTAAGGAGTAGCTTCGCGTGAATTGGTCTTTACTAAGAGTGCGACGGGCCTGCTTTTAGCATTTAGACGAGGAACGCGTTGTATAAATTTGTGTGTTTTGTCGGAAGGATAAATTTATTCGGAGTATCCTTGTGAAGGGATGGTATTTTTTTCTTCAGATTATCCACCACTAATACATTTGCATCAGTGATATAAGTGGTAATAACATTCGTTGTAGGTCGTGAAACTGTTTTGTTTTGGTTGCTCAGAACGCATCGCTCTTGATATTTCTATAAATTTCAGTTGGAGTTTAAGAAACTTTTCAATAACATCATTGTTTTCTGCGGTGAAGTAGGATACCATCGTCTATCTCCAAGAGCGTCAATAACATCAGATGTCACTACTATACAAGTGCCTAAAACACTATGGTTCAATATTTAAAATTTACACTCGTTATTTTACTAGCAAAATAATATTAATGTATAAATTTAAATTCAATTCAATACAATATTTGTGTTATCACAAAATCCGGAAACTTACTGTTAATTCAAGAGCAGGATTATTCTTACAAACAAATAAATAACGCCGCGTAATCGTATTTCGATGATAGTTCATTTTGACAAAGTTGTTTAATCAACGATAAACAATGCTTTCGCGTTGCTTTTATAGTTTATGACCGAGTCGAATTCTCTTGCCTTGATTCTATTTCCATCTGTCCTCAACTTTCTAGTCAATCAAATATTAAATGTTATGTTTTCTTCGGCGTATCTCGTTAAACCTTTCTATTTTCCCTTCAGTAATGTTAAAAATTCATTCCAGTTGCAGTGACTTGTTGTTATGTTTCCACAAATAAAACCTATTCAGTTAAACGCATGTTTTCCTTCACGCGAAATTTCACTTTGTAACGTTAGCGGTCATTTCAATTAAAGCGTTTGATTTGGTTATTAGTTAGCATCCTTTGCTCTGCCGCTGGTCTCTAGAGGTTTATTCTGTAAAACTGAATTCTCGCTTAATTTGGGTTTCGAGGACATTAAATAAGGATTTATCGTAAGTCTACAAGGTCTAAGAGGATTCTCCCAGTCTATGGCAGATAGACAGAATGTGAAATAAATTTCCCCTAATTTGAGAAAGAGAGAGGCAGAAATATTCGTCTTTAAAATTTGTATCGGAATCTAATTATTCGGAAATTGCCTAGTGACTATTATTTTTTATGGTCTCCCCTCTCCCACTTCCTCTGGCCTGGAACGCAGCTGTCGGTTGCGAAAAATTACATTTTTTCATTATTTTATTCCTACCATATCTGCCGACATTCCATTCATTTCGAGCAAAACTCAGTTATGATTTATAAATAATAGTCTTTAAAAATAGATTTCAAATGATAATAATGTAAGGTAAAAGATGTTTTGATAATGGTAGATGAATGTGTTTTAGCTATCTATATTTTTTTCCACATCTGCATGTTACACGGAAATTCGCCATACTGGTGAATGACACGGGGAGCAATGCATTAAAATATCCCAACAAAGGTCGTAGTCAGGCTTCAATGTCCTTTTGTAATCCCTGAACGCCCTTTACGTATTTTATAACCCTGTGTATGTTCCGATAATTATTACGTACCGCTATTAAGTCCTCGAATGCGGCACAGCTCATTGGTAAATGAAATGGATGTGATGTTGAACCAGATAATGATATCTATCGATTGGTATCGAAGAACGTCAAACTCTGGATAGAGTCGAGAGTTGCAAAACCTCAAAAGAATATTCCTTTCTCTCTTCCCCTTTTTTACGCTCAGCCCTTTCCGCCCTCTAGTGGTATAGCAGTAAAAGGAATATATGTACAGGGATAGGAAAGGGCGATCAGTTCGAAAGGGAAGCATCGGTGGGCGTTTCGGGTTATAAGGGTTTCAGGGCTTGTATGACGTAATCTGGGCTCTCTTGTACGTTTCAACCTCCAGTCCCTCGTCCCTCCTTCCCTTTTCTGCCCTTAACTTCTCCCTCCTACATTCTTTACCTCTCTCGGAAATCCCTAAGCCCTTCCCATCTCCTCCCTTCGTTCTCCACCCCACCCCCCCCCCCTCCTCTTCCTCCCCCCCCCCCCCCATGTGGCCCTTCATCGAGCGAAACGGGAGAACGTCTCCCTTCTCGTCCAACTTACGAAATCCCTCCACCAAATCCTTCTCCTCCCCCCCCCCCCTCTTCTTTTACCGGACTCTCACTCCCCATCACTCCAGCCTCTTCACCGGAGCCGCCCCTCTTTTCGTTCGAGTCTTTCCCTCGCCGCATTCCCCCGTCTCCTCTGTAGACATGCTCCCGTGAATGCCTCATGGTCCTTCGCTGATACTTTGTGGTACTCCCTACCGAGTGGTTACGCAAGACGCCCGGGAGATGGGATTGCGAGCGGAGCGAAGGATTTTCTTTTAGGCGCACCGCTGCAAAAATAAAACGGCCGTCGGATAAATCGTTCTAGAGCCTCTGTGTAGGATTTTCTGTTTTAAATGTTATTTTCAAAGAATTGCAGCGGATGATGTAACCGCTGGTGCATCGCAAAGCTTACTTTACCTTCATGTGACTACCTACAGGGTTTTAGATTATGTTATATATTCCCCTGTAATGCCTAAATGACGAGTACAAGTAAATGAAATAGAAGAAGAAAATGTTTTTGATGGAATTCAACTTTTAAAAAAATCAAAATATCGCTAACCCGAAGAGGATTCCCGAAATAATGGCGGCCATAAAATAGAAATGCAATTAAATCGACTTCATAAGACTCCCTTATCAGTTGTTTATCCTCTACTAGTATTACCGTTCAGGGACACGAGTTGCTAGTAACGTAGATGAAACTAGTGTTATGGGATTGATACCTCTCAGTGGGGTCGTATTCGTGGTTCGTGTGCACACTAGGCAACTAGGAATAGGGATTTGCCTGCGAAAATAAATTAAATCCTTCACTTTTATGATACCTTTGCTCGTACTTTTTGTTTTTGCATGAAATACACTTATATATCACAAAAATGTTTAAATGTATGCATATCATACCCAATAACCGAAATGTCCGTGTACAAATTAACACACACACTTATTAATATTTGGACCGATATGAAAACACAACTTAATTCGTGGGATACATTTCTTCGCCGATTTCTTGATCTCAGTTATTCCAGATGACATGTTTAATTATATTATTTGACACATTAACTATTGCGTCTTCTATAACTAAGTTTATTGATCGGTGATTGCTTACGTATGACATCTGTTCGAGAGTTATATTCATTCAAGAAAAATAAATTATTAAACAATAATGCCGGTTAAGTGTTCTACTTGTGTCTTTCTTAAATTTTTGTATTAATTTTTTATTTCTTATTTTCAGGTAAGCTGAATTGAAAGTCTTAGTTTTACGGTGCTATGAGATGGATAAATGGTGTAGTTTAAAGTGAGTATTTCTATTTATATTATTTTATTTAGTTATATATATATATAAGTATATAATTAATTACACACTATTAAATGTTGATCCTGTATATATCTCACCATACGAATATTTTTAACTTAAAATATTAAATAGTGCGAGGGTTTTTAAGTTAAAATTTGATCGCATAATATGCTTAGTAGAATGACGTGTTAAAGCATTGCCAAAGCAAGGAAAATTCAGATTTTTGTCGCTTTGCGGCGTGGGTTTAATTGCATCCCACATTTCACGCTCAAAGAAAAAAAATTGTAAATGATTTCCAAGTAACATAAAGATACCGTAAATGCTAATTAGTCGATTCATCCTTGACTGTCTCACGCCGCTACCACGCGGTAGCCTTGGTTTCATCGATGAAGTTAAGTCTGCAATTTTTCTTTGAACCTCTTGTTTCTTCGTTTCTTTTTTTTTTAAATCTGATCCGTTTCCATTTCCTGTCTTAAGACTTTCTCGTTGAACTCGCGAATCCCTTTTTTTTACTTCATTTGTTTCGATTGTGAATTAGGAAATGTACTTTTTGAGCCTCTTTCTCTCTTTCATGTAAAAAAAAACCCTTTTATATCTCGATAAGAAAATTTCTTCTTTGAACTTAAAAACGTCTTCGACTCTTAAATACGGCGCCAAGTCACGTAATAAAAGTTATTTTAATCTGTCTCCGTTTTTTTCTTGTGTAGAATATAATTTTTGGATTCGTATCTAATCGAAGTTTGTTGCCAATACTTTTTCCAATATTATCCGTTTGTTCAGAATTGTTTGATAGTTTAATGTTTTTTGTCTTAAATTTTTAATCTTCTTCGATATATTGAAGAAGTACAATGGTGTAAAAACATGAATTTTTTTAAATTGAATATTTATTAGATTTTGAGATTGTGGTATCGACCTGTAGAGGACGTCTAACGCGTATTTTTTTAAACACAAGTGTAATTTCGCAACTACTCGATTAATCGACCATATGGCCAACATGATGGCTACGTCACTTCCTATTCAAAGTCGAACCAGAGATCTTATGGCTCGTATCCAATAAATAAGGTATAAGTGTTTCCTTGTTGGACTCGACTATCGGTTATTTACCTTTTATGACGGCGACGTTGTGTTTGAAATGCGCATTTGGCTTGAGTAACCAATTTATGACTTTATGAGTTATTTGTACCATTTATCACTACCTGGCGATCGCATTGTGAAAGAAGTCGCTAGAACATAAATGTGAATTTTTACTTTCTCCATACGTAGTAATGGGAAAGTGTTGTGATCACGGAAAAAATCGACTTCGAGATTTCAACGGAAATACACGTTTTGAGGTCCCTAGAACACGTTTAGACTATTTTCGGAATGATGTCTGTGTGTGTGTGTGTGTGTGTGTGTGGATGGATGGATGGATGTATGTATGTGATTGTGGGTGCTCTAACTCAAAAATTACTGTCATATGAATACCAAATTTCATATATAACACTTTAGCATGAGCACAAAGACCTGATTAGTTTTTGGACAATACCGGTTAACCGGAAGTCAAGGTTTATACGAAACCCGATTCGGTTTTTGCGATATTTCTCCGTTAAAACATCATTATTGTATATACAATCCTATACAAAGGTTATAGAGAATGTAATTTCCTACAACTTTCATTTGAAAGAATTTTCCATAGCAGTTATTGTTTAGGAATTATTTATAAATAATCGGTTTTTTCGGGTCCCGTCAAATATCTCCTTAAAAACGTAGTTATTGGTAATCTTCGTAAGGACCAAAGTTGTAGAGAATAATATTTCTTCCAAGTTTTGTTTGAAACAAATTTTCGTAGAACCATCCATTTCGGAGTGCTTTTTCTTAATTTCCAGTATACAGCGCCACCACCATGTAGCGGTAAATTCTGTAATCATATTCAAAATATACCTAATTTACGGCAATAAGGAAGACTGTATTCTTTTACGATACGAAATAATAATTTTGCCTTATAATGCTATTCATAATAATTTAAATATCTATACCCCAAATATGGAGAAAGTCATGTGTTGGCCACATCAGATTTTTTTTTACAGTTTATCGTGTTATATATTAAATCGTGATCTTTATTATATTCGGTACTTCATCGACCCAGTATTCTTCAGGGACCATATAAACCGCCGAGGAAAGACCCTATAATATCGACGAGATCCATCAAGTTTTCGCAATAGCCCAAGTGGGTTCCATTTGATAACTTCATCGAAGAACTTATCAATTTCGCCGCTCCCTTCATTTCGCGAGTGATCTCCAATTCGTCCTCTCCCGAGTCCCTCCTCCGTCTTCGAGAGAGGGGAGGAAAAGGTCGAAAAACTGCGAGGGGAAGAAAGGGGAGGAGGAGAAAAGACATCTCCCGCCACCCCCTTGCTACCCCTCTCCCCCCTTCATCCAGCAGAAAAAAAATATCATACCCCCTTCTATTGAAAGTCCTTCCAAACAGGTTTTCGCATTACGCCCCATGCAAAGGCTCGTTGGAGTCTCTTCCCACATGTGAAACACACGCGTTATGTTCTCTCCTCCCCCTCCCTCCCCCTACCCATTTCCTCTCCTTCCACCTGCCGAATAATCTTTAACACACCTCCTACCACCTCCCTCTCTGTCTCTCTCTCTACGACCACCATCTTCCTCTCTCTTTTTTTCACCAACCTTCTCCCTCCGTACATCGTATCATCGCATCAGCGAGGCGGGGAAATAGGTAGAGAGATTTTGTTCATCCATGCGCCATCGCGAAAAAAAAATACCTTTCGCCTACCTGCGCTCCACCTATAATCTACTCGGTGAAACTTACCGTCATAAAATGAGCGGCCCCGTCTTTTTTATGCAGAAAAATAAAGACGGGTGTTATTTTTTTCGCGATACTCGTTAGCGGATTTTCTAAGTTTTGCCGAGATAGGGGAAACTGATAGGCGTCTATTGCGTGCGTCTTAAATGTGGAATCTTCTCGTGGGAGTTGGAAAAGGATCTGCGCGTTATTACTATGTGTATTAGCAGAAACGTTGTCCCATAAAAGGCAGAGTTAGTTTCAAAAGAAAAAAAGTGATCATAATTTATTTTCCAAGGTATTTCTTAAATTAAAGTCACGTGTACTGTTGGATTATTATTTTATACTGACTTCTTATGCCCATTATTTACTCTTAGTATGGCAAAGAAAGCATTAAAATAGATTGCATGGTATTTTTTTATCTATTTGGATATTAAATCTTGCATATCTGTGGACTATTGTTATAAATTTGCTTATATTTAACAGGAAATTTGCACGACTAAGTAATCATCATGTCCTTGATTATTAGGCTTAAGCGACCTCGACCACAAGGAAAACAGTATCCGCATTTTGTGGGAAGCATGTTTAAGACTTGAATGTTGTAACTATTTTTTATTTACTTATTGTAAACAGTTTTTGCTACCATAATTTTAACGTTTTCTTCGTCGATTTCTTTATCCCATGGATTGCAGTAAAAGCCCGCCTTTCCACCAGCATGATTAAATTGGGGTTTGCGTCACCTCGGTTTATGTTCAAGGTAATACACTGCTCCCATGGCCAAAAAAAACCGAAAAAGTACTCGGTACCGAGTGTACAAGGACAGCCGAGTGGGTTATAAAAAAAACGAAATTCGTAACGTGAGCTTGTGCTTTTGGTGTCAAGGTTTTGTCAAAGGAAATTTGTATTATACTTTCAATGTTTACGGATAAAATAATATATAAATGAGTATTAACAGTATTCGCGTCAAATTTTAAGTCATTATCTTCCCGATCTTTTTTTTTTTAATCAGCGATCAAATTCAACTTATCGTCAACGAGCACATTAGTCGCGAACGAGTTCCACCGTAGTTACTCTTCTAATTAACCGTTAACGAGCAAAGCGAGATGATCTCGATCTTATTTTGCGGATATCCGGCTTTATACGACTCTTAAAAGCGTTTTATTTTTTTTTTTGTTCGGGTCGGAAAAAATCTATATCCTCAATCCACTTCGCCCGGTAATTGGATTTTCGGTGGCCGCAATTTATTTGCGTCGGTTCAAATGAAGTATTGTCGAAGTTGATTGTCTCCTTCCGCCCATGAAGCACCACGGCGGACTTACCCGTATAAACGCTTTCATTATTGAGTCTCCGTCGGCATCAAGTTAATTGGGATAGATACTATTTCAGACCTTCGTGAATATTTTGTCGTTCGATCTATTTTACCTTTGGTTCCGCGGAACATTGATTAATCAGACCGTTTTTTCTCCGTCATCCGCGAAATTCGTTCGTTTTGTCGGCGTTTTTCGATTTTTCTCCTTATTTTTCTGTTCGCATCGGGTTTTAATTATCTGACACACGGGTTAATTATTCGGTTGGGCAAATGATTGAAGAGTGTGTTTTTGCGAGGACTCGTTTAGTTTTCCTAGTTTAGCGTATATTTTGCTTTTAAAGCGTTATTCTCTCTCTCTCTCTTGATTTTATTTTCGTACCTTCGGATTTTGGTGGAAATGCTGTGTAGTTAGGAAAGAATCCGTGGCTGGCATCTTATGATAGCGTATCTCGTCTTTTCTGCTTTATTCAAGCTCAAAGGTGAATTTTATCAAGTGCGCAAATAACTAGGGTTTGTTGACATGCTTTTAAAGCGCTACCGATTCAAATTTCTAAAGGTTTTGGATTAACCAAAAGCTGGTAAAGTAAACAGGAGTTCGAGGTTTGTTCGGAAAGTGCTGACTCTGTCCAAATCAGTGTTATTATTTGATAGAAATCAACTTATTTTCGTTCCGGTCTCTTTTAAAATTAGGTACCTTTTCTATATTTGTGTTTATAAGCAATACCTTACGAATCCTGTTGTAAAATACAGCGTTTTTTTCGCGCAAAATACATGCAAAATTCAATGTGGCTTCGAAGTTCCTCATTTATAAAGTAAATAATTTGCTTTGCTCAGCTAATAAAATTGGTGAGGTTGAAGCTAGCATGCAATTTTCGTAGTAGTAAATGAAAAGTAAATTGGCTATTTTTGACCTTAGGAATCCTTAGTAATTTCTTGGATATTTATTTAGTCTAATGTTATAAGTATGACTCTTCTAAAAACTAAAGCTTAAAAAAGTCACGTTTTGAAATAAAGTCACCCTAAATCTCTTTGCATTGCTGAGGTAATTCTGTTAACGCTGATTATCCGATAATGACATGATCGGAAGCCGATTTTGCTTAGGTCCCTATATCTTCATCGTTTTTTTGTTCATTTAAAAACGTTTTCGTTTTTAAATTACGGCTGGCTTCTTAAAACTAATATACTATATAACACCTGGCACTCGTTCTCGTTTCAATGAAATAGAGGAAAGGAACACAATCGGAATTTAACCCAGTCATTAGTGCGAACCAGTGGCGGATTTAGACTAAACTATTGGGACCTCTGGCGCTAAACAATTGAGGGCCCTGCATTCTAAATATATACTGAAACCTCGCATAACAACTACCCCTTTATTTAACCATCAGTTTTGATAAATAAACCATCACAGTGCAAAAGAAATAAATTTTCCTTCTTGACTTTTAAAAAGAATATTTAATATTTCTGAAATTATACATAAAAACATTTTTTCGGGGCCCATTTCTTCAAGGGGCCCCTGGTGCGCGCCAAAAGCGACCCCCCCCCCCCTCCTTAAATCCGCCACTGGTGCGAACGTTGATATGCTTAAAACGCCGGAGTAAAGATTGATTGAGGCTGGACCATACCTTCTTGACGTATTTACAATATGTATACATATATAACACAACATGTTACGTGGTTTGATAATGTTGCAAGATTTTCATAGAATTAGTTTTTGATATATTTCTTCCCGTCCTTTACCTTGTAATGGTCAACTAAACTAAGATATTCACTAACAATAAGTAGTACGGAGGAAGTTTTCTCCTCGGATACGCTATAATTGGATTTCTAGGAAGACACTAACGTTTCAGGAAAAATTTCTCCCGAAGCGCATCGATTTCCACTGAAGGATAAATATTACTAAGGAGCGAAGTTCCACACCCATAAAATAAATAACGCGATAAGCTGAGCTGCTATTGAGCTTCCTCCTTTCATCACTCCCCTTAATCTTATGGTTTTAATGCCTTATTGATGGCAGAACTTATAAATGATCAGCCTTTCGGACGAGCTAGATTTATCCGTGGGTTAGATTCTTATTTGTTTGTTCAGTTCGGGACTGGCTGCTTCTTGGGAAGGAATGTCGGATTCTGACTGAAACGGGAAGTGTTATTTCCCTTCAAAAATCTCTCTCGGGCTCTATATCTTTCGTCTGACTGAGCCTTCCTTTTCGACTGCTCCTTACCCGTAAGGACGCGCTTTCAAAGATTTCCAGTTCAACTGTTTCAGTCGCCACGTTTTTTTTTATTACAGTCAAGTAAAGATCAAAATATTCCTATCACCTACTGCAAATTCGGCTAGATGCTATTTAGTTTTAAACCTTTGTACTGATTATAATTTTTAATGTTTGTTAAAATAAGGAAATAATATTTCGATTGGGTCGTTTTGAATTCCAATCTGTTCGTTTATTTTTAACAACGCGTTATTGTCGTAGTGTATATACTTTAACGTATTTAGTATGTTCGGATTATATCATCGTAATCGCATTGAGGTCTTAACGATTTAACTGGGGATAGTGAGTTAAGTAATTTTTCCAATATTCTAAGTGGCCAACCAATTTAAGCTTGTCACAACTTTCGTTTAGAGCTAATGAAAATACACGCAGGAGGCTGCGAATTAAGTGTTTTGCTTTCCAACATTGCCGTGTGACCACTTCTCATTACAGTATTTATGGGAAGCTCGATGTCGCCAAACATACTTTTTAATTTTAGACCACTTCTGTTATAATATGCGAAAATTAAAGACTTTATTTGACAATCTACTCTATAAGAATATCTTTTTTCTTAGGAGTAAACAAGAAATGTTGCGTAAGGCACTTTTGCCATGATTGTCAATTCCTCACTTTTTCCTTAAAAAAATCTTTGCTGCCCAGACAGCGGATTTTTCTTCTTAGTGACATCTGCAAGTTCATTCGAATGGATACTCGAAGTGAAAATATGAATCAATTTGCTTAAATGTCATTTTAACTTAATTTTTCACAGCAATACTAGCACCAAAAATCGGGCTTTTAAACCCTTTGTTTAGTAAGGAAAAATTGTTCTTCCCGAGATATGTTAAAATTCCAGAGAGCAATATCCTGTTCGTACTTATTTTTGGAGATAGATTTTGAAGCTGTAGGTTGAATTAAGAACACCAACAAACGCGCAGCACTAACCCTAACCCCTAACAAAATACTAAACAAGCTTCACAATTTATAGCGACAAAATTTACGACGTTCGCATTCACCCTCGCGATGTTACACCATTGCCAAACAGTATTACCATATGCACGAATTACTCTAACTCGGTAGTTCAGTGGTTGAAGCAGTGGTTCTCAACCTTTTTTTTTGTCTGCGTCACCCTATGTTCAGTTCATTCATTTATGCGTCACCCCGTTTACATTTCCGTTACCTTCAAGCCACCTTTAAAGATAAATTGGGCTTTCCCTACCACATAAAGTTAAAATGCTGGAATTTAAATAGGTACTAGCGTTTATTCTCCTGGTTTTATTTTTGTTTATAATCCAGAATACGAAACACCGTGAATTTATCAAATATTCGCGTCACCCCTCAATAACCGTCGCGTCACCCTGGGGTGTCATGTCACCCCGGTTGAGAATCACTGGGTTAGAGTATCTGCCGGGTAAGTGAAAGACCCGGGTTCGGTTCCCGATCAAGGCTGAAGTATTCTCTTGCTTTTTCATGTTTCTTCATGCTTATCAGCATACACATTTCACCAAAACTTTCATTTAACTGTATAACAAGTCTATTATATAATATACCAGGCGTGTTATAATGGTATAAATGCGATATTACATTTACATATGACAAAATGATGTAGGTATTTTATCATTTTTTCACATAAGCGTTCATGCCACCAAGTTGCACTCGTGTCGTGGATTGGCCGCTATTGCAGTACACCATAATGGCAACATCTATATTTTAAAGCTTCCCATATGATTAAATATTGACGAGCAAATTTTCCATCAACGAGAATCGTGCTTTGAAATATTCGTTATGGCGTTCTTTGATGGTTAAATTCAGTTTTTCCTACCTTTTAAGCACATTCGATTTTCTGGTATAATTCCATTATTGGGAAACGTATTCATCTTAAATTATCCATAACCATTCTAGAATCGGCGTTTTTATCAACATAATTTTTTTTACTTAGGCGCTTAAATTTTGATTAGTCGAATCAACTCTGCGGCGTCCTTCATTGGATGGAAATCAATGGGAAAATTATGGCTTCCAAAAAAGCGTAGCAATTTGCTTCTTTCTAATTACATCACGTCCGCGAAAGTAGGTTTTAGGTTTTTATTTTTTTCTTTGCCGATTTCCGCCAACTAATTGAATTCATTTATTTCTAACCCGGAAACATTGCGGCGACTGAAAGTTTTTCCAAAGCAGTTTCCTAGAAACTCATCTACGCTATCTCACGTTACTCGTAGGGGATCTCTTTAATGTATTTTGAGCATATTTTACTAGGAAATGTAGTACTATATGTAGGTTGTTATATTTCCGATTTTATTTTCGTATTTGTTGATAGCGTGTCTCTCATAGCTTTTTCCGATAATTGGGTTTTTTATTTACATTGGAATCGTATCGTTTTGTTCTTTAAAAAAACGTACACAATTTTGCTAACCTAATCGCCTTTATTTAACTCTTATTGTTAGTTTTATCGGTATTTTAGCGGGTTTTCTCTTTAGGACTATCCACTTTTTTGTTTAAGAACTATTTGGAAATTTCTTTTTGAATTAAATACCTCTATCATCAACGAATATATTAATTGAGTGAGGGAAGGCCTATGTCAGTCACAACCAGAAGCAAAGCTGCCCCTCCACTTTCACTCAGCCACGCTCGACGGGAAGAGAAGGGGAAGAAGATGCGCGGGGCGCGAGGGGGGCACGCGGATAGCTGGAGTAGGGCTTCGAGCCTCAGTGCACGGCCGCGGCAACGCAGGGCGTCGGGGGCGCTGGTTGGGAGCACCTGGGTTGGGCAGCGGAGAGCCTTCTTACCGTAACACGCCAACATTTCGGAGCTGTACGGGCAGCTAATCAATCCATGAATGTTCCACGGGTTGGATTTTACAAGTAGGTAATATGTTCTCTGCCAAGATGGCTTCGGTGTCATAAAATTCAAAACTTTGAATATTATTGTTGACAATCTATCGAAGATAGAGGATTAAAGTTTTCGCTGATTAGTAGGCCTAATTAGGATCTACGTTCAGACGATACCGTTTTTCGCCTCCCAAAAGAGGGTGGCAATCCAGGACCCCGAAAATTTTTAATAAAACGAGCTTCCACCTCTAGCTTTAGGAAAGGTATCTAAATTGTTAGAAAATTATTAACCCATAGCTCTAACTGACACGATTTATGACCTTCTTATTTTTATCGCAAGAGAAACTCATTGTACGGAAACTAAACACATTTTCGTGTTCATTTATAACGGTTGATAGCTCGTTTTTTTTAGATTAACGAAGCCTTTTAAACATTTACAATTACATGTTTGGCTAGACTCTCGTGATGTCTAGGAGGAAGAGAAAACACGTCATTTTTTGTTTACTTTTTTCGAAAAACTTTTTCACGAGGAATGTCACGGAAAATTGCAAGTTATCATGTATTACAATTTTCTAACGCGTTCATAGAGAATGTCCTCTCATCACCCATTTTATATTAATTTATTAGCTTGTTTTCAAATAGCTCCTCTCTATCTGACATTCAAGGCACTTGTGGTTCATGAAGTAATTCATTATAGCCGAATAATCTTCTCTACTATCGCGAACAAGTCGAAAGGATGGGACGGCACAAATTCCCGTCTAAATAAACAAGCAAAAATTAACGCTGAACAATATCCCTTCCGATTTTGGACCCATGCACAACTTGTTAAGAGGAGGGTTGGCTTCGTTGTCTCACTGCTACGCTCTAATTAAAGCAATTGTCTTCGCTTCCTCGCACCATCACCACCACCCTCCCTCCACCCCTTTTAGGAATAAACGTTCCGGTTTCAGCACCTTTTCTCCCTTTCTCCCCTCACCCTTTCTCTTTCCCTTTATCCCCTTCTCTTCCACATCCCTTTTGAGTTCTGCTCTCTCTCTCTCTCTATCTATCTATCTCTCTCTCTCGTCTCTTTCTCTCTATATCTCTGTCTTTCTCGTCTCTCTGTACAACGCCCTAGAGTCCTCAGCCCTGAGGACCGTAAAGTGGGAATTTATGTGAGCCGCTGATAGCTTCACGAATGTCAGTAATCCTCGCAGTCCAGGAAAGGAAAAATAAAGAAGAAAACGGAAGATGGCGAGAGTTTGGAGGGATGTGAGGGGGGAGAGGTGTTAAGGAGAAAGGATCGTAGGTGGAGGGAAAATGGGAGGAGTGAGATGGCGTTGGTGGGGAAGTTTTCCAGAAGGTGGTGTGGAGATAGGGGAGGGTTCGGATTATTGGGGTGGAGTCGGGAGTTTTCGGGGGGGGTAAAGGAGGTTGGGGAAGGTGTTAGGGGAAGAAACTCCTTCTCCGCATGCTATTTTCGGGGACTGTGTTGTTTCGGTGTTGAAGTGTTCGAGGAGGTGTTGGGAGTTCCCAAAGGATTGGGATGCGTTCTGAGATTCGGTTGTTTTTCTAGGGTCGCTCCTTTTTCTCCCCTCTTCTTTTTTCGTCTATTTTATCCTCGTTTTTTCTTTACTCGTTTTGTTTCTAGCTTATTCTCCCTCCCTCTTTTTCTCTCTCTCGCATCTCTCTATATCTCTGTCTGTTATCTTCTTTACACCACGTCTCTCGCTCGGTTCGTCTTTTCGTTATTCTTTTTTTTTCTCGCTTCAGAGTTCCAATATTTTTCTCGTTTGTAGTTTTATCCCGCCACCGGGAGGGGCGCTGTTCGCTTGATCTTCTCCTACATACGTCTTCTTGGTATTCGATTTTTTTTCATCGCTCTCCGGGATTTAATCCTGTTAAGGGGTGATTTCTTAAAAATTTGCTCCGGTTCGCTCGCTTTTTGTTATTTTTTTAACGGCTCCAGCGATTCTCATAGAAGGCTTTAGCGATTCCGTCCTTAAGGTGTGCTTAGCGTTGGGGCGCGTGACTTTTGGTAACTCGGTCGTATTAGTTCTGAAGTTTTGGGAAATTGAAGCAGAATTTTTTCTTGTAAACGGCTCCGTTTTAGTTCCGCACAAAAAAGTTATTTTTAACTCCGAATAAGCACAGCGAAAAAAATGGGTAAAGAGATGATATTTCAGCCTGCCATGACTAGCATAATATCGTGTAGCGTGGTATCTTATGTAAATTTGCGAGAAATACATTTCGAACGAAAACGTGCCAGTAAAATCTTTTTATTTGTCGTAAATACTCGTAAACGAGTATAAATAAGATAATGTTCGGTAAGGAACTCTTCCTACTGAGCTTTTTTTTAAACTGTATCAAAATAATTAGCAACTACTCAATGTACAACAAATATTTTGTTTTCAAACAATTACATAATTCACAGGTAAGTTATTACAGGGGTTACGCGTATAATATATAAGGTCGTTACGAAAGAACTATTTCATTTTAAGAATGATGTCGTTATTTATGGGATAATTCTTATGTTCGTACTATTGCATAAAGGGGAGTTTATGTTGGCCGTCCTAGTCAAAATGGCGACATGTACAGCAGAGCAAAGACTGTCTATTGCTGACCTAGGTAGAGAGGTAGTTAGCGTGTCTAGCTCCCAATGCGGGTTCGAATCCCGCCGAGGACATGGTCTTTTGTGCTTGTCTTACGACACATGTAATTGAGGAAACCTGTTCGTGTTAAATAAATTTTTTTATTATTATTAACAACTTTTTAAAATTTGATGCAGGCGCAAATAAAATACCAATGACAATTAAAGGTTTTAAAAGCTATTGAAGTCGAAGGAGCACATAAGCACTGTTTTTTTAGCTAAAGATTTTTATATTGAACAACTCCAGACCTTAACAAATTACATTAAAAGTAGTTTTATTTTTTGTTTACCCTAAGAATGTTTGTTGTCGAAATAAAACTGCCCTTTCTCGATGACCATGTACTAAAACCATGCGAATGAACTATGGCATGCCTATTTACGCAGTTGTATACACATCCTTTAATCATCGCAAACCAGAACTACGATTTTTTAAATTTTTTTCTTATTCTTTGGATAACTTTTCTCCAGATACTTGGGCTTCAGTTTTTGCAACGTGACACGCGTTTTTCCCCCCCATAACCCGAAAAAAAAAATGATTTCGTCTACGCCTCTGCCGCAAGGAATAGTACCTACCCTCTTTACGTATTCCTCGGCGACTCTTGCGCCCCACGCTGTTTTCTTCATTTTATCCCAAACAGAAAGGCCATTCCCTTTTCCTACTGCTGCTCCAAATCGCCCTACACCTCTCTCTCTTCCCTATCTTTCTCCTCTCCCCTTCTTCCTCCCTCTCCCTCCCTCCCTCTCCCTCCTTCCTCCCTCTCCCTCCTTCCTCCCTCTCCCTCCTTCCTCCCTCTCCCTCCTTCCCTATCCTACTCCCCTTATCCTTATTTCTAGTCTCCAGAGCCGGTGGCTATTGTATTTGCGAGAGGTTGCATGAGCTGAATGCCCAACGAACGACGCCGTTGCCTCGTTTCCTCTCTTTCTCTCCCCCCTTTCACCATGTCTCTCTCTCTCTCCACTCTCTCTTTCTCTTTCTCTCTCCCATCTCTCTTTCTCTCTCATCGTTTCCCGTCTTTCTCTTATCCAACCTCCTAGCATTTCCCGCCGCTATAGTAACACGAAATGCCATTTTCAACGTCCGACGCTCAGAATGTTTATTTTCTGGGCGTTTCCGTTTTCGGTTCTGGGAATTTAATCTGATATCTCGTTTCAAATTCAATGTTTTCTTCTTTTTTTTTTGTAAAGTGCCGTATGATTTTTTATTTCTCCCTCTCTCCCTCTCTTTCGCTCGGTTTTTCCGTATGCATATCTGCGTGTTCCTTTCTTTATTTTTGTCCGACGCCGGTTGTTTGCAGGACTCGGTTTTTTTCGCTTTTGCGGGCATTTTTTTTGCCGAATAGACAGTGTCACGCCACTTAAATAGATGAAATTTTCGTCCGCCGTTATTTTTCCGTTCCAATTTGTTTCTCTCGGTTATGTTGCTGTTTATGTCGTTGCGTTTATGCGATAACAATTACTGCTCGCATGCCCGTTAATGATGGCAATAAAAACTGATTAAAATCATTTTTTCCCCTCGCCGACCCGCCTTTGAGCCGCAGTTTTCATCATCGTTCGGGTGATTTTTATTTGCGATCGATTTTTTAAATAATAATTGAAGGCACCCATTTTGGCTGAAATGATAATGCGTCGGTTCGGTATTTCAAAAATATCGGCGGTCTTCGTACGATTCTGGTAATATTTATGTCACCGTGATTATATATCTAGCGCTGTCATAAAAATTATACACGAATGAGACTGCATATAGAAATACGATTTAAGCACTAATATAACTTCGACAAAAAAATTGTGCTTTGTGTTTCGGAAATCTATTTCGCTAAATTTTCGCAGCTAATATTTAAGAGTTAAAAAAGTAGTCCATAGCTAGCTGACTGCTAGTCGAGTTTAATTCTTTATGCCTCCTCTGTATATCGCAGTCGTTATCGAACAAAGGGGAAATGTAATATAGAGGGGGAAGCATCCAAAAGTACTTGGTCAAATTCCTTCATTATGGAAGTGGTGAAAAAAAATTCCTTTTGTCGGAGGCGTGGCTGTACATATTATCTCTCCCCTTAATTTCTTCCCTCACGTCCCTCCTACGCAATTCCTCCTTTTCCCATTATCTTCTCTCCCCATCTCCCTCTCGACCTCTTGCCCTCCTCCCCCCCCCCCCCTCCTTCCCCTCCCTCTCTCCCTTTCTCACCCTCCGGCACTAGCTCATTGCCTCAAATCTTCCCCTTTCTCTCCAACCCTCACCGAATCTCTCTCTCTCTCTCTCATCTCTCCCCGAAATTCTTTACCCTCTCCACTTCCCCCTTTCTCGTTCTCGCCATCTGAGCCACTTCTTTTTGTATATTCCCTCTTTTTCCAGTTACACTTAGGATTGCCCTCTCACTTTCCCCATAATGTCCCCTTTCCTCTCTCTCTCTCTCTACTCTTTTCCCTTTTACTGCTAATGTTCCCTCCCAAAAACCCTGCCTCTTCGCCTTATCCACCCTTCCTCAAGCCACCCACCCACGCTCTCTCTCTCTCTCTCACTTCTCCACCCACCGCATCTCTTCGCTTTCCTCCCCAGAATCCCAATATGGACCAGTTTCCTTCTTGGCCCACTCCAAATCACATTCCACTCCTGAGAATTTCTCGTCCTTCCCTTTCCTAATCTCTACGCCAATAGCTTCTAGCCCTCTCTCTCTCTTTTTTTCCGCTGCTCTCCTTTTGAGCCATTTTTATATCTAACATTTTTCGAGTGATCGTGGAGCCTTCGGTTGTATTGCTTTATTTTTTTGCAGTTTTTCCCCCCGCTCTTTCGCATTCTCCGGCCTTATGTTCATTTTTATTTGCTCATAATATACGAAGCATATTGAGAAAGTATTGTTATCGCGAAAAAATTCGACCTCGAGATTTTGATGGAAATATACGTTTTAGGTGTACCTACCGTAGTCCGAGAAAGTGGTTTTCGCGATGCCCTCTGTCTGCCTGTTATTGACTCTTAGAGCCCAAACGGTAGAGCGAAAATGAATGAAAATATCGTACTTAAGCATTTTATCATACTGAGCAGAGTATATGAGGAAATGGTTGACATTGCTCAATAATTAAGGAAAGTTTATTCTAGGCATCATTAACAACAATGCGATTTTCTTAAAAACTGCTACAACGATTTTGGTCAAATTTCGTACAGTTACTTGAGATTACGTCTGAAATAATACTACATATTTCATATTTCTCAAAGAATGAATATAAGGCTAGTTTATTCTTGGGCAACTTTAATAACAATTGGATTTTCTAAAAAAACGTCTCATACGATTTTAATCAAATTTCGTATAGTTTATTAAGTTGATGTTTGTAACGATTCTACATAGTTCATATTTTTCAAAAGGTAACTAAACGACGCGTTAGTATATGAGAAAAAAAGTTGTACAATGTACCTATTTTTTAGTGCCCATCGTTTCGTTCAAGTAATTCAGGAGCCTCGTCATTTTTTTCCAGACGTTGGTCATTCCTACGGAAACGACTTTATTATTTTTCTCGTTTCGTTCGCAAACTTTCGGCGTGTCATTTCCGCGAATTTTTTTAACGATTCGGCGAATGGCGTAATTGTAGAATTTCCTGCCGATAAACTGGTTTCCCCCTCAGATATTATTCGTTTCGTCGCTGAATCTTGGTTATGTCTGATTTCAAGTGGTCTGGGTGGAATAAAATTAGGCAAGTCCTGTGCAGAATGAAATGACGATACGTTAACGAAATTCAGTAACGCGCGCATTCGCATGTTAGGGGAAAGAGAATCTCGTTGACGACTTGAGTCTTGTGTTATGAAGCCCAATAAAGGCCTACAAGAATGTGGTACCTCAGGCTTTGTCTAATTCACAATACCAAACTCATACAATGGCTTGCTCACTGTTGAAAATTCTGCTTCTAACCTACGTAAAATGGATTGGAAATGGTAAACCGTGGGTCGCCAACCTTTTTTTTTGCTAAAAGGACCACGTGAGGTTTTATATAACATTGTTTGGGAATTTTAAATGACTTATCGAGCCGTATATAAATTTCGAAAAGCTAGTTTTGAGAATTTATATTAGCGTGTAATCTCTGATGCGTCTATATTTGAAGTATGTTGCATCCACTTACTCGGAAAGTGTCGTTTAGATTTTATAAACGATATCTAACGGCTCCTTCCTCTGGCAAATATACGAATATACATGTCTTAAAGAAACGGATGTGGTGAAGTGGGCTGGATACGACACGCGGACCGCAGTTTGGAGGAGCTCTGTGGTAAACCTTGGAAAGCGTTGATTTATTTATTTCTTATGATCGCGCATTACCAAGAAAAAATTGTGAAAATAAAAATCGAAGGAGTTTTAATTTATTCGCCATACGTTTATTTGTCACTCCTATAGCTGTATAAAAATTGAATTTTTACAGCGTATAGTATCATTGGTGTTAGTTGATGGATCTCACAAGAATGTGGAAATATTCACACGCCATTGTTTATTTTGGAGGTTATATAGAAAGTTCCTTCAGAAACTTTTAGGAGCGAAAATAATACGAAAGGTTAGGTCAACCATGGTGCTCTTTGTTCGAAGAATAAATCGGGTTTTCCTCTAATTCGAGTCGCTGTATGTTGAAGGCCAAATACGTGTGACTCAGATAAAAGAGAACTAAAGGTTTCGTAATCCTCAGTTATTCCTTTTCAACCCAAATTAGTCTCCCTCTCTTTATTCCTCCCCCCCCCTCTCTTTCTCTCTGTCTCTCACCCCAGTCTCGTCCTTCGCCCACTTCTCGTGCCTCCATTCCTGCCTAACACTTCGTTACTCTAGGGCTTCACTTCCACTTCCCCGCTAAACAGATTGATTCCCCCATCCAAAGCCCCTACTACACCTTTCCACCCTCTGACCCCTTACCCTAACGGCTCTGCTACTGCTATTCCTCCTATCTACCCACCCAGCACCCGGGAAAAGTTGAGACGGGAGATTCCCATTCCCCCTTTTCCACCGCTTTGACTAATTTTCACACTAGCTTCTCCTTTCCCTTTATTGTAACGCCTTAACTCCGTATAATTTCCTTATTTCGTACAGAAATCTACTATCCGGGGCAAACTAACTAAAACTTTTCACCGTACGTTATAGCTCTATCTAAACGAGCCTAGATAACGTTTGTTTCATGAGAAACTCTGAAATATCTCAGCATTTACTGCGAAAATAGCTCTAAAATATATCCTTTACGCGCCCTCTACACGTTGGCTATATCTTATTATTATTATGTATACTATACCCCAAATTATATCCTACTTCACGATTAAATTATTTAAATTAAATGAAAGCTAACAAAATATCTCTATTAAAATGATGAAGATACTTTATACAACATAAATTAAATTTTGGTGCATCTTCAAAGTTTCAATGAATGCTTCAAATCTTACGCTAATTCCACCCTATATTTCAACTTATTTAATCACTCCATTTTAAATAATGGGTTAAATCTCTACTCTGCGCACTCTTACCTCTTACGCCTACAAATTTCCCCCATCCAATCCTTCTGATATACGGAATCTACGTGTCAACACCTCTTCCTTCGCCAATGGAGTTGGCCGTTATGGCCGAAAAAATAAAAGTTCTTTATAAGGTCACGAAGCGAGCGTCTCAATCCCAAACTGCATGGAGGTCAAGTAAGCGGTATTCTTCTGTTCACGAATGTAAAGGATGAATCCTCGGCGGAAATGACATTTATAGCTGTCTCGAATTGCCTACAAGGTCGATTTCGTAAAGGATATTAGATGTTTGGAGCGATGGTCAACACACTATATGTGTGGGAGTTTATTTTTTAAATCCCATATGGCCCTGATTGTCTGTTTTCATCTGGAGATATTTATCACCCGTTTCTCCCTCTTCCTCACTCCTTTTGATCTCATTAAAATAGCATTCCCGAAGAGGAAGTTGAAATGAAGGAAGTGTTTACTGCTCCTAGGTCTTGTTTGTATCCCAAGAGTTTGACGTCATTATTTCGGTATAAAGCGTTAATTGGCGTGAAGGGAAGATAATATTTAAGCATTTTTTACGGCCTGATATATCCTCTCCGGTCATCATCGGTGCGTGAGTTTTGTAAGATTGTTTTTGTCTAATTTAATTGTATAACGTTTGTTCAAACTTATGTGTGGTTGATATTTTGCCATAGAAATTGATTGAGATTGGTTATGGTCATGAAAGAAGAGGATATTTTTCTCATCCAACTTTTTTAATAATATTTTATAGCTATTTGGGCGATAAATAATCAACTTTATCTCTCGAGTCCGAAGCTAAAACATAAAATTGTACAATTCATCTGCGAAAGAATATGAAGTTTGTTAATTACTTCTAGTCATTGACCTTTTCGATATATATATATATATATATATATATATATATATATATATGTGTGTGTGTGTGTGTGTGTGTGTGTGTGTGTGTGTGTGTGTGTGTGTATAAATGCTTAAGGAAAAGGAAAGGTAATAATAAGGTAGCAACAAGGTGTTGGAGGAAGCCCAGTGGACACTTACCTAGATTGAAGAGCCGCTGGGGGTGCTGAGGACACAGGAAAAACACAAAAGATCAAAAACGACACAAAAATGGAGCTTTCGGGCTGACCCCTTCTTCAGCGACGGAGAAACATATACTGTTTAAAGTTTGAAGAAGGGCGTCAGCCCGAAAGCTCCATTTTTGTGTCGTTTTTGTTCTTTTGTGTTTTTCCTGTGTCCTCAGCGCCCCCAGCGGCTCTTCAATCTAGGTAAGTGTCCACTGGGTTTCCTCCAACACCTTGTTGCTACCTTATATATATATATATACAGATCCTAAGGAAGATTATTTCGTCGTGATTAATGATTAACATTAAATCTTTTCGGTATGCGAACCCACGGTATCTGGGTTCATAGGCAAACTCCATATCTCCTACGACACCCAGGTCGTCCATAAAGTTGATGCTAGACCCTCGTATAATCAACTTTATTTATGTAAACACCATTCTCTAAATGACTTAATTAACGAAGACCAATTCTAGCACGGGCGCACTTGGCGAATACGTCGTTCTAAGCTACATTTCTTGATTCTTCTCAACCCTCTCCTTAAAAAAAAATAAAATTGAGGAAAACTTCACTTTCCCGAAATTCCTTTTTGGGTATTAAAGCGGAGAGGGTTAGATACCTCTTTTCTCTCCCTCTCTATCTGCACCTCTTCCGGATTTTCCTCTGCGCAACTGGAGCAGATCGCTAGTTAGCACGTTGTCTTCCCATCATCCTCTTTTGTGTTTTCGGTGGGTCGAAAGGGGAAGAGAGAGGAAGGTAGATTGCGGCCCTCCTGAGTGGTATGTTTGGTCGCTTTCATTACGTTTCTTGGTTGGATACACAGCCTACTAAGTATATATTTGCCGGAGCGTGTCTGGAAAGGCCAACTCCCATCTCGCTTCTCTATTTTAGAGGCCAGCTCGCAATAAAAATCCGGAGGAGTTATCCTCCTCCCCTCCTTTTTATTATCATTGTGGCCGTTTTGTGTACGTTATTCTCCTCGTTTTTTCCCTCCATTGTTAATTGTCCTTATTTTTCTAAAGCGTTTCCCGGCGGCACGAGAATTGCACCACGGCTGTTGTAAAAATAACCGGAGAGTTTAGTTTGCGGGTGTTCTTTGATGGTTGTATGTGTCGATGTTGGCTTTTTGACTTCCGGAGCGTTTTATGGGTATGGGTTGTGGAGTGTTGGGGGTGTTGGGTTTTTTTGAAGGCGTGATGGAGTTTTTTTTGTTGTCGGTACTGGATGTCGTTTGGTTAGGATAAAAAAAGAACGTTCGGTGTTTGATGTCCCTAACGGAGTCTTATGCCTTCCCACCCGGAAGGACTGGATTGTGTGCTCGGGAGGTGGAGGATATAGGTGAGGTCGAAGGATTATAAGGTCCAGTTTGCGTCGTCCGTATAAGGATCGATAACGGTGCTCTGGATATAAACCGCGCGAAAAAAAATCTGTGACTTGTGCGTCTGTTTTCGGCTTAAGGAGGATGCCGAAATAATGTTGGCTTACTGCAGTTTCATCGAGACTTGCTTTACGAGCTTAAAAAAGTTTGGGGCAAGTCAAAAAAACACAAGGAAACACATGAATAAAGATAAGTTCTGGCATAATAATTTGGTATTTAGCATCCTATTAGCTCCTTATAGTTCTGTCGTTATTTTTTCTAAGACTTTTTTTTTTTAACATCTACATGGTAAGAGGTTGAATTGTAACTTTAATGGGCTTTAGATTTCGTCTTAGCTTTGAAACACATATCAGTTGGTCATTGCATTATGATAGCTCACTAGTTAACCTCAGTAAGTGACAACCGCTACACTAATTTTCCCGCCACTTACGAATGGAAAAAGCAGTTCAAATGTTTTGCTTTTATAGCTAGAAGTTGTTGCCTAAATCTCTTGGCTTCGAAGTTGCATCGAGAAAAAAATTATCTCGAACGTGCAACCCTAAAGAGTCGTTTTCGACCCCCTAGCAGCAAGGGGCAAAAAAAACAGGTGTGTCGCGATCCGTAGTTCCCCTTTCCGCCGCTCCCATTCACAGCGCCAGCCGAGCCGCCTCCTGCACCATCTAGTTTTTATACCGGCAATATCCGCTTAGTGTGAAACGATACAATTTGTTGCTTCGTACTTCCATTTTGCGTCCCCTCTCTTCTATATCTCTATCCTCCCACGCCCCAACAGCTGTCCGTGTGGATGCGAATACGCTTAGGGGTAAACACCGCGACCAAAATGGCGAATAGGTCCCATTCAAACCTGAAATGCCCCTCGGCTCATGGTTCGGAATTTGATATCGTTTTCCAAGCGATATCGGTCCAAAGTGCCTGGATGGCATTCGAGATCGCATATGCTCCAAGCACGTCTGATGGTCTCTATTCAATTGGAAATGCTTCTCTTTGCCCGGATTACGACGTTCTCTTGCCAAGTTCATTCGAGATTCGCCCGAGCCCCTTCGATTGTTTGTGGTGTAACTGTTACCTGATTTTCGCTCGAGTTGACGCTACTTTTGTGCGCTATTTTACGCGATTGTGCTGTCTCATCTGGAGGGGGGGGGGGGGGGGGGGGGGTTTGTTTTCGAATAATACCTATAAAGGAGAGCAGTTACCGTTTACGACACGCCGTTGTGATTTTTTTTATCGTTTATTTTTTGTACGCAAACTGTTTCTCGATTAAAGTGCTACGACAATGGATGCAGCGTGTTTCGGAGAAGAAATTCGATTGCTTAATATCGATCGCATTTACCTAGCGCTTTTTTCTGCCCACGTTTCGGTCAAGAATTTGTGCTCTGGGGAGGGTGCCTAGAATGGATGATTGTGTTATTTAGCTACCGGAATTTTACAAAAGAATTAACTTATACGTATAATATTTGACGGACTCGGTCTGGCTTTTAATTGCCGTTAATAATTTTTATTTGTTATGGTCATCGGTAAAATTTCATCATTTCTCTTCCCTCATGCCGCTCTTGGCGACGGATTTTGTGACCATGTAAAAAGCGATTCTATCTCAAAATACATTTCCTTTCGAGAAGTCACGGAATGTTGCGGAAATCGTTCCGGCGGGGTGGAATTTCCTCAAGTCTCGAAACTTCTGAAAATTTTGAGAGGAAAAACTAGCAAAAATGTTCGAGTGGCAGTCTTGTCCTCGATCTCTCCCCTTGTTGGCATATTGGACCAAGGGAAGCTAAGGGGATTGTGATGTGGGGTGGTTAAGAGGAGGAGGAGGAAGAGGAGGAGGATGGGGAAGGCTAAGAGTGATGGACGACCCGGTCGTGGTTATAGAAGGATTATAACGGAATAAAATTGGCTCCAATCCTCCATTGACTTCGCTAGGAGGTCGTTTTCATGCTGTTCAGTGACGTCGGTCAAGTTAATTATTAGAGAAAGCACCCTCCCTGAATTATTGAGCCCGTTCCGTTGTTGGTCACGTGATTCAGCTTGCTTGATACCCTCCGAGTATTATTTTTTTATTCGCCTCGGTTAGTTTTTTTTCCTTTCCTATCCCGCCCTCTTCTCTCTCATTCTCTCTCTCTCCCTCTCTCTCTCTCTCTCTCTCTCTCTCTCTACATCTCTATCTCTCTTCCTTCGGGGGGAATATTCTCTCCTTCAAATAAAGAGCAGAGAATGGGAATAAAAAAGAACGCTGCACATCCCGTGTGGAGATCGTGATGTTGAACAATGGGGTATGCGCGCCCTCTCCCTGCGTCCTTTCTCTTTCTCTCTCTCTCTCTTTTCTCTCCCTCTCCTCTCTCCGTGGAGAGGTGAAGAGGCGTGGGTGGAAGGGTTAGGAGTGGGAGGGGCTTGATCCCACCGTCGCTCCCGGTGGGAGTAATGGAACGCCTCTAGACCAAAGACATGTGTCCGATGAGCTAAGAGCCTCGCTTGCTTTGGCTATCTTCCCCACGGTTTGGTTTAACGAGTTTTCCTTCGGGCTGCGTTTGTGGATGACTTCTCAGCGTGAAACTGTTAGTAAATCTCGGTTTTATACTGCACGGCGGCAGAAAAAACGCGCGTCTATTCTTCGCTAGACACACGCTTGGGATAATTGCGCGGTTATTTGGGCATAAATAAAATCTTTATTCTTTGTTTGAGAAGTATTTGAAGAGAAAGGGTCTGAGTTGTTAGGCTTTGATTCGTGGCATTACCCGAGTTTTTTTTGCTTGTTTTTGAACGCGCGATTTGCTGATTATTGAAAGAATTGGGATTTTTTTACCTCCAGCAAGATGGCGTTTCTCAGAGTCCAAAAAGGTTGGTGTAAACTTTTTCATCAGTCCATTTCTGCCTATCCTATGACGCAGACTCTATCGTTATTCTTTGAACATATGTAATATCCCTTGTTACATGATATTTAGCATTCATAACTTCTAAGAGATCTTGTTTATTTTTTACAAACTCATATTAATATTCGTTACCGTCCTTGTTGTTCGACAAAATTAGAATGCATGCAAAGAAATTGTTAGTGAAATTTCTTATGCAGATTTATGGCTCTGTGAACTTCTACATATGAGTGATATTGCAGTACATATATTTATCATAAATACATACGATTCTTATGTATGATACGAATATATATCAACCGAACTAGAGAGTAATAAAATAATTTTAGTTAGATAGCTTCAACCAAAGGTAACGAAATTCTGGCGTTTTGGAATATCTCTGAGTTATCGAAAATTCTTGGCTTATCATACACATTGTATTACATAAACCTATCACGAAAACAAGTTTGCTGTGGAGATTGGAAAGGAGAAGAAATCAATATTTACGTTTTACGGATGAATTCGAATCGAAAATAACTTTTAGTATAATTACTGCCAAAAATCCCTTGCATCTACGCTTCTAGGGTTTTAACTTCTAACTCCAAATTTTTTTTTGTTTATGCGATTTTTCACTTTACGCGTCTTAAAAATGGCTCACTCCCAACGCAGGGAATGGTCTCCTCTCTCCACCTCTCCTCTTAATCCCTCCCTCCACTGCTATCTCCCGTGCATAAGACGCTGTTTGATATAGCGTTTTACGACCGAGGAAAAAAAAAGAACTCCGTTGTAAACAGGCTAGAGGAGATTGATTGCTTGCTTGGCTTGGCCATCGGCCATACTTTTTCTCGATCGTTTCCGATCACGTATATAAAGCTCTCGTCGTTAGATTAGCCCTCGAGGCTCCTCCTGCCGATGCACAGTTTGCAAAGCTTTTGTGCACACAGATCAGAGCTTCGCCATCTCCTTTCACGTCGTCGCGGGCTCTGCGTGTCCGCCATTTTGCGAAGTTTAACGAGGGAAGAGAAAAGCGGCGAGCTCACTCATTAGGACGTTTCGAGACTCGGTGCAGGATTTAGCCATTCTGGGGCCTTAGGCTCAACCGTCAAGTTTAGGCTCCTATGTTAGCATTACCATTTAGATAATTCATGATATAATAATGATTTGGTGCTTACTCTAATGCGAAATACTTGTTCAGCAGCTTTTGTGTCCTTTATAATTTAGATACTATACAGAGTGTAGCAAAATTCCGTTCCCACAGTGCGAGATTTTAAGTTAAATGATATATTCTTTCCCGTCATATTGACGGGCTTATATACTAGTACTACGTAAAACCCGCGGCCAAATAGTTGAACATGTCGTATCCTCCCCCACTCTAGTTTCCTAACGTCATTACCTCTTCGTTTCAGAGGGATGTGCCGAGAAAAAAAAATTACAAGACATGTTGTAAAACTCGCGTACTCGGGATGCAATTTTTAATGTCTTGGGAGAAGTTACGAGGAGGTGGTGGGGTGACTAATGGTCATTTATTCTTTACATGCAGTTTTAAAGAGAGAATGGAGGTGGACTAATTCGCTTTTCTAATTGGGTCCAACTGTCGCCGTCTGAAGTGCCGCGTTCAAAATTTTAATGGAGAGAGAAAAATGACTCACTATATATTTTTATTCCCATGTTCGAGTTTGAGCTAAATTACTGTTAAGACGTAAAAGTTGGATTATTCGGTAATAAAATCTTTATGGTTTTTCTTTGTCTGAATGTGACTTTTATTAATTAAATGGGTGTAAAACTTAGGGTCATAGATGTGTAGGAATTGGCTTTTTATCTATGGTAGTGAAACTTGATTTATGCTCTTCGCTTATATTGTGGTGCAAAAAGTTATTTAAGGTTTAACGACTGATTTTGCTAAAACCGCGATTTTTATTGATTCATAATGCAACATCCACTCTACTTATTTTTTTTATTATATATTAATATATGTCTGTGTATTGGCTGTGCATCGATTTCTCCCATATTTTCGAGCGTAATGCACTCAGCTCGTATATTATTAAAATGTATGGCAAATCGAGCCATTGGCTCCATTTTACCCATAGAATACCAGAAACGAATAATATAACTTTAATGAGACTTCTCCGAAAAAAGTTCAGTCCATCCGTTAAATACTCGGAAGAATTGTTTTCGGACCCCCGAAGTCCGAACCGCACACATTCATAGTTTATAATGTCGAAAAGTGGACCGAATTTAGGTGTCAAGTATGTGCATATTCTAATTTTATACTCCCCCGAACTTTTTTTTTCTTCCGTTGCTCCATCCATCCTTTTCCTGCCCTCTCTCCCTCTCTCTCTCTCTCTAACCCTCTCTCTCTAACCTCTCCCGCTCAACTTCACCGGCTTATTTGCATGCATATTGGAGTATTCTCCCCCTCCTCCCTCTCTCTCCTCCATCTCTCTCTCTCTCTCCACCTCCCACCTCTTCCTCTCGTTTCAGACTCCCCATTCGTCTCTCCTCCTGACCAACCCTTCGCGGCTTTAATTTTCTCCTCTCTTATTTGGAGAATTACTGGAGTTTCTCGCGTGCTTTACGTCCAGATGTGTGTGTGTGTGTGTGTGTGGATGTATGCGAGCGCGTCTTTTCCGAGAAGAGAATGCTGCAAAATGGTATTTTCTCTCTCTCTCTCTGTATTTTCCTGACTTTCCTATCTCGGAGGAATGGGGTGTTGATGCCGAGGATCGTTCGAGTTTTAAATCGGAATTTTTTTATCTCTCTCTCTCTCGCGGGGGAGCCGAATTTATCTTTATTTACGTTGGAAGGAATGAGGGTAGTCGTAATGTCTCGTTTTAGATCTCTGAACAATTTAAAAACGGCAGGGGGTAACTCACAAATTCGTTAAGGATTAAATTTAGGGGGAAATGTAAACGTGGCTCGCTGTGCGGCGAAATGCGAGAAATTGCGAAATCTTACATTTTATTCCGTTGATTTCTCGCTGAAATTATTGAATCTGTTGAAGAATGTTTCTTTATATTGCTGAAAAAAGGTGTTGGATAGATTTATCGGCTGATTGTCCATGCAATGCTGATCTATTTATGACTGTATTAAACTAATTATAAGCCTAAGAGGGAACGAATCCGCAATTTAACACATGGGTTGGGCTTTGTAACGTTGAAAGGTTATTTTGAAAGCAGGGAAAGTCATGGTCGATTATATCGTATCCAGCTATACGGTCTTCGTTTTGAGGAAGCTAAAATGATATATTAAAAAATTGAGCGCAATTAACATATTTTTATAATCGAAATGTTCTTTGCTGCCTTCAACGAGGTTATGGATTTTTCAATAAAACCACCATTAGAGCGCAGGTTTCTGATTAGAAAAAATACGTTGTTAGAATTAGAGACTTTCGCTTAGAGAAATCTTGAAATGTTGCACTTAAAGTTTGTTCATAAGTACTTTTATTGCAGAAACTCCATTAATTGAATGCTTAAGTATTCGCTTCATCCTCCCATTATGTTAACGATTTTAAAGTGTTCCTTGTCATCAATAAAAATTCGAAGCGGATGTATTAATCCTTAGCTCTCACGGTTTAATTATTACCTGGTGAGCGCATACTAGGTCAAGTAAGAATCATGCTGACAGCTGTTGACGGATGTAATTTTCTGCCAAAGAAGCTAGGAAAAAAGCTGAAGTTCAAACAACCATATGGTTATGTGTAGATCCTTAGTACCAACTCCTTACTCGAGGTTTTTTTTCTGCCTTATTTGAAAAAGTTCGTCAAACACTTGCAAAGGGTAAATGACGCTTCGTTGAACGGAATGCGCTTAAACTGTCCATTTAGATTTACGTCCAAAGCTTACTCCTCTAAGTTGATGGACATGTCTACATGATGGCCTCTTGAACTTACGGGCATTGTAATGTATAACGACTTAAGTCGTTAAAAGTGATTCTTCACGATAATAGATACTTAAACTCATTTATCCCTCTATTGACGAGCTTACGCGTTGGTCGTTGTTATTCCAAAGTATCAGTTCGTCTGTATGGGTTAAATCAGTCTCTATAGTGGAACAATCAGCTCTCCCATTGAATTGGCCATTTGTGTTTCAATTAATATGATTATGTTGCCAAATCGATCTTCTTTTCAAATCTGACTAATCAAAGTTTAGCTGAATGCATGTTTTGAACTGTTCGTTTCTACGAAAATACGTATAAAATTAATTGCAAGCCCATAGTTTAACATTTCACTCATAAATAATATAAATAATAATTTTAAGACGTTAAATATTTTACAATTATTTCGTAAAGATGCATAAATTGGACAAAATTTGCGAAGAACTATTATCGTACTCTTGTACAAACAATGCTATTGCTATTGTTTCACTTTAAACATTAGTTTATCTTGTTATAGACAATAATTTAATCATAATCTTTTAAACGCATGTTTATAAGCAGCATTTAGTGTATGACATTGTTGAAGGGTGTAACCGTATTCAAGTAAGAAATGTTCAGTTAATGAAACGTATTAAAGCGTGCATCTTCAGCACGATAAAATCATTCTATTAAGCAGAATAAATCATTGCCGGTTAAAATGTCATAACGGGTGTACACGAAAATATTTTTCTAAAGAAATCATAAAAAGCCGACCTTGGAAGAAAATGAAGTAATTTCTCGTCTTTTGCGAAAGTTGACTTTCGTGCCCTCAGTTTACCGCCATTATAACGTCCCCCATGCAGACATTCTTTGTCTCTCCGTCTGACGTATACTCTTTTTGACTTGCAGCTGCCCTAATTCGTCCGTCTCTTCCTCCGTTCCAAACATCGTGCGTCATAAATCATGTTTTATTTCCTCCTACGAAGCGGTCTAAATAAAAAAAATAATAAAAAGAATTTTAAAAAAGGAAGCGGAGATATAACAGACCTGATAATGAGCAGTCGTAAAGTGTACGATTCTCTTATCTCGAGGGCATTAATTACTTCGAATCCATTATGAAAAATAAAATATCGGTATAAATATCCCGGGTAAAAAAAAATGAAATATTTTTCTCTCCTTTATTATGTTTCACGTTCGGATTTTGCATTATTGACTTTTATAACCCGGGGCTCTCGCGTACAATTCCGGTGTCGATAATTTCCGTCGCTCTTTGGCGTGCCGTGCAGATAGCAGACATCTGGTCGATCAATCTGGCGTACCAATGCGTATCGGAGGAGGGTTATGTGGGTACGACACACGCTATTTACGCGGCGGAGCGAGTAATTAGTCAGTTTACCTGACGCCCCCCAACGGCCGAAGCTCTACGAGTCGAACTAGAGAAGTATCGCGGATTTTTTTATCCGTGGTATAAAAGTGGATGTGTGGCGGAGTTTGGTTTGGTGGGAGTGGGGGGGGGGGGGGGGGGGAGTGGATGGGAGAAGGAGAGGAGGAGGAGGGAAAAAGCCCGAACACAGCGAAATCTCGTGATACGCGAGACGGCTTCTCATGCAATTATTCCTCCGTTTCCTTCCGTGGGGGGAGGGGAGGGGGGGATAGAATAGAAACAGAAACATGCATTCGCGTCATCTTATGGTTTCGTAATCTGGTCGGTACACGTTATGGTATTTTTGGTTTCGGCAAAGTGTGGGAGTTTTGGCGAAATTTTTTCCTTCGAGTTTTGATGGGATGTAATTACGGTATTTCTGGTTCGCTTTCTTCCGCCGGGGTCTTTAAGGGTATAAAACAAAGTGCGCAGTATTTCGTTTTCTAAGGTTTTATGGCTTGTCGGCACGATATTGCGAACTGGAGGGAAACGTTGGATTTAAAGGAATATTTTCTCGAGGGATTATTTTGAGATTTTTATCACCGTTTTAAATTATTTCCAGCTGCATTTATTGCGCTTGTTCTATTTCCCTACTGGAGGAGCAATTGAATAAGAGCGAGGGGATGGTAATTTTGGATTTATACTGGAGCGATACATAAGGCGTTATTTTTAAAGAAGACAAGTTTTTGGTTGGTGTTTTCCCGATGAAATATTTGGGAATAAATACTTTTGTGCGTTATATTTAATTTTGCAAAATTTCATCCTGTTTATTATTCGTGAAACACGTTTAAATACGGAATACTCCCATTTATTCTAAAGATGAAATGTCGAGCTCACCTTTTGGCTGTAATGCGGTTAACCCCCGTTGAATCTTATTTTTGATGTTTATTTAGTATCTGTTTGAAATTCCAAAACAATTTTTCAAATGTTCTAAATTGTCGACGGAAAGAGAAACCATTTCCTTTCTGTATCTATTTTCTCCGCTCTTTCCTCTACGTAAGCAGCTCTTCGTACTTGCTTCTCCCCATTGTTAGCATAATATTGATATACGTGGCCTATAAATATGGTTGTCATGAAATAAATCTTCGAATGTGTCTACTCTTTAATTCTAATTTCGCGCGCGAATGTAGAAGAAAAAGTGAACCCATTTTCTGAGATAGTCTTTTTACATCTGTATTATGTTTATATCCTTTTTCGTCTGTATTAAAGCTAAAAATAGAAATTTTAACCGTCAGCTTTATCGGGCCCATTAGCAAATACTTCAAATAACACGGAACTGCTAGTATAAGCAAATTAGATACGTGACTGAGCTCTGTTTGATGTACGAAACTCCCCCGCATCTCGCGTCTGGTTCCTTCCAAATTTGCGATATTGTCGCCAATCTAGATAGGAACCAATTGACTGGGAACGTTTTATTTCGGGTTCCAAAGTAACGCTGAGATAAGGTTCGCAGAATGCCATTCTAGATAGGTTGGAGTTGTTAAAGGTAATTGGCCAGCGGAACACTTTATTTATTAATGTTATTTTTACATCAATTACTAACCTATAATGTAAATCCATAATGTGATTGTAAAATCAATATTCATCAGCGTTTTACGATTATGAGGTATTCCGATCAGACTATTTAAGCCGACTATACTTCAAGCAAGCTTGAACTGTATCAAGTGAGATAATTAATAAGTATTTTTGACAATGAGCAAATACTCTTATTCATTAATACTCTTATAGACCTGCTTCTGTTCTGTTACATAACGCTTGTGGCAGAAAAAATGGGAATATTTCCCGAACTTCAAAAGATGTGTCATTTTGGCAGACATCCAAGCCAGCGTAGACTAGATGTCTCTTCGCATCCTGTGAACAACTGAAATTATATTTTTGTACAAATTCATGGAATTGAGTCAGCATTATTATTACAAAACCTACACGTGTGGCAGTAAATTAAAATTTTCAGAATGTTATTATATAATTTCGATCGGAATTGCCATTTTTCCATAAAGTTGATAATTAGTCGCTAAACGGCGAAATGTTTAAAACATGTATGTTTTAACCTGTCGGGGTTGTTGATAGTAATTATCCAAATTTACAGGTTAAAACATATATGTTTTAACCTGTCGGGGTTGTTGATAGTAATTATCCTAATTTTAAATGAATAATTAGAAGTGGGTACGAGGAAAAAATTTCCGCGAGTTTTTAGCTCACTCTGCTTAATTATAAGTCAGGTAATGTGTTTGGTCTTTATCATGGTCTATTTGGTTAACAAGCATTGCCCAAAGAACAAAAGACTAAATAAATATTTCAATTAGATGTAGTTGTGTAACGAAGTTTTATTTTCTTTGCGTTTTCAATCTAGAATCAATTTCACTAACTCGAGCCCACCTACCTAAGTTTTATTAGCGAAATAATTTATTTAATGAGATTTAGTCAGGTCGCATCTAAGAGTAATTATTTAAAATTGAATCTTTAATATAAGCACCGAAGCGGTTTTAAATTTGGCGAGTTTCAAACGAGAATTAGATAGTAGCGAAAGTGAGCCTATTTATTTCGAAACTGTTATTTCCGTTTTTATGGAGTCCAAGCGTATCGGATTGGAAAGAGAAGGGAAGCAGGGTGTGGGGGGGAGTGTGGAAGGGATTGGTGGGGTGGGGTGGAGAAGCGCCGTCTGAATGGAGGTGGTGTGGGGGGGGGGGGTGGAGAGAGAGAGGAAGGGGAGCCTAGTCCGGCGGCGCCATCGTCCCTCCTAGTGGGGCAAGGGGGCCTGGCGCTATACGAGGGCGGGGCCACATCCTTTGCGGCAGGGAGAACACCATTGCGTTGGTTGGGGCGTCTGCCCGGCGTCGCGACGCCCCCGCTGACCCAGTACCCAAGTGGCTCCTCCGACGCCCACTCTCCCTCCCCCCCCCCCCCCTCTGTCCTCGTCCTCCACCCCCTCCGCGACCCTCCCTCACCGTGCCTTCCTCCCACGCCGGCGGTCGTGCCAGGCGCCCCCTAGTGGCGCCGCGTTTCTCGTCTCTGGGTCTAGACTCCTCCACATCGATCCATTGGCGGAGGGTGGGGGGAGGTGGGGGGGGGGGAGAGAGAGGTGTTTGGAGGTGGGAGGCGGGGCGGTAGAGCGAAATAAGCAGCGGGAATTATTTAGGGAGTTTGATAAGGGGGTTGACCGTTTCAACCACTGCTGATGCCCTCGCGGTCGGGGAAGATGGTTGGATTATCGCGATGGAATATTTGTGAGTCGCGGTCGTGCCTTTTGCGAGGTTAAAGCGGTAGCTTCATGTGCGGTCGATGGTTTTCATTTGTTACGGTTGGTGGAGTTCTGTAGTATACTTATTATATTTTATCCTTATATCTTTCCGCCGGTGCCCGTGAAAGTATTTAAAGCTTATCCAGTAATGGGATGGTGATTGTCACATTATATGTCGTTTCTGAGTTCGATAAACTTTTTAAATATTTGGAATTAATATTTTGATTAATCTGTGTAACTTCCGACGTTTCGGTGATTCACTAAACAAAATACGGTATCTAGTGCAAGTGGAGTACAAAACACTTTCCTATTTTACGTAAGAGCTTTTTTATTCGTTTCTCGCGGTTCATGTCCTGTATTCCGTAGGAGTGAAGCTCGGATCTAGATTGCTAAATGACGTCAAATGAGAATGTGTTGAAGTTCCTATTTTAGTCGGCAGATGGTGGCGAGGAAGAAAGGGACTAAAATGTGAACGTTGACGACAAGAATGCCCATTTCCTTTAAAGTGTGGCGACCTGTAATTGCAGTTTTTTTCGTTGCTATTGCTTAAGGAATGGAGTATTAAAATTTGATGGAAATAATACAAAATATTAGCTTTATTTATTTTTTCTAAAAATACCTCCCAAGCCTGGAAATTGTTTGTGGAACTTGCCCTTCAGCGGTTTTCTTAATTTCATGAAAAGATACTGGTATAGAATTTTATTCGCATTTATTTTTTTGTTCATAAGGTTTCGGGATCACATTTTCGAAGCTGTAATTGTGTATAGCGCATTACCCAAAGTTTTTTTAAAGTTTCTTTCCAGTACAGTGATTAATAAGAAGTTTTAATTAATTTTCTACGTACATTATTTATTTTAAAGTTTTCATCCCGCTTTTCTTATTCGAACCTTATTAGAGCTGTTAATACCACTAAACTTCTCGCTCCCATCAGCGTTTTCGTGAGTTTTTCAGTAACGTAAATTAATTACTTTCTTCAAAACCTTTAAGAGAAAGAAACCTAGAAATTGAAATATTTCCAAACTTTCTTCTTGGGTCTTACACGAGAAGATAACTATAAGGAAGGCTTTCATCAAAAATGTATTGCATTAAACTTGTAAGGTTAATAAAAATCATAACGAATAATTCCCTGAGAATATTATTTATCATCGTTAAGCGATTTTGGGTATTAAAAATGTTCATCTACCATCAGTATTGTGTTCGTTTGCATTTTCTTAATTTATGTCGTTTGCTGCTTTTATTTCTGCTTTTTAACCTCAACATGAAATGAAAATGCAATATTTTTCCTTTACATATTTTTTCTTATACTGTAATGTAATTCATAGTATTTGTTTTTTTTTAATTTTCGCAAGTTTTAGAAAAGCGTACAGGAGAAACAGTAAAATTCGGAAAATTGAAGACCGAGAATTCTCCAGATAAATTTTAGTCATTCTGATTTAACTCACTATTGAATCATGAAAATATACTAGTCAATTTTTTCCGTCTCCCGAATGGCTTCTTAATTTTATTTGTGCATTTCAACTGAAGTTCCGAGAAACCAAGAGAAGCGTAGAAGTCATTCGGGTAGTAGCTGGAATTCTCCTCCTAACAAACTAAACAAATCAGATTTGTGTCTCGATGCGGAAAGGATGTGTCCTAAGAGGATATGCAGTCTGGTTCTCGCCTTAGTGTCTTCCTTTGTGGCAAGGTTGGCAAGCCTGGATCCGCCCGCCTCCGTCCTCCGGAGACGCCCCCCGAATCTTTAATGCGGATTTCTCCTCCCAGAGGGTATCTCGGTCGCTTTTTTTTATGCCGACTCGTCGCAACCACCATCCTTCTTCGTTGCCTCGCTTTCTCCACGGTTTGTATTATTCAGAACTCCCTTCTTCCCCCCCCCCTCCCCTCCCCTCCCCTCCCCCTTTCCCCTCGTCCGATAGAGCCGCGTGTAACGAACCTGAAAGTGTTTCTGAATTTATAGCGATGGTCCTTGAAAACGCTTTCCTTCTTCTTTCATTGTTTTCGTCTGCGGGGTCTCCGCAAACACGCAAGCGCACACGCATTTCGTTTTCCACGGTTTCATCTTTGCCGTTTTTTTTTTCGTGGGAGAAATAAAATGTTTTTACGTCCCTCGTAGAAGTAAGTTTCCGGTAGATTTGTTTTTTATAACCTTTTCCTTCACCACGTGTGCCATTTTCATTTTTTCCCCCGGAAATAAGGGCGGGGGGATCGCTTCCGTTCATCGATCGGTTTTGGGGAAGGGGTGCTGTTATATTGTTTTTTTTTTTGGCTCACTAGGTCTCCTTTCAGGAACATCGATACAAAAATGTCAAATAAATACCAATAAGGGAGCTTGAATTGTGTGATATATTGCATTGTTGTCACTAAGCGCGCATTGCCTTTTTTTTCTTTTCAAGAGAAATCTCATTAAGAGTTAGAACGTGAAATTTTGATGAAGAAAATTGCTACTTTTATTGAGTATTCCTTTTTTTCGTGAATTCTCGAGTAAGTTATATTTTTTTTCTAGAAACCAATATTGAGGATTAGATAATAGGTTAGGATTTTGTTCAAAATGGGATTTTTTTCTGTGAGAAAATTATATTTCATATTATTTTTTTAAAATATTTTTTCGGTAGTTCTTCGACGAAAACGAATCTTTCTATTTTTTATACTTATCGAGATTTAAAATTAACGAATAAAGAAGTGATAATCGCAGGTCAGAGATTGTGTCTAAACATACGTTTAAAAAGTTGAACTAGAATTTTCTGTATCTCGAATGGTGTTTGCCCTCCATGTTGTAGATTTTAGACTTCACGTGAATTTATATGTACATATTGCACATTCATTCATATAATATCGCCTACTTTGAACATGCACAAAAGTTTTTGCTCTATGGGGGATGTGAACTCGCTGCCTCAGAATTCTTTAGGCTTTATTCTCTCGATATTACTCTGCTCGATTCGTCAAGATTCCTTAATATTCTCTCCATCTCGTACAAATACTCCTTTCCGGAGCAAGGTATGCTGGAGTTTAATAACTGCGGACTGTGTTACGTTTCTCGTGAGCTCACGGTTGCATCTTCCATGCATCCTTAAATGTGACTTAAGGCTAGCTGTTATGAGGCGTGGGGATACGAGACCGGATGTCTTCCTACACCTCCCCTCAAAGCATTCTCTTCCCCCTTCTGTTCCAATCCTATTACACACTATTTAATCCCACGGACCTGACGTCAGCTCCCTTCTCATCCCACGGCTTAAATGCAATGTTCTTAGCCACTGGAAACTAAATCGTTCTCTGTCTATCTCCCGAGTTCCTTTTAGAAGTGGTATTTTTAAAAAAATTATACTTGTATTACTATGAGATTTTAAACGATCTCAGTTTGTTAGACTATAGCGTACATAGCGCGCTGCAATGTCCGTACAACGTGAGGTTTGAAGGGATAAAGAGACGTGCTCGCTAAATTTTGCGGAAAAATTATCATCTGTGGGGTCAAAATAATCCTTTTATACGTTTACTTCATTATGTAGTTTGTCATATATGAACACAATTATTGTTCACACTTTCGATATTTCGAATAAAATAAAGTTTCAATTGTATTCAAGTATACGAATATAAGTATACGAATATAATATATAAGTATACGTATTTGCTTCATGTTTTCACACTCGAATTTCCAGTATTCGATTTTAAAAATCTTTTCTCAAGGTTTGAATTGGGAATTTTCGATCAAAAGTTTTAAGACCTTAGCATTGCAGTTTGATTTAATAAATTTGAGAAGTTGATAAGCTGTGTATGCAGCACACCCATTTTTGTTGGGGTTTCCCTTGATAACTATAATGCTAGTTGAAATTTATAGAATACATCGTTTTCCGAAATAAAAATACGGTGAGATCTATTTATAAATTTGGGTGAATATTTTAGATCGATACGATGGAGTTACACCGAAATACTTGTTGTACAATACCAGTGTACATATAAATCATCACATCTTTTTAAACATATGGATATAGAAAGTAACCATTCTACTTTCTGAATAATCAAATACCTACAAGACAAATCAGCAGTTGCAGTAGTCAATTTCGTGAAAATGACGTATTATTAAAAATAGAGAAAAATAAACTTTCATCCTCGATTTCAAACAATAAATGTGTAAAAATACACAATAGGTTCAAAGCATTGCAATATTATTTTAACTATTTCTCATGCTCGTTTTTAGTTGGTAGTATTTACCATCAGTCAAATACGAAGGATGCAGTTTTTATACTCAAAAGTTTTCGCCGAAACTTTACAATGGCTTCCGTACGAGCGATAACCACAAACCTCACAGTGAAGAGCGCGATGAATGATTCGATCCATAAACATTGCGAAGGTCTTCCGGGAATAAAGCTACGCAAAAATACCCGAAGCTCTAATCTTCCGGAACTTTCAGGAGTTATTCAGATATACCTACGGGTATGACGATATCGGTGAAGTCGGACGACGTTTCATCATCTGGATATTTTTTAGGAGTTTCATTCGTAATGGATTTCGCCTATCGGTTAGTGACTCCGAGCGCCATGGAGGTTACCTCCCTCCTTGAAAAAAAAAAAAAAGACGGATAGAGACGCCCTCCGATGCGCATCTACGGCGTACTTAAAACACGCCCTAATCGGCCGAATCCGACGAAAACGCCGCAAGTGCGTTGCCAGGGAGAATGCTAATCGTCTCTTGCTCTACGGGGAAATTTTCGAAATAAATAATTAATGACGCACGGGCTTTTTTGTCCGTTTATTTCATTTGTCCATTACCTTCGTCGGCGGTAAATAGGGGAAGGGCCGGTCGATAAGGGGGGAAGAGATAACACAAATTACGTTTCGTGTTAAGTACTTCGGTGGCGAGAGGAATAATTGTTTTGCGCGTACCTGAGAAATAAAGAAATTTTAAGTTATCTTTTATCGGATGAAATCGATGAAAGTTATTCTATATTTTCAGACTCTCGCCTACAACGAAACTCGTCTACCTCGGTCTGTAATACTTTTCCTCTTATAAAGCCCGATAGCCGCATCGTCTTTACCTTTCCTTTAATTGAAGACTCTTCGCCATTTCTCCCAAGAAGATCTCGGAATGGCGCATAAGTGATCACCCGAACTCACGATACGCAATTCATTAACGTGCATTTTCGCCGCTGGAGCTATTCCTCTCGCTTATCTCCCGTGCTTCCTGCACGAAAGCCTAACATAAGCCACCCATTCATGTCCCCCATCCCTTTCGTGCGCGGCCATTTTTAACGCGGTGTTGAGGCGCCACACTGGTGCACGCCGTATAAGCATACATACATACGTGGTCGTGTGAAACAAAACGAAACAAGAGACGGTTATGACGAGAAATGATCGTTAAGAGGTTTCATATATGTACGTGCAAGTACATACATATAATTCGCTTGTACAAATGTGTCCCTTTAGCGCTCCTAAACCCCTGAGGGAATTCTCCATCCGTCGTATGTTGATATCCATCCCTCAACCTCTCGGTCATTTCTACCTTCTCTCGAGCAAATAGTTTCCACTGTGCCAATGGGGTGCGCGTCTGGAGTGTGAGAGTGGATGGCGCTTAGAGTGGAAAGGAGGTAAGGGGTTAAGTACACTGGGTCCTTGTTTATTAAGAGGTGGTTGATGAGTTAGCGGAGAGGTAGGTAGAAGAGATCCACGCATATCGTCCTCTCATCTAGGAAGGTCTCCGTCTCCCTCTCTCTCTCTAGCTGTTTGGTCCCTCTCGCGTTCTCCCTGCGGGCCTTCACGATGCGTCTACGACAAAAGACAAGGTGGTTTTGGTTGGGAAACGCTAGTGGGGGTGGAGTATGTTGGATGGCAGGTGGGTATATACGCGGAGTGTACTAGCGTTGATAACGGGCATTTCAAACTCTCCTTCCCTCGACTCCACCCTCTCTCTCTGAGACATCGGCTTAAGTTGAGCGTTGTCGCATGTTCCTCCGCCGTCTCCTCCTCTTCCTCCCACCTCTCTTTACCACCTCCTCCCTCTCCTTCACCGTTCAGACTTGTGTGGTAATGCGGTATGCGGATAATACCGCCGTGGTCTGCGCCCCTCTCTCCCCCCACCTCTCTCTCTACTTGCCTGCTAGGCCTCCGTAATGGACTCCATAGCCGGCGCCAGCCTGTCTACGCGCCTGGCGCCTTTTCATTCCCGCTTCTCCCACCGCGGCTCCTTTTCATTCCTCCCGGGGACCCTTATTCCAGCCGGAAGAGCACCTCTCCTCGGCGTCTGTTGGGAGATCTAGAGGGGAGGGAGTGCATGTGATTTAGCACGATGATGATGGTGGCACCGGAGTGGTCCTTTTCGGAGTAGGGCGGGCGACAATGTGGAGGAGGCCAAGCGGAAAATAAGTGAGCATTGACCCAGAGGTTAGGAGGTAAGAAGATAGGAGTGAGAGGGAGGAGTGGGAATCGCACTATGGGTTTTTTTTTACTCGGTAGGCAGAGATATATCCTTTCTTTCTTTCTTCCACTTCGGATTGGTTTCGGCGAGTATTTTTATAAGCGGGATCACCACACACTTACCTATCCCGCTTCACAGTCTTCGCAAGTTTCTCCCCTTCGGTCTAAAGGGTGTTTGAGGAGGTATAAAGTCTCAGCAGGGTGTGCAGCGATCGGGTGTTCCAAAAACTTTTCGAATAAGAGACCTCTTCCTCCATTTCTTTCCCCTCTTCCCTCAGCCAAATACTTCCTCCACCTCTGAGCGTCTTCTTTTTTTATCGGGCTCTATATACCTCAGAGGCATGGAATCTCACCCTCTTTCTCCGCTTCAGCCTTTATTATTTTCTATCCCTCCACCTCCTACTCTCCCGCGCGTTATTCACTCGTGCCCATCCTTTCTCCTCGCGCTTAAGCGGGAAGGATATTCCCCTCCTCCCTCTCTCCTTGCCTCCCCCAGCCCACGCGAAGAACCTCCTCCTAGCTTCTTCCAAAGCCTTCTTATCCGCTGCCTTTTTCACTCGTCAATTCTCTTCTTATCTCGTGGCAACTTCTCCTTTTCAACCCTCCCCGACTCCCCTGTATCTCCTCCCGCCTCCCCCAGTTTCCTCGTCCTATGTGCCGATCTTCTTCGGCGAAAGAGTCCTTTCCCGTTCTCTCTCGTGGGTGGAGCTAATGGATGGGAAGAATGGCATATCCGCGGACTTGGTTCACGCTCATACTCAGTTTTGAGGGATGGGTCGGCTTGTCGGTGCGATAAAGGTTGTTTCGGCTCGGAGGTGGTTTTAAAAACTATCTCGTGCTTGCTCGAAATTGCTCGTTATGGTTCGCCGGTGGTCTTATGTGGCTTTTCCGGTTCATTATTTCCGGTTTTGTGCTGTTTTTCATTTGTCGCGGAATTTGATAGATTGGTGTTTAACTGGTAGTTTTGACAAATATTACTTTATTGTCGGCGAACTGAGTTCATGCTCGTAGTGGGATTTTGTGGGATGGGTAGGGTTGTCGGCGCGATAAAGGAGTAATAGGTTGGAGAAGGTGGTAGTAGCTACCTGGCACTCGCTCAAAAGGACTCGTTCTTCTCTGCCGCCGGTCTTCTGTCGCTTGTCCAGTTGAATTTTTTTCGATTTTATGTTCTTTCATTCTTCACGAAATTCGATAGATGGGCGTTAACTGGTTGTTTTGGCAAGGGTTCCTCGAACATGAGTTGTCCACAGAGTTATCGCATGAATATGAAGTACTTGATGTTCCTCTTGCTACAAACGATTTGCATGATGAAGAGTATCGATGTTACAACAGCTCACGTGTACACTTTGTCCTTTATCGATAACTACGTTGTACACGATAGTATTTATAAATTTATTTGATACTCTCTTTAAAAGTTTCTTTCACTACGTTAACTTATAAATGAAATAGCCTGAATGCTCGATATTGAGACCAACTTTTACCATCTTCTTATGAATGAATTTAAGTGGAATCATTCAAAGTTTCAACCAGGATGGCCGACGTCATTCATTTCATTTATTTTCTTTAGTTGTTAGTAATTTTTAAAGAGGCATCCTTTTGAAAAAATACTCGAAACACATGTTTGTACAGGACGTTTGCTTGGTTCTTATCAAGGCGGTATTCTAGATTTTCCTGGCCAATTTACGAACATTCCTCGGAGGAAAGCTAAGTGCTCCTTGAGTGCATTTTCACGGTGTTACATAAGGGTTTACCTAATGAAGTTTATTCTTCGTGCGATTCCTATGATGTTAATGCATTTCCATGGTTGGGCGTGTGAGAGGCCTTTGCAGACTGAAGCCTGTTTCCTCGCGTAAAGTAAGGAAACCTCCACCATAATAGAATACAGCGCTTTCAAGGTAACGTTCCCCGTCTTCTCTCCAGGCATAAAAGAATGTTTTTAACGTTCGGGAGTCATTTTCTGGGATTAATTTCTTTCGTTTCGTCCGAGCGATGCGGGAACATATTTTAAGCGGCACAATTCGGAATTCCTGGGAGCGTTGAGTGTCGGAGGACGCGTAGATAGAATCCTAGCTTCGTCGTTTTCTTATTTCATCTTCCCGAAGGGTCGAGTTGCGTGGACGGAGATCTATAAAAATCTGCTTGTGTTTATACTTGATCATTCTCAGGATTCCTAACCTTTTCTTCCTATATTTATCCCTTTTGCCATCTTTCTCTTCTTTCGTCTCGGCTATCTTCCTCTCCCGATCAGATTCTCGGCAGATATTTTAAACGTCACGTGACTTCCCCCCTCGGTTTAGACTGCAACAGTTCGATTGCACCTCGAATACTCAATACCGGTTTTTCCGAGACAAGTGGAGCATACCTAGGAAGCGAGCGGCGGAATAATGAGATGGGATTTTTGTACCGAGTCCGTTATTATCCGTCGCGCATGCGAGGGCATTTCTCCGATATCGTTTTTGACGAGTTTATAGCATCGGAGATCTCTATAGCCGCTGTAATTTGCCTCGGCCTTGATGTCTCTCGGTCGGTTTTATTGCTATGAGCGCTTTATAAATTTTATCTTAATCTTCCGAGATCGTAATTGCATATTTCTACGCATTTTAATAACTGGTTTAGAACCATCTGGTTTGCATTATCGGCGTATGAGTCCGAATGGCGCCAAACATTTATGTTTACTGCGTTTTTTTTTGTTTTCTCTCCGTTCCAGAACTGTTCGAAGGTGGTTGTCGGAAACCACAAAACTGAAGCAAATAAGAGAATTTTCTTTTTCCAATCAGAAACGTTTTATGTTCTTAATGCTATGAGGGTCAATTCATAATGAATAAGTTAACAACATTATATCGACAAATGTAGAAGTGTGAAGCAACCTTACATCATTCAACACGGAAAACTACTTTACTTGAATTATATTTGTACTATGGTAAATTTCGACGATAACATTTTTTAAGTATAGGAATTCGTTTTTAGGCGCGTTTCGCTTACAGCGTGAGCGCCTATTATCGTCGGTTGGTCCGTCCGTCCGTCCGTCCGTCCGTCCGTCCGCATGTTCGTTCTCGGCTTCTACCGAACGGATTTTCATGAAATTTGATATTAAGGACTTTCAATCAAATATAATAAGAAAATCGCAAAAATGAATCACGTACGCCAATCAGGGGTACCACTTTACTGGGGACAAAAAATTATATTTTCGTCATATCTCGTAAAATATTGATTATATCAAAATATTTTTCAAATAAAACTTGTAGAACTAGTAAAGTGGAGTCTTTCCTTTTCTATATATTTTTATCGTAGGAGTAGCCGTTATCGAGAAAATCAAACAAGAAAGTCTTATATCAAGTTGAACTTAGAAAATTTCTTGCATGGTTACTTCATTGTTGCTAACATAAACAATCTCCCAAACAAACGTTTAATTTCCCTACGTGTGCATGTAATATTATTAAATAGGAAGAAAATTGATTATTTATGATGAAGAAAAGAACTTGAAAACGCTATTTCCCTTAAGTACAGGTATACTATAATTTCTTTCTAATACTCCATTGCACGAAACGCGCCCATTTGTGATACGATGTACACTTTCCTAACTTGTTTAATAACTCTTTGTCTCAATACAGACAAACTGTAGGTATCTATTAATTGGTCGAGCAATACATGCACGTATTTAAAATACAAATCCATCACTTGAGGTAATTTATTAAATGTTGAAGAAATGTTCGCATGATTCACTCGTCCATTTAGCTGCTTCGTTACCTTGATCATAAACTAAGTTCCAGTCGAAATATGAGCTAGTTAATTCATTGAATTGCTTATTTTTTAATAGCGAAAGGATTTCATTTTTACGAGGCAGGTAAAATAAAGTACGACTATTTTGTTTAATCAGACAGGTCAAATGAAATATCCGTAATTTTGTCGTAGGGGCTATGTATGGTATATAAGCCATAAAATGAACTAAAGTTCTTCTTTATTTCATTTTTGGAACAAAAACTAGAACAGTGAATGAGTGAGTGGTTTTCATAGGATTATAATACGTATGTACAAAAAATTAAATACATTTCAACCCTTTGAGCCTTAATGATGCCATTTAGAATCACAGACATCATGAATCTTTGAATTTTATTTAATTGTTAGCGTAATACCCGTCAATAATATTGACGATGAAAATTTCGACAAAAAAAGTGTTTCTAGCATCTAGCATTTTTAAAGTATTTTTATCACAAAAATGGCTTTATGCCTGAAATTACCTCCAACAATTACTATCACAGTAGATAAAAGCGCGTTAATTTGTAGAAATATTTGGCGAAATGAAATCCTCAAGTGTATGTTCCTTATGACACGATAAATATTATTTAGATACTAGCGTAATACCCGTCAATAATATTGACGATGATACTTTCGACAAAAAAAGTGTTTCTAGCATCTAGCATTTTAAAAATTTTTATCACAAATATAATATCACAAAAATGGCTTTATCCCTGTAATAATTCTCTCAGTACGACATTTCTGGTAAAGGTTCTCTCATCATTGAATAATACCAAATTTGAGCTTGATCCATTCGCTTTTCATCGAGTTATTGCGAAAATGCTTCAAAAAAATCACTGTTCAGAACGAACTCTTCGTATGGCAGCTACCTGATCCTCTTCACCGATCTAGCGAAAATTTTCAGGTACAGCTATATCATGTGACAAAAGCTTATGCTGAAAATTTCAGCTCAATCTTACAAACCTCTGCCCAGGTGACATAAATTTCCGTACAAAACATGTCCCCCTTTCAGCTCTTGTAGCACTTCGAGATGGACATATTGACCAAAATGTTTTTGCGGATCTAAATTTTGAAAGTTTGATGAATCCAAAATGGTATAGAACTTGAAAATCCATCAAGTAGTTCCAGAGATATAAGCATGTCAAAAGCGTTCCGTACAGAGACACAGAGTGACAAAGTTAGCTTTTTATATATTTAATTATTACCAAAATGCACCTTTTCTAGAGTGTTGGTCCTCTCCGTTGCTCGTTACATTGTAAAAAAATCCAATCAGCTCATAACGATTGTTATATTTGTTTAAATCTATCTTTGATCAGCTTCAGATTTGCATCCTCTGTAGGCTTGTTCTACACGAACAAATATTTACTAACATTTTTATTAACTAAAAAAGTCTTATGGAAACATTCGATGTTATGCCCAATAAAACAAGAACTGTGCATAAAAGTACATGTGAACTTTTTTTCGTAAATATCTTACTTCCCGCAGTCTGAATGACGTACAACATCATTCCAGTTTTCGCATTTTTAACTGAAAATTTCTACTTTTTTTTAGTAGTGATGTTATCAATAGCTAATGCAGCAACGTATAACAAAAATTTTCTTGATACGTATTCATTTTCGGGCTGAAAAGGTTAAATTATTACGTTTGAACATAGGGGCAAAGGCATTCCATCGCTCATATATTGAAATCAGTGATAAGTTTGCAGAGGTTTTGTAAATAGGTAAATATCATATACAAGACGAAAGGCGAGCTTGATGCTACAGTGTTTTATCTAGACAACAAATCAAAACAAGGTTTCAACAAAAGGCGAAAGGAAAATCACCTCTGGATCCGTTTTGGGAACGGGAACGTTGTGGCCATGGCGGACTCCGAGTCGAATCCAGTTCGGAGCAACTTTTATGGTCGCAAATTTTAAACCCGTCTGTCACCGTTTGAATCGAAAACCCTTTCGCAAAACATGCGGACGAATTTACGGCTCCGATTCAATCAGTTCTTTCGATTCGAAACGTGGGCTCCTCTCGCATCGAGCTGCGCGCTTGTTTTTCGGCGGGGCTCTCTATCCATGTGACCGAGCTATCAAAGCTTCCGCTTATTTCCCTGGCGATGCCTCCGTCAATAACCCTTAGCCTCCCCTTCCCCCCAACCCCGCCCATTAATCCTCCACCGTCCCCTTTTCCCCCCTCACCCCCCCCCCCCCCCGCCCCCGAATCTCACCTCCACCCCCGGTTCGCTCCACCCCTCGACCCTTTTCCTCATACCCCCGACCTGCCCCCGCCTCGCGCGTTGTCACGCGGCGCCTCCACAGTTTTTGGGGGACCCCTTCACCAGGCGGATGAATACACCGATTCGGTAGGTTGGGAGTGAGTGGGGAGGAGGGGGTGGGGCGGAGGAACATCGACCATCAGTCGATTCGGCACCGTATCGCAGTCCTGCGTTATAACATGAGAAAACGTTCAAGGGAAAGAGTTGGAAATTAAGATAGATCCGCGGGGGTGATGTTTTTTTTCATCGGGTAATTTGTCTCTTTGGTACGTGTCAGTCCACGCAGTCTGTTACTAGATTTAGATGTATAATATCTTGTGGTGCTTCAAAATAAGTTATATTTCGTTCTATTAAAATTTTATGTGTTAGCTAGCTACTAACGGAATGAAGTCTCTTATACGAGTAGAAATTTGAGAGTTTGGGCGTTTATTTGGTTATTCGGTAATTAATATGAAGTTCAACTCGCTGTTGGTTTTGTTTTAAAATTTTCGATTGGTCGCTCACATCTTGCCTCGTTCGCCCAGCAGATGCGTAGATGAAGTTCATGACTGGTATTCATGGTATAGGTTTTAGAATCCCAACCCGATGATTGTAGATGTGCTCTGGGTTTCCTTTGGCAAAATTAATCATTTCAATTATGGTGATGTTTTTTATCTTCCTACAGGTAATGATAGAAATCCAAGATTTTTCGAAAACTAAAAAAATATCAGTAACATACCTTTCATACTTGTTTAAATCTCTCGAGTTTCAGTAACATATATAAAATATTAAATATCTTTATGGAAAATATTTTCTACGTATAGGTATTTAAAACGGATTAAACTGAAATCCTGGCCAGTTTATTTTCCGTGTTTTAGTTATAGTTTAATTATATGAAACAGATATTTGATCAAGGAGTAGGATTTCAAAATATACAAAATGGCATTGATACTTGATTTTCATACCTTTGTGAAGCTTATATAAAGATCACAAGTGAGCACATCCTCAAATACATAATTACGTAATTGTTATCCATTGTGTATATTAAGGAGCTGAATTGAAGGACGGATTATTAATTTATAACAAATAAATAAATAGGAAGCTAGAAACTCGGGTGTCATTCCATATTGATCCGGTTGTATATTGTTTCTCGTTCTTCTGATAATTTACGCCGTATAAACGGGGAAAGGCTCGAGATTGTCTAGCCTTTCCTTGCTTCTCCTTTCAAAAATCCCTTTTTCTGCTCCCATTCTTCTTTCAAGTCCTTTTTCCCATTGAAGTTCAATGTCATCTGCCGTGTATTCAACGCAGGCTGCTACATTTTCATCGGTTACAGGGAATACTCGAGAGCCTTTATATCCATTCGAATGAAAACCATTCCAGAGCATCGATTTGTAGTAACAGGCAATGGCCTTCTGCAAACAAAAGCGAAGAGCATTCCTCGCTTCCGGTATAGCGATTCAAAGATCTCTCTCTCTCTCTTTTCATCTCCCTTCACAATGCTTCCACGTCTCTCTCTCTCTCTTTCCCCCTTTCCTCCCCCTCCATAAGTGGCACCAGTCTCTTCATCGTCTTCCATTGTGCAGAACGCGACGCTTCGCCAGACGAAAAGTCGGATGACCGATGCCATCCGGAGGAGCTGTTTGAGGACTTTATGCGCAAGCAAAATGGAACCCATTCGTCGCTATGGTGACGAGTCAGTACGTTTAGCGTCCTCTCTCTCTCTCTCTTTCTCTCCCTCTTCCTACCTCTTTTCCCTCTCATACTCATGTACATACCTCCCTTTCTCCATCGCACACGGCATTAATTCCATTGAGGGTACGTACTCCAGCAAATCGCTGTGTAGTTTCCCCCGGGATAATCCCCCTCTACAGATGGGAGTTTTTTTTTTTCCTACCCTCCCCCTCCCTCCTCCCGTCTAACTCTTTCTCTCATCTCGACGTTTTACTTCTTCCTCCGTTATTTTCGTTCCGAGTCTTTTTTTTGTTTTCCTCGTCTCCTTCCTACGTTCCGATCGATCTTTTCTTTTTGTCTTTTCTTTCGAGGCGGCGTCCCGATGCTTTTAGGGGTTTTCCGCGCTCTCTTAATCGCTCGTTCGTTTCTGAGGAATCTTTATCTCTCTCTGTTTAACTATTTTTTTTATATTCCTTCGTCGTTCGTCCTGTCGTAGGTTCTCGCTCTTTATTTTTTCTATGATTTCTGTAGAACTTTACCTTTTATTCTTTTCTTGGTTTATTCTCTCGTACTTCATTTTCTTGCGGGATCCTCACTCTCTATCTTAGCTCATCTCTTTCATCTTTCTCTTCTTATCCTCATACTAGGTGAAAGTACCCGGCCATGCTCGGGTTATGCCAGACGTCTTTGGCGAATAAAATTATGTATTATATGGTAATGCAATCATTTCTCCCTTTGCGCGCCTCAAAACGTGTATTTCCGTTGAAATCTTGATTTCGAATTTTTTCATGGAAACAATACTTTCTCTATACTACGTATATTGGAGAAAGTAAAAACTAATTCTGAGATATCTCTGATACCTATGAATTGGGCCGGGAGGGTCCATGGAGATCCGAAGAGAACGTGAGCATACGTGAGAGTAATAGGATTTCGAGTTTAACAGTGTAATCGGTTGGCAAGGCAACTTCACGTTAAAAACGCTAAATTTTTCAAAATTTGATATTAAAACGTTAAATTCGAAAAGTTTAGATTCGAAAGCGATAAAAGACGATAAGAATAAGAAACCGCATTTATTTTTCTTTAATACAGTCAAAGTCCGAAAATCGTAGATCAATTATGGGAATTTTAATAAGCAAAATAAAATAAGGTTGCAGGTCGAAATATCGATTTTTCCATGTTATCTTATGAGGAATGGAAATCATTCTCGGGAATCGAACCCGGGTCGATTTTGGATTTTTTTTTCGTGAATGGCTTCTACTTTAAGAACCGAACATTCCTACAAAATTTCAATCATCTAGCTACTCGGAAAGTTTGTTAAAAGTAGCATTACAGAGTTTCCCACCGACGACGACGACGAAGTCATTTTTATATATTAGAAGATAGGCAGTATATCGTTTTCCCCATCATGTCTCACCATTCATCCCTCTTTCTCTTCTCTATACTATACAATCCCGTCTTATCTTTCTGCTACTTATTTTCTTTCCGCGTTCCTCTTTTCATAATCCGCAGTTTCTTTGCTGGATCTCCCCTCTCTATCTTCTCTCTCTTTCTCTTTTTCTATGATCTTGTCTGTGTTTATCCGCTTCTGCTTCCTTTCTCATATCTTTAATCATCTCTTTCCGTGTTCAGCTTTATGTAACTTTTGCTAACTTTGTTCTCTTTGTGTTCATGTCTTTTCCACGTCTCTATGTGTATAATCTATTCCTTTTTTCTTATCATTCGTCTCTCTTCCTATCCTCATCTTTTTCCACTTTCTTTCCCACCTTTTCTCATCTCTTCTCCCTTTCTCACTCGCTCTCTCTCTCTCCATCGTAATCCCTTCCTTCATTCCTGTATCTTCCACAAAACTTGTAGGTACAGTAAAACCCCGCTATACGTTACCCCGCTATACGTTGTTTCGCATATACGTCGCCAATCAATTAAGGAACGTGTTTCGTTATATGTTGTGTCACTTCGCATTTTGAAATGCTAAAAGTAAAATTTCAGAAATTCCAATTGCGGTGCCTAAATTATTACTGTAACAATAAAAACCCTCTATTCGGCTTTTAATTTCATGTTTATTATTATTTATATGAATTAATTTAATTTCATGTACATCGGTTCGTGTAAAACCATACTCAGAATAACTATTTGCTGGCCATGTGTTTGAGAGATCACGACGGGTTAGGTGGTTCACAAGTCACGCAGGAGATAAGGGACTATCCGAATTGTAATGACTACTATGTGTAGAAACCTATTTCTGAGCGGCAGTCAGCTATAAGAGAGCTTTTTGAACAGTTGTGTCTAACATCTTGTGTCCTTTCATTGCATTGATATCTCATGAGATATTGGATATACTTTGGATTGCGACATCTGCATGAAAAGTACCATAAAGTGCGTATCAGTGTACGTGTAAGTAAAGAAACAATTTTTGTGCTCCATCACACTCTAGACAATTATTTTCGCTGTCTGAATTTATTATTGCAATTGGTTACTCGTTGTTACGATTAAATTATATTAAATCCTAGTAGCAATGAGTGGTAAACACATAGTGGTAACATATTATGTCTAATGTACTGTATTGATATGAGTAATTTGGGACACAAGTGTGTCACAAAATATCCGCCAGGAGAGTAACCCCTACTATTATGGGAATCTTTGTTTCGCTATACGTTGTTTCGTTATGTCGCATTTTTCAGGAACGCATCTCCGACGTATAGCGGGGTATTACTGTACTTTTATTCGAGAGAGAAATCTACACTGGATCTAAACTATAAATTTCTCGCCGCTAACGGTCCTAATTGACGGGCTATATTTATTTCCTCTTCCGGATCGAATTTTCAACCTTGATGGTCGTGTAGGGAAATCGTCTTGTCGTCGTCGGGTCGCCGTTTCCATCACGATAGTTAATGTGACGTTTTTGGCGAGGTGTTATTTTAGAATGCAAATTTTTTCCTCCCAAATGATAGAAGTGCACATTGTCGATATGTCGATTGAAATGATAGTTTAATTTGTACTGATTGGTAGAACACTGTAGTTGAATTGTTTTTAGATATATCAATCATAGACATATCTTTCTTATAAAACATCTTAAAATATATTTTTGCGATACGTAAATTACCGGATATTTAGATTTGATATGCCGTGAAAAAATTGTAATAAATTCGAAAAATAAGTACTTCACCTTAAATTGCATAGTACGTTTATGACATCTCTGTCTAATCTACACTAATTACGTTTGTCCTCATTCAGTTAAATCCGTAGTTTCCATAGCAAAGGGCAAAAACAAGTCATCCGTACTGGCGCAGTTTCCTGGGATTCATCGTGCTGAGAACATTTCTGATGTTCGACGTTTCCTTCTCAGTTCCCGAAGATGATATCTGCAACGCAAGCGAAATGTCGTTCATCAGAAACGCTTTCCAAGTTAGAGTTTATCCATCTATGGGAGCTTGGAAAGCATATAAAGTGAATTTAATTTTCTTAAAAGAATCTACCTTTAACGTATTAGCTTCAAACAGACTTGCAACTGGTATTTTGTAAGTTCCTGAGACTCACGCTAATGACGATAACCTTTTAAGGTCATTTATCATAAAGTCAATAATAAAAAGTCATCTCTTCTAGCACTCGACTTTTATAAACGTATGTTTGATCTTTTTCACGTAACCGGAATCAGGCAGGTGTAAATACTCTGCAGCGAACATCCTCGAATGTGACGCCATCTTGACTAAAAACGATAAAATGCTACAGATTAGAGGCAATGAAAACTATTTACCGTCAAATTGACACAATGTGCATTGCGAACCAAAATTTCATATGGCCAATGAATACAATAGGGCTTTGATCTAAATCCGCTCAGACATAGCGGCGCTGTTAGTAGATTAGACACACGGGAGTATGTGCAGGACAAGGTGAATAGGCGCCCCGAATTGTTGCAAAATGCAATCAAGATGTTTGGTATACATCTCATCGTAGGATCTAGAAATGATATCCTGTTATAAGCGTCATCATAAGACGGTATACATACATCCATTTATCTACCATATTGATATCATTTTTGCTTTCCTATGCTGTTATGGCAGGTAAAAGCGATGAACGTAATTTTGATCCATTAAATCCTTACCATCATAAACGTATGTATTGTGGCAATCCATTTATCAGCACGAAAAACCGTATTTATTTTTTTTGTCAAAATAGTATTTTATCTACTATCCTGTGAATAACTTATTGCAATATGCATTCTAGCTTTGATTGCTCAAATCGTATGATAATGACCAAAATAATTCGATTCGTGTAAAATTTTATGTGCAGAAATTTAAATCCATTTGTAATAATGTTAATGAGAAGAAGCGTCTTCTTCGAGTGATCGAAAATTCGAGTTATCGATATTTCGCCTAATATTTTCGAATTTACAGTTTTCTAGGGAAACCCACTGAAGTTTGTAGCCAAACTATACTTTCATAGACTTCATAAATTTACTCTTAAAATCCATATCCTATTAGTAGTGAAGCGTTCTGGGATTTCACACCGGGTGATGTCTTTTATAAAAGTCGACGTTTCGGCGTCTGTCACAGCCGCCATCTTCAGGAACAACATTCAGTCGACTCTTATACAAGACATCACCCGGTGTGAAACCCGAGAACACTTCACTACAAATATTCGCCGGGAAAGTTTGAAATCCTTTTTTCCATATCCTGTTGTTACGACGTGAAATGCCTATGCGGTTTAGCATAAATTGAAATTTTCTTCACTGTGGAAGATGATTTAATTCTTAAAAAGCGAATTACTTAGCCAGATGGAGCTGCTGAAATTATACGCAATTAACTCAGACCTTTGTGTTTTTTAGCAAGACGATGCAAAAGCGATTCTATCTAGAAGAAAATGGAAACCCTTGTTCGATTCCCTATACTTATTGATCGACCGTGAGCTGCGCTTTCAATTATTATCCGCGGTTTAAGTGATATCCTGACGCAGCATTCGTGTTTCTTTTGTTTTATTGCCTTCCTGTCCGATTCTTTTTGATAACCCCAAGAGTCGTGATGGAGGATGGCTATCACGGAATTAGCAAACAAACTTCCCTACTGCGAGTCCATGTAGAGTCTTCTTGAGCAATTAATTGCTGCTATATCTCTGCTCCCCCGAGAGCGTTCTCATTCTATTAATGGGATTAGGTGTGGCTTGGCTGTCTAGTTTCCATAAAATTTTAATATCCTCAACCCAGAAAGAATTAGATTTTCACCGCGATGCATTTAAGTAGAGTATTCCACGAGCATGAATGATAATGTACTACTATTAAATGATAGCTCTAAGGAATAGTTATTTGACGAAATTTTTCCGGGAAGTCTCACGTAAAACTTGTTCGACGAACTGTTAGAATTCAAATCACTCCATTTAATTTTTAGTTTATTTCCTAAATGTTGAATTTTGATTAATTTTCTCGAATTAACCATGGACTTATTTCATTAATTTTTTCCGAGTATATAATTTTGAGCAATAACAAAGTCAAATATCGGTAAATTATTAACCACGCGAGTACAAAAGTCTTCAAATTTTACAACAATTAATCCCGTCATTTATTTTCACGGTTGACGAAAAAATATAATTCGCCCCCTTTCATACTAATATCGCTTTTATCTTATACGTCGAATTTCACTTCCGCGGTTATTGTATTCCTACGCTGCAATTACTGTAATCACCGCCCATTTCAATTTATATTTCTCGCTCTTTCTTTAACCCCGGAAAAGAGCTAATTTTCTGGAACGTTGGTGGGCGAGCACTTTTAATTCGTTCCACGGATTAAAATGGAGGTCCCTGCGCGATAAAGTGTAACGGCCTATTTTCCCGGTTACCGGAAAAACGGAAAGAAATTTACGTTCTCTATTACGTCCTCGCGAGTTTTCTTTTTTTTTTCTCCATCTCAAGATGGTGCGTGTACAGGCGGGGTGGCGTTTTCGGAAAGTACGCTCTAGCTTTTTGGGATTTTCGGGAGACCCAAGGATATTCGAGAGAGACTTCTTCTTTTCTCTCCCTCCAACGCGCACGCCCTTCTTAACGGCCCTCCGCACCCTCTTCCTTCAACCCCTTTCCCCATTCGTGAGAATTGTTGCGTTGGGGCTTCTCCATTCCTCCTCCCCCACCCCCTACCCCTCCCACATTCCCCCGAAAACGTCCTCGTGGGGCCCCTTTTCGAGAACAAACAGTCTGGTATCCGACCCTGCGGTCGCTATCGCAGCTCGGAGAAGTATTCGAAAATGCTGCATACGAGACTAATGAAATGCGTAATGTTGCGTGCCATTATAGCGCCGTAGAGCAGGAGTGGAGTGGAGAGAAGGTTCTATGTAAAGGATCCCCTCTTCCCTTTTGCTCGTGCGAGTGGCCCTTTTCTCTCTCTCTCTCCAACTCAGGTTCCATAACGACCCTTGGAGGCCGTGTTCCCTCGCCAAGATGACCCCTCGCACCCGTCGCTCTCTTTCTTTTTTTTTTTTAATCCCTTTGCTACATTCCGTTCTAGTGTGGGAGTCGCTACGGTTTCTTCCCGTATAGGTTCCCTAGCGGAAGAACTAATGCCGCGTCAGGGATCGTTGGTTCAACTATCGTGCGTGTCTTGGGATGTAATGGTCTCCTCTTTAGCACTATCCGTAAAGTATGTGGGACTAGAAAACGCCGGAGTGTTGGGTTGGGTTGGATTATTATGCGAGGGTTTCCCTTGCAAATTAAGTTTTTGGCGAATCTTCGTTTTAATTGGTTTGTTTCAATTGAGGAAATTTTTTTCCCTTTCGGATTGGTACGTTAAATTTGATAAGGCCTTTTGTTTGTTTTTTTTTCAAAAGTAATTCCAGGTTCACTTACCCCTGGCTGTAAATATGTTAGTGAAGTTCGATTCCGTGTATGATGATTTTTCAAGGTAGAACAGCTAGCTTTAGCTGTTATTTTTATTGTACTTCTTAGAATTTTTCAATCCCAGCTCTTTTAAATTAGTATTTGTCTTGTGTTTATATCGGCTGAGCTGTAAGCTATTCGCCTTAAAGCGCAATTTATCATCGTTAAATTGTTTTCGTTAATATCAGTATTATTTTACTTTCACCTTCATAATCCCAAGTTTTCAGGGCATAATGATATGAACACTTTTGTTCATTTATGTGAAAATTTGATAAAAATAACAAATTACTCTCATTAAATAATCGTTTATCATGATTAGCAATCATTATAAGTGAAAGGTTTCTTTATTTTGTTCATTGGACTTAATTATTCGGAGGAAGCTGGTTTCATTTTACGTCAAAATCGAGGATACCGTCATCTTAAGGCGCCCTTACGTAGAAATTCAATATCAGATATGAAGTTCTTCTTATAGTGATGAGATCCGCGACCTTACCTGACCTTTGCCTGTACGCTCCAACTTCAACCGCTTTTTTTATCGAACGTTTAATCCTCTATTTCGTACGATTTTAATCCTTTCCGCTTTCCTCCATTCTAAATCCTATCCCTTTCACAAACGGTAATTGGCTTAGGGCTCCTCCCCTCCCAAACTCCCCCTCCTCACCTTTCGCTCCCCTACGCGTGTTGTTGTCGTTTTTTTCCGTTCTCCATTTTCTCCTTCTTCCCCCCCCCCACCCCCCCCCCCTCCAGCCACCCATCCACATAGCGACAATCCATACTCCTCCTCCAATCCTTAACTCACGCCGATTTCAACCCGTTCCTCCCGGCAAGTGTTCGTACTCTCTCCCTTCCTCCATCTTCCCCGTCATTTCAAACCCTAATGAGCAGAAATTGTGCGTTATGTGCGGTCTCTGGTATGAGGGAGGGATTCTCTCTCTCTGTGGGTGGTGGATTTAGGATGCAGGTACCGGAGGGTGGGAGGAGGTGGAGGGAGTGGCGTGATAAAGGGGAGAAAGAGTCAAGCCCATGGCGAGGGTCGGATTTTCTTGGTTACTAGCTGTTATCCTCCTCTCTTTTCCTCTATCTCTGCGACCGCGTAAGTTGTGTTGCCGTTCCGTGCAGTACAGGAGTAGTTAGGACGTAATTACTACGCTTTGATGCAGGTGTACCGCGTTGCTTTACTTTGTAAGATTTGGGGAAGAAGGTTTTGTCGTGAATTTTGGTGGTTTTTCGCTCGTTACCCCTTTGTCCTGTAGTGTGAGAGAGGGTTGCATGTTTGATCGTGGCGTTGGAAGGAATAAAAATACGTTTTCTGGGGTTTGTGGTAAGAATAGGCTGATGTTATGAAGTCTTTTTGTGTTCCATAGTAAAAAGGGTTATTCGTATTTGAAGTCGTTTGTTCGTTTTGGTCTTCTGCTTTTTATTGGGGACTATGGCGTAGATAAGGGTGAAAGGCCATGAAAAATGCCTGACTATAGATAACTTTTTGTAACTGCAGATGATCAGGAAGTATCCAAGTATGTTGGAGAATTATATGTTTTTATGTGGTTTATATTCTAGTTAACTAAATATACCCCACGAAGAAAAGGTCAATTTGAGCACGTTTACCTCTTTAGAATTATTTTCTTAATCCGAATTAACGATAACTTTTCTTGTGAATTTCCTGGTTCCCTGCCTATGGACAAATTGGACTTTTTTTATTGCATTTGGGCTAAAATATTTGAGAAATGAAAGTATCAAAACGCACATTTCTCGATACAGTAATGTAAATTATTCCTCCCAGTAACGTGGGGTATCATATCGTAGTTCAAAATTAACGTAGTTGGTTACCCTTTGGGGGTTTTAGGAAGTATGAAAGATTTATTCGCAGTCCTTGGACAAACGGAGGGTTTCACTGGCTTCCTCCATTCCTTTTAATAAAAATTAAAAGCCATTAAATCACATTTTAGAGCAACACAATGCGTATGATTCCATTTCCCTGCGCAGCAATTGGCCCGAAACTAATGGCCCACTTGTAATTCGCCAAATTCTGCGTACAAGCTAGTCATATGTCGGCAAACTTTATGCTTACGTTTTTATTATATTTAGGGATAAGGACCCATTTTCAGCATTGCGGGGAAGTAGTACTAGTTTCTGGTCGAAGAAATTTTTGAGTGAGGTTTTTAATGTTGGATGAAAATGTTTTTTATTTGGATTACATAAACCTGTAACTTTAAATAATTAGCCTAATCCTACGTGGTTTTCTGAATTTAAATAATAAATTAAAATGTTTTCTGGACTATATAAACATATAACTTGTAATATTTATCCAGATTATATATAAAATGTGGTTTTAATGTTTTTTTTCTTTATTTTCAGGTAATTACCTAAATATCTGTGCTTCCAATTATCATTTTCGTGCTGTCACGGTAAGAAAGCATTAATTTCTACTCGTGTTTGTTTTTTTTATTCTGTTATATTAAGTTTGAGCAGAATTAGTAGTGTCTCTTCTCAGACTTTTATTTCTCAGCCAATCGATTACTAATTTTTAGTGTAATTTATTTCCTATCTTGCAAATTAATTATCGGCTTCATTTCTAAATGCGTTTTTATATGATAAATATCTAATAGACCAAATTAATTTTTCGGGCATTTGTTTGATTCCATCACGTAATACATATCTTTAGCTCAAAAATTTGGTTTCGAATTAACATTGATAGAAATTATATTCTAGATTTTATTTCGATTTAATGTTTAGCTAGTTACGTAGTTAATTAATAGCAATATAAGATTACCACTGCTGCATGATAAGTATATGTTAGTTTGTTTTTGTGCGTTTGTCTTACAACAATTGAATTTCGTTTATGTACACTTAACATCGCTTAAATTTACACCCAACAAAAGAGAAATGTTTTCTTAAAGCTAGTTATGTATGCAAACATGTTGCGTTTCGAAATCTCAATATTTTTATAACAACCTTTTATTGCTGATAGCTGTCTCGTTTCGTGTTATCTCGGAACAGCCGTCCTCTTTCTTCCCTGCGTGCGCGATGTTCTCGGTCATTTGTTTTTAACATTTTCCTTTCCCTACTCTAATTCTTTCTTGTATTTCTCCTCGCGAAGCTTTGGTTGGCCGTTTATGAGATCCTCATAGGGTTTCGTTAGCCCAAACGGCCGCCGTACTTTCGAAAAATTTCCCAAACCCCATGAGAACTCGCCGTTAGGAGGTTAGTCCCATCTTTAACGTGAACGCGGAAGAGAAATGCTGAATTCATTCGATAAAGAAGCTTTTCTCCTTAATCAGAATCGTCTTCCTTTTCCAAAAATTCCTCGTGCCGTGTGCGACTGTTACCTCTTCCTCTTTCATTCCTTCTCCTTTACGACTCCATTTTGTGACTTTTTTGCTATAGTCAATTTTTTCCTCCCAAGGTTATCGAATATCATGTTGATGTACTTCACAAAACTTAATACGACGCACTAAATTATCGGAGAATCAGGATATTAAGCATGCAAACGATATATTCATGGTATCAATATACATCAATCAATCGAAAGTTCGTACTTACTTAAATATCGCGCAATAGTCTGCGCCCTCGAATGAATGAATCTAATCAAACTCTCGATTAATCGAGAGATCGATTAATCGATCTATCGATTAATCGATCTATCGATTCCCTTTCGATATTTATCGGGGCGCAGAAAAAAATATCCTTGACCTTCATACGTGCCTTTTTCTCCGTAATGTCATTCCGCCTTTCTCCCTTTCTATCTCACGCTATCCCCCCCCCCCCCCCCCGGCCACTTTGTCCTCTTCCGTTTCTATCACATACCTCCTCCCCCTCCCCTCCTCTCCCATTCCCTCCCCCCTTTCGTCTCGTGTGCTGATGTCGCTTTATCATTCAACCCATCCCCAAGTCTCCGTCCTGAAGTTCCTATCCACGAATCTATATAGCCTTCAGTAAGGGGATAGTGGATGGTTTATTAGCTCCTCGGGAGCTTCTCATCCCTCAAAACTCCCACTTCTTATCTTTTGTCCTTTTGGTTGGATGTCGTCTCTCTCTCCTCTCTCTAAGAATCCATTTTTTTGAGTGGGTTGGGGAGTTATCGAGTGGATGAACGTCATGACCGGTTGTCGCGAGTTGGAGGGCGCGAATTTAGATTTATGTTCCGTGGGAACGTAGGAACCTTAATCAAAGCCTCCATCTAGACATACGTACGCGGGCAACGCCATTAAGGGGTACCTAAAAATGTACTTAACATCGCGTATAGGATAGCATTATACGCACGGGCGGCTTTCGGTTTTTTTTTCTCCTTGCTTTTTCGTGTCGCTTTGTTTTTGTTTTTTTTTTTGTTATTCGGTTCACTTCGTTTTTATCATCGCGCGATCCGCCTCTCGTGATTAATGGCATTGTTAAATATACCGGGGCAAGTTTTTGAAAAAAAATCGTTCGTTATTCGGGTTGATTGGTTTATTTTTCGCGTAGATTTTTAATTGGATTCGTTCCCTATGCGCGTTCGCGTATGATAAGCGAATCTAATTTTAAAAGCTTTGATGAATACAAGTTATCAAGGGAAATGTTTTCGTTGCTGTTGAACTTTTGAGATTTACTGATGTGGGAGTAATCGTTTTTTCGCGATAGATGCAAAAAATCTATACTTTACTTATTTTTTTATTTATGAGTATTTACGTACATAGATTAATTTTGTAGATACATTTTGCGTTATTCCTTTCTCTGGCAATTTCAATCCTTTTGATTATTTGTATCTGACGTAATCATATCTATCATAGATACCGTAGGTCATTTAATAACAAAGCGGCTTCCGGAGTTTTAAATATTTTAATTCCTAAGCAAAAGGTTTAGGCTGGGGTGTGCAGGTAGAGAAAATAGTATTAAATGTATGCTTTACTAAGAGGAACCTTAAAGACTGGAGTAAAATTTCGAAAGAGCAAGCATATACATAAATCGGTAGTTATACCTGTACTAGAAAACGCAACAAACATATGGGACCCGCATGAGACAGGACTTATAAATTAGGCAGAAACGGTTCAAAGGAAGGCGGATGTTCTAGGTAAACGTGGGAAGGAGGTTAGTCTAATCGAGATGTTGGAAAGTTTGGGTCGGTTGTCTTTGAAAAATAAAATGAGAATAAACAGATTAGGGGAATTATGACAAGCAAGGAAAGATGCCGAGGCATGAGCTGATGTACGTAGAAGAATTAATGAAGCGGATTGTATTGGTGAAAGAGATCAAAAATTTTATATTACATTAAGGATGCATAAAACAAACGTAAGGATATACCTTTCATACATTGAGAGGTAAGCGAATGGAGCCTGTTGTCGGATAAAGAAAAAGTTAAGACTTTTAAAACTAAGCTAAAGGTTATAGTTTCAAATTTTAATTTCCTTTTATACTAAATACGACGGAATCGGAGGAAGTAGAGGATCGCTTGTTAGGCTCAAGTACGACGGGTACCTCGGGAACCCCACGACCGCTACGATAGCCGTGAAGGCCTACCTAGAATCTCGAAACCTCTTTAACTCTTTATGTTGTATATGGTTATTTTAATTTATTTTTCTTCTTCCTTGCCATTTTGTACACACACTTTTGTACTGTTTCCAACCTGATAGCCTAATGTAATATATTTAAAATTTTAACAATCATCAATCAGGCATTTTAAAGCTGCTGATGGTATTGTGTCGCTATTTTTCATTAATCAACGCTAGTTGTTCATCAGCTGAAAAAAGTGACATATTAACTCCAGTTGTGTTTAAAATTATCGAAGGTTTTTTTATGTTTGCTTGTTTAGAACAAAACGTTTTCATCTCGAGGTTGTATAGGAAATCCTTTTTCTTTTAATTTTCGGTCCAAGATCTCTTTAATGATAGTAAAAATCCTTTATTGTTCGAGGGAAAGTATAGCGGCAGTCCAATCTGGAAATTCCCATCTTCATCAGAAGCCATTATTCTCGCCTTTTCTCTCCCATCCCCTTTATATTCCTATTCCTTTCTCTTCGTTTGGTTGAAGTCCATCTCTCTCTCTCTCTCCTTCCCCCCCACTCCTCCTCTCTCAATCTCCCCCTGCCAATCTCCCATCTCACTTTCCTTTCTCTCTCACACCCTTCTCACTTTCTATATCTCTCCCCCCCTTCCATTTTCTCTCTCTCTCATTCCGCCAACCCCTTCCCATGGGCACACCGAATTTACTGCACGCTGCCTTTCTGGTTGCCTGGTTTCCAGGCGGACCATTCCAACCTCCCCCTCCCTCCAAGTCCCTACGCCTCCCTAACCTCAGCCTCCCTCTCAAACTCGAACGACCTCTCCAGCCATCTCTTCTCTCTCTTTCTCTCTCTTTCCCGGTCCTTCATATCTCCCCTCTTCACCGCTCGTTTGTTCTGCCTCTTCCTCCTCCTCCTCCCGACCTACTACGCCTCCTCGTCGCCACACACCCCCACCCACCCCTGTGGCACTCGTCTTTCGTCTTTTCTCTTTGCATTTTTACCCGCTTCTCTTTTTCGCTCTCTTTTTTTCTCTCTCTCTCCCTCTTTTTCGAGTAAGAAAATTTGGCAACCCTGCCTCCCACGCTCACCTCCTCTCCTCTCTCTCTCTCTCTCTCTCCCCCTCTCTCTGCCGTTGAGGTGGTGTTTATAGTTTGCGCTTTTTTTTGTTCGTTTGTTTCCCGGTGTCTTGATTCCATCATTGCTTTCCATTCGGTGCAAGTCTTTTTCGTGTGTTTTTTCTCTTTCTGCCTCTTTTTTCTCTTTCTCTCTCTCGCGCATTTCGTTCCGGAAGGAATTTTAAATTTTTGATCGCTGCGTGCGGTTTTTCTCCATTGTGCGTGTTTGTTTAAAAGAATTTGTTATTAACCTGTTTTTTTCCCCGTCTCTGCGGAGCTTGATTTTTCCCGGCGTTGTTGGTTCTCGGAGCCTAATAAAACAAAATATATTCCGTGTAATTAAATAAATGGATCTTGTTTCGCTGATTAGAAATTACGGGGGGAAATTTTTCAGAAAAAAAGAAAACGAGCTCTCTCTCTCATTCCATCTCTTATATTTTTTTAGCACGGAAGTTTGCGATAGAATTCCAGTTTTACGGTCGGGGTATATTCATGATCAGTCAACGTTGTGTTAATATTACGCATACATCAGCCTGGGGAGCGATCGTCTCCATAAAATCTGTGTGGAGAAGGATCGTCCTTACTCACTTACCGTATATAACATTCCTAAATTTGAAACAGGAATACATTTGCCAGTTAGTATCTTGTTCAACGTGCTTCTCGCGAAGATTTTATTGCGTACGCAGTAATTTACAACTGGTATACCATTTTGCGAAAATCCATAGCAATTCCGTCGTCCCTCTTTTATTAAGTGCCTCATTACGACTGCGTAGGTGTGCGCTAGATGCCATTTACGGAACGTAAGTTGTCTCGGAATGTATCCGAATCGTTTTCTTTCCCTATCGGCGAAGTTTTTTATGCGTCTCGTCCGTTATTAATCGTCTCGATGCATAAATCTTAGAATCCGATGCTTGTGTACGCTAAGAAACGCTGGTTCCATTTTTTCTGTTTTTTTTTCTGAAAAATCAATTCTCGTATTCTCTTGATCTCAATTGTTAGATGTCATACCTTTTAACTTTTAGATGTAATCATCGAATCAGATTTTTCGTAATATTTTCTCAGGCTTCTATCATAAACGACATCTAGATAGATCTTTAAACGAAGATACGATTGAGAAAACCACTTGTGCCTCGTTGATTATATACGAGAATAATTATTCCCGTAATTATATTACCCTTACACAGCGGATTTTTTTTCGTTGCCATTCTCAAAGGAATTCTTTCGCGAATCCTATTTTGCCACGTAGTCCTTTTTATTGCAGTAATAACTACGTACTTCATGGGTCGTTAACTTTCTTACTGTGTTAGTCGCGTCGTTTCCTCTACCTAAGGTTAACTTGGAGTTAAGCTTCGCTTGTTTTTTTTGCCTGGTTCCACTAAGGATAATTATCCCGTAAATATGTTATTTTTTCCCCTAAAAATGCACCTCTCCTATCTCCCGTCTTTCCTTTCCCTCATATATCACTCTCCTCCTCCTCCATTGCTCCGTCTCACATTACCTGACCCTTCTTCCACTCCTCTCTCTCTCCCTCTCCTCTCTCTCTCTCCCTCTCCTCTCTCTCCCTACCCATCTCATCTCCCTTCACCCAACATCCACTAGGTGTATGTGCTCTTTGTATGTAGCTGTCTGATGTTTGGCGGGAGTGTGGGAGGGGGAGGGGTGTGGGGAAATGGGTGGGTGGTTATGAGGGAAGAGGAGGGTGGCCGAGGGGGAAGGAATTGTGCTCTTGGCCTCGTAAATTGGCGTCGAGGTGCTCGTAAATTCAGGTTTCTCTCCCTCCCTCCCTCCACTCCCTTCTACCTCGCTACCCTCACTCCCCCCCCCCCTCTCTCTCTCTCCCGCACCTCTCATTTCCCCTACCTCTTTCTATCTCCCCCCTCTACCTCTCTCTCCTCCACCTTTCTCTCTCTCTCTATCTCTTCCCTTCCCTTCTCGACTTCATGTCTCCAGAGACACTTGGCGCCTAGCACAAAGCTTGCACGCAAAGTCGACCTGATATCTACTACTCCCTGTTTCCAGGTCGTTTTATTTTATTTTTTAACTCTTTCCCCTCCGTGTACGTCCGGTTTGCGAGGAATATCTGCCTACGGGTAACGGGCGAATTTATTTGTATTCAAAAGGCCTTGAAGGTATCGAGGAGCGGTTCGTACGCATCTGTTTTCATTTTAAGCTCTGGAATAAGTTCGGATCGCTGCCATACCTCGTCGAAGAGTATACAATCCGACGTTTGGGAGTGAATAGTGCTTTTCTCTGCTTTAACAATGGTTACTGCTTATTTTTTTTTAACGCTCTTAAACGTAGCCAAAACGGCCGGGATTCGTTAGGGCAGTAGCCTTCGAGCTGTTAGAAATGTCTCTGTTACTTCGGAATCGTCCTACTCGTTTTTCCTTCGGAGGTAGAGAGGTTAGAGGAATTGGAATGTAAAAGGTTGGGTTGAATATATACACGCCGTAAAAATTGACGGGGAAACTCGGTGTTTTGAAGGTGTAAATCTGCATTCGTTTGTTTCTTCAACCGGTTGTTTCCCTTCGAATGGCGCATATGCGATCCTTCGCTTATATTCCTTTATGATCTCGCTCCCGTCGTCTGGATGTGGAATTTTTTACGGCAGTGGTTTTTGTAGTCTGCGGAAGGACAATAGAGGTGGCTAATTTCGTCCTTCGGGACGCTGCTGCGGTTTTCCCCTCGGGGACAGTGACTTCGTTCGCCGGTTGGTTTTTCTTTTTCGTTCTTAACGCTTCGTTTTGTAAAACGCGAGACGGTTTGATTTCTTTTTTCTTCGACTTCTGTGTCGCGTACGGTCGCACGGGCTAATCGTTCGTAACTCTAATCGTTCGTTTTTCTTCGATAAGGATCGTTTTGTTCTTCTTTTGTTCCTAAAGAGTGTTACTTGTACGTACAATAAATTAGGTTGAATAAATCTTATGTAGCAGCAAAGAATTGTGGTGAGTGGGCAATCAACATCCATAGGTTTGAATATTTTATATTACAAAACCCCTTGGTAGTCGTGAAAGTATATTGTATTACCGTGGAGTAAGTCTAACGTAAGCAAGAGGTGTATGTTCGCAGAGCAGTTGTCGAGGAAGTTAGAAAGTTAATAAACGAAGTTCTTTACATCCCTATGGATGAAGGGGAGCTAGATCTCCATCTAAGTGCAATGAAGCTATTTACCATAGATAATACTAACGCTCTCTAACAATGAAAAATTAGCCAACATATTATATAAAGTTTTCCAATTTATATATTACCTATATCAAAGAATGTACATATACGCTATGTGGATATTCTGACGTAAGGAACCAAGTATTTTTCATGAGTCATCCTCCAAAAATAGTTTTTTTGTGTAGAAAAGAAGAAAGATCCCAAAAATACGGAAAGAAGAACAAGGTACATGAATCCATTTTCTAGGAAGACGCAATGAAAGGAAGGCTAGTTGCGAATGTTTCCAGTTTGATCTGGTTCGTCGTGTAGGAAGTTAAAGCCATTAATTTACTTGACGGTTCAAACAATGCTTATAGTTGATCACATTTGGTAACTGCGTTCGTTCCGAATGCGATGAACCTTACGAGCGAAACAAAAGATCGTCATTAACTTCATCCGGAGGTTTCACCGTACCAATGTTAATGTTTAATTTTGCGAATAAATGGGTTTTATACCAGGTAATGTTATCGAGAAGAGAATTGTATTGCAAGGTATAATAAGTGTTCTATTCCGAAAAAAAAAATGTTTGAGCCATACGATCGGTTCAGGGTTTGCGTTATAAAAAGAGCGTTTCGTGAAGATCGAGGATTGAATATATTTAGGGGCGGTAAGTGCGAAAGTTAACGAATTTTAATATAAAGATAAAGAGCGATCCTCAACAGAAACACGTTTCCCACTCCTGCTCTAGCTCCTTACGCATCTATAGATGAACTAAAATGGATTCCGTGACTAAAAGGTTGCTTCCTCTTGTTTCTTTTATGGAAGGCCATAATCTGAAACGTCGGTTGCTTTAGCTTCGTTAGTTGGCAGAAGTCATCTACACGGGCCGACAGATGGAAAAACTATAAACAAGGGAAATTTTTTTCAAAGAAAATCCTATAAGCGAATCCTTTTCCCGAACCAGTGTATCTTATTATTTTTCGACTCGACTAGAAAATTATGTAAATATACTCTTTAAGTTACGGTTTCTCATAAAAAAAACTATTCTGCGGAAATAAAATCTTGTCAAAGGTTGTACAGTAGCCAAATAAAATAGAGTGGTAAAAACGTCTGGTCTCTGACCTGAGGGCACTGGCTTCAAAAATCACTTTATCTTCGCTTTTCTAAGACTATTCACCGGCGGTATTTATAACCCACGATCGAATACGATCCGAATACGAAATTATCCCACGCGAATATATATAGGTATATATAAAGATCTAAAATTTTGAAGCAGTAGTTCTGAAAACTTGGCTTCCAGTCTAGTCTCGAAAGAAAAATGGCGTTCGTATTTTTTTTTATTTTACGAGTCGGGTGTGATATTACGTGATGGGAAAAAGGTAACGTGAAGAATATTCAGAAGGGCGACATATTCCTTAGGTTGTATTCCGTGTTAAGTGTCAAGGGCATTGGACCTATGGAGTGGATGACTCGTCCGCCCTTGGACTTGAACCTACGTAAGGGCAAGGTCGTTCTCTTGGGGCAGTATATCTTATAGATTTATTCGCCTTTAGTAGTCACTGCAAAATGAGTTCGATTTTTAACCCGTTCCGTTGAATGCGTCGAGGAGATGACAGCGAATTTCAGTTCGATGGTCTGTGAGGAATGTGTTGCGTCACGCGCACCCTAGCTCGTAAAGGTTTAAGATGGGGTGTGTACGAGGCATCAAATTTCTTACGTAGAGGCGATGCGATCCTAATCGAACGTTAAATCGAGTTTTTGGACTTTCCTTAAATAATAACACGTGTAATTTTAATACCATTCGTTACAAAAAAAATCGCTCCAAAAGTGGGTAGAATGTGTCGCGTGATAAGGTTAGCGGGAGTTGGCGGAATAATCCATTACTTTGTTATTTAGTGCGTTATTGGTAGTGCAGACATGGGTGGTTTTAGAAACTAATGGTTAAAGGAGTATTTATTGGGTTCCGAATTAATGAGGTGTAACTACACCTCATTAATTCGGATCCCAATAAATCAGAATTCTAGACCATTCGGACTCGCCCCATGAGTCTCGTTGTGACCAAGGTTGAGCCTGGGCCCTTCTAGGAATTCACTCTAAAATCATTTTATTTTTACATATCTGAGGTTCAAGATATCAGTTATTTCCTCAATAAGTCTTAAATCTCTACTTACTTATATATTAAAAGGCTTTTTCGCCTATAATGCTTTACTAAATATTTCTGGATTACAGCAAATAATGGTAATTTTCTCACGAGTTATCCCATTTTAATATTTAGTTCCCATTTACATCTTACAATTAGTAGGTAATATTGAAAAATGCAACTACAGATTTAACAATATTCTTCATTTAAGGCTTTTCATTAATTTGATGAGGACTCCCCGCCTCTATTTTTTTTAGTTTTTACTATCATAGGAAAATTAATTTCAGGCTCATTTCAAAAAGCGATTGGTTTTTACGGTAAACAATATTAATTTTTAAAAAATCACTTGTTATCTGTCACGCACTATTAAACCTGATAGGAGAGGATGATGGTTTATCCCCCTATAATAAGAATTCATTGGTCGAGTAGTTCATCCGGTATGGATTAGATGACTTTTCCGAGAAAAGCTCAATTGTTCGAGAGTAACGTTTAAAATCCAACGTTTGATCGAGCAAAATTCGGATTAAAGAAGGGCCAAAAAAAAAAAATCTCGATGAACCCGAGATGCGATTGTTGACACTTACATAAGGGTCGACGGGTAAAAGGGAAATGGCTGAAAGGGGAGAGAGAGAGAGAGAGAAGAGGTGATGGAGGGAGGCAGTAGAAGAGGGTTGGGAGAGAGAGGCATTCGGAGATGGGAGGGTGGGGGAGAGCTATCTAAGGGATCGAAAGAATTCAAACGATGCTTGCAAAGGTTAAATGGAGCTGAAATGAAAGAAAGGAGAAGGGGAAAAAAATCTCCCCCTCTTTAAGAAGGGCGGAAGGGAAAAAGGAACGAGGGATGTGAAATGGTGGATAGGAGAGTAAGTGGGAAGAGGGAGGGAGGAGGAAAGAGAGAGAGAGAGAGATTGGATGTATATGGGAGGGAGGTGGAGGGGTGAGTAGAATAATCACTCGTGTAAGAGCTGGAGTTCTCTTTTATTTTTTATTTTTTTTGTGAAAAGAAATCCCCGAAATGCGATAGGGGAAAGAAAAAAGGTTCTCCCTAAAAACGAGTCAAAAGTGGCGTCAGAGGGCGTCTTAAAAAGGATCGAATCTCTGGAGGTTAAGATTTTGAGGGTATTAATGAGATGATTAGAGAGCGTTGACGCGTTGATGAATGGCGCCCAGTTGGATATCTCTGGGGGTTGAGTTTCTCATTCTTCGTGTTCACCGACCTCGTCGAAAGGTCGGTGTTCGTCGTAAGGAGGTCGCCTTGTTCGTGTTCCCCCGGTCGCGGTAAACAAGCGCGTGATTTTTTTACCTCCACCCCCCCAACTAGGATCAATTAACGGGTAATCCGCTAAAAATTTAACGAAGCCTTTCCTATTTTCGACGTAAAGAAAACGGGGTTGTTCCAGCGCATCGAGCCAACCGCTGCTAATTTTATGAAATCTTTTCCTTATTTACCTGGTCATATTCTGTGATTTTTACCGGTTTATTATATATTTCATATAATTAGTCGCGTTTTTTACGATGTAGTGAAAGTAGACTGGGGATGCAAAATTAAAGGCTATATTTCATTTAGGCTTTTTGCTCAAAAATGTATTCAGATGATCTCTCTTGGTTTATCGTGAACTAATTTATCTATTGTAAATGTTTACATAATACGCTCGTAAATGGTAGGGGCTTAATTGAAGTAATTAGACAGGAGAAAAACAGGAGTGGTTAGATTTTGAGATCTAAAGATCTTTGAAGTAAGACACATAGGATGATAAGAAAGAGGCGAGGAAAGACAAAACGGATTTTGAATATAAAAGGTCCAATAAAATGAAAAGACTTTTAAGTAAGGTGAATTGATGAGAGTGAGTCAAAAACCTTTAGAGAAGCAGAACACACGGAAAAACCCTATAATATAAAAAGCGAGGTTTGTCACTCTGTGTCTTTGTATGTAACGCTTTTGACATGCTTATATCTCTGGAACTACTTGATGGATTTTCAAGTTCTATACCATCTTGGATTCGTCAAACTTTCAAATTTTGATCTGCAAAAACATTTTGGTCAATCGGTCCATCTCGAGCTGAAGGGGAGACATGTTTTGTATGGAAATTTATGTCTCCTGGGCAGAGGTTTGTACCGATTGAGCTGAAATTTTCAGCATAAGCTTTTCTCACAAGTTATAGCTGTACCTGAAATTTTTCGCTTGATCGGTGAAGAGAATCAGGTAGCTGCCATACAAAGAGTTCGTTCTGAACAGTGATTTTTGAAGCATTTTCGCAATAACTCGATGAAAAGCGAATGGATCAAGCTCAAATTTGGTATTATTCAATGATTCAATGAACCTTTACCAGAAATGTCGTACTGAGAGAATTATTACAGGGATAAAGCCATTTTTGTGATATTATTTTTGTGATAAAAATTTTTAAAATGCTAGATGCTAGAAACACTTTTTTTGTCGAAATTATCATCGTCAATATTATTGACGGGTATTACGCTAGTATCTAAATAATATTTATCGTGTCATAAGGAACATACACTTGAGGATTTCATTTCGCCAGATATTTGTACAAATTAACGCGCTTTTAGCTACTGTGATAGTAATTGTTGGAGGTAATTTCGTAATTTAAATTTAATTGAAGACCAATGGCGTTTAAAAATGGTTCCTCTCCTCACGATAAGGATGTCGGACACTATTAGACGCATTCAGTCCTCTTCCATAGTAAATAAAAACACATGTATCTCTCTTTCTTTTCACAACTATGATATCTTTTACGAGCGAATTAGTTAAACCTCCCGAGCACATAACTGATCTCGAGGGTTGCTTTGAGGTTGATTCGTTAGTAAATGGGGTCGTCAAGTTTATTATTTTTTCCTCTCTCTTTATCCCTTACCCGCAAAGAGAAACAGAGAGAGAGACACACATACACACAACGTGACTCTCATGCTCAGGGAGTGGTCTCGGTTCTTTTAAAATTAATTGGGATATCACGGAAAAGGGTTGGGAAGAGGGTTGCATTTCTGACTTGGAGAGCCTCATCGTCGTCCTTGTGTGGCTGACTTTGGATTCTGTGTCTTTCCCCGCAAGGGAGAGAGAGAGAGAGCATTTGGTAAGGAGTCTGTGCGGACCGTGAAGGGGGTCCTTGAAGGTCGCAGCGGTGTAGAAGTGGGGGAGGGAGAGGGGGGGAAGGTAGAAGAGGGAGGGGGGAGGGAAAGGTGGAGAGCAGCAGAAGGGGTTCCTGCTCTTTGCCGAGTGGGTCTGGGAGAGTAGGGTGAGGATGTCCTTCTCTCTTCACCCCTCTCTCTCTCCCCCCTCCCCTCTTCCCTCACCGAAAAACGGGTTGACGAAGATGACTTTAGGGAGCAACAAGTTGGAGGGGGAGGAGAAAGAGTGAGAAGAAACTAACCCTCCCCATTTTTTAACCACCCTCATTCATTCTTTTCACTACCCCCTTACCTCTCTGCCACTTGGAAGAGGCGCCCCCCCCCCCCCCCGTAAAAATCTTTCTCCCCCCCCATCCTCCATCTTCCTATCTCTTCAGCCCTATCTCAACCACCCCCCTTTTATATTTTCCCCCAAACTACTTTTTTAATCTACCCTTAACCCCTTTTTTGCTTCTTCATTACACACCACACGCTCCTCTCGGTTTTTTTTCTCTCCCTCCCGTACTCCCTTTAGGTACTCCCCCGCTCGCTTCCTCGCCTTCTTTTGTCTTCCGACGTGCCTCTCACCTCTTCCTCCTCCACCTCCCGACTCCCCCTTTCATTTTTTTGTTTTTAATGTCGTTTCGCATTTTTTATTACGTCGCCGCCGCCCCGCGTTCCTCGCTTGTTTCTCGAGTGAAGCCGATGAAGGTAGTCTTAACGCTTCTCCTCTTCTTGCCAAGTTATCCTTTCGATCGTCTGAGGTCTCTGTACTTGCGCATTCCTGGCAGGAATTTTTCGGTGTTTTTCTTTTAAATTCTTCTGCGCGCCATTTCATCCAGTTTGGTGCGTTGTGAAAGTGTTTCCGCTCGGTTGATTCGGAAGGTAAAAATGGCGCATTCTTCCACGTTGAATCTTTTTTTGCCGCTCGGGATGACGCAAGAGTTGAAAATCCAAAGGGCTGTCAAAAGGATTGGATTCCAGTTAACTCGAGCGTTATTGAAGGAGTGACGGAGTCATCCGCAGGGATGTTCTTTTTTTTTTTAGTTAATAGCGCGATTTATGAAATTTTTCTCGCCGAATCGTCGCGGATTTGTCTATGTCGAGTGAAAGTTGAGGATGGAATTCAGATTCGTTCTTTTGTAACGTTTCTTGAACTATTTTTTAAAAATATCTTCCCCGGTCCATTAATTTATTTGCGCCGTATTACCAGTCTGACGTAATGAGAGGGAATGAATGCTAGTTTTGGTTGTTTTTTTTATTACTCGTTTAATAAGAGGATGAGGTAATTGTATAACTCGCGAAAGCAAAGGATCTTCACGAAATTTATTGCACGGTTTCGCGATAGCTTTTCAATCTCTCGATAATTCCGACAGAGAATTTGGATTCCTTAGAACTATAGTCGCCTGCGATAGACATCGATATGGGATATGGAAATGTAATTGTTTTACTTTATATTTCCGTAATTATCCGAGAGAAAACTCAATTCCCATGCTCTATAACTTTTGAAGTGCTCTTTTGATTAGATGAAATTACATACATAACATTCTCAGTATTTAATTTGGTTTCAAGTACTCATACGTATGTTTTTCAGAGAAACTGTTTACTTTTGAAAAATCCTTAATAGCTCTATTAACGTTAGAGCATACTTAATAAACAAGATTTCATTACGGAATGCCTTCGAGGGAGTGTATACAAATTTCGTAGATGATTCTTATATTATAAGCTTTTTGAATTTGAAATACGTACTTCGCATTTCACGCTTTTAATTGTTTTCGAATTGATTGAACAATGATTTGACATTTGTTTGCAATATTACTTATTTGTCACCTTTCAAACCCCATTATGAAGAGGCATTACATATTCCTTTCTCGCTCTTAAAACCTACTTACTTAATTATCTTTATAGTCAGTAGATGGTCCTCTACGTAGATTATCATCAATCACTCGCTGTAGTCATGAAATAATCTTTCCTCCGAAACCAAAGCTGTCACATCGTGAGTTTTAAGCGTTGAACCCCATGCCCTTGAGTAGCAGACAGGATACAAGCTTTAGCGACATTGCTGTGGCAGGAACTTCTGAAGATGTTTTGATGAGCTACCGCCCGCCTGTCTGGGCGAGTGAAGTGTTGTGGCCTGGAAGAGGTCAGATGTTATAACGGGTGAGATGGGATGGGGTAAGAGTGATGAGATGGTCCCACATCGCAAGGGAAAGGGGTTCGGATCTAAGAGGCTAAGGGGTTTTCGCAGTATGGATCCTGATTGATCCAAGAATCTCGTGTTTTCGGTAGAAGGGTAAAAGGTTTTCCTGTGTTTACGACTGGGGTCAATGGCGTTTTTCGCGATTGAAAGAGGTAGTACGCGAAACGTGAGCGGAACGCGAAAATGTTATTAGTAAATAAGAGTTGATTGTTCGTTTCTTATAAAACCAGCTCCCGATCGTTGTAGTACTAAGTTTGGTTTTGTTATATAGTGAGATGACGCAATTGTGAGAAAATGAACTTTTTTGGTGCTTAATCTTCAGGAATTTATCGTACGAGTATCTATTCATATTTTAATTAATTGTAAGAGGGAAAATATTTTAACACGAGTAAAATTTGGAGCAGACGTTTTATTTTGGTTGAGAATGTGTTTGGTAAACTCAAGAAAAATGTTCTTACCGTAATACTAAGAGATATATCCAAACAATAACTACACTAGGATTACGAATTACTGTAACTATAAAGAATTTCTACAAGTCAGAAAGATCCGAAACTGTTTTGACGGGTTTTGCGAAAGATTCAATTTTGAGAAATTATTAAAAATAGGAATTCAACGTTTTCGAATTCAATATGCGTGTCATTTCGTGCACGAAGGTACTGCGCGGATTCTGAAGCAACTTTTATTCCTGCGTAGTTTTATAGTTTACCCACGGAAGACGCCTTCGCGCAACTTAGCATTTTCACTCTCCTCTTTCCGTTTTCTCCGAAGATCTTCATAGCCTTTTTCAATATCTTTTGCCACTCTCCACCGCCCCTCGCAAGCTCGCTTCTTCCCTTCCTCTCTCTCGGCAAAAACTTCAATTTCTCCGCCGCCTCATTCTGCGCAATATAAATTCACTCGCGCCCTTCCTCCTCCTCCTCCTAGCCGGGAATCTGAAAGAATGTTCCCTCGATCGGCGTATCTTAATATAGTCTTACCTCTTTCGAAGTCTTGATTGACGTAACGCATCAAAGGAGGGAAGCATTGTGGCCAATATGCGGGTTATGCGGTCTTTGGATCGACTAAGGCCTCGGAGGGACTTTTGATACGGGTTGAATATTTTATAAACGAACAGACTTTGAATAGTGAGAGGATACGTACATGAAGGCATTACGCAACGGTTTTTTTCGCTATAATATGAGGTAACTTCTGGTTATATGGCATAAAAAGCATAGTAAGCATTACCTTGAATCAATATTTTTTTATTTAATAAAATATCTTTTCATATGCGCATCCGAGCGATTTCATGTTTGATTATTTTTTGATTTTGCGCAGTAACAGGATGAATATTATCGTTTTACGAAAATTAAAATCAGCTATATTTACACGAAGAGCAATAAAATATTTTGAATATATATTTACATATCAGAAGGGCTTTACGAGTTTTTGTACGAAAAAAGTCTCAGCTAATTTGTTAAGCGTTGAGCGTCAGAATTCAACGAATGGACGAGTTTAAATAAGAAGCGAACCATTGGTTTAATAAGCAATTATAATAACGCTTGGTTTTATCATTTTTTTCCATCTTATAATTAATTTTAAAACGAAATTCCTAAATGATTCGTTATTTTGCATTTGTTCCGCATTAAAGGAAATGAAACGCAAGAGCAATTTCTAGAAGGCAAAGGGCGTTATCGATTTCCGTGCGAATTAATCTCGAATTGTTTTTTAGATCACCTGCGCGTTACGTTATATCGTAAGTGCGGCAAGGCGGATTATTTTTTTTTTTTTTACCTCTCGATATCGTTCTCCTTGAATTTAACGCATCACGGAACATTATTTCACCCCCGAGGCGGTACATGAGGCGAGGCGTATCTCCCAAGGCTCGTTTTGAACGCCTCCGCCCTTAAATAATTCACAAGTTTCTCCGCTCCAAGTTTCGAGAGCGTCGTCGGCAGCACCGGGGAACCGTAGTCTCTCTCTCACTCAGCGAGCAGGAGTGAAGTTCTTCTGATATCAAGCGTACAAAGTGCCGAAGTACCCTCGTGGCTGGCTGTTCCTTTCTCAAGCCCCCTTGCTTTCAGATATTGATTCCCACTGCAAGGAAACAGGGGGAGAGGGAGACGTTCTTCCCTCCAGCAACCACCGTCAGCACCTCCTCCGGTCTCTCTCTCTCTCTCCCCCTCCCTTCTCTTCCTACCCCCTCTCTCTCCCTCTCTTTCCCCGGTGCTACATGCTAACGAGTTACCTCTCTCTCTTTCAACTCCTTCATTCCTTTAGAGTTTCCTCTATATCTCTCGCAGCTTCACCTCTCGATTCGATCTCAGGGAAGAAATTCAACTTTATCGACCTTTTTGTCAAGTTTCGCGAGGGTTTTTCTTGGTGAGGATGTGTCGTTAACGCTATCCAAGTGTTTGTCTTTAAGGTCGGAATGTTCTTTTATAACGACGGAATCGGGGTCGTGACTGACAAGAGGAAGTATTAACTGACCGGATGTAAGTAGTTTTTGTCGGTAGGGAATCTGCGATATGCTAATCGTCGAGACGGTTTCCTGTTGTTTTTCGCCTCTTGAGATGTGGTATGAAAGGTTTATTGTTTGATTGGCAGCTGTCGGTAACTTGTTAAACAATAGACAGATTTCGATCTTTTTCTGCGGGTTTGGTCGTGTCGGATGATCGATCATTCGTGGATGTTCGGTTCGTTGAAATAAAATAGAGGTAACACGATTCGAAATTAACCGTGTTTTCCTTAAGTGTTGCGTGAATTAAACGCGGGGCGTAGTCTGTAAACATCCTAAAAACTGGGAGACAGCCGAAGTGGAGTTATATAATTTCTGTTTTGCTCATCATTAATCTCGGTAGGTGATAATATTTTTTTCGTATCCGACCTTTATTTTCAACGATATTAACAGCCGGAAATTTTAGAAGGCGTTAACTGTTTAGCGTAGTAGAGCTGAAACTAGAGGTACGTTCTCCGATTTTACCGTAATGGTTTGTTTGTCCGGCAAATAGGTGGATGCAATCGCTGACGCGCGGACGCGCTGTTTACGCCTTCGCGTCGAAAGCGAAAATCCGATCGTTCATCAACCGCTTCAATCCCTTCCGTATTTATTTGCGCGTGGATAAAACGTATTGCATCGCACATATCATCTTAATGAGGGCCGTTAATTTTTTTCCTTCGTCACGTCGATGATTTATAAATAACTGTTAAAACCGTATCGTACGGAACGCGAGTGTTTAAACCGTCACCTTGAGGTAAAATACGTATCGGTTAAATCTTCTCTGAATAATTGAGCTTTATCGATAAGTCGAGAAGAATTATAGCGGATAATATTCAGTTAGCGTCTTTCCAATACGACCTTCCTAGAACGAAGTTAACGTCCTTACTCCTTCATTTACGTCTTGGATTCCTATTTGTTTTTGTATCATTTCTCTTTAAAAGTTTCTTCGGAGGATCCCCGACTTTTCCGTGTTACAAAGCATTGTTTGCAGGAGTTGGACCATTCCACGTTTCTCGCGCGTCAGTTAAAATTTAATTGCCCTTTAAAGGTACTCGAATCGCCCAAACACGCACGTACACGTGACCTTTAATACAGGAACACATACATAATGAGCATCGGCTACCGAATCCATCCAAAAACGTCGTCTTTTAAGTTATAATCGCTACTGCATTTGTAAGCCGCATTAAAAATCGATCCTCGAGCAATTCCGCATCGAAAGGGGAATTTTAATTCCCCGTCCCTCCGCCCTTTCCCAGATGGCACTGGCCTACCATCTAAGGTTCTAAGGCGTTCGCGCGACTCCTCCGCGCTCTCCTTCCGTCATTTTAAAACGTTTCCCCCCGACTCGGGTCGTATTTCACGTCGAAAAGAAATCCTCCCCGCGTGTGGTCGTTCCAAAACGGCATGCTTATGAAGTTATGTGGAAGTATTACCTAATCCGGGGGTTTAATTTATTCCGCCATTCCGCGTCCGCGTCGGGCGAAATCAATATGTAAGAAGAAGGAGAAAAAGAAAATCCCCGCGCCAGTGTTTTCGAGATGAAGAGTGCGGCGTGCCGTAAATGGTAAAGCAGATATAACCCAAATGCGGAAACTTATTTATAGCCCTCCCTTCTCTCTTATACCCTCTTGCGCTTGTACCGAAACCCGCAAGGCTCTCGGGGGAGCGCGCGTGCGCCTGCCAGAGAAGACCCGGAGGCCTAAGGGGAAAAACAATATAGAGGCCGGCCTCCTTCGAGAGGAGCAGGTCGGTTCGCTAGAGAGAGAGAAAGAGGAAAGGATAGAGGGAGTTGTTCTTTTTTTATTATTATTTCTCCTTTTTTTTGAGTCTGACGAAATAAAGGTGGGGTTTACTCTCTCGGGGGTGTGTGGGGGTGGGGAATGGAAAAGGGGAGGGAGAGGGAGTGGGATATGTGAGCGATATGCGTGTGGTATCTCTCTCTCTCTCTCCTTATAATGCCCCCCTCCTTACGCACACATGTTGTTTTACCGCCCCCTCGCCGGAGGGCGCTGCCATCGCCTTACCTCGCCTATATCAACCTTGGGAAAATTGCAGGCATCGAAGCCGCTATAAAAAGGGGAAGCTGGCAAACAGTTACCTTTTTTCCACCTCTTCCCCTCGCTTTTTCCTCTTTTCGTGCTCTACCATCTCGTCGTTTCTCTCTCTCTCTCTCTCTTAAGTTTTGATTTTTACTCCTTTAAGGAGCCTAAGGCTGCGGTAACCTCTTATCGGTTATCTGGGAATATTTTTCGAAATCCCTTTGATTCATCGCTTCCCTTCTCCTTCTCGCTGCTATCATGGACTTAGGGAGTCTTAGGGGAGAATTCGGTGTGTATCGGTTTTTTTTTTGTGGTCGGTGCAGAGAACGTGTTTTCCTTCTGCGTGTGTGTTATATGCACGTGTGTGTATATGTAAATATATATATATATATAGAGTAAAATCCCGTTACGACGAATTTGTTATACTGAAATTTGGTCCTAACGAGTATTTCTCAAAATCGAGTAGGAGAGTTTAACATGTGCTATTAATGGTGTTCTGAAAAATAATATTTTCCTAGATAATTAAGTAACCTAGCATTCCCAGTTTACCTGTCCTTAATGAAGATAAATGGTGAACATGTGGAATTATCATGGCCCGCTGTCTCATTCATTCGTAACTAAACACTTTTTATTCGTAGATGGGCACACCAAAAAATTCTTTGTTGCGAATGTTTGTAATTGGCAATTTCGTCCTGACGAGAATTAAAAAGCATTATGACTTCGAGAAGTTCGCCGATAAATGTTTTTGCTATAGTGAAAATTTCGTCATAACGGTATCCGATGTAGCAGGATTTTACTGTATGTGTTTGTGTGTGTGTGTGTATATATATATATATATATCGCATAAATTTATATATTAATGCTTACATATAATAGAACCTTGGGAGAAAAATCCTAAATTATTCGGCTGGTGGAACTCCAGCTTATATGAATTCTGAAGGGAGAATATCTTTTCGAGCTATCGAAAATTCGTAGACGTTCGAATTAAAGAGGTTTGACCCATCTTGCGTCGGTCTGCCTCGAGGGGGTAATCGAGGTATTCCCCGAGCTAATATCATCAGACGTGTTCGATACGGGAGAGAACGTATTTCGCTTGGGAAAATACGGTAGCGGTCAGGTATAAGCCTGGGATTCATCTATCGAGTTATTTCCGAGTCTCTGTAGTTCTCTGTATTCTTCGCCACGGCTTGTCAATAATCCTGGCAGAACGAAGGTCGTCACGCGCATTTTCGACCGCACGGAAAAAAATAAAACCAAAATAATTCGATTTTTTTTTCAGATGCGCGACTCGCATCCATTTCCGTTCGCTAACGAGGCTCATTTCGCGTACCGTTATTTTATTTACGTCGGACGCGAAAGCGGTGACAGAAGTAAGACGGATGGAACCGGCCTAAATGGCTAAAAAGAAAGGGGAAAACCACGGCGAAAAGGACTTTTTTTTTTTTTAAGCAGATAAAACCAATCGTGGCGAAGGGGAACTTACTCCTCCAGGCAGGAGATTGAGCCGTTGAGAAGAGACGATATTTCTTTCTTTCTCTCCCCCCCCCCACCCCCCCCTCCACCCGAAAATCGACCAATCATCGATCACCTTCGATCTCTACGCCCATCGGTCTCGATCCGTTCCCCGATACTTTTTCCCAAATCTTTTTTTTTTTCCCGGGACGTCGTTAAGTTTATCTCCTCCGCGTTCCCGCTCTTCGAGGGGGGGGGGGTTCGTACCTTCCACCGGGGGAGGCCGAGTTCGAATCCCGGATAATTTCAATCCGCCGCCCGTTTGTAACCTCGCGTTTCTTACCGGACCGGCGGGATCGACGATAAAAAAAAAAACAATCAATCAATCGCGGAACGAAAAAAAATATTTTTTTTTTCCTCGGGGTTCGTCTCCACCCCGGAGGAAAAAATATATTACCGGGAGCACCGGGTTCTCTCGTATAACCGATTCATTTCCCCGCTTATCCACATAAATAAACGCGCGAATGAATTTTAAATCGGGATAGAGTCCGCTGACGTCATATTCGTCCGGGTGTGGGTTTGCTCGGTTGAGGGAATGGAAATACGGGCGGAGGGGCTCTCTCTCTCTCTCTTTTTGGGGCCAAGATGGTCGATGGAAGAGGGAGTGAAGGCCGGGATAATGGTGGAATGCCTACGCAGGAGGAGGGAGCGAGGATGGCTGTGAGATAGGGAGGTTGAGAGGGAGAGAGAGAGAGGAGTGGGGGAGGGAGGAGGCGTAGGATGATGGAAGGTGGCGCTGTAATCGGGGTTCCGAAAGATGAGGGAGGCAGTAGTAGATGAGTTGTGGGTCAGTCGGGAGTGAACGTGCGTGTGTGTGTGAGGGGGGGAGAGAAACGGGTATCTCCCCCCTCTCCTCCGTTAGGGTTTGGAATTTTTGTTTATTAAGCCTTCGCGATAATTTAAAACCGTTTTTATGCAGTGCGTGAGATATGGTTAGGTGGTAAAATGGCGTAGGATGGATTTAGAGCCTATGAATGGGTAGCTTTTCGGTTATTTTTTTTTGTTATATGCAGGGATCGACCCTAGAGGAGGAAGGTCTTAAATATTGACTGGTCTATCCACCAAGCTACCGTATTCTATCTCGCGGAGGGAATACGGTATCGGGTTGCCTTTCGCGTTACGAGAAAAATCTCCGAGTTTTTTAAGGCCGTATAATTTTATTAGTTTCTTCGACGCGGTTCGGCCGTTTTAATTTGTCCGAGATTTGTTTTTTTTTCCCTCCTCGAATCCATATCGCGGGATTTTTCCCCGAAAAGATTTGACTAAGCTACCGTATCGGTTCTGCCGGAGAGAGAGCGAGAGAGAAATTTACGACCGACGTTTTACGACTGCCCTGCGGCTGTTTGCGGCTAACGGGGTGGGCAATAAAATGATAATAATGTTGTTGCGGATGAATTAGTAAGTTTATTGATGTTTATGGTCCCGGACGGGATACGATCCGGGTCCTGTAAGGGGGTCTAAAAAAAGGCGGGAACGGGCTACCTTGTCGTCGGACCCCGAAAAAAAAAGGATCTTGGGGGTGGGGTGGGTTTGGGAGTGGTGGGGGTCGGGCGTGGAAGTTTTATTCCCCTCCCACTATCTTCCAAGCCCTTCTTCGTAAGGAAGAATGAAGTTTGGGGAGTGGGCGAGAGAGAGAGAGAGAGTGGGGGGGAAGGTAGGGGAGGAGATAGCGAGAGGAATACGTAAGAGACGATCCTTTTCTCTCTCATTCCTCGCATTTCTCCCTTTTTATCCGCTTCTAGAACCTCCTCATTCCCTCCCCCCTCTCCCTACTTCCCCCCCGCCTCTCCCTTTTTCACGTATTTTTTTATTTTTATTCCCAACCCTCAAACTCGGTTCCACGCTGAAACTTCCCCCCCCCCCTCTCCCCCTACCGGTTTCTCTCTCCCTTGCATCCCAATCTATGAGTTTTCAACGTTCTCTCCCTCCCTCTCTCTCTCTCTCTCCTCGCGTATTATCCCTACTCTTCTTTTCCCTTCTCTCACTCTCTCCTTTTTGCTCCTCGTATTTCCATTCCTTTTTCTCCTTTGCCATCCGCCACATCCATTTCGCCGGGCGAGTAAAGTGTCTGCTCTGCTCGGGGATACTATCTTCCCCCCTCCTCCCCCCCCCCACACTCCCCCCCACATTCCCTCCCCTCCCTTCCTCTTTCCCCTCCCAAACCTTAAAGACCAATTTTCCTGTAACTATCTCCTACCCGGCCCGGTCCCTCATTAAAAGCTACGTTTTTCGCGGCCTTATATTCTCGTCGCATCTCCTTTCCTTCAGGTATTATAATACCTTCCTATTTTCCTCCGACTTTCTTAATTTCCTACACCCCTTCCCCACCTTCCCTCTCTATCTCTCATCCTCTCTCTCTCTCTTTCTGTTCCTGCTCCTCTCCTTTTGCTTCCTCATCGGAACAAACTCCGCCAGTCCTTTGCGTACGTCCCTTCTTGTTTGCAGCTCCCATAAACTAATTTCTACCCATTCCGGGATTTGTTTTTTTATATTATTTCTCTCTTCTTTTCTCCTTTCCTCTCTCTCCCCCCTTTCCCTCTCCCACATTCCCCTCCTACTTCTCTTTCCCTCTTTTTAACAGCCTCCCCTTCCGCTAACTCGTCTCGAAAATTAGCATAAATCCCTTACATCAACCTTCGTTTGAGGACACTTTTTCCTCCTCTCTATTCTTCCCTACTCTCTCCCTCCCATCTCTTCGTCGAGTTTTTCTTTTTCTTTTTTTCTTCCCCAAACTTATCAGTATTTCGCATTCGTTGCCCCCTCCCACTCCTCCGCCACACCTTCCCTCCCACCTCCCCATCCTCCGATGCTTTCTTCTTTCCCACGAAAACGTCTCACTCTCTCTCTCTCTGTCTCCTCTCCACTTCTCTCCCTCACACTCCTTCACCTCCTATTCCTTTCTTTCCGTCTTACGTGGCCGCTTTAATCGACCACCCAACTCATTTAATTTTCATTTCGAGTTTTATCACTAACAGTGCTGCCCCCCCTCTCCTTCCCCCCTCCCCTTCCCCCACCCCATCCCTCTTATTTCCCTTATTCATCCCATTTTTTCCCTCTTCGGTTCCACTCTCCGCGGTTCCTTTCACTCACGGTTTTTTCTTCCATTCCCTCTTGCATTCCCTTTCTCCCGCCGCCCCTAAACTCCATCCCTCTCACGTACGCCATCTGGTAGGCGGTAGGTCGAACTACGGCCCTCCCATTCCATCCCCTCCTGTCTCTCTCTCTCACGCTCTCTCTCTCTCTCCCTCTCGCGTTCTCTTTCTCTCTCTCTACCGTCTTTTGGACCCCTTTATGGGTTTCGTCCTGCCTTCATTTCGCGGAGGAAATTTTCCTTTGGCGATGCAATATCCTCTTTGCATATATACCCTTAAGTGCAGTGTTTCGAGGTGTTTCCCCTCACGGTTTAAGGGAGTTTTCTTGATGTGTTTCATGTTGGCTTAAGTGTAATGGTTGTTTCGTGGGTTTGTGGTAACGTCGACGTTTCGGGTCTCTTGCGGCAAGGAGACGATGATAATGAGTTATGGGGAGGAAATTACTTAGAATGAAAATTAGGGTAATTAAGACGGGTATCGAAGTTTTGACCTCATAATAACGGGGAGCCTTTAATTGGATATTAAGGCGTTATGTGTGTTTTTTTATTATGTAAGTTGGCTCTTTTGCCGATATCGGGCGGTCGTTTTGGTTTGCGTGCTGAGATATATTCGCGAGGAATGACGAGAGTGAATGGTTCGGCGAATATTTAATAATAAAAGATTTTTGTCGAATTTAGTTCGAATAACGTTATTTCACGTGAAAATTGCGTTTTTTGTCGGTCCTTTCTTTTTTAACTGCTTGATTATTAATTTTCTTTTTGTGCTTATAAAATGTTCAATCCTTCTTTGTTTAAATTTCTTCGGTTAATATATATTTATATTCTTGCTTGGGAACCAAGTTCAGAAACTTTTTATCGTTACGGGAAATTGGCAGATTATTTTAGGATCCAAATTTACTTTGTAATGTTGGTATGCTGTACTGAGACGACCAATTTCTGCATCCACGGCGAAGTTTAAAGATCATGTTCTCCAAAATTTATGCGACATACCGTTATTGTTTGTATTTTGTAGTTGATTATCATCCACACGTTAAAATAAAATTAAGTACAAATTGCACTTAAATTAAAATTGTAGTATTCTTAACACGATGCATGAAGAATAAAAAAGAGATGTCAAAAAGCATTAGCTGCTCACGCTATATGTTGGCATTTAAAACTACTATCAGTTGGTATATTAGAAAGAACCCGGACAGTCAGTGAGTTTTCGTTACATAAATAATCAGGTGACAGGGAAGAAACAAGGAATGCCCAATCTAAAAAATCTGTTATCCGAAAATTTGGCATTCCTTGTTTTTTTCCTCTAACCTTCATATACCGTCATCAAGTGCGCTATCATAATTATATCTTTTATATTTTCATGCTAAATGGAAAGAAAACTCAAATTTGATAGCAAACATTCAGCCGTGGATGGCGCTAAATATTTTCTAAATATTATTTCAAGAGTTTCCTCGGTAAGAGAAAAAGTAAGAAGAGCACGTGATGCTATGTTAATATTTGCATATCACTCTGAAACGAAGTAGTTCTGTTTGAAGGGAATAGGATAAGAGATGTTGCTGATTTCGCATCTGTAAACACCGTTTGTGGTTCATGCTGGATTCACTCGATGTAAAGCTTTTTTCTTTTAACATAATATTTATTTCGATATTTTATTACTTTTCGGTGTAAGAGGTTAAAGATCAAATTGCCATTCGTGTACGCCCCCAAGCATTTTACGCCCAAGGCAAGTGTCTCGCTTGCTTCACCGACACTGCCGCTATGACAAAGAATTATCGACCTGACACTTTAACATCGTGTATCGTGTTCCGTTTCGCTTCCTGAGAAAAATTCTTCCAAGATTGATCGCCAGATCTTACACCAGGATTAGATTTTAGATTTTTTTTAATCAGACGCTTAAGAGGTCGTGCAATAATAATAAAATGATGTCGTTTGCTTATTTTATTACATTTTTGCTTATAATATTTAGATTAAATATTAATTTGAATCACGAGTAACAAATTATCGAGATTTTGCCCGGAAATTTCTTTCGATAAATGTTTCAAACCCGTCACCAGAACTTCTTTTGCGGATTTTGAGGAAACTTTTCCCTTCGTTACGCCAATAAGCTCTCAGAATTCCATAAATATCGACATCTCGGGTTTAGGAGAAAAATTGCGTTGATTCGACGCGAAATTGGCAACATGTCAGCGTCTCGAGGTCCGTTCCCAGAAGTATTAAGAACCGGTTTTCCGAAGAAATGCTATCACATTCCTTTTTTTATTTATTTTTTAACGCCCACGTTGTTGCGTGCGCCTTCTTGACGGCTCGGCGTAAAAGTGTTCAGCGAGGAGGAAACGGAAAAATTGGAAAATACCAGTTTTTTAAATTTAACCGAAGAGAATACGTTAAAGTAGCTCAGGTATCAAGAAACACGTCTCCTTCACGGAAGAATAAATCATCCACTGCTGATTTATTAGCGGGGTTTTGTTCAGAACCCGATTTCATTTGAATGACACGTGGTTTTTTGTAACCTTTGAACTTTAAACTCACGCAATTTTAAAGGAAATCTTCTCGAGTTTGTATAATGCCTAGCTTATTCAAATTTATTTTCTCGTGGGCACGTATTCGTAATTTCGATCGACTAATTAAAGTTTTTAATTGATTATTATATGACTGAAGTGAGTTTTAGTCATGTGTGGCGTCAATTTATGCATAGATTTAAATATTTAAATGCTCTCACTTGAGTTTATATCGACTTCGGTCGTTAATTTTTCTCTAATTTTTTATGAAATATTTCATACGTGCCACATAATTTTTTATGTTTGTTTCCAACGAAAACCCTACGCCATCACTGCTTTGATTGCTTATTTTAATATATAGTAGTGAATTTTACCCATACCGCAACGTCAATCATTCCCAAAGGATAATATTTGGGCCACTGATTGCTTCTTTTCAGGCTAAATGTTAAAATAGCTTCCTAGACATCGTATTCATAGCTTTTTCAAAAAATGCGCAGAATTATTCCTCCCCGGAAAGTAGCTTTTAAATGATTCATCTTTAGCGTAGTCCAAGATGGGTTAGGTCGTGCCGCGTATAAATTATTTTTACGTTTTTTTTATCGGATCCTCCACACGTGCGTTATATTTCATTCCGGGGGAATTTCAGAGGAAGAACCTTTCTTTTTTTTTTTTTTTCCGGAGCGGTCCATAATGAACCAAAAAGAGTTACAGTTTTTCTCTTCCCCGCCTATAATGCCCAAGTTAGCATATAGAAGAGGTTGCCGTATATACGACTTTCTTATGCAAGAAATGCACGTAACCATTTTCCCTCGCGACCGGTTCCTTCTTTCTTTTTTTTCCCTCTTCTTAGGGAAATGAATGGATCGGCGGGAAATGATAATAACGAAAGAAAGCATCACGTATCCTCTTGGGGGGATAAAAGTTACGTGCCTCTCCTAATACATCTTTTGGCCTCGAGGAAAAAAAAAAAAGAAAGGAATCTAGCCCAGAGGGCCTGATTAGACGTCCAAAGTCTGCCGAAGGTGCTACGCCGAGGGGATCATGAATTTTTCATCCGTTCGCCGTCGGGATGGGTGGTGGCTCGGAAGGGGGTGGTTGCCGGGGGAGGGGGGGGTCAGGTGAAGGGGGAGAGGGATAAAAGGTGGAGGGGTCCATATCTCCGAGCTTCGGGAATAGAGGAAGCTAAGGGAAAGAGGACCACTCGTTGGATGGGTCGGTTTTTTGGAGGATCTTACCGGATGAAATAGGGTTTTCCCTTACTCATCGGGAATGGTAGAGGGGGGAAATCTTAAAAAACCTTCGCGATTCGGGTAAGAATACTCCCTTTTTCTTTCTCTCTCTCTCCTCCTGTCTCTCTTTCTCTCTCCGGAGTTCCCTCGTTTGTATCCCGGCGGGGGTCAGGTCTTCTGAGGCGGTACCTTTTTGATGGATGGTTTTCTTCCTCTCGTTTTTTTTCTCCCCTTTCCTTCTTTTATTTTCTCCCTTTTAACGGGCTCTCCGAGAGGGGAGCCGTGTGAAGGGAATCGGTTCGATGGAGGAATAAGGCGATGGAATTGTGAGGTCGGCGATAGTTGGAGGTGGAAAAGGGATATAAAACTCGGAATCCTTTGTAGGAATCGAACGCGGTTGTGTTTGGACGTCTTCCATGTTAGGATCGGAGGAGGAGAAGTTTTATTTTATTTTTCATTCCGAGTTAGTGGAGAATCTGGCCGAACTTCCATGGCCCCAGAGTTGATGGGAAAGTAGTGATTAAAGATGACGAGTTGAGATTAAAGCGCTAAAGTTGGGAGCGTAAGGACGACGGCGAGAAAATACTGGGATATTGTTGGTTAGTGGAGCGTTGAGTATATCTACGTTACGTGTCCTCGATTTTTGCCGTTCGTCGGATGTGTTTTGTTCGTTCTATCAGACGACGTAATGACCTCGTGTTTTGTAATGAGCGTAATTTCAAAGTCAAAGTCTACGACGTTGGCGCGCCATCTCACGTCTTTCAATTTTCGGCTTCCTAAGAAGCTGATTATCTCAGAAAAGGTCTGACGAGTTCACGTCACCGATAGTTACTTATCATATTAATAGCGCTGTAATCTTAGACGTTAAATTCAAAGGAGAGTAAATATGATGATTTTTCACCACGTTAATATTTGCGAAAAAATTCTGTTTTCACCAAAATAAATCTGAGTATATTATCAAACTGATTGGTGTCTTATATGCGTAATATATATTGCGTAAACGGAGCCTATGTTACTGTCGATTATCAACGAAATGCATGATATTGTTGCGTATTTTAATAGATTTGAAGGGATGTACTTACTCGCCCATAGGCAGTCCGTAAACATATAATATTAAAGTTAATCTTTGGTCGATCTTAATTAAATGCTCTGTTTATAATCTCCGGAATTTGATGAGAACACGAAAACGTATTTTAACAGCATCAGCGAGAAATTTAGTTATCATCGCTTAGTCATGCATATAATGGATTAACGAGCCCGCTGACTAAATTAGAGCGGTATTATTTTTGAATTTCACGAAGGAATCCACATAGTGGAGTGCATTAAATGAATGGAATCTATTTTTTACGGAGTTTACGAGACTAAAAGCTGCAAAGAAGTGGTCATTCCGGCAGTTATTTAAGTTTTTATACTGGACGAGCATAAAGTTAGAATGTATTTTGGAGACTCCGTTTAAAGCACAGGGTATTGCTAGTTTCCAGCTTTAAACGGCATATAAAATCCCAGAAAATTCCCCCAGTCGTTATATTTATGTGAATGTGCGTATTCTGTGGTTACTAGGTCTCGTTATTCGTTTCCATGCAGATAAGGGGAGTGTTTGTGCGTTCCGAAGCGACGTCTAGATGCCTACATTGTGCCGAGATAAATTCAAACGACTCTTAAAAACGATGTCGTTTCATTTTATGATCTAGCCATTTTTTTTCAAGATGCGAAAAATGTCCTAATGTACTTTTTCAAAGACACCTCATCTCACGTTGCAAATTGTCCTCAGGCGTTGTGACTGTTCTTCATCTTTCAGTTTTTTTTACGGCTTTAGGTGCAACCGTCGTTCCCAAAAAAATAAAATATTTTTTTACGCTTCTTAATATTTCATCGAAGTGAGATAAAATTCCAAACACATCATATTCCGCAATTTACTACGGTTCCCTGAGGTAATGTTTCGGATTTACTGCGAAATAAATTCTGCTCAAGATATTGCGTTTCCTTGGGCCACTGTATAGTAGGAAATTGAAGTGACGCTTATAATACGTTTTAGTTATTTTTATAATTTTGAAGTGTAGTATATTTTGTTGAATAGTCATTATAAATAAGGTTTTTTCTTTATTTGAAGGGGCATGTTATTTATAACTGTCGACCTTATTGATTATGTCATGTTTTTTTAGAGTATGTAGACATTGGCTAGCCTAATTTCTCGGGAGATTATGTCCGATCAAGTTAAACTTTTTAAAGCGTACTAGTAGGGCAGCCCCGGATCTCCGATCCTCAATGCGATTTAAATAAACTAATGGTTTAGTGAAATAACTTTTATTGAATAATTAATGAAATATAAATGATATTCAAATTATTAAAATTAAAAAAGATTTTATCTCACCTTAATATAAAGAGTAAGAGAAAAACCTATAATTCTACCAAATTTCAAGTTTCTAGCACATTTACAGATGTTAAGAATAAATTGTAAACAAATGCTGACAGTCGTCAACGTAACCATTTTAAAACGTTATAGTATCAATTTAAACAAAATAAAAAACAAATTAATTGCACAATTTAAAATAAAACAATTCGCTGGGAACTTGTTTGTTTTGACACAGCTAGAAAAGCTTCCCATACGCAGTCAACAGACTAATTATCCGTAAATATTTACGTTGATATGCTTCATTAATTTCGATGCGAAAAATGCTTTTCTTTCGTCTATTTGAAGGTTTAATTGGCATTAAATGAATCGGAGGCAACAATGAGAGTCTCCTTGGCAACGCCCGGAATGAGTACGAAAAATCCGTAAAATTTCGAAAAAGAATGCGTATTTCTGAAAACTTCGACCGTATACCGTGTAAACATCGCAAGAATAAGATAGTATAAAGCTTTAACCGTCAAATAAAGCAAAAAAGAGGAAAATCGGTCCATATTTACGTATTTTAATATATGAAGGAAAAAAACCTTGCACTCTGAAAAATCGAAAATCCCGTGTGAACTTATGGGAAAATATAATTGTCTCCAGGATTCGAATCTGGGACACTTTAGCAGACGAAAATATTTTTATAGGGACCTCATAGCCAGTAGAAACAAAACGCCGTTTACCACATACCTTTATGACCAACGGTTCTCGAGAAATACGCCGATATAAATTGTAAACAAATGTCTAAAGACGTCAACGTAAAATTAATATATAGTTAGATTATGAAAAAACTGGAAAGTGTTTTCGTATGTATGGTATCAGCAGTCGCGGGGGTTACGTCGTTGAAAATCTGCGGATTTACAACTCCACTGCTGACGTATTGACAGCAACAACTTAGGCACAACGCCACGGGTTAAATCCGCGTATAATCAAGTCTGTATGTCGATAATGTCAAATCTATGGGTAGAGAAACCATCCGTGTATATAATCAAAACCCCGAATGTCGCAACTGCGAATTTTGAGGGTTTACTGCATCGGGGAATCTTTCTCGTTTCTCGCGCCGACGCACATCTCGCAAACAACCCTTGGCGCACATTATTGAGATTTATGCTCCTTGAGAGGTGTTTTTTTTAAGGTTTTCGTATGTATGTGGCGAGTCCCGAATAACTTGAAGGTTCGCGTGGGATGAAGGAGTATAGCGTTCGCCGTGGGAGATTGGTTGAGCGACGCCAGTGGGTGGGGCTCCCGTAAGAAGAGAGTGATAGAGGGAGAGAGAGAGGGAAGGAGGTAGGTATAAGAGGAGGGAGGGAGGGAGGGGCAGGATGCGAAATTTTACCGGAGACAGGAAGGGGGGGAGCGGAGGGAGGGGTGAAAAGGGTGGATATAGGTAAGGAGCGAGTATACTCGGGGCAGATGGGGTCCTTTTTCGGGAGAGAAGGAGGGTATCGGAGGCGGACTGGAGGAAATTGGGGGAGGCAGGGGGTGATGGCAGGTGGAGTGATTCGATGCGGAGGGTGGGGAGAAAGGGAGGTTCGCGTCTGAGGCGAACGGCAGTAAAAACGGGCCTTGAGGTCATGCGCTCTCTTTTTTCCCCCTTCCCCCCTATTCGGAGGGTGAAGTTCCAGAGGGAGAAAGAGGGTGAAGCTTTATCTCTCGACTACATATATCATTTTGGGAGTTTGCTGGGTCTTCTCAGTCTGGCGCACTTTTCTAAACCGAGAGGTAACCGTCGCTGAGGGTAAACGTAAGACTTACGGGAGCTCTGGAGATAGTGGATCTCTTCCTGTATATCGGAGCACGAGGCGTAATTTTTCCTACCGGAAGTATTATTATTATTATTTTCTTTTTTAGACCGTGGAATCGACGGTGTCTCGGGTACTCTGTAAATTCGGAGGGTTGCATATCTTTTTTTCTTTTCGAGTCTCGGGTGATGAATGAATTTGGAGAGAATTTGACGGGAAGGCATAAAAATCTGTCGCCAAGAGTAAGTTTCGAGGGAAGAGGGTATTAGCATGGTTGACGCCCGAGTGTACGAATTTTGTTCGGGAAACTGCGAATTTCGCCTCGATTAATTAAGGATTTGCCTAACTTGTTTTTTTTTAGTTTTTATTTTAAGCTAGTTGGAGTTTATGGTCAATGTGCACATTGTTTGTATGCTAGGAATACTAATGGATCGTACTCCATATAGATTTGTCGAGGAAAATGTACAAAATTGCTTATGCTGCTCTACGTTCCCGGATTAATTTGTTGCTTTAATTAAATTTTTCCTGATTACGACATGGAATCCCCTTAATTTAATTCCTTTTTTAATTTAGACTTTTTCCATTTAATCGCCTTATATAACTAACATGTTATTGCATAAAGACAAAGAAAATTAGAGTCTAAGTCACGTTAGTCTTGTATTGATACAGGATGAATTGTCTCTCATAGCTTTTGATCTCACCCAAAATAAAGATGACAAAATAGTCTTTCGTCGTTTTTTTAAAAATTGGTATGTCCTTTAGATGCACAAATTAATTCAACGACACTATCCGCGATTTTCAATATATCAAAAGAATATATTTGTTCGAGATCATTTATTAATATGCAGATCGTAGCATTATAATTAAGTTTAAATAAGAATTGATAGTAAGTAAATCTTATAGCAGACGGGTAGGCTTTTATTTTCAAAGCATACCGCAAATACCAGTCATCTCAATGCGACATCTATGGTTTTTGAGGCTTTTTTTTGTGGAATAAAACGCGAAAAAGACTTTACAATATAAATATTACCGTTATAACGCATCATTCCCTTAAGTGATTTGTATGCATTTATGTTCGGTTGCTTTTAACTTCAGCTATTTTTCGATGAAATTAACATATTATATCTCCCTCTGCCTACGTAAACGATCTCATTGTCAGATAAGGGTAATAAGAATACTCTTGAGACATCGCAATAATGTATTGATATGTTAATGGCGCTGGTAACTATCAAAACTTACTAAACTACTCGAACGAAACATCGGCACCATCAAGAAAGTATCATTTGGGTTTAAATCGAGAGATGTTCCTCTGTTAAGTTTTGCTTGCATGAGATAAGCCCACTTACAAAGTACTGCTACGTTGGGGAAAGTTATATTCCCAAGATAAAGTCTCGAAATTACTCGAAAGATACATTAAATCGTGGAAATCGCACAGCTGTTGAATTCCGAAGGAACTACTATAAGGCTTTCGAAGAACGTCAGAGCGAGGGAACGAGAAGATTCGAGCAATATATGGCACTTTAAGGCGATTTTCTTTCCTAATTTTGAATACGCGTCTAAGGGTATGTAAGGAACAAAAAAATGGGGAAAAATACGGTACGATTGACGCGAATCGTGAAACTTCGCCATGATGAAGAATCGAGCATCGTGAACCCAACGGATGAGTATAGTCGCCGCACTGGGGCATTTTCCGTTAAACGTGGTCATAATGTAAAATACAAAGTTTCAGATATCGCTTACATATGCGACTACTTAGTCATTAGGAGAGATTACATGAACATTTAATACGGCTAATTGCCTAGGCCCTATGCTAACTATCTCTTCCCTACTTCAGTACAAAGTTGACTGTTAAGCGAGTAAGACGAGTTGCAAAATTTCTCTCGGTATTTTGCCCTTTTGAATCTGCTGTTTTGTGTGTGTAGCAGTTATTTTAAGATTGTTTGTTAAAATTGATCCAATACCTGGAGGATTAAAAAGCCCCACTGTGCACCGTTGCGAAAGAGCCATCAAGGCCTTGATATTTTTTTTTGTCCCATGTTTTGTACCCTAGTAATTCTAACAGTTTACCTTGTTCTTTGCTTATTATTTAGCATAAATTATTTGATAAAATTGCTAAAAATGTTTTATTTCTATATTTTTTCTGTATGCTTTAAGTTGATTGAATTACACTATTCCCCTGCTGTACTCATTGTCAGTATTTTTACATACGTTTCCTTCTGTACCTGGCACATCCACCTGTTTGAAGCTTCTAATACGTTAAAGATTTACGTGAATTAAATAATATATCGTGAAACCGATCATTTCGAGAGATTTCCAAAACAATACACAAGCATTATGGTGAGACGTATTACCAATTATAGAATTATATGGGTTGGATATAATGTCTTTTTTTCAGCGTATAAATAACAAAGTTTTTCAAGACTAATATCGACGCCTTTGTTTCATGAAAACTCTTTTCATCGACGCGGAACCCGCTATACATCTCCCGACTCTTTTCTTTAACTTGGATTCACCTGAAAGTCTTCATATTCACAGTCAAAGTTTGAATTTTTTCCTCTTCCTCTCTCTCTCTCTTTTCTCTCAGCGTAAACATTTCGTCTAAGCAATGGGATTCCTCGCAACCTCTTCAGGTGGAAGGGTATACATTAGGCCTGTTGGCCCCGCCGCCTTTCTCAAAGGAAATGTATATAGTAGAAGGGAATGCCTGGGTGTATCGGAAGGCTCGCAGGAATGGGGAAGAGAGAGAGAGAGGTCAGAAGAGCGAAAGAGAGGTCGGTAAGAGGGGAATAAGGAGGGAGAGTGAGAGAGAGAGGAAGCCCCAGAGGTTTGATGGCGGAGCAAAAGGGAAGTGATCGAAATTTTGTGCCTTGTGTGTGTATGTGAGAGAGAGAGAGAGGCTGAAAGCGAGCTAGAAGGGGAGAGAGAGAGAGGAACCTTCGTTTCCCTCCGATACGCACCGTCAACTTTAATTGAGCGTCTTAAAGACGATGGCGCGTGTTGTGGGTTATGTTTTCCGTTATCCTTCGCGACAAAAGGCCGTCGTGGTTTATATTTAGCTTTTTGAAAAAATATCACGGTTTTTTTTTCGACTCACGTGTTTTCTATCATCCTGTCTCTTCGCCTCCATTTTGTGAATGATGTCTTGTTGGTTAATTTTCGACGTTTCGTGTGGTTATATTTTTCGGTGTCTGTTTCTTTTCAACCCCGGCTTTTTTTTCTTTCGAGTCTAAATGGAGTGACGTTTCGAGCTGACAAATGAGCATCAAAATTCGTTTCTAAGGGAACTTTGACGGGAAAAGCCGCAGTTAATGAATGCGTTTCCCGGAGATGTTGGTTGTTTTATTGCGACCGTGATGTGAAAAGTCTTTACGCTTAAGACCTTGAACCAGCTGTATTTTTAGCCACGCTCAATATGTCGTAAAATATCAGTAATTCATCTTTTTTGTCGTCTTGATCGCATTGCAGACTCGGAAAAATCGTACCCACCCCATAGGCCGAAAAAATACGGTAAAAAATAATTACATTCTGAATGGGAAATGAAACAAAATCTTGTATTATTATTAATAAAATAGCGTCGGGAAGCAATTACCCGAAAATCAGCTGGGAACTTATCTCTAAAGAGTTGATTAATTGCTTGAATTAGTTTCTGTCGATGGTAATTAAAAGATAAATCAAAAGTTTCAACGGCTCTTGATTTAAACAGTCGTACCACTGTCGAGAGGGAATATTTAATTGCGTGCTTGAAATTCTTCACTCGCTGTCAACAAAGTATATTTCTGGGAAATATATATTTTGCTTTCACAGGGAATTAGAACTGGTGCGTAATAATTCCGAAAATTGATTAGCGGCCGAAATGTGTGTTTGACGCCGTAATACCGTGATCGTTATCGACAGTATAGCTGGGAGTAATTAAAATGACGTAATTTCGCGGATATAATTCATTATTGTCACGTGCGGTCGCGGTTTTAATAATTGCATTTAATGCTTAAGCTTTAATTATTTCGCTGGTAACGGAAGGCGCCCAATGTTTTATGTCCGCCTTATTACGGTTATTTTTTTCTTCATAATGCCCGTGCACACGTGGCAGCCGCGATTCGAATCCCGTCGGAGGCCTTCCATTTATTTTTAATTAATATGATCAATTTCCCTCAATGTCGGAGGATTTGGCGAAATATTTTCGAATCCCTCTTTTCGCACCGCGTTTGTTTCGACCGTTTTTAATCGGTCAACGTTTTCATTGCCGAAGGATTTACCCTTTCGGATGAGAGTTGGCTTTTGATTATGGGAAAAAATAAAAAAAAAACGAAAATAAATTTGCCTTCGCTCGGAGCGATGAGTTTTTGCTTTCAGCTTTCGGGAGTGGATAAATGGTGTCGGAGGAAGGTATGAGCGAGTAGGAGGAGGTTTTGAAGTTTAGCACGGGAAGGAAAAGAGGGCGGAACGGAATGGGGTAAGTTCAATTTTCTCTCGCCGGAGAGCTCTCTATGCCTTAGTGGAAAACCTTCGAATGCTTTAAATCCTCCGACGTCATTACTCTGATGTTCACGCCATCTTTCAAATTTCCCATCTTCAATCTAATTCTCGGATTTACCAAATGGCTGAGAAGATTGGCGTAGGTGTTGCCCTCTAGAGTTGTTTTCGGTAAGCTTCGGGTTTAAGGCATAAGCTTCTTTTGCTTCCACAGGAAATTCTGGAGCGATGTAATCTTATAAAAGAGGAAGAATTAATTTGATATGTAATTTTATCGCAATTTCTTGTGGTTTTACGTTATCGGGAAACGGTTGCCGAGTCGTCTTTTCAGAAAAAAATGTTGCGTCCTTGTTTTTTTATAAGGTTTGGCGTTAACGTTTTAGTTATATAAACTCTTTATAAACTTACTGCTCTTTTCTGGCGTGGTTTATGTTCCTTTCTATCACATACGTTCATCGCGTTAAAAATAATTCCTGTGGATGTTATTACTTTTCCCTAGAAAAGCTTCATGTTAATATAATGCGTTAGTGTATCTTCAAAGCTGATATAATTATAAAATTTTACGTAACTAGACTTTAATCAGCTTTTCTTTTAAACCTGGTTAATTTCCTTATCGTGTACAAATGATAAATCATAGTTAGTAAATGTGGCAGTTCTTCGTTTCTAGGTCATATTCCTGCGAAAATATTAATTTGTATTTTTTATAGGTTTTGTGCTTCATGTAGTGAATCATTTTCAGAAAATATGCTTTAGTGTTCAGAGGACAGTATGCCTCCATGTTCTCAATGCACACGTGTGGTTTCCCAAATATTTTTATAATGTAGACCCAAAAGATAACATTTCATAATTTCTTTGAAAATGTTTCCCTGTATTTCCTCTTCTATTATTTTCTTCTTTGGAGTTTAGTTTCCTTGCTGTTTCTTAGAATACCACCATATTTATTTATGCCCTTTGATATTTTCACCGTAAGATCTTTTATAGGACCGTATCAGTTTTCATAACGACGAGCCAGATACACTCGTCAGCGTTTGTAAGCAAAATATTCCTTTCGATTTGGAGGTTTTGTGCGTAAAACCATTTGAATCAAACCGTTGTTGCATGAATTGTAATCCGTTCTTTGTGCGATTTCAGATGCAATGAGCTTACGCGAATAATCAGTAGTGCTATTTTATACCATACAAACTGACGGACTTTTTGATATTTTATCCGAATTCAAAGAGTTATGATAATCCACTGTTTATATGTGCGAAGCAGTTTAAGGCACGACTTTATATAGCTTAAACGTCGTTTAAGAAAAATGTGACGATTTATCGTTCTTATTATGCAGATTTAATGGGCTTATGAATAGAGATATGTTCCATATTTTACAAAAAGAGTATTCCAAGGTTTCATAATACCCAAAAATCGGTCTGCAAAGTCATAACTGAATTTAATTACACCCACGAATTTATTCGGCGGAAAATTGATACAATTTAGTAGTTTTACTAGGAAAGAACTTGCTAAATGGCATCCAATTCATTACTAAACATAAACAGACGTGATTTTGAAATCGACGCGAGCTGTCGTAAAGCCGCTAAAATCCGATCCTTCGATATATTTTTCAATTAAGGATCATCCCTTTTCGTATAAAATGGCTTCTAGATATTCCGCAGCACCGCTGAATGAGAATTAAAAGAGTTACACAGAAGAGCATTTGACGACAATCGCACAACGAGAATAACCCTCGATGGGGTGAGGGCAATCCGAATAGATTTGTCATAAAGTGATTTCACTCGGTGTGGGAGGGTGGGGATCTCGCGCGAGAGCCGGGAACGGATTCGCGTTAGAAGTGACGGGTGGCAGGGGGTGCCGCTGGGATAGTCGAGAGGATGGTTCCCTACTGATGGATGCCGTGACGGGGTGCGGGAGAGTGATTGATTAAGGGCAGTTTTTTTTCCCGCCGTCCTCTCCTCCGTAGAGATTACGGCCGAGGGGATTGCGAAGTGGGAGAGTCGGGTGGGATGGTTTCGGCGGTTGAATTACGGCGAGGGCGGGAAAGAAGAGGGCGGAGTCGGAAAATGAATCTGTTGCAAAATGTAGCGCGGTTTGGGATGCTTTTTTTTCCCCCCCCTCTCCTAGGGGAGGTTTCTTTCGGTACCGTCCCGGATCCTCTCTTGTTTTAATTTGCCCCGGGATTAATGGCGTTTATCAGCAAGGGTTTCTCGGTTTAATCGGTTAATTAGCGGGACGCTTTGCGTTCTTTCGTCGTTTGTAAATTATGTCGTTAATTCTTCTCGTTGTACCGAAAAATTCCCGCGTTGTTTTTACAGGGAGTCGCATATCGTTTAAACTTTGAGTTATAATAATAAAAGGATTTGACAGTAATTGTTTCGCCACATCCGGCAGCTAAATGGTTTCTTTTGTCGGTCATCTTCCCTTGCTGAATTCTTTTTTTCGTTGAAATTCCTTCTTATAGTGGTATATATAAGAATTTTTCCTCCTTTTTAGAGATATTCTTCGAAAGCGGCAATTCAAAAAACCATAATTAAGTAAATTACTGTTTCCTTTCAATTATCATTTGTTAGGCATATTTGCTTAAGATCAGAAAATGCACTATAATTTTATACTTTAATATTTATTTGGAATAATTTATGTTTTCCCATTTTAATAAATTGCTCCGTTTACGTAACGCCGGAATTGCGTCCCCTTATACTGAAATTAAAAACCTTCACCGTGCCTTATTCTGGTTTTACGACTCTTAAGAAATTTAAAACAAATCGAGTATAGTGGAAAGGTTATAAATGATAAAGTGTTCATAATCAGTCTTGAATTTCAGGTGAAAATGATTTTTTTTTCTGACTGTGGTTTGTTATGTGGCAGGTGTCACTTTGTTGTTGTAAAACCCATGTCTTAAACGTAAACCCATTTTTGGAGATATTTATGGCTTGCCTCGGAGTTATACCGGGTTCCAAGAATTTCACTCTCTTGGGAGATTTAGGGCTTAGTCGATGGGGGAAATAATTTAGGCCAAGAATATCTGAAAATTCCGCACTATAAAGTTCCCATAGGATTAGTGCTTTCAAAAATGGGATATTCTTCGTGCTATAAATAGAACAATTACCAGCTTGATTAGAAGTCCATGTAAAGCATAGATCGCACTCAGGCTTATACGGATCTAAATTGCGTATTCATTGTGACTTAGGATTTTTTTTAGGTATTTCGTCTCTTATTCTTGTGAATTTTCATTAAATTTAACTGTTTGATCGCCCATATTGTAGAAGAACTTAGTTTTTATACTTGAACTTAAATAGTTTACAATTATTGTAATTTCTTCTCTTTTTTAAATTAAAAATGTTCTCAGCATACAGGCAGTGACAAACATTATAGTTAATTATTTTTAACTCCAGTATTTCATATATAATAAAACTAAAGACGTAATTGATGTATGAATACATCATAGGTTTATCCAACATTCAAAATACATTATGCCTTAATCCCTTAATTTTAATGTTTTAAATAATTTACCTACGCTTAATATTTAATTTATTCCGACCCAAAGAGACGTCGAACTTTGCGATGGCTTTTATTCAAGACATTTTTGTTCCCTCGCAACCGATGAAAAAAATATTTCCATTATTTATAATTGAAGTTTTTGTTGCGTCGTTTCACCTCTTCCCTCACCCCCTCCACCAATCCCTCAAATGACCCAATTCTTTTTCTCCGTGACCCAATCGATGGTTAAGGATATCTCCAAAAACTTAACTCATTACTCCGGCCGCTCTGTGTATATATACACTAGCAGAATTTCCCGTTGAATTTCAACGGAATTAGTGAAGCTACTACAGCACACCATACAAACTCTTTAAAATATATAGTAGATACTTTTAAACTTACAATTAGCTTTTCGTAACAATTAATCATATTTGCTTGTAACAATCCGTTCCCAAGCCTATTGCATTCAAATATAACGATAATTTTATTTCCTATCATATTACTTTCGCCAAATTCATTTATTGTGTAATTATGCCTCGATGAAATATTTACTTTTATGTCTTGTAAGCAAGAAACCCGTGAAAAAGCAACGTACAGTTGTCCATAATTCAACACTGACTGATAAATGTACACCAGATACTTGAGCTTATTTACGTTAATAAACATTATAATGTAGAATATAATGATTTTACTTATAAAAAATGTAAGATTCCGGTATTCAATAGACGAAAGAAGGTTCAATTACTTTCATCAATAAACGCTTCCTGAATAATAATCAGTATCTATTTACGTTGCTATCCATAAACATCGACCGTTTCGTTGCTCAAACAAAAGTGCGAATCGAATAACGCTAAACTTTCGTCTATTTGTAAAATTCATTGAAGCTAACTGAATCGGAGGTAACAATGACGGCCGCCTTGGCAACGCCCGGAAAGAGTACGAAAAATCCACAAAATTTCGACACAAATAACGTATTTCTGAAAACTTCGACCGTGTAACATGTAAAGTTCGCAGGAATAAGATAGTATAAAGTGTTATTCGTCCAATAAAGCAAAAACGAAAAATCGGTCCATATTTACGTATTTTAATGCTTGAAGGAAGAATACCTTGCAAGTCAAGAAATGGATTCATACGTGTTATCTTATGGAAAAATGTCAATCCCCTATATTGGCAGCACTGATTAATCCCGGTTGACCAAACCTTGACCATTCACTAAGTTCGGATGTAAGGAAGAATCGTACCAAATTTGGTTATTCTAGCTTTTATCGTTTAGTAGGTGTTCCATGAACGAACACACAAACCAACAAACACACCCTTCAAAATATATTATAGGAGATATATATATATATATATATATATATATATATATATAATTTAGAGCAACTAGGTGTCGAAGGAAACCCAGTGAGCACTTACCGGAAGGAGAGCCCCTGGGGTGTCGGAGAGACACATCTGTAGACATTGTTGGAGCTTTCGGGATGATTCCTTCGTCAGCACAAGACACTGACACACACAGATATATATATATATGTATGTATGTATATGTAGAAAATCTTTATCTCTCTCTTTTTCTGTATCTTTCTATCTTTCTTCCTATCTCGGTCCTTCTGCGCGCCGTCCCTTTCTTGTTTCCTCCATTTATTATTCCCAGGACCAAGCATTTTCTCTTCTTTATCGCATCTCAGCATCCCAACTCCTAAGTTTGTCAACTCTCTTCCGGAGCTCAACCCCTAATCAGCCACAGAAGGGAAGGGAGTGGCCCCTAGGAAAAGGCCTCTCCTTCTTTCTCTCCCTCGTTTCCTCCACTCCCGAGGGCTATATAACCCTTTCTTGGAAGGAAGTACGCGTCCGTGGCTGAGTTTTGGCTTTGGTGAGAGGGAAAGAGAGAGAGGGAGGGAGAGAGAGGGAGGGAGGGAAAGGGGGGAGGAGAAGATAGGGAGAGAGGAAAGGGTGGGATTTGAGAGCGATTCGGATTAGTGGTGTTAACCCAGAGGGTGAAGGGGTTTTTGAGAGAGAGAGAGAGACCCCTATCGTTTTATCCATTTCAAAGACACAACAGAGAATGAGGAGGGAGATATTCCTCTGTCTTTTAGCTCGCCATCATCACATGGCCACATTGTGTCCTTCTCCCTCTGCCCCCTCCGGCAAACCCACTTCCCGAAACATCTCTTTTCTCTCTCTCTCTCTCTCTCACCCTTTCTCGAATCCCTTTTACCAACTCTGGAGAACAACACAAAACACAATCGTTTCCTGAAGTCCCATCTTCCTATCTAAAGCGGGAAGAAAGGGGAGAGAGAGAGAAAAAGTAAAACTTCTTTTTCCTTATTCAATTTAACTCTCTTTTCAACCGCGGGATGGCCGGGGTGGCGTTTTGCTCGGGATGTCGTCACCCATATCCGTTCGAATGTGCGAGTTATTTGGGATTTTCCGGTCGGTTTGATGTGTGTCGTTTCGGTTTCATTTTTTTGGGGGGAAGGATTTATTGGCTCGGTATGGTGGAGATCTTTTAAGGTCATGCACGGAGTTTGATTCGATGCTATTATTTGTGGGAATATTGGGAAAAAATGGAGAACTTATATTGGTATTCTGAGTCAAATTTTTTTTCCTGGAATTATAGGATAAGGAAGGTTATTTTAGGTTTAGATAATTTGGTCTAGCATTTGAATAGTTTGTGCGTTAAAAACTATAGATCTATTATCTACACTTAGCGCTTAATAAAAGTGAGATGGAATTTAAAGGTGGTTGAGTGTAGGGAATATTGATAAAAATGTATTAAAAAATTGAAGTTTTACAGTATTATTAGAACATTTATGTTAGAATGTTAAACTTATTGAAAAATGACGGCTTAAAACTAAATAAGACTCTTCTTGGGAAATGTAGTTTGAAGAGACTTAGAATTTTTTGTGGTAGGAAATACCAATTAGAACGGAAGGCCTGACTTCGAAAATGAAGCACGTGGGGTAGATTGAACGAAAGAAGTGGCTTTATCTCTAAAGTGGATCGCAGAGAGTCACAGTAAGAAAGCCAAGCCCGTAATTGATGATTATTAAGACATTTTGATGCGTTGTCTGCAATTTGGCATGTATTGTCACTCTTTATTAACAGTTATTTCAGTTAAAATTAATAGCATATCCATCCATCTTAAAGAAATTGTCTTTAAAACAAACGAATAATACGTTGCTTATTTTTAAAAGCATAAAATAATGCGGTTTTGTTAATAAATTAATCGTTTTCCAGCCATTTTCAGCTTATGGTTCGTAGCGATATCCTGCCACGCCATTCATGGGTGACCATGGCGACATCTAGGCGTTCAAAAATTTATATTTTTGTCGATCCTAACGGCAAACACCTTTAAAACGGGGGACCCGCATAGAAAATGTTAATCGATCATCTGGATTTCGAGACTAGCCGGCCGCAAACAACGGAATCCCAATGGTATACAGGGTCACGTGACGCACGGATACCTGCTTTATACCCCCTCGGGACACGAATTCGTGTGTTGTTGGAGTTGCGGGCCGCGTTAAGTGTCAAGGGGCCATAGAAATACTCGCGGATTCCAACGACGAAATGGCGATTGAAGTACCGTGTCGATTTTTCAGCCAGATGGGGAAGGTTTAAAATTATGCGATCCGCAAAAGTTAGCCCACGGATCGTTCGAAACAACAAAACAAACGAATAGAAAAAAGTTCAAACGGATTTAATTCATGGGACGTTGTTGCGTTTGAAGTTCGCTGTAGTTACAAATGGATGTTTTTCTGGACGCTAGACTTTACGCTTGAGTGAACACCTGAACTAAGCGCTGGCGGAAAAATTGCTTTTTTCGAAAAAAGAAGTTAATATTTTCGTAAACATTTCGTTGTTTGTCCATGCCAGTGACAACTGTTAAGTGTTTTGATGCATTCAAATAAAAGTGTACACTGTTATTCTATTTTTTAACAAAATAATATTGCTTATATTTGGACTTAAAATGGATCTTGTTAATCGATGCGTTTATTAAACCAAATTTGCATTTGGGCTTAAATTTAGTGGTGATTCACCGATGGTTGGATTTACTCAACCGTTTATGGATACAAGAGTTACGTTCATGATCCACACGATTCAAACCAAAATGTATCGACAGTTCATTTTTAATACAATTGCTGAAGGAATCAGCTCAACGAAATTAAACGCAATTGATATTATACGATATGTTATATAGGCACGCACATTTATTTAACCCATTTGAAATAATAAATTAGTAACTGTTTTACACAATGAAAAAAGTTTTAATTATGTTAATTCGGTGCTGATGTCGGTATATATATAAAGAGTCTTAAGAAATGTTTCATCTTTATTTAATTTTCCCCTAATTTATTTCGTTAATCAATTTTAACGCAAAAACCATCCGAAAGAATTCAAGATGACTGATGTCTTAGATGATAAACAAATTACGCCGCGCCGAAAAAAAACTTAGCTGTGTTGTTAGTAGGTATAACACAGGTGGCACCGGAACCCGAAGTGTTTCGCAGGAAGGGGGGGAGGGAAAAAGAAATCATCTCGCGAAAGAAAATTTGTCCAAAAGTTTTATGAGATTCCGGTGAAATATTGCATGAGAAATTTTTCCGGAGGAAAACTTCGACCGTGATCAGGAAGCTTAATCTTCTGTTCTGCTGAATCGTATTTGTTTTATCCCGTCACTTCGTCACCTCCTCTCTCTCTCTCTCTCTCTTCCCCTTCACCTCTTCCTCCCTCCGTCTCCTCCTCCTCCCTCCCTGTGACATCTCCCGTCTCCTCTCTTTCTCCTCCGCCCCCCCCCCTTCCCTTTTCCTTACGACACGGTGCTCATTTGCTTGGTAATTGAGTGTTGGGTCTTGGGGGTCGTTTCCATAGTTATGACCTCAGGACCAAGTCCCCGGTTCACTCTTCCCCACCCATATATTCCTTTTCCTCTCCCTTATGCTTTCCAGAAACTTTCCCTCTTTCTTTTTCTCTCTGTTTCTTAGCTACTACCTCCTCCTGTTTTTCTCACCTTGCTACCTCCCTCCGCTTTCCTTCCCCCCCCCCCCCCTCCTTTCATTAAAATGGCGCTCTACAGTTAGTCGATAAGGAGTGGATTTGTTCCACCATAAGGCCTTTTTTACCTATTCATTCCGGGGAATGTGAGAACACTTTTTGGGGTTATTGTTCTTCTGTCGGGAGTTTTACGAGAGGCCTTTTGATCCAGTGGGTGGGATAGTTCTTTTTTTTAAGTCCTGTCGTTTTATTTTTAAGATGTTTCGGCGTTGTGTGTGTGTTTTTTTTATTGTTATTATCGACCCGCCGTTCCTAGGTCGAATTCGCGTCATAATGCTCCCGAGGAGAGGGTAGGGAGGGGGAATACTGTTTTCAATTGTTTTATTTCCCTCGGCGTTATAAAAGGTGCTTTGTTATAGGTGTTTATATCCGTCAAAAAGAGGTCTTTTAGTCTCTCGCTCTCTAAATATCGCGCAGAATTACACGGCGTCGACTTGTCTTTCATTTGCCGGCATATTATTCAGTTATATATTTTTTGGTCGTTTAGAGTTAATTAACATTATGCGTCGCTCTTATTCTCTCCTAATAAATAATAACAATAAAATTATTATCTATCTATCTATCTAATATGGCGCAAAATTTATGTTTTAGAAATTTTCGTCGCGTTAGAAAAGCTATTATTCTTCATATTTATCTAAATAAAAGTCTGCAAAGCCGACCTTAAATGAAGCAACTAGGGACTGGTTTAGGAAGTTAATCAAACAATTACCTTAATAAAATGAGTTAATTCTTAGGAGCCATGTCCAAGTACGATATACTTTTATGTACATAAATGTGTGTATATACATATATATATATATATATATGTGTGTGTGTGTGTGTGTGGGTGTGTATGCATGCATGTATATAGCCAAGAGACATATATGTGTATATCCACCAAAATAAAATATAAGTAGAATATCATTAGCCTGAATTATGTGTGTCATTTTGGAAGAGAGTTTTGTGTAACAGAGAAAATTAGATTACTTTTAGTCCAGTGGGCAGAATCAGGTTGGCGGATCATCTGTACTAATGGCGCATAAATGTGTTATTCTTTCGCTATTTCATCGTTGTTTGGTTTTGCTCCGGTTTAAAACCCGCCTTTCATTCAACAGAGAACGAAAAAAAAATTGTCATCTAGGCCATATTATTTTCCATAATAAGTGCGAGTCCGAAGGCCTTTAAAACCATCCGACTACTCTTTTAGCGGGCCGTTACAATGCTTCAGAAATTGGCTTAGTGCGTGCTTTTATTATACGGCATCCCTCATAATCACGAACTCATCTCGAATATAATGCCCGGGCCGTCATAAAGCGAGAGCTGAGCTACCGAGACAAAAATTCATCAGCGCAAAAATCCACTTTACGCTCTCTCTTTCCCTCTCTCTCTCTCTCTCCCTCCCTCCCCCAACCACCTCCCGAAAAAAAAACACCAACCCTCGTATTTTTCCCCCACTTGATGCCCTCTCATACTTCTCCAGTTTCGTCAACTCCACGCTTTATTTATCGCTCAATTCAACCGTCATTTGTCACAAACAGAATACGTACTCCGTCCACCCCCTCGACTAAAATCCACCTACCTTTTCCTTAGAAAAAGATTAGGAGTTTTTTTTAATACCCTACCACACGTAACCTTTTATCCGTATTTTCTTCTCTTCATCCCTAGAAAGAGGAACACCCTTTCCATCAGGCCCTGTCCTTTAAGATTACCATCCTCTCTCCCGCTCTCTCAGTGTGTTGCTTTCGCATCTCGCCCTTGTACTTATCGGCTTCCTCCTCCTCCTCCTCGCCTCCGCCTTCTCCGCCCCCTTCCTACGCCCGCCCTCCGGCCCCACTCTCCCTCCCTCCCTCCGCACCCCTTTTCGTTCGTTCATTCCAATTTTCTTTCAAACTCCCTCTTGCTGCGTCATGAATTTCGGGGGAACTCTTTCGTGTCTTTTTTTTTCCCCTGATTAAATTCGCGCTACGTGTGGTAAGATTTGAAGCTTTTTGTAATGCATACGGATGGGCAAGTTGGGCGTGAAATGAGCGGAGCGACGGGGAAAAATTACGCGGCGTCGAGGATTTTTAGGTCTTGTTTCTTTAAAGACGTCGAAAAGGGATTTTCGCGAAATTTTGCCGGAGAAACTTTCGCATCGAGAATAGTTAAAGAGGTTTTGTCCTATCGGGAATCTTTGGCGTACTTCCACCAAAGTACCAGTTATCCGTACATTTGTTAAATTGACCACATGAGGAATTCTTGTAGCTAGAAAACGGGTGGCATAAACCAATAGTTCGCAACATTTTTGTAAGCGGCATCCTTTCAAAGATAAACAGAATAGTGAAACTGGGTTTATAAATGCATTGGAATAAAAAATTTGGAAACATAAATTTGTTGGTACAATCATAATGATTTTATTAGACGAAAAATCATTTACCTATCAGCATTTCGAAATCGTTGATTTATTTAAGAATATATTTTTTTTCGTGGCACCCCTAACTCATTTTGGAAACCACCGAGCTAGACCATGACGAGAGGATTAACTTATAACGAATCGTAAGATGAAATCGAGAGGTTATTTCTAAATCCAGATTTTTTTGTCTATAGTTTTCGTAAATAATAAAGTGTATTAGTGTTAGCGTGCAACTTATTTACATCGCGAAGACAAAATGGCTTAAAGGGAGACCAGGCGCTAACATACATCCGCTATCGACCCTTTATATCAATGCTCAGGGTTCAAAACTGGACGTCGGTAGGACGGTTGGTTTTTTTATCGCTGTTCAGTATTTCATTGCAGTTTTCTTTGTGCTTTAGATGAGCTCCTTAGTTAAAGTAGCAGCATAATAAATAAAATCTTTAAGACCCCGAAGGCCGTTCTTTGCCTCAGCTGCCATGTTGTAAGAATGTGTGTGGTTGGTGGCCCTGCGTGTTTTCGTTCCACAGCGCTCTCTGGCCTTGAGTAAAATTAATAACTACGTATCGGGGTCCTTTAGAGACGACACGCGACTCCTCACTCGACAGTCAGAAGGGAAAGGGTAAAAAATGTGAAGAGGAGAATATCCGAGCGTATGTCAGGAAGCGATCCCATAACTATGATAGCCTGCAGAGGTTTTAATCTACGGGGTTGTAAAGGAGGAGACCCTTGGGGCGTGCGTTCAACAATTCAGGCCAAAGGAATCGATTCTTCCATGTTTTTATATACGTACATGAGAGTTCTATATAGATTCGTCACCCTTATGTACTTAAAATGACATGGATTAGTTCAGTTATAACTCGCCGCTTGGAGCTGAATTCTGCTAAGAACTGATTAAAATATTGGGTACCGGAATTTGTGATGCATACTGGTTATTTCAATTCCTAATTAGAGTATAAATCAATCAGTCGTTTATTTTGCTATTATTTGAAATGGCGCCTAGTGCATATTAAATCGGTGATTTTGTGGACAGTTCTCCTTTAAAAGTTTAACATTTAAGTTAAGTGAAATATAATATAGACATCGAAACATAGATTGGTAGTGAAATTTGAATGAGCTCTAACTCCATTAAATATTAACTGTTTTATTCAAAGCTAGACGCTGTTTTTTTTTGGAGATATTCAGCTTTTTTGTCCACTTAAATACAAAAGGGAGATAAGCAGAGGATAAAGATGTTTTATTTTAATTAGGATACCCTTAATTTGACAGAAAATTCTAACTTACTTTGAACTTTCAGTAACTACACCAAGCCAAAGAAATTGCATCTCTTTGATTAGAATAGTTGATCAATTCTATTAAAGCAAGGAAATGCCTTTATTTTTTATTAAAATTCTTGTTCCTTATTTGCATGATAATTGATTGATCCTCCGCTTTCCATATTCCGAAGCAACGACCCATGAAAATTAATTTGTATTTCTTTAGGCCCTAATATTTTGACAGTTTACCGAAAAAATATATATTTAAATAAGATGGATACAAAGCGTGTCGGTCTTATTCCAATTTGCATTTTTCATAACTGGTTTATTTAGATTTAGAAGGTTAACCTTTGAGAATCCGCCTTTCCTCCTTTTTCTTCAACGCCGCCCTTCCGTTTTAATATCCCCGGCATGAAAATTTCACACTTTGAGAAAAATATCACTAAGTTCGTGTTGTAATTTTATTGATTAGGAGGACTCGGTGTCAATGAATAGCGTGCATTTGAGCTGGTGTCTCAAACCTTACTTATGCTAAAAAATATTTATAAGGTTGTGTGATTAATTAAAATTGCGACAGTCTTAGTAAACGTATTAAATATGAATGAGGAGATTTTTAAGTTATAGATAGTTTGTAAAATTATAAGTAGATTCTTTATGTTGATTGTGTTTGTTTCATAACATACATCGAAATTATGGCATATTTTTTTAAGGTCGCTCTTCGGCCAACGTTGTTTTCGTCAACAGAATCGATTTTGTTGACTTATAATCTCATTATCCGTAGATTTCGAGGCGAATATATGTCATATGCCCCAAAATGATTCATGAATCACAACAAAACGAAATTCTGGTCATTAAAATCGTCCTATTCTGCCGTCTAAAACAAAGAAGCGATCTCCAAAATTAGTTTCAATACGTATCCTGTGCCCTCCCCTTGGCCGGTGGTCCCATTTATCATTCAAGTGAGCTTGATGGATCTTTATTCCGCTTTGGCATGCACCCAAAATTTCGCTGCGTAGTTGCATAGCCGTTCCAATTCAGGGCTTTCCTCTCCCTCTAGTTGACGAGTCGACCACAGAGGCGCTGGGGTCGATGAGAGGCGTCCTACGCTATCGCAAGCTTTTTCCTCCCCTTATGAGTTTGTCCTCTATGGTCGGCGTCAAATCGTGTCTTGATGGGAGCCGAAGAAGTCGCCGACCCTTGATTCGACACTCCCATACTTTCCCCTCTTCCTCATCGATTCGAAAAAAAATAAATTCTTCCACGCAAAAAGCTAATGCTTTCTGCTTGCACCGCCTTCATAAAGAAGCTTCCATCTCTTCTTTCGCGACAATCACCATAAAGGTCTCGATTTTTTGTTCTAATAGCCTCAAGATTTGTATCGGTCCTCTCCAGTTTAATATATCTCATCTCTCACAAACAACCTCTTCCATTACGGACGTATTCGATGGAATCGATATTTGGTTTACATGGCGACGCTGAGGGAAGGAACGCTTTCGTCCAATTTGTGCTAATTCGGACGTGCTTTTCTCGCATTGAAACGCTGATCAATACGCGTATTCGTGTGAATTTGCAGTTCTTTTTTATTTTTTCAGGTGAAGGTAATTACAAGATCGTTTGTTTTGTGTTGCCCTGTATATTTTGATTTTTCTCGGTATATATATTTCTGTTGTAAATTCGAAAAAGTACGTGTTACAGCAGTCATAAGTTCACAAGTTTTAATCATTTTATATTTTTTGTTTTTGTTCATGTTTGCGATCGTATCATATTAGCAACAATTGTGAATGATTGATAACATGAAGTTGATGTAGGAATTATTTCCTTTTGAGTTAATTCTGCTGTATTTTTGTTCGTTATTATTAATTACTCAATACCTTTCATGCTCTGAATCTCTGTCCCAAAAAATCAACAAGATAAGGTTTTTTTCAAGATGCAAAGATGAAGACATCAAGGGCGAGCCTGAAGCCTTTATACAATATCCTTTTCTTTATTTCCCGCCGGCATTCCGTGGGTTCCCAAAAAAAGAAAAGAAAAAAAACCGTCCTTTTATAAGATCGATATCATTCGCACAATTCCCTCCAAGTATTTGCGTAATGTTCTTAGAAGGAGAAGCGAGAGTTCTTGGGTGAGGTTCCCTTTTGAGGATCTCTTATCTCACGGCCCTCACAACGAGAGGTTTTTAGCGTGGGAGAGAGGGAGAAGGGAAGGGTATTTCTGCGTGCTCCCGAGGAGAAAGTAAAGGAAGCCCTTTCCTACGCGCGATAGCTGGGATCTCCCCGGAGGTGGCGGTATTTCGGAGGGGGGGGGGGAGAGGGGGGTTTGGGGGGAGGAAAGGAAAGGGTGGGAGATGAAGAGGTCGGGAGGGATTGAGACGGGAAGAGAGTTAAAGGAGTCGTGTGAGGGAAAGAGGTGGAGGATGATAGAGGGAGGGAATTGTGCGGGAGAAGGTGGGAAAGGAGGGATTTTCGGAGAGGGAAATAGGAAGTGGCGGTTCCGCCATAGGCCTCCAAATTAGGAGCACCTCTTTCAGAGGAGTGAGGTGTGCGGAGGTAGAGGAGAGAGAGAGGAGGGGGGAAGAAGAGAGAAGGAGTAAAGGCGTCTGGGAGTGCAGGTCGGATGGCTGATGTCTTCTTGGCCGAGGAGGGCAGTAGAGCGGAGGATGAAGGGGGTCGGAGGTGGGATGGCGGAGGTAGGTTGGGATTAGGGGAGGGGGGGGAGAGATAAGGGAGAGGAGGGGAAGGAGGGTGCGGTGTTGGCGAGGAGGAGGGGAGGCGGAGAGAGGGGAGGGGGCAGTTGCCATGGTGGCAGGGAACTATCGATTGGGTAGGCGAAGGGCTGCGGGGGAGGACGGGAGAAGGGGTGGGCGGAGAGAGGGGAAGAGGAGAGAGAGAGGTTTTCCGCTTTCCAATGCAGGAGAGAGATCCGCCGTGGAGACACGACTGTCGTTCTGGTGCGATGGGTGCACGGGAGGGGTGAATTGGTGCTCACGTTCGAACCGATGCCTCAAAAAGAGATTTTTTTGTGGAGCGGTCGAGTCGGATGTTTTTTTTTGTTTTTTGTGCTTCTTTCCTCTCCATCCCTTTATGTCTCCCTTTCTGTCCCTTTCTCTATATTGCTTTCTGTCCTATTCCTCTCTGTATCTCTCTCTCTTCATCCTTATCCGCTCCATTTATTCTCTCACTCTCTATTCCATTCCTTTTCCTTCTATTTCCCTCTCCCTTTTGCCCTCCCTTTATCTCCCACTCTTCCTCATTCTTCCTCCCTCTCTCCCTCCTTTTTTATCCCCCTCTTTCTCTCTCACCCCTTTTTTTTCTCTCTCCCCATTTCTCTCCCTCGTCTCTTTCCTCTTTCCCACTCGTTCTCCCTCTCTTTATCTCCCCCTTTCACTCCCCCATCTTTCTCACTCTCGCCATTCCTCTATCGCCCTTTCTCTCCCCCATCTTTATCTCTATCCCTTCCTCTCGCTCTCCTCTCTCTCTCTCTCCCCTTTCTCCCTATCTCTTTATCTCCCTCCTCCACATCAATTTCTCTCACTCTTTCGCCATTCCTATATCTCGCCCCGTCTCCCTCCTCTCTTTCATTCTTTCTTTAACCTTTCTCTCTCCCTCTCTCTCTCCCTCCCTCTCTCTCTCTCCCTCTCTCTGATCCGATAAAAGTTTTGTGCTGGATATATATTTTTTTAATTTTAACCATGCCCACGTTATGCTGTCGGATCGAGATTTATTTTTTCCTTTCTCGAAATGTGAAGCGCCGTTGAATTTTAACCCTTTGACGAACGGAGGAGGGGAGTTTCTTTTTTTATACATGTAAAGGTAATGGCTGATTTGTAAAATGTGTTTCTTTGGGCTATCAAAGATTAATTGCTTCGCAGTTGCTTTTTTGTGTGTGGGGGAAGGAGGAATAGGTCACCGGAGTCTAAACCGACGAACGGATTGGATTTTCTGGTTTTATCTCATTAGAAAGGATGAAAGTTTGCCTCGGATATCTAGGATTTGCCTTTAAAGGGTAAGCAGATTTCTGGTTTCGTTTCTCTCATCTGCTTATATCGCATTCGCCTCCGATTGTTATTCGCCGATCACATTAATATTTATTTCTAAAATATCCCCGATGTTGCCATTTTCGTTCGTAGCGACCGAAATTACTTTCGCGTCAGCTGCTCTTGAAGAGGAACCTGCAGCCAACCAAGCCTATAAAATCTCCTATTCTCAATATCTTTCTCGCGATTCCCAAATTTAACGACTAGACTTTTTTTATCCTGTCTGCTTTAATCAGGAGAAAGATAACCCTGTGCTCGAGTTTTCACGATCGAAATTGTTAATTTGCCCTTTCTTTTAAATTGGGTCCCACGGGTCGTATTTTACTTTTGTCCAAATGGCGGAGCTGATTTTCTGGTCGGCTGATTCTACAAAACGAAAAATATTTCGTTATACATCGGTTAAGTTAAACCTAGCGTCCTCTGACTTACCATTGTAAATTCCTTAACGACCTCTCTTCCACCTTGTTGACATTTTTCCACTGGAAATATAAGGTATCTTTTTATCTACCCTTCTGTTATGGTTGTTCGCTGTATTCATTCGTTGCCGTAATTTTATCAAACTTTTTTAAATCTATTCCAAAAAGACTCGTTAAGTTGGCTCGCAGTACATCAATGGTCTTAAAATTTGAATTTGACGCTTCTTTTTTTTTTCAAAATGTAACCTTTTAGGTGGTTATGTATGAAATGGGTATATTGTTTTTATTCTAGTGCTGTACGTCTTAAGAGTTCAGAATGGATTACCATTCCAACTAAATAACGGAGCTATTAAATCACCCTGTGGGGTCCGTCTTTGCGTAAGGACTCTTTTGATTCTAGTCTTTGATGTCCTTATGGTTTCCTTAAGTTTTAACACAGGAAACTTTAAACGTCCTTCAATGGCGACATGCACATCGAATAAATCTTCAGTATTTTTAGGTTCGCTGCTGAAAATGTGTTTTCCATCTGATTTGAGTTCATTGGCAACAACTAGGAGATTTATTTTTCATTTACATTGCTGAATATTTCGCTATTTGATGGTTCTGCTAATTTTTCCTCTCTAACACCAAATTTTCCCGTGTTATGCATTATGCGGTTGGAACATAGGCCCTCGTTTATGTGAATATGACATAGTAACATGGTTTTTCGTTTTTTATTAATTAAAACACCGTCGTACCACTTTAACATGAACGTTAAAGGAAGTTATTTGAGTTTCGGATGGTGGACTGAACCAGAATGTTGCAACAGAAGGGCTTAGCATGATTTATCGTCGGCCAGTGGTAATTCGACAGAGTGGTATAAATCGTCACGTGGTCCGGTCGGCAGGTATCGCCATACTTCACTTAAGCCGAAACGCTCGCCGCCCTTTACTTTTCAATTATATCTTATATTAAAGGGCGGCGATTCGGTATCGTAGGCGCAAATCCTTCGTAAATTCAACGCAATATTTTACTTCGATTCGCCTGCTTTCGGAGATTGCAGAGTCCGTGCTCCTCGCCCTTCTTTTAAATAAAAACGCCATTACGGCGCAAGCCCACCTAAGTCGCCCCAGACCATAAAATTAATCTTTATTAAACGTTCCGGGGGTCGTTGATCTACCGCGTAACTCCCGATAAACCTTGCAAGACCTTTACCTCTTTCCTTATGCGCATATCAAATAATTTTAAAGCAAGGAATCATTAGCAAAAAAGATTGGGCTAGGAGGGCGTGGGTGGAGACGTTTTGCGGAGAAGGGGTATAGGATATCCAATGTGACTGGCGTAAGGAGAGAGCATTTATATTTCATTTGGTGTGAGGAATGTGTTTGAGGGAAACTTCCACAGTGAGAATGGGTAAGGGAATCAATTATGCAGGAAGTTAATGGGCATTCCATGGGCTAGTGTAAGGTTTAAAGGAGGGTAGAGGTGGGGGGGGGGGAGGGTGAGGTCTTTTTGGATGGGATTCTGGGAATGGGAAGTCTGCGGTGGTAAGAGGGGGGTGTCAAGTAAGAGGATCTATGAAATGGAGGGAGAATGGTGTAAAGGATTCTTTCGGGACCTCCTCTTTCCTAATTGACGAATAACTCGCGTATTATGAGGTTTCATGAAAAGAGCTCTCTATAATCCCTATGGCAGCCATTCACCACGTCTTCAACAAAAAAACCCCCACGGTGCCTCGCCCTTTTCTTTATTATTTATTCTTCGTTTCGCATTCTCGAGGAATATATAAATATTTTTTTTAAGCCTTCGAGTCTTTTATGAGTAAGGAAATACTTTTGGTTTGATTAAGCGGGGTTTATTTTTCTCATATACGTTTTCGATTTTGGGAGATCAGGGTGGATTTCGTTGTTTGGGAAGTTTTTAAAAATTTATTTGATGCTCGCGGACTTTGTATCGCGAGGAGGATTTGTTTTTGGTCTTATTCAAGAAGAGAAGGAATTTGTAATATTTTGAAGGCGTGTTATATTTTAATATATTCTTGGTGGGTTGGAAGTTTGATGTTTTTTAACGGGAAATACCTTAGTAATGTATTATTTATTTAATAAATTATGGTAATCGCCCTTGGCTCGTAACGGAGCATAATCTTCGCTTCTTTGCTCGTATATTCCCTAAAGAGCTTTAATTACGTCAGCCCAAATGAGATAAGAGTACGCAAGGTAGTCACGGTAATTAAAATTTCTTATTGTTAAAAAGTTGCGTTTTTTCGGGTCAAAAAACAATTTCCCGGTCAATTTAGGAAAAGTAATTAATTGCTACAAACATCCAAAGTAAATTGCATTTACTTGGCTACATATCTCGTAAAGTTTCCAGGCATCATTTTAATTTGAACTAATTTTATAATGTCCTCCGTTGACATCAGTTGGTCAACCATCGTACCAAATTTAAAATCTGTAACTTTTCTAGAAATACCTAAGTATCTTACGGCATATACTCTACGTCCTATGTATGTATGCTATAGATATGAGGGGTGTGAGGCAAAAACATGTTAACCCACAAACTTATCTATTTGGAGCTAGGTTGCGTACAGAAAATAAAAAAAACTTCAATTATGATTTTGGAAATTTGTTTGTCATTTGTTGTAGGTCATATTTTGTAACTTGCATTTATTTCTGATAAATATAATTTTGAACCAATAAAATGTCAATTTTCTCAAAACAACATAAGTATGGGTTACCACATTTTTGCCTCACAGCCCTCATATAAGAGGGCTACACTGGTGTCTTCGTTAGACACTATTGGTTGTTCTCATTAGGCAATGCTAAAACGACTTAAAGGCTTATCAGTGCCAGATGTAAAATTTTAAGGACCTCTAAAATATATGTATCAAAATGATAAAGTCAAACCACGTATAGTTTTTACGCCCTTGCAGCTGCATTTTGGCGATAGTCGATCCTTTCAAGGCCATTAAGAATGATTAAAATTATAAAATCTCCACCAGGTTTAATTCATTCATATTTCTTCTTGAAGTCCAAAAAGTTTTCAACGTGGGATTTATACATTATTCAGGAGGAATACAACCGCATTATTTTTTATCGACCTAAAATCCGAAATTTCCGCAACAAATCAATTGAAGGTTATTTTCGCTGTCGTCTCTTAGGATGATAACTTTTACCGCGTCATTAATATCGGTTTTTATAAGACTAAATCTGAATTTATTGGCTCTACTTGGAGCGTAATAAGTCTGCCAAATAAAGCCCCGATTTAACAGTTGGGTAATATATTGAATTGTATAGCACGTCTCAAATCTTTTTGCTCTGTTTGCTTTGAAAAGGGTATATTCAATTGGTTAGATACATTTTAAGAAATTAAATTCTGATTTATATACGTTTCGCTAATTTTGTTCCCTTTCTTTCTTTGCAGGTGAGGTTTCTAGTTATGATGGTGTCCGGTTTGAGGAGCTAAACAGTTCTGGTATCGTACATTTTTCATGTTTTGAAGGTCCTTTAAAACCAGCTTCTCAACCTACCTCAATATACCAACGGAATTTGATCGAAATGGTTTTCGATACAATTTCAGCTTAGGAGTTTTAAACTATTGATTAGGTTATTTCATACAAACTAATCTTATTGGCGGCATTCTAGCAAATTAGGGTCGTACTCAATTAGAGACAGAGAATTAATTAGAATTTAGATGTATTGCTGATCACTCCCTGATGTATTTTGTAGACGTTTTAAGGGCTTTAAATTTAAGGTTGAAATTTAATTAAAATTAGAAATGTTGCTCGATGTATTTTTAATCTACAAAATTTGAAATTTTACTCGATATATTTTATACATTTTTCTCATTTATTGAACTGTGTTTCGTAGAAGAAATTCCTTCAAAGCGTCCATGTGACTCAGTTTCCTCTCTCTCTCTCTCTCTCCGTGTTTATTTTAAACTATTTTCGAATGATTTTATTTCGTGTAATCCTACCTCCTATTTATCCGAGCACGGCCGAAATTTCCGTTGGTTTATTCATGGGTTCCCTGCAGGGAACGGGAGCGATGTGCCTCTCCCCCAAACGATTCAAAAAGTCTCAGCTTCATTTATATCTCTTTTTTTTTGCGCACCAACGGACTACGTGAATACACCATTCGAGACCATCTCGTGATTTACCGCTTTCTTTTTTTTTCGAGCACGTCAAAGTCCTTGAGGTCTTTGTCTGGTCCAGCAAAGAGAATTAGTTGGTCGAGGAGAGAGAGGGTGAAGCGAGGCCGCTGCTTCAGTGATTCTCCACGTGGCGGCTTCTAATCCTCCGTCTCGAATGCCGTCCCGAAGGCTCACACTGATAATAGGCTTTGTCCATTCTGGTCGCAGCTGACATCACGCATTCCTCGTGCTCCACGCAAAGGTCGCACGGATCATAGAATGCTGCCACTACGCCGTGTATTTATGTCACGACAAAATGTCGTCCGATCTAGTTAGCGTAGGAGGTATCAACGGGAGCGTAAATGATGAGTCGGGGTTTTTTTTGGGGGAATTTGTTTCTTACGTAACAATTTTAGTGATCGGTCGACCGTAAGTGATTCACGTTGCATCGGGTAGAGTCGGTGCTGGCGTATGTCTGATGCCTGAGTAGTTCGTATTGATCGAAGTTTGCGAATGTTTTAGAAGGATGAATTTTTCATGCTTGGTTTGGTCACAGTACTTTCTACCAGATTCTCGATGAAGTTTATCATTTTGTGGGTGAGCTGTTTTTGGAGCGGTTTTTATGCTATCACATCGATGGGTTCACCCTGCCAAAAGATTATTTTTCAAACTTTACATAAAATAAAGAAAAATTCTCAGAGGGCATTTTAAGCTAATCTTAACGACCCCTCCTTGTATCGCTTTATATATGACTGATAAATAATTTCTTCGTCCGTCGTCTTTTTTCACGTATTTGACCACGTTAAATCGTTATTTAACTTCAAGAGAATTAAATGAGGACGAGAAAATTTACTGCATTATACATGACGCAGTGGCACGATATCCACGTTACGGAATCCGTTTATGTATATTTATCCATCAAATGATCGAACCCCTCTCAGCAAAATAGGTAAAACGGTCGGAGGAACTCCGAGAGGGCACGCGATACGTCCCGGTTTCCTAGAAAGTTTCAGGAAATGAAATTTTTGCGAAAAATTATATTTCAATAGCTTACGTCATACGTCGCAAGCGGAAAAGGACTACGCATGCACAAAGAAACTCTTTTATATTCCTATAAAAACACTGGTGAGTTGGGAAATTTTTAAATAAGGGAATCCTTGAGTGGTGTTCGAGGACTACTGCCGCAAAATTAATCCTTAAAAAAAATCCCACCGAGCCACGTATTTAAACGTCGAAAGAGATTAATATTCGTAATGTATCGATTTAATGTTAATCTGCGTTTTTTTTTCCCGAGGACGTTCTGTTTTTCAAGGGGCCCTATCGATCTGCGCAGTCGAGAAATAACACGGCATTGGCGGACTCGTTACGCCGCATGATTGGCCGTACACAGAACAGTGAGGGCGGGCAATTTTATAAGTGCGTCATTATTCGAGGGGGGTTTTCTACTCCAGTGTTTGCACTCGGCCATGGTTACAAAGTTATTGCATCCAATCCTTCCAAGCCACACCCTTCCATATATCCTCAAAAGGTTCAAATGGACTCCACTCCCTCCTAATTCTCCCACCCTTCCCTATAACTCCGAGAGCCAATTTCACCGCGTTAGCCTCCACCCACTGCTCTCCCATTGTTAGAACATCTCCCCATTACACTCTGTCTCTCTCTCTCTCTCTATCAAATCGTCTTCCTCTTCTACATTTGCCCGCGCGGAAAGCTAACGGTAGAGACTTGGCTAATTGCGAATTCTCGCATTAACATAACAGATGTCGTCTTACTCGATTTTGCAATACGTTGTAGATATTAGTTGACATATATTTAAAACAAATTTTGTTACAGAATGTTAACGTTGAGATTGACAAAAAATGTGTATATTTAGACGATTCAACAAATGTTCCATTCGGTAGTGCCGTATTTATTTGAGTGAATTATAATGTTCTCCAGAATTTGGTTAAAAGTGAAACGATATATTTTCAAGAAAATAATATATAGAGATTGACGATAGTTGCGGAATATTTTTTTAGATAATTCTTTAATCGCACGTTTGTACTTCTTTATGAAATCCTTTCTTAGGTAGTACCATTTGAAGGTATATTCTAATTTTAATGTTGCTACGACGGGGTTTGTTCTGATATAGTTACACTTCATAGAACGCAATGTGGCTGAGTTACTACTTTGAACCTCATTGCCTAATTCAAAGAATGGTATAGATAACCACAAAGCAGTTTAGTAAATAAAACTGGTTCTCATTATGATCAATTCATGATTACCACTATGCAACTAAAATGCGCATCTGGTTTACTCAGCGTTTTTGTCCGAATTATTTACACGCAATGAATAAATATTATTATCAACAGGGTTTAGTAATTCAATTTCAATCCTTCAGTACTTGATTGTGTATTGTTTTAAATTTGGTCAGTCATTCGCTCAGTAAAATTTCACCCCGTGACAAAATTAATTAAAGGTTTAATGTACAAGTATATGCGGATAACTGGTCATCCGATTTCGAAAAGTTCTTCTTTTATTGCCCTCCATTTTCCTGCATGAAACCCTCGCCGAATTCACGAAGAAGGAAAGGAACTTGCGGTATAACCGTCCCACTCTCCACACTCCCAATTCGGTCGTATTTGCTTCGCCCTTTGGCCAACCCGATTGTTAGACGATTTCCCGGCCTTCCTCCCGCCTCTTATCTCCCCCCTTCCCTCCCGCCCCATCCGTGGCCATATTCCCTCCTTTCCCGCCCCCCACTCCTCCACCCCATCAAATATCATCGGTAACATAGACGTTGCCACCTAAACCGTTCTTCGGGAGCAGTCACGGGCGCAGCAGCACCTTGATTTCTGGCCAAGGGTCCTCTTCTTCTCTACCAACCCTCCTCTTTCCTCTCCCTCCCCCTCTTTCCCACCCTCTCAAATTTGATTCCATCCACCATCTCTAACCCCCTCCCCCCAACTCTTTCCTCCACCTGCCTTCTTCATCTCGTACCGCATTCCCTTTTTATTGCCTCTCACCTATCTTCCTATCTTCCTCCTTCAACCTCCTTTTCATTCCTCCAGTTCCGATTTTATTCCTCCCTTCTCTCTCTCCCTCTCCTGCCCTCCCTCGCTCGCCCCCTCATCCATCACTCTCCTCCCCCCCTCCCCTCGGAACATCCGTCTATTCCTCCAAGCCCGTCTGAAAGGGGTGGGAGTGTCCCTCCCAAGAGAGAGAGGGGGGAGGGGGGAGGGGAGGGAGGGGGGGGGGGGAGGGAGGCCTTCGGGAGTGGCCCGAGTGACGAAAAGATGCTGAATCTTCAAGAGGAGGACCGGAATTTCGATGTGAGTACTAGTTTCCGTGTGGAAGAATCTCCGTCTTCCCATACCGAGACGTATATTCTCCGCCCCCACCTCCTTCCCTCCCGCCCCCCTCCCCTCCTCCCTCACCCCTGCCACACTCTAATTCTTCTGTTTCTCACTCGATTCATCCTTTTCCGCAGTCTACTTTCGGCTCTTTTCTCGTCCTCCGGAGCCATTTTCTCTTCCTTTCGGTTCCTCCGCAGCGGGTATTTTTTTTATCGCCGCGCGTTTTATCTTCTTTTTTTTTCGTCTCCTCGTTTCTTGTATTTATCTTCCCTCTGTCTCTAAATACCTTTCTGCTTGACCTTTTTTTTCCCGGATCTTCCGCTTTTTCTATCTCTTTTCGCCACATCCTCGTAATTTGTTTTCCCCTTTCATCTCTATATCGTTACCCGATTTTCCCCCCTCGTTTTATCCCACTTTCTTTCTTCTGCGTTACTCTTTTTGGATGGGGTTTCTTTATGCCGAACTTGCTACTTTTCTCCTATTTTTCGGAGTTTTTGTCGTTTTTCTTTTCCTTGCCATTTTTTCTATTACCGTCTCATTCTTCCGTACTCAAGCTCGTCCATCCTCTCTCTCTCCGTTTTACTTTAATATCCTTATTTTTGTCATCCGTACTTTTTTCTTTTTTTTTTACCTCTGTCCATTTCACTTTTCTTTATCGGTTGTTTTCGTCGATTCTTTCTTTCTCCCTCACTGTTCTGTCTCAACGCCTAGCTTTCCATTTCTCTCTCTCTCTCTTCCTTCCCTCCCTTGCCGTCTCTTCCGACTCCGCTTCCCTCGCTCTCTCCGCCATCTTGTGCTGATGGGCCACGTAGTACGAGGATTGGAAACTTGAGCTCGCTTTACGTGGGAATAAGAGAAGTTGTTCGAGGCCTTTATGCCGTAGAAGGTTTTTTACGCCAACTGAATTCGGAAATGTTTTCGAGAAAAGTTTTTAGTCTTCGGAAATGATTCGCTCGAGAAAGGGGTAGAAGAAATATTTCATTTATTTTTTCCATTAAATAAAAAAGTGAGGCTTTGCTCGGAAATTTGATGAAATGGCGATTTTTTTTTGGGGGGGTGGTAGTATTTTTTTCCCGCCCACGATTCGTCTACCCAGGGACGCGAAAATGTAGGATGTGTTGTTGTGGCTCGGAAATGTTGCCATAATGTTTTTTCCGCGAACTTCAATTTGGCGAAAGAAGTAGATTTCCGTAAAATGAAGAAAATTTGTTGTTGATTTGTTGTGCCAAAATAATTTTCTCTTCGTCCCTAGATAATATCATATTAGTATATTACTATAGAAATCGTATAAGTATAAAAATCAGGACTGATCAATCTGCGGACCGCATACGGCCCTCGAAAGCGTTTTTGCGTCCCGCCAAATTATGATTAAAAAGAGATTTGGCGCAAATTCATATCATATACTTTCAAATTACGAAAATAAAACACTTGATATTGAAATTTTAACCCTAAAGATCTAATTTAGATTTGATATTCACTGATACGATACCTCTGAATTTCAAGTTAACGTCCGATTTAAAGTCTAAGGGAAAGAATTATAAAAAATTAGGTTATATAAGCTCGAATCATAGAGATTTTGCATGTAATTAAGCTTATTTTTACAAAAATAATTTTGGAATTTTTTTCATTTGACATTTTTGCATCAAGCCTCTATTTCGGATATTTTGTCATCCTTTAGCGTAGTTCGCATAATAACTTACGTACATTTCATGAATCTAAAAGAATTTCCGAGCATGAGGTAATAATTCAAGATATCATATAGCTCTTATCTTAAAATGTAGAAAAAGACGTAGTCTGCAAAAATTTCCTTTTTTAACCGTTTCAATATGGACGACGATGTTCATCCATGCTCCTCCGTCTTTCACTATTCCTTCCGACGAGTGATACATAATGCAGAGTTATTTTGTATGAACCTCCATTCCTTTCTTATCGCTGGAAAGTCTCGTTACTCGCAAAAAGAACTGTGCAGAACGGTTTTGAGGAGGATGAGAAGGGACCACTTCGTACCGGTAATATATGAGACCCCAGAAGAGGGAGCCATGAATCAAAATTGTGAAAGAGTTTGAATTTTCTAATAATTTTTAATCCTCCTACTGGATGGCAATTTCTCTCTCGAGATGCTATAAGAGGTTGGCGTTCCTCTTTTTTTTTGCTCGTGTGCCTCGTAATTCACTCCAACGAGAAGGAAGATGGCGCTTTAATTCTCAACATCTCCGCATCGGTTCCGGGGAATGGAGACCAGGCAGCTTTCCCCCCAGAGGGAGGTGTACCTTATGCTATCCTATCTCGGAGAAATTTCGCAAGTTTTCATCTGAAAAGTATACAAGAGCCTCGAGTTCTCCTCTTCCTAGTTTCTTCGAAAAATCAATCCATGAATAAATTTCGTCTGGTTATGTACCTAGCCGTGTATTTCGTGGCCGTTTTTACGAATTTTTTGGCGTTACTATCTTTTTAAATTTGGTTTCCATTACGTGCTTTCTTCCTAAATCTCGTATATAAAGAGGGGGTGTGTGATAGAATCCCTCATTTTTTTGCTCGTAGGAAGGATAGATTAAGGCAAGAAGTATGTCATAATTCATGCCCTTAATTAGGTAGGGTAAAGTCGGCGAGTGTGCTGAAGATAACGTCAACAGGTTCTTATTTCGTGCATATACATTGCAATAACTCAAAAGGTGGCGCTTTTTTATCTCCGATTTTTGGTAAACCGCGTTTTCAAAGTTCTCTGAAGGAAAGGTTATTAAGCCATTCATTATAAGGTAGGATTCTATCTCAATTTTACGAGTTATCGTTTCGTTTTTCGTTCGTAGACTCGTTGTTCAGCCATAATTACTATCATTGCCTTCAAAGACTGAATCTAGTTTAAAAAATAAAATACATTCATAATAATATTAGATAGCATAATTTTAAGAATGATATTTTTATACCAATAAAAATTATTTGAAGCTGTAACGTTATCATTAGTAATTCCGAAAGTGAATTATCGATCTCACCTTATGGCTGCAATCCAATAATCTAGGGAATTGTCTTACCCATAAAACAGTTAAGAAAACCAGATGCGCATTTACCATTTAGATTGGGGAGCAGCCGTCCTTAGTTAACGGTTCGCTGATTTGAGAAAAGTAACTTTTTCTTTGTCTAAACATTGGAATAATTAAGATAATAAAATGATATTTTTTCTTCATTTTAAACTCTGTTTTTGCATCAGGCTTATTTCTCTATTCAGAATTTCCTACTTATGCCATATATATACACTTACTAGTAATTCTCACTTCTTAAGGAGCTTCCAGTCCTTAAAAGATAATTTCATTTCTGAATTTCCCATTCTCGTGGTGGTACAGCAAACATGGTATTCTGAATGTTCGCGTTTTACGACCACTTTCTTTTTGGCATTCTCATCTTTTTTCGCCTGTGTCTGCTTCATTACTGTTTTTTCTCATTTCACTTTCCCCTTCCCTCCGTCACGGTATCCCAACCCCTAATTACTTGTCAATTTTCCGCCAGCCACATGACCTCCCCAACCCATTAGTGCCACACCCTACTCCGGAGGCCCCATTCGACTGCAACCACGCACCACGCCGATGGGACTCCGTGGGCGGGAACTCCGTTCCATGCGAAACTGGATCAAAAAAATTAACAGCGTCTGAGTCATGAAAACAATGGGTTAATGGGCGCTTGTTCCAAGCAAATGCTTACTTATGTTCCGCTGCTTTTATTTCCCATAGCATGTGAACGAAAACATTGCCTACCCTTTCACTTTCTGGTTCACACGCCCAAAAGAATGGAGTCACGGTCGTACGAATAAGTTGCTAGCAAAGAAATTGGGGCGAGGGAACAGAATTACAGAAGGAATCGGAGTTGTTCCTTATTCTCGGTTGGTGAACATCCGTGGTTAGTCTTATGGTATTTAATTGTTTAGCTAGCAATTATATTGAACCACAATTGTAAAGCTTAACGGTACTCAACTCAGAATCTCTTAATGTTTTCTTAATCCAGGGAAATATTTTGATTTTCGACGTTATTATTGGGTTTATACTCTTTGAATACCCAGTTTTATATTCTACGCATTCACATAATAATTTTTTTTTTGTACTTTCCTGTTAACGGGAATACCTCCGGGACCCTTCGTAGGACCTGGTACTTACGTATTATCCCCATGCCATAGGTACTTACGTACCACATTAACAGAAACTCATTGGCCTGTCTCGACATTTACAAACCCAATCACTGGACAAGAAACTGATTGGTCGGTCTCGACATTTACAAACCCAATCTCCGGACAACGGGGAGGGTTTCTTTGGTTCCGGGCGAGGCGAAGGGCGCGGTAGCGCCCGGAGATGACTACCCATTAAAAAAATATATCCTTTCAATGTTATAGCCTCTCAAAAAAATGGAGAGGATATTAGCGAGACTTCGGCTCGCTTTGTTTTAATGGATAGTCGTCTCCGGGCGCTACCGCGCCCTTCGCCTCGCCCGGAACCAAAGGAACCCTCCCCGTTGTTCGAAGATTGGGTTTGTAAATGTCGAGAACAGCCAATCAGTTTCTGTTAATGTTGTTTTAAAAATAAAATATCGTAAATCCAACAATACCTCAATATATCCTTTCAATTTTATATCCTCTCAAATAATCATAGCAATACATGTTTATTTTTTAAGGTATTCCCGTTAACAGGGAAGTACCTTTTTTTAAATAAACTGATAATATGTAACAAAGTCAAGCATTTAAATGCAAGTATTATTCTAGCTTCCTTCAAAATGAAAATTTTCGAAATTCTCTTTTAAGTTTTTGTACGTTTCATAATGAACAATTCACCGATATCATCGATAAATTTACTATCAACAGCAAAATTGTCGTAAATTTTAAATATATCGCAATCTGTACGTAGTTTAAGTTGCTAATCAATCAATCTTTTATGTGCATAAATAGAATATCGATTCCATTTTCCGATTGGAATAGGACCTTGCATAAATAATATTTTTTCTTTTCAAATTTGGACTCTTTTTCTCTCATTTTTACCGTTTTCAGTAAATATTCTTGATGTAGTGAGTTGAAAGCCTAATCTCTTGAGGAATCCCACTCCTTAAATAAGTAATGACTAAGGGTCGCCGTTCGGATGCAGAAGGAAAATAATAGAAAAGGAAGATCTTTTGAAATACTTTTTCTGTTGTTGATCCCACTTCAAGAAGACGTTTAAAATTTATTTCACGAGCACCGAGGCATTTGGGAATGCTAATTGGATCTCGAAGTCCCAAGATGCCACTCTTCTTACGCCGCCGTCCTTTATAAAGTAGAAGCAATTATATTCGAGTCATATTTTTCTCCAAATCCTCTCCCGTTGCCTTGCGGCAGAGCGCTGCTCTGGTTGGAAAATTTTATGGAATAATCCGATGGTGGGGGAGGAGACAGTTTTATCGAATATTCAGCCCAACTTTTTTTGCAGTTATTTTGCGTACTGGTTTGTTAAATATCCACGATATAAAAATTGGCCATCTATATTGACCGTTTCGATAGCTGCATCAGGTAGAACAGACTCGCTTTATGGATCGGAATTCTAAGGAATTTTATTCACAATCGAGTTGCAGTATTTATTTTTAAGCAATCTTTATGTAGTGGGGTAAATTAGTTGATTGTGAGAGACTGCACGACCTAGAAATAAGTCGCGTTTCAGGCTCCTGAATGAAACCCTTTAAATAAAAAGTTAGTTCGTTCGTTCCAACCAACTTCTTGGGCCCTAGAAAATTGGATTCGGTGAGGTTGTTAATCTTTGGATTCGATAAGTTGTACCGTGTTAAGAAGGCGTTAGCGTGATGTACTGGTCCTATTTCAGCCGAGGAATATGTACAGATTGCCATTCACCCTAGGTATAATTGCTTTAATGAATCTTTTCGCTTATGATTGAAATTCATTTTCCTAATTACAGTTCCGTTCAATTGGTTCTGTGGGTAATTTTTAACGAGTAAATTACGACGAAGTTTTAAATAAATAATCTAGTCAAATTCGGATTGATGTCGCTATATATGAACATATTTACAGTTTATTTTTTTACAAACCTTTTTTATTAAACATTTTGAAGTTTACATTTTTACTTACTTTCCTCACACACCCCCTCTCTCCCACTCACACACTCTCGCACACCCTCTCTCTCCCACTCACTCTCACACCCCCCCTCTCAGATTCACTCACTTTCTCACATACTCACCCACCCACCCACAATTTTGTGGGCGATCTAACTCAAAAACTAATAATCAGATCAGCACGAAACTGTATACTTAAGATTTTTTTATTAGATATTCGAGGTCTGTAAAGGTTTTATCTGAAACTGGTGATTCGGGAATGGTTTACTCGTCATTTTTTTCGTTTTTACTAAATATCTCATTTAGAGTTTAATTTATTTAAATATTGATTATTATTAAAGTTGTAGGTAATATAATTTTCTACAAGTTTTGTTTGAAATGTTTTTTTCATAAAACCGATCGTATAAGAGATATTGTGATTATTTGGCTAAATTTATTAAGTACGTTGCTAAGTCATATTGCCACGATAGAATATTCTAATTGTTAATAGCCATGCCTACATTCCCATGAGTAATTTTAACTGTGACTAAAATTATCCGATTGCCATCTAACATCATATTTTGCAATCAATTTTTCTTGTAAATGTTAACAAGTCTCAGCGCCGTTAACGGTAATTTTAATTTTAAATATTTTGCGCAATAACCTGACATTATCAGTAGGATGCGTATCGATATTTTATCCATAGCAACAAATAACAATTTTTACTTATTGTTTGTATGTGAAACGCGATTCAAAGTGTTTTTCACTGCAAAAATTATTCAGCTAAAATTTATGCACGAGCGTAATTGCTGATAATTATTCTTGAAGACATTGGTATTGAGAGCAACTCCTTCGTACTGTTACAGTCATTTTCATTACTCTGTGGAGAAATTAATGTGCTTGACACATCATATTTTTAAGAGTCGAAATCTTCCTTAAATTTTAATAACGCAGGTACAGAAATTTCATCAAACAAATAATTTTCAACTTAAAAGCGAGATAAATATTTCTCGCCATTAAGGGGTTGCACGCCGATCTTTTAACTTAAAATTATTTTATTTTCCAAAACATTGGAAATTCCAAGAAAGAAGGACTATTGTAATTTAAAAGGCTACTACTCCATTTTTTTGTAGAAACATTCTTTCCTCGAATAAGTAAGATGTCAGAATAGGTTTTTCCATCTTACTGGCAACTGGAAAGTTGAATTTTCTCAGAATGGATCTGGACGTCTCTCGGAATTCATACGGCTTTACTTCACTTTCAAACTCCCATCGGAGTCGCTTCGTCTTTAGAGCACCTATGGGATGAGACAGGACCCTCCTTCCCACATTCTTCCTCTCTTTCGTGGGAGCTGACCAGCGACCCGATTAATTTAGGTCGCTTCGGTCGCATCAGATGGCGGCGCTACGGATTACCCGAGTCCCGCACAGTGACATCCTGGGGCCCACGGAGTTCTTTCTCTCCTGCCCTTCCTCCCACCACTACCGGGCAAAATTAATCAGCGTCCGACACCCCGCCCAACTTTACTTTTGTGACCCTTTTTCCTCCTCTTCGCTTCTTTTTCCTCCGTGCACAGTTTTCATTGCCCTTCGATCGGGATGATGGAGGAACTTAAGCCGAAAGTGGAATTCTCAGAAGGGAAGATCATCCAAAGGCATAATTGATCCCATCGCTCATCCTTAGGGTTAATCGTACCGGAATTGATGCCGCATCGGAAGTTTTCTTTATTTTTTTTATGCGGCAAAGGTTGAGATCTTTTCGTCATGTTTTTTTTTTTTTCGAAGGTAACTTTTTGAAGAAATCGATTATCGGGATTGGAGATTGATGGATGAAAATCATGCGGTGGAGTGGATTTTTAACCGGAAAGTTTTGTATTTTTCTTCTTTTTCCAATTCTGATGTTTTATTCTTTATATAATTTTAATTGATTAACTTATCAGATAAAAAAGTTGCTGATTTTTTTTCGTTTTCGTGTTGACGTTAGTTATTTTTATGTCATTAACTGAATGGTGAAATGAAATTGATTTCTTCAGTCAAATGTTATATTTTTTTATAAAATGTAACTATGTAATTTCAGAAGTAAGTGATCAGTGATTATCTTATTCTCCTGGCCTCTTAGCTTGAAAATGAAAAGTCAAAGTTCTAATGGGTCGCCTACAAATATTAAGACTTGTTGCCTTCTAATTGAAGACTTTGGATAATCTTTCATTCTTTATTAAACGCAGTTAGAATTGGGAAAATTTTCGTTTACGATATAATACAACCATATTCTTGTTTAGGAATTACCTTTTTTTACCTAAGCTTGAGGACGCCTGTCTATATAAGATAAGCATTTTAGTCGTCTCTATGTATTTAAAAAAATTAAGTGCTTTTTTCGGGAAAATTTATTTGATGACTTATGAATGAAGATACATTTCAGCAAATTTAATGCATATTTACTGTATTCAGAGTTTTGTTTTTGCTGTATGGCCCAAATAAGAGAATCTTTTTGCTTCTTATATTATAGCATCTCCGCCGATGCCTCCGACCTATAAAACTTAACCGATTTAAATAAATGTACATGCAGATGCCGTTTGGCATATGAGCAGCTTATTCATTGCAGTTTCCCGTCTAATTAATTTCTTAAGTGCAACCCGTACGAGTTGTTTGTTAAAAGTACATTGAAAATTTCATTTATCATCCCTCTTATAATTTAAATTACAAACATTTGATCGCTTTATGTTTGACTTCTCACTCTCACCTATCCAATTATACCCGTTTTCAATGCGACCTGGGAAGCTTCGAGAGAGTCTTACGTCAACAGTCGAGTCGCTGGGACTGTTCAAATGATCATCATTCATCTGGAAATGATCCGATGTCTCACGGTGTCTCTTTCCTGCAGCGGAATCATTCCTAACCAGATTAGCAATTTGATCTGGCTAAGAGGAATGTTTCCATATTAAGCTTAGCGAAATATTACGCGATGGCGTTGTATATTGAATGACGTAGCGTATTTATTATAAACTAGTTGCCTGTTGCCGCAATTGCGGCAGGTACGTAAGTTTCGGCTAGTTCTAGGTTCCTATTGTAAAACATAAACTTTTTCACGCTGCTCCAGAATAAACGTAGTCCATCGCCTAACGTTCTTTGTCATTTAGATTATCTACGAAGAGAAGATTACCATGTAACTTTCAATATGTTTTTTTTTAATAACGTACGTCTCTATTCTCATCTAATTTTAAATTTATACGTGTCCCTATTTGCGTTAATAAGCATTACATATGTATAATAATAGTTTTACTTACAGAAAGGCAAGATTCCAGCATTCAATCGATGAAATGCCTTGATTAAACCGTTAGAAACGCTTCCCATACGCAGTCAACAGAATAATTATCCTTAAATATTTACGTTGCTATGCTTCATTAATTTCGATGCTTAAACAACAGTTCGAAGCGAATAACGCTATTCTTTCGCCTATTTGAAGGTATAATTGACAGTAATTGAATCGGAGGCAACAATGACGGTCGCCTTGACAACGCCCGGAAAGAGTACGAAATATCCGCAAAATTTCGAAAACAATTGCGCATTTCTGAAATATTCGACCGTGTATCATGTAAACATTGCAGGAATAAGATGGTATAGAGTTTTAGACGTCGAGTAAAGCAAAAACTAAGAAAATCGGTCCATATTTACGTATTTTGATGAATGAAGGAAAAAAAACTCTGAAAAATCGAAAATCCCGTGTAAACTTATGGGAAAATATAATTGTCTCCTTGATTCGAACCCAGGTTTTTATGAAAATGAGAATAGTTTTACAGGGATCTCCTAGCTTGTAGAAACAAAACGCAGTTTACCGCATATCTCTACGACAAACGGCATTTGAGAAACGGGGGGGGGGGGGGGCACTTCCAAAATTATATATAGGATATATTTACTAACAAGAAGCATATTTCTTAAACTGATATCGTAATTATGATGATATTTTACAAAAGTATGGTAGAAATGACGCCAGATAAAATAATAAATGTTATGATAGCAATTATTTATAAAGAAATCTTTCCTTTAAGATTTGCATTGAAAAATTTATATCCCCGAATAAAATTTTAATTGATTTAAAAATAAAGCCGCGATGATATTCATATTAAAACGATTTTGGTCGATTTTCAAGTTCCAAAAGCGAGGAAATTTATACGAATTCTGAAAACTTGTCTATGTTTACCAAAATTTCGTCCATAAATATGCGAAAGTATCGGATTTTTCGAGAAAAAAAAACTAAATACCAGGAAACGCGCTTAATTCGGGCGACGCAAATGTGGGAGAACTTTATACCGAAATTCACGCTATCTGATATCCTCCGAATTCGTCCACCTTTTTTTGTGGATCTCCGGACCTTTTTTTCTCGTCTTTCTCGAGTTACCATCTTGATATCCCACCACATCCCTCCTCCTCTTCACCTTCCTCCTATCTACCTCCTCATCCTCTGCTCTTTAAGGAGCCTACCTCGTACCTAAAATCCTTTCGTGAGACTAGGTTCGAACGTGAGCGAATAAGGTTGGTGCGGCGTCTCCTCCCACCCACGTAGAGAGCCCTTTCCCAACTCCCTTTCCATTGTCCTCCATCCTTTGGGCTTCAATCAGACCTAATGCTTTGTGTCTTTGCTCTTTTTTGCCCAAGCAAGGCCCCTGCCCTACGCGTCCATTTTAAGTATCGCATCCCATTTTTCCTAAGTTCGAAGGAGACCCTGCCAGTTTGGAAGATTCCTCTTGACCGCTGACATTTGTGACATTGCTGTTATTCTTTTAGCGAGGAACAAATCCTCCTGTCCGGAGGATACCAGCATGGTCGTTTGTTAAAGGATCGGTTTTTTCCTTTTATCCAGCGAGATTATTTGTTTTGTAGATATAATTTCCAAAGTCACATCTAAAATGGATCAATCTGCCAACGTGGCATTTTTTTGCATCAGGTTCAGTTTACACTGATAGTTTTCGGTGTGTAATATAGGGATAGAAAATTGTTATAAATTTCTTCAGTACCTACGACAGCTATTTCACCGTCACAGTTATTGCTGTGTTTGCTTATCTTTATATTGTACATTAGGAGGGATAATAATAGCTTTATTTTGTCTCGTTAATTTTAAACTACTCTTTTGGATTTTATTACCAGTGTATTTATCGTAGATCAAAATCTTTAGCCTTATCAAAACTAAAAAATTCTCCGCAAAACGTTTGCATATAGAGATTACATGGTGCAGAATAATACTTCAAACGATTTACTTTAGGTCTTCAGATAAACACTGGCGCAATGGACATTCGAAGCGAATTGCTATAGTAATTAATTAGTAATTAGGACGATTCTAATTCTATATGTCGCCATGGAATCCCATTAAGCTTTAATTTTATGTTTAACTAGATTTATTTCATTTTAATTACTGTACCTTCTTTTTTGAACGTGGTCTTAGGTTTTATTTCATTTTAACTTATTTAATGACAATTTTATTTCATAGCGAAAGTGAATTTTTATTGATTGATTGTGAAAGCGGATCAGATCCCCAGAAAGATCGGAAGCCTCTCGGTTAGAAAAATGCGGTTAACGCCTCAAATAACACAAAAATTTTACTTATCTAATCATTGTGAAGATGTGAAAAATAAATAGTAATGAAACCTTAACCTAGACACAAAAAAGTCATCGATTGTCTCTATTATAAAACAAATAAGAAATTTCTCGCGAAGTAGCTTTGTGGTAAAGAAGTTTTGCCGCTGTTACTCAAAGAGTAATGATATCACTTCTAGGATTCTCATAACCAATAATGCGGCCTTGCTTACCTGGAAACGTTTTTATTTCTTTTCTCGATGCTTTTTTGCAGCGTATATATACATCAAAGCATCCCTACCGTAACTTTCTCCAACTTCAAACGTCACCGGAGTAGTTTCGGAAACATACATTTTCCGATGAAGAGTAAGATAAATGAAGTTCAGGAGTTAGGAATCGTCGTATGGCTTGAAGTAAAATATAGCTTACCGTATATTAATATCCCATTCTCTTTCCTATCACTTTCCTGTAGAAAACAATATATTTGCGCTCAGTGACTTACTACTACCGGAGAAACCTCGTGGTTATTCTTCATCCCCGTTAGACGTATGGCCTCCTTTCACCCAAGGCGTTTGATTTACGCTGTTCGAAAGAAACGCTGCAAAAGTCGCATTTTTCCTCCCACGCCTTATTTAAATCATCCCCCCTTTCCGGGAATGATGAGATGCCAGTAGATAACGTAGGATTACTTTCTTCTCCGTCTCTTATTTTTATTAATTTTCGAGATTGATGTTTGCCGATCGTGACGTTTGTCGACGAGCTGGTTGAGTAAGTTTTCATCTTCTTTTCGCTTGTTTGTCATAAATGAAAAAAATGGTCCACCGGTTCGAATTCTCCATTGATCTTCAACGCACCTATGCATTCATTTTAAGTTCAGTTATTCGGGTCTTACATAACTCGATCAATGGAGCACCGTGGTATTTTATTTTACGTTTGGTAAGGACATATGCAGGCGAAATCCGACGAACGGAACATCTTATAAACAGAAGCCTCTCTAACTCGAACTATTTTCTTTCTTTTAGATCGAATTTATTTGGGTCCGGCTGTATTTTTTAAAGGTGTTTGGTTGTTAAACCTAAATCATTGTCAACCTACATGATGATAATTTGTGGCCACCATTTTTATTAATTTGCCTTTAAAGTCATCGGTAGCATTATTTATTGCAATACATTAGCCGCGACGAATAATAAAAACGTGTGAAAATGGGCGTTTCCCACATTTAGCGTTACTTTCTTCGGGGGGATTGCTTCTCCGAACTATGTTGTCTCAGGGTATGAATAGTTGGATACTCTGTAGCTAAATACGAAGTTTACGGTATCGGACCAGACTTCGAGATTGGATTTTTTTTAATTCTTCGTTTTAACAGCTGATACACGCAACGTAATCGACTGAAAGGCGAATAAACAAATGAGTAAATATTCTCGCCCATCAAGCATTCGATTCGAATCCCTTCCGCGCGAAACAATTAATCCGTCTTAATCCTCTTTTTTTTAAGAGGTCATTCCTCGAACTTAATGAACCTCTCACTAAGTCTAACCAACAAAAAAAATGAAAGAAAAATCCAAAAAAATACCTAAACCTCTTCCCCTCATCTCCCGAACGTTTTTTTTTCCCCCTTCGAAATCGGATTTCAATATTTTCCCAATGAACCCGAATAAATGTGGGGGGGAAAAGAGGAGAGGAAGCATTGTGCTCCGGCCATTTCTTTCTCGGAGATTTTTTTTCCTCCTCCCTCCTTTCTCGTTTTGCAAAGCGTCACGTCTGCGCAGAGTCCCTCTTTACCCCCATCTTCCCGCTCCCCGAGAGGATTCAGTACTAAACAAATTCAAGGCCCTTGCCCTTTCCGCGAGTCCTTTTTTTTCCCCCTCGCTCTCCCTCCCCTATAAGGGGGAGAGAGAGAGAGAGGGGGGTAAGATGGAGGGAGACGGGAGGGGAATGGAATTGGAGATAGAGTAGGAGGAGGATAGTAGGAGAGTGCTCTCTCTCTCTCCCTCCCTCCCTCTCAGCCCGAAGGAAAGAGGGGTATTGCGGACGGGGAGAACGAGATGGGAAAAGGGAACGGAGGAATAGAGAAGAGGCAGCGGTAATTCTGAGTTATGTGAAAGCATTGGGGCGATGGAGGGAGAGGGAGGGAGGGAGAGAGAGAGAGACAGGAGAGGGCCTCTACGGATGGGAATGGTGTTTCCCCGGCCCTTTCCTTTTTTTTTCAGGGCGAGGAGATCCTTGATGGGTTTTTTTCCGAGTTGGAGGAGAAGGAAGATAGGTTGGAGTAGATGGAGAATGGAGGAAGAGAGAGAGAGAGATGGAAGCGTGAGAGGATTGAGAAGGATGGAGAAAGAGAAAAGGAAGAGAGGTAGGGAAGGGTTAGGGATAGGGAGTTTGGTTGAGATAGGGAATTGGGAGACAAAGGATTTGGTGGAAACATGCGGGGGTGTGGTGTGAGGGTAAGGGGATAAATAGGTGGGAAAGGAAGGGGAGGATATGCGATTGATAGGTTTAGAGCGGAGATAGAGTGGGATGAATGTTGGGGGGAAGTGAAAATGATGGGAAATGAGCATGGGAGAAATTGAGGGAGCCAGCAGAGAGTTATAGACGTGGAGTTGTGCGTAGATCAACTACGGAAGCCGGAGGGCGAGATAATCTCGTGCGTCAGATCGATGAATGTACAATAAACTAAGTTAATCTCCGTTGTTCGCGTCCTAAGTAACTTTAATGTTTACTCCGTTGTGCAGGCCCGCGCCGGGCATATTTGCCGCCCCCGTACCGACTTATAAAAGCACCCTGGCCCAGATTTTTTTTTTCGATTTTTATATTAAAAGTTGTATTTAATTTAAGAAAAAAATTGTGCGGAACACAAAATTAAGAGATTCCTGCCTTCGCCCGTGAGTTTCCGCCCGGGTGCGATGCACCCCTTGCACCCGTAGGCCCTGCCGCTGTGAATTGATTGGCGTCCAGTCATGGGGGAAATTTGCGCCAGTTTGCCTCTTCTACAAAATCAGTTCCTGAATTCGTTTCCTGAAATTTGAATAGCTTCGTATTGTGCGCGTAACAAGAAAATATACCCATTATTTTTCGTCCTAAAAATATGTATTCAGAATGTCAATTCATCAGTTCTGTTGAATTTTATAAGTGCGAGAACAAATATTCCGAAGAAATTCTTTATCGCTATTTACAGACTTTTCGATTTTTTTAATGTTATAACTAAGCAAATGCCATACAAAATGAAGCGGAATTTGTGATTCTTTTATCATCCGAGATTGTTTGCAGTGTCTGCGTTCCTTTTTTACCTCCAAATGGTATCGTAGTAATGCCTGTGCTGTTTTTTTTTTTTTTTAACCTGCATCTCTACCGTATATGAATGCCTAAGCAGTTTTTTGCCCGATTTCGAATGTTTTTGCGGAAAGCCGTTTAAGAATGGAGACTTCCATCTCGCCCTAAGCTCCATCCCTACACCTGTCTCGGAAGTTTCGGGTATGGGTATACTCCTGCACAACCAAGAAGACTCTCGCTTTACCGTCTAATGTAGACGCAGTGTAGGAAACCGCCGCGTGAGGCGCTGACTCCCCGCTTTTCGGCTTATGCAAATGTTGCACCATCTTCCAAGCCGCTTGCAATGGGCAGAGAGAGATTTCCCGGCTCCGGCTCTTCCTCCGTATAATTGCCAATTCAACTCTTGCAAAATAATTCCAACTCCACGCCGAGCTCCCGCATTCAAACGGGACTTACTAAACACGTGATCTATCCATCTCGAGCCGAATCCCTTGCGCGGAGGAATATCCGAAGCGGAGAATATCCGCCATGTTCCTCAGGAGAATGAAGCCCCGCTCGTGGTTGTGTGCGCGAAAGATAGCGAGATTGGGAAATTTTGGCATTGCCTCCTTGGCGTAGAGGAGGTATCGGGTACTCTATTGTTTCTAGTGTAAATGTTTGATTAGTACTATCTTTAATTTCCCTTCTCTCAGGAGTTGGGTTGCTACGAAAAGCTGTTTTATTAAGTTGAAAAAAATGTTATTTAATCATATTAACATATATCACTAATTACTCATACTTCACTGCGCATTTTAACGCCAAATTTATTAACGCAAAATGTTATTTGCGTATACGACGAAGATATATTTAAAATTTCATTATAAGCGAGTAAGAAAGTTTTATTTTTACTTGTGAAAAATGTTATCGCAGTAATGAAAAAACGGAAGCCCACGCTGCTACAAAATGTAGCATACAATTTTCACTTTCATGTGTATCTTTAACATCATTCAATACGAAAAAAACATAGAATCACTGATGATCACGTGGGTTGAAGTAGTTACCAAGATAAATATTATTACTTGAAAAGATACATTTTTTATTAAAATGAACTTATACCACTTCCGCAATCTTCCGGATTATTATTTCGCTGCTGCTGAGTTCGAATCCACGACTGCCTATTCAGCAACAGTTCTCAAATTTTAATGGACTTAAAATGGCCTATCTTGTTCATAAATAGCGTATTCGCCCATCCTCCTAATTATCCCAGAATTCTGTTACGTTGGCGTTTTAAAAATTACCTTTTTTTATAACCTGCGGAACACCCGTTGCATCCCAAAGATTAGTCTCATAAATGTTAAGAAATTAGTTTCCACGCACAAAATTCAGTGAAACATCTCAATAAAAAGGCACAAATAAAAACAGTAATGAGCTAATTTACGGTGAAGTGTCTGTGCTCATTATGTACCTGGCGTATTCGTGCTTTTCGGTGCCAAAAAACTGAACTTATTTTATGAAATTTTATTAAATGTAAGAAGGGACTTCACGGTCTCAATTTCGCCCTAAATAAAGTCGTTTGTCTGTCTGTCTGTCTGTCTGTCTGTCTGTCTGTGTGTGGGTCTGAGTTCTGACTTCTTGTTTCACTTCAAACCTGTTTAGAATATCCTGGATTGAATTCTCGTACGAAGAATGAACTAAAATTTTCTCAGGCAATTCGATATAAATTTTGCACCTCTATCGCTAATTCATTTTATAATATGGTTTTTAATTTCGCTGTATTTTTATGGAGAGATTCATCGTCGAGGCCACGGAAACCTTGAAAAAAAACTGGCCAGTTAAGTGAGACAACCAATGAGGAACCTTACAAGAAGATTAATTCGATGCATTCGGTATGGAAATAATCGTCGTATAATGAGACGAACGAGTTGAAGTTTCTAGTGTGGATAGGCTGATAATTGGAGTGGGTTCGTTCGAAGTAGGAAAGTTAGTTCGGCGCCATTACGGGAAGGATCAAGTGGAAAGGATCCCTTGAGCTCTAATCGCGCCGGAAGACGCTCTTTTGTTTTGGACGGAAACAACTTTTTTCGGTCCCCTTCCCCCCCATTCAGACGGAAGTCTGCGGATTGGCTCCTGTCTTGAAGTTTCTTCTTGCCTTATCTTTTTTTCGTTACGGCTGTCGTTTTCTCCCCAGGTGTAGCAGCAGACGAGTTTAAAATAACTCACTCATCGTTTTCCGATTTGTGGATGATCTCTCGGAAGAGTTTTCAGCTAAGGGAGGACTGACGTAGTCGAGTTTTATTTATTTTTTTAACCTAAGCTCGAAATGCTACAAGTTAAAAGAGCGAGGAAAAAATATCTAATCTTTTTACGTGAAACTTAGGAGCGACGGCTTTTAAGTTGGCCTTTGCTAGTCGCGTTATCATTGATGTGCATATTCCGGAAATATCTCAAAGGATCTCGGCGTGCAAACATTTGAAACCACTTACCTCTGTGTGAGTAGTCTTGTGATGAGATTATCATAATGAATTTCCTTTAAGCAGGTCGTCTACATAAAGATTTTGCCGTACATATTTACTTTGAGTGGTTCGTGTCTGTTGTTATCTACTGATAATTTAACTGGTATTTATTATTACGTAATTTTAATTAACAGTTTCAATCTAAACTTAACCATAACGTTAGGACTTGCACGCGTTTCTTTATAAATCAGAAACACAGTAATAGGTTGAGCAAAATGAAAGATGAAGTTATCCATGCGCCAGAATACGTACAGTTTAATATAAATTCAGTGGAGGGAGGAGAAAATTTCTCGATCAAGTTAACATTTTTTGTTTCTCCCTCTTGAACTAATAAGACATTTATTTTAATTCAGTTCTCTTTTATTTAAGTTATACAGAGAAATTTTTCTCAGCTTCGTCCGCTTATGATTCAATTACACATTTCAGAGAGAAAACTTCCATCGAATTCGTTAATTTTTTTTTGTCAGAAGTGTACAGGAGGAAGTTAAATTTTAATTTATTTATAATACCTCACATACGTTAAATATTGATCTGGATCTTTTTATTAAGTTCATGCGAAATCTGATACAAATAATTCGAAAACCAAAACTTTCTAGGGACTGTATTTCCGGTTGCATATATATACGTAATAAAAAACTAAGAGAAAGAAGTATCATCGAAATGTTTTAGTGATGTTTTATGTTGCAAGCGATACTTTTACATGGCTATTTTTGTTTTAATTCCAACGATCGTTTGAGAGCACCGTGACGCATTCTGCTGTCTTTTCGCCCATTTCCCTTTTCTGAATTACAACTCAAAGTCGCTCGACAGTCAGTTCCGTTTTTCTAATGAGGGATACCGTACCGTACTCTACCCTTGCTCATTCTCTCCTTCTCTCTCTCCCTCTCTTTTTCTCTTCCTCTCTTTTTCTCTTCCTCTCTTTTTCTCTTCCTCTCTTTTTCTCTTCCTCTCTTTTTTCTCTTCCTCTTTTCCGCCAGCTCCTCAACGGGCTAAGGGACTGGAGGCCCAAACAAGGTTTTGAAGGGTCCCCCAAGTCCGCAGATTCGACTTCGACTCGCTTCACTCAATCGCCATGCCAAGTCGCGCCCTAAAAGGCCACCGCACTCGACTCGATAATTGATTTCCCGCGCTCATTAATACGCGGATGCCTGGTGGATAATTACGTGTGAAGCGGGAGGTGCTCCAAGCACGCCTCTTGTATGCACGAGTTTCCGACCAAGATTACGCACGCCCCGATTAAGTGAGTTTTCTCCTCCGGGATTTTTTCCTCTCTCTCTCTCTCTCAACGGAGACAGGATGTGCCGTAGGATGGGACGCTCTCTTTCATTCGGATTGAATGGGATAGAAAAAATATAAAGGTAAGGACGTGGCGATTCATTTGTTCGCTTAGTTTCGAAGGAAAGTTTAGGTTTTTGTGATCTAACTACGTTCGGGGTTAAATTATGCTGTTGTAAGATGGCGATCGAGGATAATATAGAATTGTTATTCATGGTGATGTTTTCATTTAAAATAAATTACACGTAAATAAACGGTAGTATAATATTATTTATTCTACGGTAACAAGTTGTCAATTAGAATAGCTTCGTTGAACGATATTTATTACTTCTCTATTGTTAAAGCTTTTGTTAAGTTATTGGCTTTAATTTATTAATTTATTGCACAATGGAAATAATAAAGGTTTGGATAGCATTTCATGTTCCCAATGATAGAGTCGCAGGTTCTAATCCTGTCGTATGTTTTTGTCTTTTTAATCGTAGTAGGTCGCAAAGTACTGTTTATGAACTAGCTAAGGTAAATAAATAAACCTGAACATTTTTATGCGTTCAAACTGTATTTGTAATTTACGATAGATATAATACGCTTCAGGTACACCCATCGCTCGCTTTGCACAGTTTTCGTTTAGACGTTTTCGGTTTAGCACGGTTTTAATTTTAAAGAACTAATTCGTATTACACGACCATCAGTTTCGCTTTCGCACGACTTTGCGCTGTCTCCAAGTATTAAAAATCATAAAAGGTATTAATTAGACTCAGAGGTTATGATAAGGAATAAAAGAAGCATTTCTGTATACAATATAGATAAATTGTTGCACATTGAACTCAAGACGGCGCTAAAATATGACCTCGCTTTCCTATGTGTAAATTATCTCACTTTGCACGTTCCGCATTACACGGTTTTTTTCCATAAACGCAGGTATTGTGTTAATCAAGACTCAGAGTAGTTGTACTGAATCATTAGAAGATAAGCATTGTAATTATGTTTACGGTTATGTATGTCTCGTTTTGAATGCTGATAAAAAAAAAATATATATATATATCCTTCTTTATTTTGTCATTTTCACTTTTTTTTAATCTGCCGTCAAGTTCTTAATTATTAAAATTTCGAGTGCCTCATACACGCGTTCCATACATTTTTTTCATTTCACTCCGAGTGTCGAGTGCATCAATTAGGCATGCGTCGTACCAGCAGCGAGCCATCGAAATAATTATTACAGCGCGGCGACAAAATTCCAATACATTTCGCTCCCACTTGTAACATCTCATTCCGGGATAAGTGCGTATGTGCTTTCCCAATTTTTTTCCCGCTTTTCATCCTGCGGGGGGAAGGACAAAGAGGGTTTATTTTTCGGCGCTCTCTTGTTTAATGGGTTGGGCGACGAGGGAGAGACGAGTGGGCGGGTGGGAAGTAGGACAAAAGAAGAGCGAGCGAGTCTTTTATTTTTCAACCTCCGTTTTCGTCTCGCTGTCTCTCTTCTTTCCCTCGCTCAACCTCTTTCGCTCCCTTTCTCCCTCAACCTCTTTATCTCCCCTCTCTTTTTCTCCTTTCCTCCACCTCTTTCCCTCTCTTACAGACTCTGTCTCGTTTTGTGTCAAGGGATGGTGTCAAGTGAGGGAAATACGGGGACGGCGCGAAGCGGTTTTGATGGTTCATTTGTTTTCCCCCTCTGCCTCGTAGATGGCGTGCGTTTTTTTGGATGAGGGTAGGGCGCGGTGTACCTCATTTTTTTTCTCCCGCGAGGTGAGTTCGGGTGATGGTTCATTTTTTCCTCTCTTTTTTCTCTCTCTTTAACGTTGTGGTGGGTGGTGAATTTTTTTCTTTTTTTGGGAGGAGAGAATTGAGATGCTTCTTCTCAGAAAGAATCCCTTTTTATTTTTGCTATTTGGTTCTCCTTCACTCGCACGTTTACCTGAGAGGTATCTACCTCCGTGAAGGAAAAAAAACTTTTTAAAAACTCTCCTCTCTCTCTCTTCATCTGCCGCAACCCGTATCACTTTTGTCTCCTGATGATCCTCCGAATGCTATCTCGAAAACTCTTTCCGTGTGCGGCCTTCCCATCTTCCTCTCCCACTTCCTTTTCCTCTCTCTCTCTCTGTCCGAATTCTGCATCTCATTATCTTTATAATCTCGATGCGTCCTTGTCTTATGGTCTCTCTCTCTCTCATTCCATTTTTACTTACCAAATAACCCTCTTCCTTTTTCTCCCATTTTCCATTCCGTGAATGGTTAGGTAGCCGAGTTTACGGTGTCCCCCTTAGCTAACCAAGCAGAAGCTACGATCGAGCTCTTTTTCGGATGGGATTGTTTGTGTCAGGTATTTTTTATGCGTAATAACGTCGCCCTCTCCTTGGCGCTGATGAAAGTTTTTTTGTCGCCCGAAATTAAGTCTCGAGTTGAAATATCTTAATTTACATTTATATTAATTGTGCATTTATCAGCGCGTCACTATGCAGCACTGCAGTAAATGTACAACTACGTTATGGAGCTCATTATTTTGTTACTGACGTTTGTGTGTGATGAAATGAGCATTGATGAAGCCAAAAATGTAATGCATACGCGCAGATTTTCAATTACCATCGCACACGTATGTTCTTTTGTTTGAATATAACTTTTAAAATTTTAAAAACTTTTTCCAGTATATAGTATATTCCTAAACTGGATAATATTTTCAGAAAGAAATTCAGTCACAATTAACGTCGTAAACTGTGCGGAAATTGCTCGCGAAAAACATTTGAAAGCTATTTAAATGACGAACAAGTGCGGGAATGTGGAATGTTCATCCCATGAAACTTCACCGATTCCGTTTTCCACTCTTCTCACGTGTATATCCTTCTTTAACCCTTCTCTCTTTTCCCCCCTCTTTACCATCCTCACTCCTTCACTCCCCCTCTCATCATCTCCTCCGATCGTACCTCCTCTACTTATTCCTCCGACCTCTCGACGTGACTTCCTCTTCTACTCTCCCACCTCCCTCTTCACTCCGCCGCTTTTAATTGCTGAGGAGTTGGAGAAACTCTCCTCTGCCTCCGACGTCCCCGACTCAACTCCTCTCTCATCCTCCCAACTCTCTCTCTCACCCTCACCCTCTCTCTCTCTCTCTGCCCTTTTTCGGCGTCCGGAGATGCCGTGTTGAGTGGATGAGGAGGATGGTTTGTCGGGAGAGTAAGGGAGGAATAGTAAGCCATCGGAGTAGTGGGGCTCCCGAAATTAAGGATGAGGAGAACAAGGGTGCAGTAAGGGTGTGTGCGGAGGAGGAAGTCAGAGAATGGGTAGGGCCGAGAGGGGGGGAGGGGGGAGGGAGGGTAGAGGGGTATGGAGAGAGTGCGAAATTAAGGAGTCTGCGAAAGGGGGGAGGGCGAGGGGTTTTTGGAGATGACGAGAGGTTGGGTTGGGTTGGAAATGGAAGGGTTAGAGGAGGTAGAAAGGGGAGAGGGTAAAGAGGAATGCTTTAAGGTCGACATTTCCAGCGGAGGTCGGGCCTTATGAACGTGCTACCCGCCCCACTCCACGATTCCTCCTTCCTTACACGCTCACTCTCACTCCATCTCTTCTTCCTCTCTCTCTCTCTCCCTCCCTCTCCCTCCCTCACCATCGCTGTCTTTTCCCCCTTAAACAGGGGCGGCTTCAAATGACGCGCGTGATTAGAAGCACAGGTCAAGTTTGGGATTTTGGGTTGAGGTGTTGGAGGGTTTTGAGGCAGTGTGGAGGGGAGAATATTGATGGCTGGTGTAGGAACTCTCTCCCTCTTTCTCTCTCTCTCTGTACCGGGTTGGAAGGGGGCTCTCTTGAAGTTTTTTTTCCATTTTTTGATTCCATAGAATTTATAATTGCATGTCCTCAGAGCCCTTTCGGAGTGTGTTGCTTCTCACGTACGGTATGCTCTCGCCCTCTCTCCTCCTCTCGCCACTCTTTCTATCAAACGCCCGAGTGTATGGAAGTTGAATTTTGAATTGCCGGACTATTCGTGACGTTATTCACATCGCTCGCGGCTTTTGCCGCAATTATTTTGGGCGAAAATTTTGCCTCGAATTAATGATTTGCGCGGACGGGTTGAAGAGTCGAGTCCATTAGGTTTTATTCGTCGGATGATTTGTTGAATGAGGAAAAATTAACTAATTTGTGCTGTGGAATATTATATTTCGTTTGTGATTTGTCATTGGCTCTGATATCTACTTTTTGTTCGTGGTTTTTTCTCCTATACTTCGTTTGTAGTTCTTTGAAGTTAGGATTATTTTTTTCCGAAAAGTACATATTATGTTTTTCCCATATCTAATCTAGTGCCTGAATTCAGGTCTGTTAGAATCTATCTACGAACAATACGTATTGTATCATCTCTCACGTAATGTTGACAGTTATAAAATCCATCCGCGAAAACTCGAGAATTCCCTTTTTGCAGGCAGACATTGCAAAATGTTTAAAAACTCTAACCTTATTTCAACGCTGGAGCTTCATCACCCCAAGATCACGTTGCAATATCGGAACAAGGCAGTGTTTCTAAATATATCTACTATAATATATTTTGAAGGGTGTGTTTGTTGGTTTGTTTGTTTGTTTATGGAACTCCTCCTAAACGATAAAAGCTAGAATAACCAAATTTGGTACGATTCTTCCTTACATCCTAACTTAGTGACTGGTCAAGGTTTGGTCAACGGGGATTCATCAGTGCTGCCAATATAGAGGATTAACATTTTTCCATAAGATAACACGTATGAATCCATTTCTTGGCTTGCAAGGTATTCTTCCTTCAAGCATCAAAATACGTAAATATGGACCGATTTTTTTCGTTTTTGCTTTATTCGACGAATAACACACTACTATCTTATTCCTGCGAAGTTTACATGTTACACGGTCGAGGTTTTCAGAAATACCCTTGTTTCGAAATTTTGTGGATTTTTCGTACCCCTCCCGTGCGTTGCCAAGGCGGCCGTCATTGTTACCTCCGATTCAGTTAGCTTCAATAAAGCTTATAAATAGACGAAAGTTTAGAATTATTCGATTCGCACTTTTGTTTGAGCAACGAAACGGTCGATGTTTATGGATAGCAACGTAAATAGATACTGATTATTATTCAGGAAGCCTTTACTGATGAAAGTAATTGAACCTTCTTTCGTCTATTGAATACTGGAATCTTACATTTTTTATAAGTAAAATCATTATATTTTACATTATAATGTTTATTAACGTAAATAAGCTCACGTATCTGGTGTACATTTACCGGAGTCAGTGTTCAATCGTGGACAACTGTACGTTGCTTTTTCAGGGGTTTCTTGCTTACAAGACATAAAAGTAAATATTTCAGCGAGGCATAATTACACAATAAATGAAGCTGGATTTGGCGAAAGTAATATGATAGGAAATAAAATTATCGTTATATTTGAATGCAATAGGCTCGTAAACGGATTGTTACAAGCAAATATGATTAATTGTTAAGAAAAGCTAATTGTAATTTTAAAAGTATCTATTATATATTTGAAAGACTTTGTATGTTGTGATTTAGTAGCTTCACTAAATCCTTTGAAATTCAACGGGAAATTCTGCTAGTAGTATATAAATAAATGAATATAAGTGAAATTTTACAGTGTCTGTGTTAATTCACATTAGTGTATTCATTGTTATATCATATATATATTTTTTATTTATGGCACTATCACAATTTATGATTATTTGTTTCAATTTCTATGCTTATAGGTATGATATTCAAAGGAAATTATCGTTTCAAGGAAATCATTCTCTAATTATGGTAATTTGCCACATGTATTGTAAATTACACATAGTCCTATGACTATCATATCGGATAATAATTATATATACGGCCTTCTCGTCTTTCGAGTGCCTTTTTCTGCATATATCTACGGCATTTTCGTATTTCGGAAAATCCATCATGGCTACCCTTCATGCTTTTTTCCCCGGTGGAAAATAAAATGACGGTTTTCCTCTCTGGTAATGGCATCGAATGGAGCAATTCACTTAATGCCGCACGCTGCGATTGCTCCGTCTTAGTGCATTTCATCCGATTGCTTCACAAAGGTGTAAACCCCTAGGCATTGTTCGGCCAAGTCCATTGGATATATTGCATGGGGAAGTACGTACGTACATCGGTTTTCATCCGTACTAAGAAGGAACCCTTGTACGGGTTTCATTCGTGCGTTCATTGTTTCACCCTGCATAAAAGATATAACCAAAATATCTCTTCCATATTTATGACTTCGGAAAACCTTTCTAGACATAATAATGGAGAGGGTTTCTTCCCTTGGGACATCACTCTCGTTCCAAACTCCCTCCATTCTTCATCCTGCTTTGCCAAGAGACTTTCTCTCCAATTGGAAGTCCAAGAGATAAAGCTTTTTGTTATTCATTCGTTGTTTAGCATTCAAAGCACTCATATTCCGCGTGAGGAATGTCAAACATTATATAAGTTAACTCCAGGTATTCGTTAATATTTTTTTTTGTTTTGGGATAAATTTGCAATCTGCAAGATTCATAAGGTATTTGACCTTTCGCTATTGTTGGTGACCTAGGTGAATAGGTTGTTCCAAATTAATAGAAGCGTTAAATATGTATTCGTACGTAATGGTATTTTACAAATGCTGACTTACAGCTACCAAGGTTTCAAAAGTTTTTGTTTTACTCGTATTCCTGCAAAATTATTGTAGGTTATTATTTATTTTCTTTAACTAAACTATCAGTTGCGGCTCCATCTGCTAAGTTAATAGAATTGTAATTTGTTGGATATTCTTACTGAATATCTTATTTCAGTCTTTGTTAGAGAAGTTATCCTGAACTAAATAAATTAGCGATTTTTGTAATTATTTCTCTGTAAATGAATATATTGCCATCATTTTACTTCTTTACTTAAAACTCGATTTTTCTTGCTTGCATTGTTTACATTGCGTAAGAACATTGTTTCAAAATTTGGGTTGCAAACCTTTATGAATTTCAATTTTATTTTAAATTCATGCCTTAATATAGTAGAATGTATTTAATTCATCAAGAGTTAATTACTCAAATAGAGGTCGTTGGTAAAAAATTCCCGAAGTCTTGGAAATGATTTCCGCTGTTGTTTGTGAAAAATATACTTCTTTTTCACTTTCTCGTTACTTTTTCGCGTGACATTTAACAGATTTTATGACAATTTCACTTAAGCGTACAATTAAAATTGAAAAACTTCGAGAGACTTCTGAAACTAAGAGGGTTTAATAACTTTATCTTTTTTTTTTAATTCTGTTAAAAACCCTTTTTTGTGTGAAAGGTGCTTCAAACTCGGTTTTCGTGCTCTCCTTTCGGAATTGGTGACGACATCAAAGGACTTAAAGTATTACTTTTTTAAGCTGAGAGAGCGACTTTCCATGTGGTTTGTTGAGAAGACATCAAGAATGTGCTTAATTTGAGAAAAATCGCAAGAATAATTGCTACATATTCCGAGAATTTTTTTACATTCTCGAAAAGGTAGTTTCGTTAGAATTAATTCTTCCGGATTCAACTTCACTTTGATATTATTTTTCGTTTTATCGTAACGGATGAAATACAGTATATCAGCTAATTTTATACTATTAACTTAAATTTCGATGAGACAGAAAGTGTTTATGAACAGAGAATAGTTCTTCAGTTATTCTTAGATTAATGCTCAGATATCATACTGACATTGGCTGCTGAAGTGAGAATTTAAAATAAAAAAGATACATTATGAACCATAGATTTTTTTCTTTATCATATACAAACGTAATCGAAACTCGGTCCTCTAGGAAATTTAAAGTAATGGATATATAGCAGATCCATTCAACGTAACCTCAATTTTGGGTGTATGAACACAAACTGAACCTCCTTAAGAGTATTGAAGCGTCGTGTTATATGTTTTAGTTTAGAGGTTCTACGATTAATTTTGGGAATATTATTTTTCCTGGGTGTTACTCTACAAGTTGTAAACCTATATCGATAACCGAAAATTAAGTCACGTCTATGGCTTAAATAGGACATTTTGATTATTAACGTTATCCGATTGCTAGTCTACATTTCAGTTATTCTCTTTTAATCTCTTCCCCGAATTTACTATATGAGCAATACCACCGCGGCCGTTAAATAAAAACACATTCGTGTCTAACAGAATAACACGCAGTCGGCTTTTCATTTCTCAGCTCGTTTGATTTTTATCACTCCCTCATATTCGAGCGCTCGGATGACCTTTTTTAAAATGCGAACACTCGATATTTTTTTTTATATCCTCCCTCCGACCCGTAACAGCCTTCCATCCTCCTAACCGCGCAGACACCGACAGCGGTGTTCCCCTCGTCCTGTCCGGTCTGTCCGGCTCTCCGTCCGAAAACCCCTCCCCCCGAAGGCTTATTGACAGAGGCCGAATCCGTCTCTTCGACTGCCCATCCCTTAAAAAAATGCCCCTTCCCGCCGCTTCTTCCCCATTTCCCACATGGCTATTTTTCCCACGAGTTCAGATTTATAGACAATTAGCTGATTAGGGTCAAAAGAGCGAGAGAGAGAGAGAGGGAGTGAGGGAAGGTAAAAGGGTATGGGTTATATAGGGAAAAAGGAGAGAGAGAGAGAGAGAAAGTGAGTGACGTAGCGTGGGAGGTTCTGGAAGGGTGTGGGGAAGGAAGGGTGCGGGCGGGAGAGTTCAGTCAGTCTGGCGCCAGTACAGCCTTTACCTCTCGCTCCCCCCCCTACACGTTTCCTTCCCTCTATTCGATCCGTTAACTTCTCCCTCCCTCACTCTCTTCCCTTACTCCCTTTCCCTTCATCTCCCACGTTTTACGATTGGAGGAGAGGAGAACGCATGCAGACTATAGTTGGAGAAATACCGTCTCCCATATTACCGTTCTTCCCCGCCGCGATATTGTTTACCTCCGCGTCTTTTTTCGTCCTTCCTTTTCTTTGCGTCATCGTCTCCTTACGCTTCTCGCGAAAGAAGGAATTCGCTTCTGTCGTATTTAAACCACGCTGTTCTTTATATATGAAGTCTTTTTTTACATGGCGCGCGTGTGATGTTTTGTTTTTGTTTTTCTAATGCTTTTAAGTTTGAGGGGAGGGGGGTGGTGAAAACCCCGCAGTACCGGAAGGTCTTTTTAAGCACTCGACCTCAAATGGTGATATCAAGCCTTATGCGCCCGACGGGACTAAATGACCTCCTTATTGGAGATGACGTACTCTCATCATGCGGGCTTTTTCGGTCGGTGCGGTGTAGTGATTCCCGCGCGGCATGAGAAATTGCTGGCTATGATTGTTCGTATCCGAGGAAAATTGGAGCAAATTAGAGTAGGAGAGAGGTTTTTGAGTTTCCCGAACGCGACCAAGAAAATGGCTAGTTAGTGTTCTGTGTAAGCGGCCGTGTGATGTCGTGATTCGCCGCCTTTGTCGATGCCCTCGCAATTTGCGATATGACGCACGCGTGGTTTCTTTCGTGTTAATGACGATTATGTCGCGTTGGTTGCTTTGTTTCGCGTCCGGAATAGCAATGAGGGACGTAAAGAAGACAATGAAAAGATTGACGGTAGGTGGAACAGGAAGTACTGTAGTAGCTGCAGAAAACACGTTGGAATGTTTTTAGGCGCGTTTCGCTTACAGCGTGAGCGCCTATTATCGTCGGTCGGTCCGTCCGTCTGTCTGTCTGTCCGTCCGTCCGTCCGTCCGCATGTTCGTTCTCGGCTTCTACTCAACGGATTTTCATGAAATTTTATATTAAGGACTTACTATCAAAGATAATAAGAAAATCGCTCAAATTAATCACGTACGCCAAACAGGGATACCACTTTACTGATGACGAAAAATTAAATTTTCGTCATATCTCGTAAAGTATTGCTCATATCAAAATATTTTTCAAATAAAAGTTGTAGAACTGGTAAGCTAGAGTATTTCCTTTCCTATACATTTTTATCGTAGGAGTAACCGTTATCGAGAAAGTCAAATGAGAATGTCTTAATTCGAGTTGTACTTGGAAAATTTCTTGCATGGTTACTTATTCATTGTTGCTAACATAAACAATCTCACAAACAAACGTTTAATTTCCTTACGTGTGCATGCAGTATTTTTAAATAGGAAGAAAATGGATTATTTATGATGAAGAAAAGAACTTTAAAACGCTATTTCCCTTACGTACAGGTATATAATTTCTTTCTAATACTCCATTGCACGAAACGCGCCCATTTGTGATACGTTGTACACTTTCCTAACTTGTTTCGAGGAAAGAGAAGCATAAAAGTTGGAAATTTATTGCGAATCTAATTCGGTTCTTCAAGTGTCAGGGCAGATAAATACCAAGTTCCCGCTAGGATAAAGAATTGGAATGGATAATGGCGTGACCTCATCTCATAGTGCGTATTTTACATCGTTCTAAACAAGATATGTGTGTCATCTCGGAAGTTTCAATAGAATGGTCGTAATAAGCGTACAATCAATATGGTCGTATTCGAGGTTTCAATTTAAAAAAAATTATTATTTCCTTCTTTAAATGTAAGCCGTCTTTGTTCAATGAGATTTTCTGTTTTGTGGATATGACATAACATCTTACATCTTGTTAGTACTTTTATCCCTTGCAGAATTCCTTCCAGGATTGATTTTTTATCGTCTGAAATGGTAACTTTCCCCCTTTTGTAAATTATTTTGGAAAATTGATTTACCCCAATTAACTGGATATCATGTTAGTCTGAATTTGGGCGAGGCATCTAATTCCCCATCGAACTAGCCTACTCTCCCCCTCCCACCACCATCTTTCTTATCGAAACAAATGAGCATAGAAGGGTGCGTAGGCATCTATTTGGTGACTCGTGTGACCTTTTGAAAATGGCGTTAAACTTAAGGAATGATCTTATTTTCCTTGTAAAAGTTATACTTTCTCAGATAATTGTTTTCAAACCCATTTATTTACATATGGTAAACTGAAATTTCTAAAAAAATTAAATCCAGTCATTTACACCTGTGTTTCGTCCCAAAAATGTATTGTCAATATGTAACACATTTTGCTGATTCTTATAAGGTAGAGAAAATTAAGTTATCCTAACATCAAAAAATCATACTTGACTTGTTTATAAAGTACAAAAATCACGTAACTATTACGCGATTATTCAAAAAATTTCATAGCGTAAATCGGTGGGTAAACTGGAGATATTTGGACCTCATCCTGTTAGTTTTACTTTATAGTTTGACCACAGGTGGCATTAGAGTTCTTTGTGCGATTATTTTCTGGGCAATTTAATAATGTTTAATCTTTTTTAAGGTTATTCCTTTCATTATAAAGGTATATATCGTAATATTCCATTGAAGGCATTTAATCATGAAAATGATACATACAATACATATTTATTAGTGGCACTCGGGTCTGAAATATGTTTTACCTAAAATACGCATAAAACCAAGAAGTAAATTCATTCGCCTTTCTCTCTGTTGGCATTATCAAAGTGAACACACTAGTATTCCGTCCGTGTCGTCCCGCCGGCTCCTTTTATCGATTATGTTTTTCGTGATTAATCGTATATTCAGCCTATGCTGTCTGTTTAAAGCCTTCTATCAGCCTGTCCAACGTTACGGCCTTAATTGAATGCCGTCTGGAGTTGGTTGTCCGGTCCGTGCTTCTTGTTTTTCGGCCCATTCTTTGAGCAACCCCCTACGACCTCGGTTGACAACCACTCTAATCGGGAGCAGAGACCGGTTTTCGGACCGCGATTCGAGAAAAAAATCAGCCACAACCACCGTGCTAAAACCACGCATAACTTTCTCTGTCTCTCCTCTAGCGTTCCTTTTACCAGACCTCTCTCTTCTTCTTACAATTCACTGCCATCTCCTCTTATGCTTCCGCGTTGTCAAATTTCTTGTCTTTGTCGCCGAAGAAACGCTAGTGATTTTCTTTTAGTAGGCTGTGCCCCTATCTATTCTCTCAGAAGTTGGATGGAGTAAACTAGCCTGTTATAGTCTGTTCATTATCTAAAGTCTCTTGGCCTTGAAAATGGGGCGTACGCCACTTAGCAGCAGCCAATAGGAGACGGTTCGTTTGGGAAGGTAGTGGGGGGAACTCAGTGTTACTCTTGATTTAGAAGCGTTCACATTGGTCTGCGTTGCCATTTCTACCGCCGTTTCCTTGCTGTTGCTCTTCGTGATTGGGTATTTGTTCTCCCGCGCGAAAGTTGCGAGGGGCGATGGAAAGGGAAACGTTCGTGATTGGCTACTTTCTCTATGAAGGCCAAGAGACTTTAGATAGTGAACCGACTATAGGAAGATATGAGAATTAGAAGGGTGTGGACGTACAACAAGCTATGTCCAGCGCCAAAAGAAAGGAAACCATCTTTGAGCGTTAGGAAAACGTCGCTTTTCTTCCTTCTACATTTGAAGAAAAATTTTATTACTATAGCATTCATCTTCCCAAAATGTTTTCATGCAGGATATCTCATTCTTTTATCACCTTCACTGGCGTGAAAGTTGTTTGATCCTCAATGTCTAAAACCAGAGTTACGTGAGGTCAAGTATGTGATCCTGGTACCAGAACGCATAAGACTCTCACTACAGCACTTTTCGAATGAAAATTGGAAAAGTGCAGCCGCCAGAGTAAATGTACTCTAAAATAATTAAAGTACAGTTTTTATTAGCAAAATAGGAAAACATTAGCTGCCTGACAGTTTTATACAGTGGCTCGTCGGTAAACATGTTAAGATTTAAAAAGTTTAATTATCAAATGAGACAGAAGCAAATGTTGTTTTGCGAGTTTGTCAGTATCATTATTTTTTTGATTTCGATGTTTACCCTTTCTTAGATTATTTGCGCTTGTCTGTCATTCTTAGATACCATGTAAGCATTCCTGAAGTGTGTTATTATTCCCTCCAAATACTACGGATATGTTTATTTTGTTTTCTCGTCAATTTATCGGAACCCATTGATATACTTAGACTGTGCAAATATAAATAAATACTAAAAATAGTGCCACATACCTCAACCATTAGTTTACATATTTGCTTAAACGAATGTTCAAACAGCTAAGCTTTTACAACAGTTAAAACGTTTTTATGTCTGATATAATAATTTCAAAGGTTTTCGTTGTTTTTATGCGTGTGGGTAAAGATAAAATATGTATACTTAGGCACGTATACGTTGAAATCGGACCATAAATCGTACAAAATAAATAAAAATATTTAATTATAAATTTTAAACTCGGTTGAATTATAACACGTAAGAGCCCACTGGGAGTTTCCTGGGGCCACGGGGGAAAATAATGTTTATTATTGTTTATCGAGCTAAGGGAAAGAAGATCTTCTTACCTAAAATTTGCCCAAAATTCAAAGTTATAAATCTGCATTTGTGTCTCCTACGTCCCCGACAAACCCCAAATCATCATTACTAATTACTTAGCATTCCTCCTTTTCCCCGTCCCTCCCATTCTTCCATCCCCTTCGTCATTCTGCATTACCCTTTTCTCCTTTCTCATTCCTGCCCAGAAGCAATCCTCTTATCAATCCCGTCTCGCAATCCCATTCCGTTTTCATTCTTTGTCCCTTGTACTACGTGATCCTCGAACTCATCCCTTTCCCTCGCCATCTCTTTTCCTTAATGTTTTATTTTTATCTTCTGCGTTATTTCTTTGCCTCCTAGCAGCCTTATCGTGCCACTCCCTCCTACCCATTTTCCCTCCCGTACCCCGCCCTCCTCACATCTACTCGTCTCCGCAACCTCCCTTGCTCCCCCCCTACTTGTCCCTCCCCTCCCCCCTCCCCCACATCACCCCCTCCTCTCGTCCCCTTTCCGTCCGACCGCTCCCCCTCCTCCCCATTCGCGTGTCAGGTAATGAATGTCTTTTTCCGACGCTAATAACATTGCTGTCATTCCTCTCCTCTCGCCCTCTCCTCCCCTCCCTTTATTTTCATTGCCCTCTCCCATTCTCTTTTTTTTTCGCGTTTCGTTCGTGTTTTCAGTACGTTCCTCCCTTTTCGTCTAGTTCTTTTCTTTTTCTTCCTCCGTCTCGCTAGATTCGTTTTCCTCTCCGCGGCGTATCATCCTATCCTACTCGTAAATTGACTCTGGCGTCTCTACCTCCCGCTTCCCGAAGGGCATGCGAATGTTACGTATTATGCACCTCTTTTCGTCTGTATTTTCTCTCTCGTTTCTCTCTCTCTCTCTCTCTCTCTCTCTCTCTCTTTCTCTATCTCTCCCTTCCTGTTTCTCTCTTTCTGGTGTGCGGGTGGGCTAAGCTTCTACGCTTAACCCGTCCGGCTCATCCTCCCGAGTTCATGTAATTTTTGTCCGTCTTGTTCCCTCCGTCATGGAAGCGCTTATGCGACGCTGGAGCTCCCGCAGAAAGGGTTGGATGGATGAGTGACCACTGACGGATGTCGGCGGGTTATTTTTTTCTTCCTTTCGTGGAAATGAGGGAAAGGGAGAGACCGAATGAAATACGTGAAAAACGCTCGGATGGAAAGTACCTTGGGAAAATGTCGAGCGTTTGCTCCGTCGCTGCTTCAAGAGATTCGGGCAAATAGAGCGGAACCTCTTTAACTCGAATGCTAAGAAGGAGACCAAGAAACCGATTTTGAAAGAACTCCCGAGTCGACGTACGCGAGAGGAAATATTTTTCCTGGAAATCTAAATTGTGAGTTAAGAATGTTTGAAAAGGAGTTTTTGAATATCGAAAATAGTAATTCGAAATTCCGTTGATTTTTACTTTCTCCATACGAAGTAATGGGAAAGTATTGTGATCACGAAAAAAATCGACTTCGAGATTTCAGCGGAAATACACGTTTTGAGGTCCCTAGAACACGTTTAGACTATTTTCGGAATGATGTCTGTGTGTGTGTGTGCGCGTGTGCGTGTATGTGATTGTGGGCGCTCTAACTCAAAAAGTACTTGCCGTATCGTTACCAAACTTCATATATAACACCTCAGCATGAGCACAAAGAACTGATTAGTGTTTGCACAATAACGGTTAAGCGGAAGTCGAGGTTTATTCGAAACCAGATTCGGTTTTTGCGATATTCCTTCATTAAAACATCATTATTGTATATACAATTCTATACAAGGGTTATAGAGAATGTAATTTCCTACAAGTTTCATTTGAAACAATTTTCCATAGCAGTTACTGTTTAGGAATTATTTATAAATAATCTGTTTTTTCGGTTTCCGTCAAATATCTCCGTAAAAACGTCGTTATTGATAGTCTTCATGAGAACCAAAGTTGTAGAGAATAATATTTCTTCCGAGTTTTGTTTTAAACAGATTTTCGTAGAGCCATCCACTTCGGAGATATTCAACTTTTTTCGTAATTTTCAGTATACAGCGCCAACACCATGTAGCGGTGAATTCTGTAAATATATTCAAAATATAATTTACGGCAATAAGAGTGACTGTATTCTTTTACGATACGAAATAATAATTTTGCCTCATAATGCTATTCATAATAATTTAAATATCTATACCCCAAATATGGAGAAAGTCATGTGGTGGCCACAGATTTTTTTGGCATATGTGTTTCATTTCCCACGAGGACAGCTACCGTGAGAATTCGACAGAAGACTGCAATTTATTTGCAGTGATGAATAATCGAAAACTCTTGACCGTAACCGGTGAAAGGAGTAAATGGCGGAAAAGGAAGAGAGAACATCCGATAAAAATTACGGGAAGAATCTATTATGTTTCTCATTAAACAGCGCCTATTCAATGAATCGTGACATAAATTATACGTTTTGAACTAGAATATTCTTAGATCCTCATTTGTATTCGTGGCGCTAGAAGTATAATATATGTCACGCGATGTAATGAAGGTCACATCTTTCGTAGAGACAAGGAAAGGAGTTAATTTCTTGCCGCTGACAAGATAAATTTTGATTTGCCGACTGCGCTGGGCGTAAATTTCCTTTCTGGGGTATTTGTAAAATTAGAGCCTATAAATAAATTAGGTGAGTTAATGCAGGCATCAGTCACAGACGTCCGTAATCATAAATTTCACATCAAGCTCGGATGTGAAATTTAATGCTCGCCTGTTGGCATTTCTTTCTTTTCTGAGATATATCCAGTGACTGATATAGTTATTTTGGTGGGAGGAACTATGGAGTGGAACGGAATTTTAATATTAGAGTGGATAGTTTCTAATGCTTTGGATCTTCGTACCTTCAAACGGAGTTAATTAAGTATAGATACTCTGAATAGATTAACGAAAGCTACTTAACGTTGAATCGGCTGTGTATAAAATTCTATTAAAAAAATATTCCGAAATTGACGCGGGTGCATTGAAAAATAAATAATTCTGTATGGAATGGGATAAGATAAAATTCATGAGGATATAAATAGGGAAATATTGCGCCGTGAATCGTGGCACCTTTTTTGCCGCAGCTACAAATTATTTGTCAACCGCGTTCTCTCGCATATCCCGTGAATGGGATACAATCGCTTATCAGTCGCATTACTTTCATGGGTCACTAATATCACCGCGCATTGTGGACCGTATGCGTCTCACACAAGAGACAAGATGGGTGCCGGGGGGGGGAGGTGAGGAGGGTCAGACCATCTCCCCCTCGGGGGCATGTGGACGTCCACCCGGCACCCTCTGTTACTACGAATAAACACATTCCCAACACTATTTTGCTCGTAAATCGCGCCCTCCCTTGGGTCCAACCTCTTTTGCACCGTGCATTTCGTACCATTGTCGCAATGGCTCGGTTTGTCGCAGCGTCTGTGTGTTCCCCCAGAAATACGGCCCTCTAATCTACCTCTTACGTCACCCTTATCTCTTCCCGACCTCCCACCCAAACCCTCCACCCACCCACCCACCCCCCTTCCTCGGCATACAAAATCCTTTCGTCGCGCGCGGGAGTTCGGCCTTTTAGCCTCCCACCCCATCTTCAATGAGAGCGTGAGGGTCGCTAGCTACATGTATTGTGCCCGCCGAGGCTTTTGTCCGATTCGTCGAGAATAGCGAGAGGGAACGTAACGGCCCAATCCTTGTGACGCCCATAATAAAATTAAAGAGAGAGAGAGAGAGGTAATGCGATAAAAAAAGGATTAATATACCGTACGGACGGTAGGAAAAAAAACTCGAGCGAATAACCCGGGAGAACGTATAGCTTCTTCTGCCCAAGTTTTACCTGTGTATTTCTACCCTTACCGCGTTGGAGTTATCTCGGAATCGAATCTGTCCGGAGAAGCTTCGTAGGGAAATTCTCTTGTTATTCCCGCTGGTGTTTACGAGAGAGGGGTCTTTCTTCTCTCTTGTAAAATTTTGTTTGATTTAATGCTTTTCTCCTTGGTGATGTAGAATGCTAAAATCTTATCTGTTAAACTTTTCATCTGAATTGTTGTTGCGAAAGTAAGAACGTCGTTTGGCAAGACCGTAAAAGGGACTGGAGATAAAAGCACGCTCTTTGAATAATCAGATTAACAGCGTAAGGAGCAGGCGAAGGGATTCCGTTGTTAATTACAACGAGGAATATAAATCTCGAATTGTTTCGCTGATTTCGTCTAGTCTGCGCGATTTTTTTGCCCGTATCCGATTTAAATGTCGAAATTTATATAAAAATTAGCAAAAAATCTTGCGTCTCGAACGATTTATTCGCGTTTATTCAAAAAACAAGTCACAAAGACAGTGAGGATTTTAAACCCAATTAATAATTCAGATAATTCTGAAATATTTTTCTGTATTTAAATATAAATGTTGAAGTCAGTATCTTTTATCTAGAATAAGGGTTTTTCATAACAATAATTTTATCATGCACAGTAATTCCGGGAATATAGTGGATTTTCGTACGAAATCGTGCAAATAAAAGGAAGCCACGAGAGAATAAATGTAGAATCTTTGCGTGGAGTGAAATTTGAGGCAAAAGGAAGATATCCAAGTAACCGCATAACGGTGATTGGAATAAATGCGCTGAAAAAGATCGTTCAATTAGCGGCTAAACCTATGGTTAGAAGGAAGCAGCCTGTGATGCGTTTCTCCTTTACATTTCATTAATAAATAATAGTTGCGCCGGAAGACAAATTCAAATTTATTACTCGAGCTGGCATTTTACTGAATTAGGACAATTGTTCTGCGCCTAGGGCTTAATTTTCTTTCTTTGTCGAGAAGAACGCTCTGGCTGCTGAACTCATCTAGAAATATATCTCCCTTGAAACGGCCTATTATAAACACACTCGACTGTTTTTGGATGGGGTTGACAAAATGGCGGTCTGGGAGGTTATAATGAATGGCTTTGCGACGGGGACAATGGACAGTCTATCCCCGGATGACTCTTGGGCATTACCACGGCACCGTGAGGGTGTTCCCTTGAATGACTGCGTGTTTTGGAGGGGGATATGAGGCCCTTTCGGTGAGGATGACGGTGTGTTTGAGGGAGATGAGGTGAGGGAAGAATCAAGAGTGTAGGAAGGGGCGGTGCAGAAGGGGGTAGAGGAGAGAGGGGGGTGGGGGCGTGTTTCTCGAAGGGCGGTTTGGTTGTGTGTGCTGAGGCTCGATGAAGCGGAAGTTTAAAGATCGTGGAAAAAGGAATGAGGGAAGGCAGAGAGTTTGGCGAAGGATAAACAGAGGGAGAGGATTTCTCCCTCTTTCCTTTCTCTCTCCATCTCAACCCCTACATCCCTTCAGCGTCTTTTTCCCTCTCCCTCTCTCCTCACCTTTCTCCTTCCACGTCATCGTTTTTATTGGCTTCTCGTCGGGAGTTTTGAAAGACCTTCAATCACGATGGCCGTCTGCCCAAGTTTCCGCTCCGTGGACTTAGCGAGAGATTGAGCTATCGACTTGAAAATCGTCGCAGTTTTTCGGAGATCGTTGGATGGCCGTGTGACGAAGGTCAAGCCCTGATTGGAAGAATCCCTCCTCACGTCTCTCTCTCTCGATTTCTTCGCTCTTCTCATTCATGCTCTCTATTAATTTTCTTTTTATTTGTTGTTGTTTAGGCATCTCTACCCGACATCCAGACTCGAGGAAAATTTTATGACTGTAGGCTTTTAAATTTCCTCGCTCATTACTTCAAAGTGGTTTCCTTTTTTACGGATTTTTCTGCCATCAATAACCCAGATAACAATTTCTGATTGGGGATTGAGGGAAGGTTGATTCGACTCTTCGAACGAGAAGTATTTCGTTACTCTTGTTTGCCTAAACTATCTTTCCTAGTCGGAGAAAATCAAAATAGCCGACCAATCATCCTATATTTTCCTTTGTCCGTCTAACTCTGTCGTTTTTTCTCATCATTCTTTTCCCAATCTTCTTTTTTTTGAGTTCCCCAGCGTATCATCCTCTCTCCCTTTTTATTTATCGTTCTTCTTCATCTCTCTATCCATCCTCTCCTGTTTTTTATCGTTACGCTGAATCCTTCTCCGTTTCACACTCTCTTTCTTCCTCTCCCACACCACAGCTTTTCTCTCGTGTCACCCTCTTTTTCCTGATTTGCTCTTTTTTTTGGAAAGCCTAATTTCCCGGTTGAGTTGTTTTTTTGGCGAAGCTGATGGGGTAGGAAGTTGAGTTTCAATCTTCTGATGTCTGGTGTAATCTTGGAGAAAAAGCTAATTTTTCTTTCATAAAAATTTCGCTTTCTATTGATGAAGTTTATTTGTCAGCCTTGAGTGATTATGTTGTTTTTATTAAACCTCGGACTTAAGTGATTTTTGCAGCGACATTCTTTTCTTCCACTGATATAAATTCATATTTTTATCTATTTAGTGATTGTGCTTCAAACGAATTCATGGAAATTTGCTTTGTGTAATCTTCGCACAACGTTTTACAATGCTATTGCATTTTAATGAAACATATATTTGTAGTTAATTTACCCTTTGATAAAATTGTTTATAATTTACTCTAGTGTTGATTCTGATTTCATTTTTACCAATTAAGCTAAAAAATTCGTAATTTTATGAAAAATTGTCCACTTATTTCTGTTAATAGATACTTGGTGAATCATTTTTATTCACTTGCGTGTATTTTACTTTTAGATTTTGATCTATCTGCAAGTTTAGTTGCCGTCGACCTTTTAGAAAAAACACAAAAAACCAATACAAATTTCATATGAAACGAGGGGTGCTTTCTCTTTAAACATTATGACGTCGAATCGAGCCTAGGATTGCATATCTCGTCTTTAGAATGGTATCGAGACTTCTCTCTCATTCTTACAATTCTACTTTTCTCGCTTTGCTAGTCTTTTTCGCCGCAGAGTTCATGTATTTCACAATGCCCCGACCCCTTTCAGTTTTCGAAAAATTCAACCCCTTGGGCACAAACGCTTCACGTTCATTTGTATCCGAGACAGAGAGATTTTTAAAAAAAAAACGAGATCTGCTTTCATGACGCCCGTCTTCAAACTCTCAGATCCGTACCTACGCAATTTGCAAGTTTTTTTTTTCTTTTCCCCCCTCCTTTTTTTAAAAGAGAATCGGAGTAAAGTATATGTAGGGTCCTTATATTCTCCCTCCCGTTCCTCCCACACCTCTTTCTCTCCCTCTCTCTCTCGATTCTCCTCCATCTTCCAAATCGCTTTACTTTGATGATAAACGGGTTTAGCGAAGAAGGGCGAAAGGGGGTGGTTGGTGGTAGGACAAAGAGTGAGCGGGTTTGTGTACGGCCCCCGCCGCTTTCTGGGGATGGTGGGGCAGCGGCGCGCATCCATCCTTGATCTTGCGGTGCATATGCGACCCCAAAAAGAGGCCCTTTGTATGTCCGCTTCGCCCTTCTCCCTCTCCCCTCCCGTTCCTCCCACACTACCGAGTCGAGGACTGAGAAATATGGAGGCGCGGGTTGACATAGGGGGGGGAAGGGGGGGTTGAAGGGAGGGGGGAGGCGGGATGGGAGCGGAGGAGGTGGAGTGGACGGAATAAGGGAAGTCGCGCGAGGGTGGGCGGATGCTGAGGAAGGTGGAGGCTGAAGAGGCGGCGGTGGAGCAGAAAATTAGGGGCGGGGAAATATTTCATCCCCTGTAGGGTGAGGTGGGTTCCAGGAAGGGCAGTTCCCGCGATAGGGTGGAAATAGTCTAAGCGTGATAAAATCCCTCTCCTCGCTCTTCCCTATCTCTCTCTTTCTCCTACGCTCTACATGTCCTTTCTCTCTCGCTCTGTCTCCGCTTCGTCCACGGATTCGCTTCCACGTCAGTAACTCGACGAAAACGTTGCTCGGTTTCGGGTGCTTTCGCGGTTTTTTTTTCCCCGCATACTTCGGCGTTGAAGTCTCTGCGGAAAGTTCATTTTTAACTTTCCATTAAGAAATCGTCGAGCGAAGGGGGACGGGGGGGTGTGGGTTGTAATATTTTTAGCAAAGTTACATTCGAAGGTTTTGAAAAAAAAGGATTTTTTTCCGATACACTCGAAAATTCAATCTTCGATGCCGTAATTAAATTTTATCCCTAAGCTTTGCCTCTAAAGGAGCGGGTTTCACGTCGGTTTTATTTTTTTGGGAATTTCATTTTGCGAATATCTGTCGTTTTTATCTCTCGAAGATCAGTGATGTATGTTTTTCGTAGTTTATTTAATGGGAATGATTTCTTTTTCATAGACACCTCTGATTCGGCATTAATTTTTTACCTAGGTTTTGGTTAAACTAGCAATTTGAATTTACTATTTTTTTCAAATTCAACATTTTTCAGTTTTAAGAATTCAGTGGATTAAGAATACGTTCTTAATTTTTTTGCTAACTTCTTAATCGTATACTTCACTTGCGATATTTTTCCTATAATTGCATAAGCCTAACGAATAATTTACAGGTGTTGTTAAAAGTATGCTTTACGTTGATATCAAAATATTTTCTTCAAACCAACTTCTAAATTTTACTTTATTTTGTTGAGTTATTCCAGCGAAAAATCTCTTAGACTCCTTCCTTTCAATTTAATTTTAATTTCTTTATCTTCTTTGAATTTCGAATCTCATCCTTTGAATATTTATTTCCTTTTTCGTCACTGATTACAGAATTGGATCTGTAGTTATCCCGTCTTTCTTCTCACAATATATGCTCTTCCCTGTTAATAATGCCAATATAAATTCTCACAGTATTTTGTTCATTAAAATGATATTCCTCCAGTTATTATTTATGGTAGTAAGAGAAGCGTAATAAAAATTAGATCCATGTTTCACATTTGCTTAAATTAATTTAAAAAAGGTATGCGGTGAGTTTTTCTACTTGCCGAATTACTAATACCTAGCATAATGGGACGCTAGAATTTGTTTTTTAAATTACGTAATAGAAAATTATCGATTTAAATGGAAAATCATGGAGATGTATTTATTCTTTTTTAATTAGATCGGATATTGAAGTTGATGGGAAAAATCTCGGTGAATCTAATAAAAGTTTAATTAAATTTAGGTAGAATTTAAGATATTCGGGTACGAAGTCATGAATTCTACTGCTCCAGCAAAAAATTTTCTTGTCGTCAAATTAAACTCAAGATGCTTTCCCAACATTTTTCGAGACATCCAACATTTCGAAGACGTTACACAAGCCGCAGTATTCGTGCGCGATTTTCGTCCCTTGTTATGAAAGTCTTTCTTTTTCTCTTTGACGGCGTATCCTGCCCTTCCACCTCCCTTTTCCGCCGCTCCCGACCGACGTTGTCCAAAGGGATCTACGGAGGCCCACAGAATGTGCAATCACCCGCTCTTGATTGGTTTGCGGTTGGCCTAGCCCTCGGTATCTCTTCGAAGTCTTTTTTTCCCGCCCGCTCCAATTCTCCCAAGATGCACCAGGAGCCTCTACCTCGCCGGCGTTATTTGACTCTTACCGTTTTGACCTTTAATATCACTACGCCTTTGATTTTTTCCGAAACTACCTTCCGCAGGGGCATGTTTGATTGCTTCTCACAAATTTAAAATTCGATTTTAAAACGTGCGGTTTCGCTTCGGAGAGACGGCCATTGTTTTTTAATGTTATTTTCGATTGCGGTCATCGTTAATTACGGCAGAGCTGCTCATTCTGCGGCTTGTTTTTCATAACAAAATATTTTTTTGCTAATTTGTGAGATATAATCAGAAAAGCAAACGTTTATATGAGTGCATTTTATTCATATTTTTCTTTTTTGATAATTTGTAACAATTGAAAATCGGCGGTATATTCGCAGTTCAAAAATGGCCATCTGAAACAAATCTACGGTATTGGCAGTCAAATAATTTATAACGTCTTTTTGCCAAATATTTCATGTATGATTTTTTTCGCCGTCCGAAGAATGCAATTAACGAAAAATGCAGCGAGGAAAAAATATCTCCCTAAAATATTTCTCTTTATTTCAAGTTCACGCTTTGAACTAGTTTTTGAAAATGCATAAATTACTCAGCCGACTGGGAAGTTTAAACGTTTGAGAATGCGGGAATTGCCTTCGTTTAAGTTTTAATTTATTTGTTTCAATGTCTAAGAGGTTATTTGTACTCGGCTCTGCTACGTGCGTAGAAGGCCAGCTCAGTTAGTACATCCGCAGCCATTGCCGTGAAGACATTACGAAGGATGAGATGGTGGGTGAGAATGACGTCATGTGCGATGAGGCGCTACTTCAGCTCCACCTACCCGCTCTGTAGGTAAATGAGGAATTCCAAGGAAGGATTTGGTTGATGTATTCTGTCTACGAGGAATCAGGTTGGGTCACATTCACCTACAGCTCGCGAAGAGGATGGAAACGCCTCCTTGCTTCTTCCTTCTAATGATAACAAACATAATTCGCATGATTAAGCTATTCCTTCATTATGATTCGTCCTTTCCTAGACATAGCGTAGAAGTATAACTCTCATCCGACCTGTATTTCTCTTTAATTACATATATCGCAATGTGATATAATTTATGTTAACGTTTAACGTTTTGGCTTTATTATTGAATAATAATCACATGGTTTCTTCTAGTTTAAACGCTGAAATTTATCAATGTATATCATTATCTACCAATAATTTTCTATTGCGTCATCCTAAGAATGAATTTAATTTATCTAGGAATAAAAATTCGTTAGTGTAGCTATAAATGGGGGTTTATATGTTACTCCTTCGGTCATTTGAGTCACTGTATGTTAAATTCCTGTTTACTAACGACGTTTTATCTTGTGTTCCTCCCTTTCAATTATTATATGCCATAGCATATAATAATTGAAAGGGAGGATTCAACTGTCGATTTCATTGTGCTATTTTCGGTCACAACACCCAAACGCTGTGGTTGGGCGTAGAATATCCAAATAAAACTTAAAATTTTCTCTTTGGGACTCGTTATTTATAAAGACGACTATCAACAAGATAAACTGCCGTTGACAATGACTCTTTTCCCTTCGACGAAACATAAAGACAAAGTGGCCATTAAAATTTACATTTTTTGCGTAATGCGAATTATTCCCTCGCTCTTATCGCCATTTTCCGATATGAAACTGTACCCTCGACGACACATAAAGCGGCGTTTAGATGTATTCCAACGATCATTTATAAGACGGGGAGGAACATATTTTTCTGGTTTGTATCTGGAAAGTTTCGCCCTTGAATGAGCGGAACGAGATCGTTCCACGGAGTAAAGAATGTAGGAGCGTCGATAAACGTTATTTGGTTTTGAGGATGAGTAGGGAAATCGGATCTCGATAAAACGTAATACGCCCAGAGATAAGAGAACGAGATTGTGCGTCTTAAAAAGAAAAGGTCCTCCTTTTCACCTTCCAGAGGATGCTTCTTCGTACTCCCCCACTCTCCTGTGTTGCCCTTATATCTGCAGATCCACATTGTATCTTCGGTACGGTCTTGTTACCTATTTTTCTGGAGGGAAAAAATATCCCCTCTCTAATGCCTTTAAAAACTTTAGTTTCGCAGTGACGGAGAGCAAAATGCGCAAGTTATCAAATCTTAGTACAGTGTGGGACCCTGTATCCGGCATGCTTGGGACCTGAGGGTTGCCGGATAAGGGGTTTTTCCGGAATTCGGGTAGCCAGGCCTAAAATGTACAAACAAATGCACAAATGTACAACCTAGCACTGTTATCCTTTCTTTTGAGTCTTTAAACCCACTGGGTGCTGATTCCTCAGGTGCAACAACAGTTTTTCTAGGAATATAAAGAAGTCTCGTCATCATTATACACCTGCTCTGCAGTAAAAATGTGAGTAAAAATCACGAGAATACAAGCCTTCACCATCGACTGGTTATAAAACACATCAGTGGCGCCACCAACAAACACATTACTTGGCGCGCATTTTAAATATTACACTTTGTCGGTTTCCGGTTTTCGGAACGTTCCGGATACTGGGTAGCCGGATACAGGGTCCCACACTGTACTTAGGTATGAATTTTTTGTAGAGTTTAGCATACACTTACTAAAAACAGAGATGGTCGCCAACTTTCAACTAGGTAAATCAGCGGTGGTATGGCGGCGTCTTTGTATTTTCAAGCTAGCCAAGGTTCGCGCTTGTTATTCGAGTTTGAGATTGTCCGGAAAGGCGTGATTGTTACTTTTTTGTGATCGTTTACTTGCGTAAATGAAAAAGAAGGGATATTTTCAAGTTGCGGATCGTGTATTGCACTGTTTTTCTTCATCAAGTATCGAGGTAAGAATTAGTGTTTAAAACTGAGTTTGTGTCGAAAATCGACGCGCATGTTGAAAGCACTAGTTGAGGTTTATTTCTTATAGTAGCCTTTCACGGATAATTCTTATGTATTGTAAGCGTTAAATTTTGATTTTTTTAGCTTCTCATTGATGTCATTCAAGTTATGAATAAGTCTCCACGGGAGAACTAAGTCAAAAATTCCATTTATTTAAATTTCAAAAGCGACGCAAAAAATTGCGAGCGTTCTCCGTTTTTTTTTTTTTAATACAACTCGAATCATTTTCGTTTCAAGTTAATGACTAAATTAACACTTTAAACCCACTCAGCTCCTATATGCTTTGTATTTATAAATTAAGGGTTATAGGACTTCATTACAGTTAGTGTTGATTCTTACATAATATTTTTTCGTAGTACGTCTATGGTTGTCTGTATTCATTTTTAGAGAAAATTTGTCGGTAGTAGATTTAACTCAATTATTGTAAAGAATCAACATTAAAACCGTTAATTTCACGTGAGTATGGTGTTTATCTGATCCATTTTAATGCGAAGTAATTTTCAGTAAACCAATTTTTCGAATGATAAATACATTAAGCGTATTCTCGATGTAAGACCTTTAACGTTCGAGCGGCACTTTACATTTTAAGATAGTTATACATATCCCGTATGCTTATTTCCCAGAAAAATATGTAGTTTTTCGTATTGAAATATTTAGGGAGCAGAGTTAGTTGCAAAGAACCTACGACAATTCAAAATCTAGGAAAGCGGTCATTATAATATATAATATTTATTTGTCATTAGATGGCATTAACCACAATAGACATCGTCAACTTACCCTCCTTTAAATTTCGACCTAATGCAGAGGTAACCTTTTTACTATGTAAACATCGAGTTTAACGTAAAGTATCATGTCAGTTTAATGTACTTACTCCTAATGTATGTTGACTGTTGTGGTTCTAAACTTGATCATTCTCTTGTTTTTCGCAGGGCCGGTGCAATCGTGAAAAGCCTCCTTGCAAATATTTCCACCCTCCGCAGCACCTCAAGGACCAGCTGCTCATCAATGGACGAAACCACCTGGCACTGAAGAACGCTCTCATGCAGCAGATGGGCCTCGCGCCTGGAGGACAACCGCTCGTACCCGGTCAGGTCCCAGCGGCGGCTGCCGCAGTGGTGAGTCGAGTTAGAAAGCAGGCGGTAACACTGGAAACTATTCAATATCCAAGTCAAGGCTATTAGTTTACAGTTTTTTGTTATTCGTTGGTATTCCTAGAATCGCAGAGTGATCGTTTCTGCGTATAGAAATAATGGAAGTTGTGGTTAAAGTTACCGATGGTGATACAGAAAAATGCGATGACCTTGTTTGTTGTTGATGAAACATGGTTTTTTCCGCGATTTTTTTATCGTTACGGGATTTGGCGATTTTGTAGTTAGCTTCAAAAGTGGCTCGGTGACGAATTCAGCAGGATGGTTAATGTTTCCGTTTCAGTTAGTGGAAAATGGCAAAAGAAACATTATATCAGATCAAAAACTTTTTGCTCACTTCGGGTAAAATTTACGACGTTTTTACAATACGAATTTTAGTGTTATTTCCGTTTTTTCATATAAAGTAGACAGTATAGTCACTATTTTATTTGTTCTTTCTTTCAGTCACCCCACACTGTGATACAATATTATTAGTTGTATTGATCATGATTCCATAGCTATCAAGAGCTTCTTGTTGTTATATCTTGAGAGAAAGTAACAAAAGAGGAAGACTAGTATTAGCTTCAATAATTTATTATCCTTTTTCTAAATAATCACCTTATGAAATATATTTTGCACGTGTCGCAATTATTTTAAAAAATACATTGCAAGTGATTGCATTATTCAAATCTCCATCTGCTTTATAGTTTTAAAATATTGAGATCAAAGCAAAAAAGTAACTAGAAAAAGAAATGTAGCTTTCAAGTAAAAATCCTGTAAAAAGTTTTGTGGCATTATTGTGTATTAATGATCGTTCAATGTTAAAGACGTTTGGAGCTTCTCAGCTAAGATTCTAAGGTAGGCATTTATGTTGCAGAAATGTGAAATTCACTTTGTTATTTACCTTAACTCAGAGTGTTTGCATTTTAGAATTAATTTTGGTGTTTTCTTTAGCGTCTCCTTGCATGCAATAATTTCTCTATTTAAGTGTTCCTAACATTAGTTTGATTTGTTCCTTGATTTTAATTAATAGAAGTATTCCATTTCATTTAAGGGAAATACCTTTATATTATCATCCAAATCCAGTGGCTTTATGACCCAAATCATGAGTGGCCTTTAGTTAAATTTTGTGCATAGTTAAAAAAGACATCTTTCAGAAATACCTCCCAATTTTGAAATTAGTGTTTGGTGCTGATTTGTTTATGCTCAACACCAGAATAACCCAATCTAAATATCAAAAAAGTTATTGACAGTAGCACAACATTTATTGCATTTTCTGTAAACTTTTATAAAAAATGAATACTTGCTTAGAAAAGGCTTAGAATAACATATTTACACAAATAAATATTTCGTGAATCCTTGTAGTTGCAAAGTTTGGTATCCAAATTCCTTTAAGAGGCAGAAGCCTTATGCTACCACCCTAATTGAACTGCTCCAGTAACACTCCAATAGTAACTAAATCTCTATCTCTTAACTATCTGTCCCTCTCCCTAGATAGATAAATCATCAAAATATTGCCTTTCATTACAACATAAAGCAGATGAGTGTTTGCCTTTAATATTTGTTAGGCATTAAAATTACTTAGGAAAACACAATTCTCTTTCCTGAAATACCATTTAGTCATTGATTTACCAATTGAATTTTTTTAATTTCACTTATTCTGGTTAAAAGAAAAATTGCTGGTCTTCTATCTGACATATTTATCTGGATTTGAACTTATCTAAAAGATGGCATGTTAAGATAAATTGTAGTTTATAAAACTAATAGAATTATCATTGCCAAAGCATCAGATAGTACCAAATTTTCTAAGAACAACAGTTTCTGAAATGTTAAAATTAATAACTTTTTAGATAAAAATAAATAAATTTCATAATTTTGTAAAATTTCTAAAAGAGGATCAATCCCTATATAGCTATAAAGATGGAAGTCAAATACCCCTGCCTCCATATTGAAGATTTCACCAAGATATAACCTCAAAGCTTAACTTTTTCTCAATACCTTAGACAGAAAAAATGACAATTTTCAGAGAAACTACAGCAACTACCTACCAGTCAATCACAAAACATTCGTGTAGTATATGAAAAGAAAAAATAATACGATTCAGGCAGATGCACCATATTGTAGAGGTGATAATATATGAATATTTATCTTCATGAAACTCTCTATGAAATGATGTCATAAAGCCAATGATTTTATAAATGGTATTCCTTCAATTTTTATAATTGTTTCATTGACTCTCGCTTCTTTTTTGTGAAAACGATTTCCTTATTACAATCAAATCCACAGTAGAAAAGTATTATCAAATTTTCATGCAACCCCATTTTTTGTTCTCCATCTTTCATTTTTTGAGGTTGGCGGCAAGTTGCAGTTTGCCACTTCCCCACTGACGCTTGGGCAGCCTTTGATGGTAACTGGTTTGGCTTCTGTACCCTCTCACACGCTGGGACAATGCTTAAATGTAATGGGGTAGGGACGTGGTGTAATGAATCCCCTTCTCCCCCACCTCCTCCAACTCCTTTCTTCCATAACACCCAAACCCATACCAACTGCATGCCTCTGTCTCTCAAAACTCACGAGTAGAATAGCACACCCTTCTTAAAATCAGTAAAATCCCACTTGTTTTTTTTTATTTCCTTAAAAAAAAAGCTATGTATTTTCTGTTGTCTGCTTATATTCTTTAAAATCTGAATTTGAAAAAAAATTCAAACTCTCAGTGTACTTTTAAAAAGTCTGTTTTTTTCTGTAATTTGGTCTTTTATTCCATAGACGTGTAAAGATTTATCTTTAGCAGTTTGAACTGTTAGATTTCAATGTCTCTGTTTGCAATAACATAATATATTATCGGTGTGTTTAATTGCAAAATTGGTGGTTCGTTGCTTTTATGTGTTGTGTTTTTGGTATTTTTATCTAATATACCTTGCCTTAATAGCAAATGTTTGCAAAATTTTCGACTTTTTATTTATAGTTAATAAAATTAATCATATTTTAGAAAAGGACGTAATGGAATAATGGAGTCTTTGACCTTTCTAATTTATTTGAGCTTAAAGTAACTTAATTCATATTCAAGGTAAATTACTTTTTCAAATAATTCTGATGAAAAAAGTTTCTTAAATTTTGTTTCATATTAGTAAAAATTGATTTATAGAAATATTAGTAAAAATGGCCTTCATTAAGGGTGCAACTTCAGTCAGTTTTTTTTAATAAAATTACAAAAATTTCCAGAATAATCATTATTTGATTGGATAAAATAATTTTAATAAATGGCAAATTTACACCAAGCCATAGATTCAGTTCTTCATCATACCTTGTGAAATTATGCTTTAATCAGCAGTATTGTGTCTTTTATGCATTTAACATCATACTACTTGATTTTATGGGTAGGATTAAGTTTTAAATAATGCATAATTTATTTTTGAAATATACTTTGTTAAAAAATTGCTGAATTTTATTTTGCTTTCTATAATCAAAATTGACATTGAAAACTAAGGCTACTTTCTCTAATAATTTTCTTCTACATAATTCTATACACTTTGGATTATTTCTACTAATAATGCATGGTTAGTTTTTATCTGTACTGTGGATGTGCTGCTTATTATAGATGTTTATGTCATGAATGCTTACCAGGATTTGTCAATTTTCCAGAGTTTTAGGGCAGTTAATCTTGAATTTTCAATAGGTTTTCTAATATTCCACGGGTTACTTGTATTTCAAAATCTTTATGACAATTTTATTCTTTAATCTTTACTTTTTTGTGTATCTATTAGGCAAAACTTACACAATATTCAAAAAATTAAAGATCTTCCAGAGGTAAAGTAACTTTTATACCTGACTTCATTTCATTATTAATGCAAATGTTAGATATTTAAATTAAAATTCTTTGCTTTAGGATTCTCTAAGGTTAACAAAAATTCATTGCTATCATCGTTTAAAACCATTTATTTCGTGAAGAGGAACTTTATCCAGCTTCCATAAATAGATATCTTTGGCAACTAGGCAGACAGGACTGTAATCCTATCTTACATGTATTGCCAACTGTTAAGCATCATTAGGTGACCTTGGTAATTAATAGATAGTATTTTTGAAACCTGTTTTAGCATTCTTTTTTTAAGAGTGCTGTGGGCATGGATGCTCGTATTATATTTTTAACATTTGTCATATCAGAATTTTTATCCAAATGCTGAAACAACAGGGTTTTATTCCCATGCAGCCATGGCTAGGACTTGAATATCTCATAAAAGTGTTACCTATTCTGTCGTGATTTGTGTTTACAATCTCTATTGACAATTTATGTCTCATGCTATGTAATACCTTCTTTATGCCAAATTAGGAGTATTAATAAGCCATGAAAATGACAATTGGAGCATCAATCCATGCCCCCTGCAAAATTTGAACCATATAGTCAGGATGGTAGTGCTTCATATTATTCTAAGGTCAAGCAACCAGCAAAGTTGATGCAAAATTTATGTATTATTAGTGATTAATAATTGTTTTGTGTTTCCATTGCACCTTATTCTTCCTTTTATCCTAACTAACTGTTCTCTTTCTCCTTTCTCTTCTCTCTGTAATAATTCCAACTCTTAATGATGAAACTCCTGTAATCTTTACTATTTCCCAGAAAATAGTTACTGTCATTTTCCAGCATGTTGGATTGTTGGCTTACAATTTACCCAGGATTTCAAAATGAAATTATCCTATGGCTAGTTACCGTCATTTATCCACTTTGGAAAATGGCAAATATGTAAGTTGAATGTCCAATATTTCTGCCATTCATTTCCTTTCCTTTCCTTATAACAACTCTTAGTACCTTAACTGCGTAGGACATAATATTACATCACGTCATCTGCTGATTTATGCCAAAGAAAGCAAAATATTGCATTTTAGTGCATTGTCCTCTAGGTTAAGCTGAAGAGGGCATATTTTTGCACAAAATGCATGTTTTTGAATAAAATATTCTTTTATTTTCTTGCATATAAAAATTTCTACTTTCAGGCATTTTTTTGGTTTGTATTTGTGACCTTTTCATTGCATTTTTACCTCTTAAGAATCTATCAGGTAAAGTTCTCAAACACTTGTGCATTTTCAATGAAGTGATGTAGGTGTATTTTAATGAGTTCCACAGTATACATGATACCATTTTCCCCCATTTCTGTCCATATCTTTGTGCAGCTCATTGCTTAAAAGGAAGAGAATAGTAAAATGAGAATTTGATATATAATTTTGTATTTAAAATAATAGCCATATTTCTTATACTTCCATAACTGTAACATTATGGAACAAATGATAAATTTTTCTGATGAAAATAATTCACTCACTACTGAGTTGTTATGTTCAAAATGATAAGGGATCAATATTTTTAATGTGATGAATGGCAGAATAAATTTTTACAAATTAACTTCTTCATTTATTCAGATTATTGAAAATCAAACTCAAATTTATTGTATTTTTCACCACTGGGTAGATTAAAAAAGGAGCAATTTCACTCTTTTTTGTTTTTTAGATGAATTATTCATTGGTCACTGATTTTTAATGCATTTTTATGTTCACTTCTCACTAACTCTTAATGGAATATCAAGCTTAATTCAAAAATAAACCATTTCTTGCATAGTGCGTACATTCTTTGTAAAAAAGGCCCTTACTTAGTTGGATGTAATTCATCAGATGTAACTGAGTAAGTTCAACGGGAATGGTTCAACGTTCAAATGTAAGTGTAAAACCCAATAATTTGTTGATACCCACAAAACCCTATGTAAATTTAATATTTTTCATGTTTATAAAGCTTAAAATGTCCATTGTACTTTAAATTGAGGAAATGTTAATGCTTGCATCTCCCTAATTACCTCATTTTTGTTCTCATTTTGGCAGATGCATGCAGAGGGTCATACCCACAACAACAGTCCAATTTTTATCACAGTAGGTTGAAAACCGAATTTTATATGATTATCTTTAAAAATGAATTATCAATTATTTTGAAACCCACTTCAGACAAGGCTTTGTATAAATTTCAAAAAGCAGTAATTAATATATAAAATTTAACGTGCAAGAGTTAGTAGGAGTGAGTTTAATGAAATTATAATTTTGTTCATTGAGTTATTTGCATTAATTATGATGCCAATCATGAAATACTTTATGTTGTAATGCATGCAGTCATGCAAAAAACTTTGAAAATGCCTCTGTTTGTGTTAAAAATTAAAGTTAATTATTATAGTAAAATTAAAATGGAAATATGAAAAAGGTTGTTGATTGCTTATGTGCACAAAAAGGTAGCAGTAAATGTAAAATTTAGCTATCAATTATTTATTTTTCTGCCTAAATTTTTCTTTTATTGAAGCTAGTTTTAAACTGTAGAATTGTAGTTATATTTTGTTCGTTTCTTCCAATAATAATTTTCATCTGAAATAGTAAAAAATGTGTTGTGAATAGATTTTCAATATTGGAATTTATGAGTATTCTAAAATACTGAAATTTCATGGGTATAGGCATACAATTTTTTAACATTACTTTTTATTTAAAGGGTATTATGAAAGTATGATTTTTTGTCCATCGTTGCATGACAATTATTAATATATAGACATCTACTTGTGTATTGTTGTTTCCTATGAATATTTTAAACATTAGTGAACTTTGCATTGCTTGGCTTTTCTCTTTGGAATTATTTTCTGTCTTGTAATAACACATCCTTAACCAATGGGGGCTAACAGAAATCAAATAGCGCATGGTAAGTTCTCATGTATTTTAAATGGATATTTTATTTCACAGTACTTCTGTTTTCTACACAATGCTCTGCTGAATCATTTGTATGAATCCCTGCATTATAGCAAGTCTTTTGAAACTATTAAACAATGTCAGTGTCAGTTTCATAAATTGAAAATGATTAGGGAAGAAATAGTATATTTTGATTCCATCAGTTTCCGAATTTTATGTTAGATTATAAAATCATGAAGTGAAATAATTAATTCATCAGTTGACTCGTTTCTGTTTACTGTTTCATTATCTTGCTCGTGTAAATTTCAAAACGTCTTTCTCCATAGGCAAAAGAATTATTTTTAAAGAAGAAATCAAATAAGCTAACTTCTTCAAAATACATTATGCAAGCAGGATAGCATTTTAATTGCCTCAGGCTTCATAAAACAAATACTATTAAGATTAAATTTTGCCCTGTTACGCAATTATCATTTATAATTGATTAATAAGAGGCCGTTAAGTTGGGTAATTTTTCAACAAAAGTATAACTGGTTCATTGAGATAAGTTTCAAATTTGACACATTTAATAAAACTTGTTCAAGAAATTGTTAAAATTGAAGTTTATGTCTGTAGAGAAAATGATGATTAGATTATTAATTCTGGAAAGATAAGCAACTACTAAAACCATTAAATGATATATTTAAAATCATATCCAAGCGGGGTGTGCTGCAGCCAGCTTCATCCTGCTCATGCGAACCATTTGTTAAAATTTTTTATGCTCGGCGGGTCGGTTGTTAAGTTCAGCATTCCACATTATCCGGAGGTGAACAACATATCATGGTCTGATAATAATAGGACGCCAAATGTTTAAGGGCACTTTCTTGATTGTGTTACATAGCAATTTATTATCTGAAAGATGCCAAAACAATTGTACATAGAATATGCTTATTCGAAGCTCCCACCCTTGATATATTAGTCATTAATGTTATTTAAACATTTGAAATAAAAATTTAATTTTTATTTAAAATATCTTGTTTTTTTATTGAAATCCCTTCTAATTTCCACAAAGATTAGAGAACGCAATCTCAGGGTCACAAAAATAAGGTCATGAATTCTATGCTGGATGTAATGCCTAACTGCCAGGTGCAGCAGTAATAGCGAGCCTGTTGATATATATTTGGCAGCACATCCCTGCAACCAAGTTAATAGCTTTAGCTGGAAGTTATATTTTTATAGCCCTAGGAAATGAATAGATAGGAAAATCCATTACGATAATAAAAGAACTATGATGAATTTATAGATTATGGAATCAATACTGCTGAAACTATGATAGTTGCACTCTTGCTTCATAGAGATGCCATTTAACATGTTTTTTTACCCTAAAAGTGACCTTGTTTAACATTATTTTTATGCAGTGCCATAGTCTTTCTTAAACTTGTATATTAAGTGTGGCATATATTTACATGTATTTGTTTGCTTTGCTGTCGGACATCTTAGGCAACAAATCCCTACCTCACGGGGATGCCACAAGTTGGTAGCACCTTCAGTCCATACTTCACTCCAGCGGGGCCCATCATGCCAGTGCTGCCACCCGACCCTGCCTCAGCAGCTGCAGCAGCTGCTGCTGCTGCTGCAGTCGCCTCTTCCTCCTCACTTGCCGTTGTACCCCAGACAATGGTTGCTGCTGCGCAGAAGATGCCTCGCTCCGACCGGTTAGAGGTATGCCTAGTAAAAATCCCGAACCACAGGCTTCAACATTACCGGATAATCAGTTGGACTCCAAATGGAGGTCATGTGACAAACTAGCCAATGCATCTGGTGGCCAGGATATTATCGTGTCAGTCCCAAATGTTAGAAAATACTCCCTTTGGTTGCAGGATTCTTGCTGAATTATAATAACAATATATTTGTGAAAAAGGTTAGAAGAATTTGGACCTTTTTCTATGCAATAAGACAGGTTATTTTTTATTTTTGGCAGTAGTTATTATTTTGCATTTAATCATCAGAAAACATCAGATGTTGCCTTTTTCAATATTAATTGCTGCACAAGCTGAACAATCTTGAGATAAATATTATTTTCTTAGTTCTTGCATGAGTAATAAACTGAATAGTAAAATCATAGGGCATAGGATATTGTATATTATTGATTTAAATGTAAATAAATTCAAAGTTGGAGTCAAAAATAGAATGTTTGAATGCACTCCTATCTATTGGCCTGGCAATGAATTCCTTCACTGCTTTACTTTGGAGAATTTTTGTAAAACTCACCTTGTATGGCTTCTTTTACAGGTGAAGAGACAGTGTAGCAATTCCTAGATATTGTTAATATTAATTTGCACATTTTTTCTATTTCATAGTTTATTTTTGTTATTTTTTCCCTCCTCTCCTGGAATTGCAGCTGCTTATTTCGTAGTTATCAGTACAGAAATGATCGGTTTTGCATCCATCAGCTTTTATCAAACTAACTTATGTTTAATTCTTTCATGGATAAATTCTTGGGCTTTCTTTTTTCTTTTCACATGTAATGCAACTTTAAGTTGGAATGCTTATTTTTTTTTAATGGTGTAGAACTTAAATGAATTTTTTCACAACAGTTACTTCAAGCTGCCATTGTAGTTTTTTTTTAAGATTCTCATTCATTATTTTTATTTTGGTAGCTGATTGCAGTAATGTGCAAAATGTGTTCTAATTCATTTAGATGTAGTTTTCTCTTAACATGATGTTTTCATTTCAGTTTTTAAAATTACCATGCTATATGACATGTATTTATTATGCATGATGAAAACTGATGTTTTCTTTGAAATATTTTTTGCATTTTGTAACCGTATTAATCATTAAACTTTTAACTAGATATCAGAGTATTTTTTGCCTCAAGGCAAGGTGTTCTTTTTCAGCACCAAGATGAAGAAATTATTTATTACATAAATTTAATTTAAAAACTTTATGATTTATATGTATAGATGAATTCATTAAGAATAACCAAAAACATGATTCAAGTAGAGATCTTTAGAATGAGTTAGAATGCATCAAATGGGTTTAACAGAAAATATAATGTTGTGTATATAATCTTAGGAAGCTGAAGGATAGAGGCCCAATGTAATGTCAGGGAGTTAAGATGAAACGTAAACATCTATTCACCATTATTTGACTAAAAAAACTGAATCCAGGAAATAAATTTCTTTTTAAATCAGACATTAGCAACTCTTTGGTAAGGTAATGTTTTGTACATTACTTTTAAGAACATCAATTAATATTTTTGCATAGCTATAATGCAATTACTTCCTTTACTCTGATAATCCAAAACAAAATTTTCCGAAATGTTGACAAATGCCACCTATTATTTACAATGACCAATTTATTCATTGCCTTTAAACACATTTCTTATAATCAACCTCAGCTCCATTACGGAAATACATTATGCTATTTTAATAGCTTTCAAACAACACCACTATACCTTCAAAGTAAGTTAATTTGCTTAATTATCATGTAAACCATTCCTTACAAAACATTTAATTTTGATTGATTTTGTAGCATTGTTAGTATCCTAATGATACAGTATCAATGTATATTTCATTAAAATTTTTTTAATTGTAGTGTCATAACATTTGATATCTCACATAGCACAGAAAACAGAATAAAAATGTTGGTTACACACATAATTCCTGTGATTATGTTCAGATTTTAAGAAAAATTTCCTTGAATTCTTTTAAAAAGTAACGAATCAAAATAGTTAACAGCATTATTTTTAATATTAGATGTGGTAACATTTTGTAGTCATAGACTGCCTGCAATACATTACCTCAATACACACACACACATACATATATATACACACTTATATATACATGTATATGTATATATGTGTGTGCGTGTATATATATATATATATGTAAGATTTCATATCTTTCCATATATTTGTAAGCACTATGTATGTTGTTTAATTGGAAACATGAAAGAAATATCTAATAATTTCATTTTAAAAATATGGATGTTTTGAATGGAATGGTTGTATGACCAATAACACAATTGACTGACCAATATTGCACAGCTTTTTATAATGTTTACATTACGCATGATATATGCCTATATGTTACACAAAATATCCATCCATTTTATCATATTTAACAAAAGTGAATTCTTCGATTGGAGTAATTTGGCATTAGTTTCCTCTTTTCCCATTGTTTATTTCTTGTGCTTATTCTAGTGATCAAACTTTTAATTATCAAGTTCTAGTTTCTGCTTAATTATTTTTTAATTTTAAATTGTCAACTCTATGAAGCTTTTTAAAAAACTATCAAGTATCAAATCTCCAAAATATTTGCTTACAAATTCTATGTATGTGAGAAACTTAGTAAGAAAATATATTGTCTCATTAAAATCTATTTCGATTCCTAAAGTAAGTTGTAGCTCAACTCCTTTAAATATCTGACACTAGGCCAGTTGAATTTATGCTGTAAATTAATCCTCAGACTGACCTCTCTCATCATCCCTTACCAAATCCTTAAATCTTTCTTTTGTTCTGGCTGAAGGACACAATTGAATGAATATGTTAGTAATTCATTTCTGCATCAGAGTATACATTCTACAAAAGTTAGCTGTCTTGTTTTTCCATGTTTTCTAATATGTGTAGCTTGCCTTTTATCTTCTAAATTGTATGAACCATGAGATGTTGTGTATTGGTAGTGATGTGCCCCTTTTCTTCTTCTGTGTCACTTAGCAAACCTTAATAGCAAAATGTACATAATTTATTTGTATGTTATATGACCTTAAGTCCTACAAAGTATTCCTAACCTATACTTACCTTTCAATACACATTGGTGGGACTATTGATTTTATCATTGTAATTTTTGAAGGGTATCTGTCATTCCTCTCATAGTTTACTTTATTTTGAAAGCATAAAATGCTCATTGAATTTCATATATTCAAAACATGTTCTGTAAAAATGTTCTCTGTAATTTCATGATTAGTGCAATTTCAGTTTCCTAAAGTTTTTCTTTCAAAATCTTTACATAAAAAAATTCATAAAATCAGAAGGAATAATTTTCTATTAAAAGTCTTAGATTAGTAGATTTTGGCACTTTTTTCCTTTTCTGAAACTTTTTAAACTTATGCAAACAAAATTTGAAATAATTTGTGTGTGTATAAAAGTTAAGTATTCGAGTGTACCTTGTCACATTTTTAATCAATCCTTGACACTGACATGGGGTCACCCTTTCATAACCCGCCATTTTTCATCTATCAGTCTTTTATAGTTTTTTCCTTACCTCTCCCTGAGACATCTTTCTTTTAATATAATATTTAAGCAATGGCTGAATGTTATTTAGGTATTTCTTTTGCATGCAAATAGATATCCAGTGGGGCTTAAAAGATATATAAATATTTTTTAACTATGAGCCTATTTAAAAAAAAAGCCTTACAACTGTAAAACATTTTCTGACCCCAACCTTTCACCTAACCTTTATATATAAATATATATATATCCTCTTCATTGTAACTGTATTTTTGCTGTATTTTATTGCAAAATAGAGGATATTGAATATTATTCCACCCTCTACTTCCCCTTTTAACCACCACAGTTCACCCATCACAGAGTCCAAATACCTTTAACCTTTGCTCAGCATACCTAAATAAACCTCTTGTAATAATTCTGTATCCTTTTGGGTCTTGGTGATAGCTATTGTAACCATATTCAACCTTCTTTAACCCATTACCTAAAAACCAAGCTACTACACCATATACCCTTTAAAGTGCCTCCAATTGGGCTCTGCTTTGGTGGTATTGGCATATTATTGTCCTATCCAGCAACCCATCCTCATATTCCTTGACCCCAAAACAAAACCTCTTAAATTCATAATCACGCTGCGATTCTTCCTCTACTTTACCTAAACCTCCTACCCTCTTGTTCACGTCTATCTATACCTGCTAATAGGTCCCACACTTTTGCCTTGCCCTTGTAAGTGAAATGATACACTCTTATCTACCCCATGCCTTTGCAGTAGCCTTTTGCTTGATATCGTCTCTGCCCCTTCTGCCCGTCCTCTCCCCCTCCCCTCTTCCTCTTTCCAAACACCCATCTGCCTCTCCTTCCCCTCTCCTTCCCTCCCTCTCCTACCTGACCACCTTATAGGTCTGTCGCGAGTACCAGCGCGGTGCGTGCAAACGCGCCGAAAGTGAGTGCCGCTTTGCCCACCCTCCCGACACAGTCGTGACGGCCAGCGAAGACGGAGGCATTACTGTCACGGTCTGCATGGATGCGGTGAAGGGGCGATGCAACCGCGACCCTTGCCGCTATTTCCACCCCCCTCTGCACCTACAAGCCCATATCAAGGCTGCCGCACAGTCACGGGCCAGCACTGCCCACGTGGTAGGCAAAGAAAAAAAAGAGATTGACAAAAAAAAAAGAATTTTGAACAAAAGAAAATAACAAAAAAAAAAGAACAGCATTTAAAAAAAGATAAATCTCACACGCGCTCAATCTATCTATCTCTCTCTGTCTGTCTCTCTGCTCTGGGCTGTTTGTGTGTCATTGTCATACCAATATTTTTTTCTCAGTAGATACGGTATAGTTTTTTGCCCTATTTTTTAGTAGTTTTCTCTTTCTTGTAGTCCACTATTGTTAGTTTTTTTCTCACTATCTCTCTCTCTTTTTCTCTCTCTAGCTGGAAACTGGGTCTTTGATTTTTCCTGGTCAATTTTGTGATGCCATGAGCAGTACACTGCCTTAATCAGTCAAATCTATTTCTTTTGGGGTTGACTAACATACTGAAGCTTTGAAAAATTAACCCTGCTAAAGGCCTATTAATTTTATTTTTCAAACTAAATGGATTTCTCAATCAAATGATATCAAATTGCTAAGCACTAAGCATTGGCTAATCATATTAATATGTAACTACTCAAATTTTATTAAAATATGATTACTAAAATGGCTGTCAATCAGAGTCAACTGAAAAAAATTTTTATGCAAAATGGTATAACAATGAGAGGCCTGTTAGAATAAGATGGTTTCCATCAAATCAAAAAAAAATATTAGTCTCTCATTTTTAGACCCCAAAAGTAGTAGACTGTAGCAGCAAAATAAGCACATCACGTTTCCCTAGCCCAATGTTATGCCATTCTTTGTTTTTGCCCACTATGCTCCTCCTTTAGTCCATCCCTCTGCGTCCTCTTCCATGCTGACAAGCCCTGCGCTATACAGTTCTGCCAATAGTCTCTTTGGCCCCCATAGCCCCTTTCCCCAATTACGCCATTGTCTTGTGACTTATGCTGCACCCCATTCTGTAGGGAAAGCCCCACTGCTCCACCTTTGTGTGCTGGGACCTGCTGGATCGTATGCTGCTGAGAATCTCTGACGCACAGCTATCTTTCACTCATTAATCATCGTCCTCATGTTCATACTCCAAATTCTTCTTTCCCTGGCTTTTATGTTACCGCTCTAGGAGATGCACTATTTTTATTTTTAGTACCGATATAGCCCTCTTATCCCAGTATTCATTTCCCATGCACCGTCAAAAACTTCAATCCCTATCTGGCTGAGTATTTCAGTTTATTTTTTTGGTGAAATTACTTTGAAACATGGAGGCACTCCATGCTTAATATCCTTTTCCCCACTGATTGATCCCGATTGGCCACACTCAAAAATAAATCCTGAAAATAACCTTCTGATATCTACCCGACATGATACATTTGACTTCCTTCTCTCCTTTTCTCTTGAAACCCTCTCATTTCTTTTCATTTTTTCATGGAAAAGTTTTTTTAAATTACCTCAAAGTTTTACGAAGAAATGACATAGAATTTCGAAAACCACTCGAAAGAGAATTCCAAGGAAATGATGTAACATTTCTCAGCGCTTGGAAACCCCGCCGAAGTTGGTAGAAAATAATGACTATCTTTGATGGGCCTCTTAGTTATTTGACAACATTAAAAAAAAAAGACTTAGAAAAAGATTTTGTTTTTGTATTTTTTTCAAGTGTCCCAAATAATTGGGACATGAAAGGAAAGCGATGGTTGGGCTTGTTAGCAATGGATTTCCACACATATTGCATCTAAGTCATCCATTTATGCAGATAATGACTCTGATTTGTGTGTTAGATGGGGGTTTTTTCAGGAATCTCTCCTTTTGGCAGGTATTTTGGAGTAAGGCGGAAAGACGCAACGACAACAAGGAATACAGTCAGGTCAGAGAGTGTTGGTGAGGTGAAAGGATAAATAATTTGCTTCTCAGGATTAATGAGACTGCCACTGTAATAAGGCAAACTTGATGTGTTCATCACTGTGAAAAATTACCTTTTTTTTACAACCATAGTGCTGGAAATAGGAATTAACAACATTTCATCTTTCAGGGTGGTGATGGCGAATAAAAATGTATTTATCAAATTGAAAAATGTATTTAAAAAGTTTTTTTATGTGATTTATTGTGAATTTTGTAAATAAGAATGGCCTATTATTATTTACAATAAGGTAAGTTAAAGAAAGAGTACCACTCACCACTAAATGGTTTTTTTACTCAACTAACCTTGGTGTTTTGTGAGCTCCTTCTGATGAAGTCACCATCATATTGCAGAAGAGGATTTTTTTCTCCCCAAAAAGTGATCAAGTGTTCCCTTTTTGTGCTTTGATAAATTTTATCCCAGCCAACTGTATGCACTCTTGATCCCCTTCAGTCCAGTTGGTGCCATGTATATTCTGTTTTTTGCTTCTATCATTTAATGCACAGTGCTTTCATAATTGCCTTTTTTGATTCAAGAGAGAAACATGGATAGTGTTTAACATTCTTTCTTGAAAGCGCTGGAAAGTTGCTATTAAAAAAAGAGAAATTAGTGAAATAGTAAAAGAAGACATCCAATAAAGCAGTAAAATGAACGGAAAAATAGAAATAAGGTTGCTTTGGTTGTCTATGATTGTTCGTCTGTCATTGTCGATGTTGTCGTGTTTCCTTGCTTTCCAGGTGTGCATGCTGCTACCATTACTTGTAGGTTATGGGCATCAATAAGTCAATTGATGACTAAAACTTCTGCCCTCCCTCTTGCCCTTTCCTTACATTTGTGACCTTCATATCCCTTTATTTTGACTTTGACTTTTGTAAGGGGGCAAACAGAGAGTTTCATTTGGCAGACATGTTTTTGTCACTATAGAATCTGAGTCAGAATGCTACTTCCTTTGTAGCTGGACTAGGAATAGCTTCTAGAGTTATCTAATGAGCACTGGGCTGTTTTTTATTGAATCCACAATCTATTCAGTCATAATACTGCTGTGAAATTTTTTTCTCTCTCTGCTGTACTTTTATGTACATGGCCTCATAATTGTTGTTAAATAGTGTCGGAGAATATCTATAATTCCCTGTTCTGCACAGCAATATTACTGATGATGAATTGAATTAATTCCTATAAATTTGAAAGTTTTTATCTCTACTAAATTTATTTCTTCTATGGCACACATATTTAGATCCACAGTCCTGCCACTCTGGATGTTCTCTGTAGTTTAAATCTAAAAGCTTCTCTGTGTCTAAATTTATCTAAAAAGCTTAGCAATGCTTCAATTTTTTTATGACTGCCTACTTATTGCATTGTGAGAAAAAAATTGCAAGCTCAATACTGAGGGGCAGTCGACTCAGCAGTTGGCTTTCAAGTTCTCTGTTGTCTATATATACATATATATATATATATATATATATATATATATATATATTCTTGCATTTTGTAAGATTGGTGGTAGCATACTGGCTCTTTCCCTCTCTCTAAAAAGTATCATCGTGTTTGAAATGCTTGCCCCCTTAGGCTTACTCTTTTTGCCAGTTCTATTTCAGTAACAACAAGCAAAAAATAAACGAGCTGCATGCCTCTCTGCTCCTTCTTCTGACCAATCCCGTTTGCCGACTTGTCCTATTTTCTTCCCTAATGGGTTGGTTCTCACGACCACTGATTATTCTCTCCATGTGCTCTCATCTCTACCATGCAGTGATTGTTGATTTTTTATACTTGCCCTGTGCCTTTTTTTCTCTATCTTGTGATATGGTCGCTTCACACACCATATCATTGTTCAGTATTTTTATTATTATACCTTTGATTAATGGTTGTGCCTTCTATATACATATATACATATAATTTTTTTCCTCGGTATTATTTTTCTGATTTGTCGTGCTCATTTTCTTCCCACTCGGGCCTACCCGATGCTTGGCTGCTTGCCTGCCTGCTACTAATAGCCCGTTTCCGTGGCAACAGTTGGCAGCGTGGAAGTGGGGAAGAAACGCGCCCGTGACCCTAGCGATGACATACTACTGGTACCATAATGCTTTGCATGTCACTTTTTTTGTTATCATTATTCTTCGATTAGTAGATGTAGCCGTTTCTCCGAGTATACAGCACAGACATGATTTTTCAAGCTCAAATTTTTGCAGCAACTTTTCAAGACTTTTAAAAATATGATTTAAGCTTTTTCTTATTTTTAATTTTGCTTCCCCATACTCGAACCCTCAGCTTAACTTTTTCATTTCAATTTCAATACGAAATTATGTGAAAGCCATTTTTTGCTTTTTTGAAAGAATATAACGTCGTGTCTTTATATTTTTCATAACTAGGTCCCTTTTTGTGGTTAAAAGTGATGATAATTGGTTGGACAACTTGCAGTGGTGCAGCTCTTACTCCTAAAGCTGGGCTTTTGGAGGAACAGCCTAGCGAAACACATGCCAGACTTCCTTCCAAAAAATCTTTCTATATCTGCTAGCTCTGCAAATGTGATCAACATAGAAGTTCCAAATGACTATAAAGTTTGTGCTTTATGCTCAGTGATGTACTTGAGCACATTGTGTTCATCGTACATAAGAATCAGTGCTGGAAATGATGATAACATTCTTTTTTTAATAAATTAACCATGTTTGGTGAATCATATTTTCCCAACCATTAAAACTCAAATTCTTTGTAAAAAATTTTTGCTGTTTAAAAATTTTGTGGAACATAATATATCCCTTTCTAACACATTTTACATCCTATTTCCAGCTCTGAAGTTTAGTTTGAAAAGCTGGATGTAACATGTAGCATTGAAAGTTGACGAAGTAGTTTAAGTTGTTAGCATGTTGTGAGAAAGGCTGTCTCATTTGCTAATGTGCTTCATCCTTTTTGGACAATCACCAAGGAAAGAGAGCGAGAGAGAGAGAGGAATTGAGTGCAGTATTTACATGCATTTGAGTTGCCTCTTACATAGTGCTTCATGTGATCATAATTCAGTAATTCTTCTGTATGGGTGTGTGTGCATGTTGAAATTAAAAAAAGGAAAGTTATAACTATCAATTGTCAGTAATATTCTTTCTGTTTAATAATTTCATGAGAAATTATAGACAAACTGAAAACCTTGGTCACAACATTCTAGCAACTTTCGTTAGGCTGCTTTATTTTATACCATACCTCTTTTACAAACCATGGCATTGACATTAATCATGACACCAACTTGTGTACCAGATTGTAAAACCATTAAATAGTTAATTCATAAGCTGACATGGACATTTGTTATCCCTCTACCATATTGCATGTCATGCTTTTGACAGTCACTTGACAACTCTTTTGAGGAGAATGTTTGGGAAACATTATGAGCCTTTTGGTGATGGATTTGAACTGGTAGACTCCTTCCTGCAGAACGAGATACCACGAAACATGCTTTGCTGCTATATATGTTAAAAAATGCACAGTAGATATTGCAAACCTTTTAGCTTCCTTCTAAGGGCACCTTTCCTTATTCCCTTTTGAAAATTCTATTTTTTCTTTCATTTTTATGTCTGCTAACCTGCAAAATTGTGCAGGCTGGCGTAACGGTTTTTTTTTTGCTACATTTTTTTTGCAAAATTTACCCTGAGGTTTATTTTCAATCGGTTTTCTAAGTAAGGTGAGATAATCTAATTGATCAACAAATAATATATTGGTAAGTAAAAGTGAATTTTTATTGCCTTGGAAAATTGTTATTCGAGTGCAAATACTGGGTTTGATTTCTTTTGTACGGTCATTTTAATTGTAATTATTCTTGTTGTACTGATAAATTGCTATTTTGGATGTGACTCTTGGGTAAGAGAAATGACTCCATGGATATACTGGTGTGATTTTCATTCTGTATTCGTGTTTAATACTTCAATCATCAGCTGCAAAATATGTGAAATACCATAACAGATGGTGTTTTATTGCCACGAAATATATTGAGGGACCATACTATCCATGTTTATCTAACTGCATCTGCATAAGTGAAATCAAAACATTGTCCTACATAAGGAATTGTATATTTATCACAGCTTAAAATATGATTTTGATAGCATTTCTGCTGCTGAGACTTTGATTTATTAGTGCAAGTAAATAGTATGTTTCTCATATATACCATGTGTCTGATAAGTCACTCCGTATTTTCAAAGCAATAACATTTTTAAAATGAGGAGTGACTTATCAGACACCCTGTGTATGTATGTATATATGTATGTGTGCGTGTGTATGTATGTATGTATATGTGTGTGTGTATATATACACATACATATATACACACACACACATATATATATACATATACATATATACATGTATATATATATATATACATATACATATATATATATATATACATATATATATATATACATATACACATATACATATATATGTATATGAGTGCATGCCTTATTCGGATTGTCAGCATGTTTCAATACTCTCAGCCTTATCCCAGTATTTGCACTGAATAGTTTTTTTATCTTATATTTAACCATTCAATAACCTACCTTCATCTCTAATTTCCCAAAGTCAAGAAACCTGCAAAGGGCGGTGAGATAGGAAGTAAGCCTTTTTTATTCCATCAAACCATCACCAATTACTGCCAAAAATATTGTTGTATTTGCTTGAATAATCCATCTAACATATCTCTTTGGTAAAGATTACTTTCAAAAATTTTATTTTAAATTCTAATATCAACTCAATGTTTTTGTTAAGACGACTGCCAATTGCACCTTAGTGTGAATTTTGTGTGTGATACATAAAGTGTATTACATGTGCTAAATGTGTGTAAAATCCTTTTTGTGCCTTATTCCATTGTGTCATTAAACAATGAACTGTATTTTATAGAACAGAGCATAGGGCTTGTTAGTTATACCTTGAAATTTCTGATGAAATGGTTTCAGGAATCAGAAATATTGACCTCAGAAAATTTTTTTATGCATATGTTTATACTAAACTTCTATTACATCCTCTTCTGTCATTTTAATGTTTGAATGTCCATTTTTAAACTTCATTAATGTTCATTTGTGGTGTGTGGCCAAAATGCAATATGTTCATATAAATTACACCTCACAGTTTCATTTAAAATTATTAAGACACTGAAAAATTATTTTCCTGTTTCAGATGGATATGAAGACTGTTGGCTCGTTCTACTATGACAACTTTGTAAGTTTTATTCTTCTTTGTATAAGGTGGCCCATTGAAAATAATTAATAATTTGATTTATGGATTTTTATGATTGGTTTGATCACATCTGTTTGTCTTACTAATGTGGTTTTTTTGTTTTCAAAAAGCAACCAAATGATATTATTATTTTCAAATGCAGAATAGAACGAAGGTGCCCCGAAATAATTTACAAGAAATGGGAGAATCATTTTTAAAAATGAAACTTGCGATAACTACTCCTAAATTTTCATGATAATCAGGTTATCTGGCCTCGTGCAGCTTATGTGAGGAGAATTATATATATATATATATATGGTATTAATATACACATACATGGCCACCCCTTGCATCCTTAAATATTTGAATGTTAAAAAAACTACTACTGTAGCTGTTTGCCCAATAATTGTCTGCTATTAGTGAATTACTGTGTGTTAAGAGCAGTCTGCTGTAGTAAATTAGATGGCAGCTTATTCTTTTTTATTTCATTACAGAGATATTTTTAATTAAAGAAACAAGATTTTGCAAAATATTATTTGGTAAAAAAACTTATTTAAAGAAAACAGAATCTCCACAATTTATATTATTAAGAATAATTGGAAGAGTACATAAATCCTTCAATATAAACATATAATTTAATGATAAGTTTAATTATGTCCTCAATTTTAAAAAATGGTATTAACTCTGAATATGTTTTGCTTTTAACAAGACTTTAAATTTATATGAATTTGTTTGAATATTTTCTGATATTTTATCAAAACTACTACTAGAATATTTTATGAGATTCCATTCAATATTGAATATATTAATACTAACTTTAATATTGCTTAATGCCTTAACACTGATGATTTTCAACATGTTTTTCTCAAAGAAGTTACTGTCTTTCTTAATGTTAGGCATACTATCCTTCATTTTAATTAGTTTTGCATATTAAATAGGGTAAAACTTTGAGGACATAACTAAAATTGAGAATCAAAAACTAAAAACTTATAAATATGCTAAGTTATAATCTAAATACTTTCTATAAAATTATGAATATGCTAAAGATTTTAATGTGCATTCGGTTATGTGAGATTTCATTGCCCTATATATATAGCTTGATGATGTAGTTTAATGTTATGGATGTCTTTACATCAGTTAGGGTACAAATGTATGTTGCACATGAATTCATATGTACTCGGTATCTATTTTGATGATTCTTTTCATGCTGCTATTTTCACATCAAAATAAATATTTTTTGTTGGGTGTAATTTTTATTTCCATCATTCTATGTTGACGTCTTGAAGCAGTTCTACAGGCACCCATACTCTTATTCTCAGGCCTTTCCTGGAATGGTCCCATACAAGCGACCAGCAGCTGACAAGTCTGGGGTGCCCGTATACCAGCCAAACGCCACCACCTATCAGCAATTGATGCAGCTTCAACAACCCTTTGTCCCCGTGTCATGTGAGTACTCCACCGCCCCATCCACTTCCTCAAGCACCCTAGCACCCACCTCAACCATCCCGACCATAAGCACCCCATCCACTTCAGCCTCGACCTCTCCTTCCCCCTCCACTTCCATTGCCATCACTCATTCCGTACATGACGAAGGGGGAGGGAATAACCAGGTAGTGGCGGCTTCGCAGAAGATGCAAAATGCTGGAACCGACTCTGGTCTTGTAAATGCTGGTAGACCCCCTGGAGGGGCGCCTCCGAATCGCCAGGTCTATCTGAAAGCAGCGAGACGGCTGACCCCTGTTTCCTCTGCGGGAGGTTCTGTAGTATCCTCCTCTTCCTCTGCCTCCTCGGTGTCCTCATCCTCATCCTCCTCACCATCCCCTATGTCTTTACACCACCTGAATGCCCTAAACTTCACTGGTGTTGCCCTCAACAAGCAGCAACCTCTTCAGGCCCAAAACATTCCTCGCTTTCCGCCACCCCCACCCATTTCCTCGTCTCCATTCCTTGGCCCGGTGGCTGGTTTGCCCGGATATCGGGCGATGCTCGGCACGCAGATATCCCACCCGCAACTCCTATCCCAAGCACTGTTGAATCCTCAGAATGCTTTCCCTCGTCCTCCCTCTTCGCCATTCCTACAACCTTCCTATGCACTGGTAGGGCCCCAGCAGCCTGAACAATCGCAGCCAATGAGTGCACTGTTGGCACAGTATGCACAAATGGCTGCAGCCGGGAATGCGAACAGCATCCTAGCTGCAGCGATGGGCCTTCAGCCCTACAAAAAAATGAGGACATCTTAGACTTTTTTTAAAAAACTTTAAATTTTTTTTGTAGAATGTTCCTTATTCTTCATCTAGTCTTGTCCAAAAAAAAAAGAGAGAAGTATAGCGTTTAGGCGACTAGAGATATTGTGATGAAAAATGCCTCTGAAAGAGGCATAGTTCCTTGAAGTGATTAGAGACAAATGATATAAACTAAGTGAAGGGACGATTCAAAAATTTTAATGGACCAAAAGTTTTAGCAGATGCACTGCAAACCTATAGTTTTTATAATATCTGTGTTACAGAACTGATCTGTAAGAAATGATCATGGGAAGTTGTTACCAGGCAGTCCATATGAGAGTATTTTTAAAGACAATGTTGCGCAGATTGTTCATGTTCAACCCCTTGTTTCCTTACATTTGTGAAGTACACCCTCTCTGCCTTCCCCCACCTTAACCTTCTTCTCTTCCTTCCTAATCCCAGGCTATGTTTGGTTCCTCATCGCAGGGATGTATTTTTTAGGTGTAAGGCTAAACTTCCTTATTCAAATGCACTATTGATATGTAAATTTCAAAGGTTTTATTGCATGCTCTTTTGAGGAGGCCTGCATTTTTAAAAGTGGAAGATAATTTCAGATTTTAAGCTCTGTTGGAGCACAGAAAAAAAGCATGGTTGACTGGTCTGCTCCAAAATTGTAATCTGACTTACTGCTAGACATATAGAGACCATGTAGATCCTCACTTGTTGTTGTTCCTTTTATCATTATTATAATGAGAAATTATATAATATATATCTAGAATGTTTTTAATGTTGATTCACTTGTTTTGCCTGAATGAAAATATGTGTTACAGCAGTTGATTTTTTTAATATCCTTAACTTTGTAGTGTTGCTGTTTTGTTTTACGTAGTGTGTCCCAGTGAAAATGGGGCATAAAGTATTACATCTCGTATGATAATTGTCATTTGCTTCATAGAAGCCTTTTTTGTATTTCATAGTTGTTATTAGGGGAGGACTGTTGTGATCACCTGTTAGGGCAATTCCACAAATGTACTGCTCCATTCCTGTAGCATTAACTTTGTGACATCACACCAAATGGTGCAAGTAACCAGAAACTTCTCAAGACTTTCACATTTAATGGAAAGTATTACTTATGAAAGTGATGCAAACTTTTGTATTTTATAGTGTTCCCTATCAAGGTGAATCAAAATAATATATAGATATATATACATATATATATATATATTTAGCCAAATACTGGCTTATTTGTTCAATTATATTATCATATGTTTTTTTAGAAATCGATGTTTTCTCTTGTAATTGTCACCCAATGGAATTGTATTTTACTATCTCAATTACAATTTATACATTATGGGTGAAAGTTGTCTAGATAAATACTAATTTGTGTGTATTATAAACATTATCTGATTACAATTTGAATATAAAGCTATTTTGAAACTTGTTTGCATTGTCCAATCTGTAGATATTGGTACATTTAAATCATGCATAAACAACCTGCTAATGTTGTGGTAGTTACTTTTGAGGTATTAGTAGTGTACACAGTAAAATAACGCTCTCCTCTTTGCTGCATCGCCTTTGGTCAGATTACTGTGGAAGTGCTCCCTGTAGATTCTGGGAAATTGTAGCTCTTTCATCAAGTTCAATACAAAATATATATAAATAAATATATATATTTATACTATCTTGCAGTAATGGAAGTGCCTTCTTGTTGCTATCTTGTATACTCTGAAGGATTTGGGGTTTGCAAGAGCAGGGCCTCTATAGAGGTGTTATTTTAATGTTTTGTTCTTTCTTTTTTTTATTTGGAACCAGTTACACGTGTCTCATTACTCACAATTTTTTACTACCCTTTCTGAGGCACTGATGAGGCATGTCTGCCTGAGGTGATGGGTGCAAAACATTTTTGATTTTTTTATCTAATACCTTTTTTTCTCTCCAAACCATGCTTTGACGGACACGGTTGACAAACTCTCTCTCTTGGGGCCCTGCTCTCTAAAGCTGCCTGACTTTACACGCCACGCTTACTGCTATAGCCACCACAGATGGACTGTATATCCATTGACATTGTGTACTGTACTTGTCTAATCCTTGCTGATCTTTGTATGTAAAGAGGCCAAAATTGAAGCCAGTATTTGTAATAATAATGCTTGGAAGTGCATGATTATTTGTTTTATTATTAATGCTTCTTTTTTTCCATCTTTTCCCCCACAATGCTAGCCTTTTACCCCCTTACCTTTCCTAAGAAATATTCTGAAAATATTTTCCTGCAAAAAAGGACAAAAAAGGAAATCGTTCCTGGTTTTTTACTGAGTATATAGAAAAAATGACTTTACGCAGTGTTACCGTATCCTCTTTGCATCTCTGTATGCTGTTTCCAAGAGGTAAGACAACAGTATCCTGCTTCCACCTTGAAAATCCATTCCAAACCCATGTCGTGCCGTATTGGCTGAAAAAAATCCATAAATCCTACAACCATTTAAAAACGTTTTTGTATTCGCATAATCATTTTTGAAATATGTACAATATATCTTGGAAGATTTAAGTGTGAAAGCTTTGCATTACCCACCTGCATTAATTCTTTATTTTCATGTGGGATTGGCTTCTTATTGCCTCTGAAGAGAAGACATTTATTTGCAAGGAAGTCAAGGATTTTCTTGAATGGCTAATAATATGGTTATGCTGAGTGGGCTCCCTAATTTATCGAATGTTTTTCAGTGAAATAAATACCTATGTTGACGTTATTCTTCAAAAAAAAAAGAGAGACAGCTATTCTCATGCTGCAAGAATGTGAAATTTTATAATTCATAATGATTGGGTGCTGTCGGTGAAAATGATTCAGACCTATTAAAAATCAATAATAATTTCATGATCACACTCTTAAATTATTCTTAGTAAACAACACCATACACTTTATATTGTTTTGAGTAAATATTTAATGAGATCTTTGAATGGCTTTCCATATTGTTATGTGTACGTTCATGCAACTGATGTACATCAGTATTTTTAAAAAAATTTTTGCAGAGTGCAATGCCATCCATTGAGATTTTAAATGGTTAACTGAAATAACTTTGCTTGCATTTTGCATGACTTTTGATTGATAATTTATTAGGATAGTGTTATTAATCTTTTTAGTTTCAATTGTTGAATTGAGCATGGTACACTGATGCAGGTTTTCATTTTTCTGCAATTCTGTTTCTCTCTGTTTTTTCCATGCTTGCCTTCACTTTGGCCGATGATAAACATTCTCCATGGCTCTCCTGGCATCGAAAACACCTCCTATACTTTTGTCTTGCCTGCTGTTCTTCCTGATATCCTCCAAAATTACCTTGGCTATGTCACTTGCCTGGACGACAATTTACTTTTATTCCTTTTTTATATGCCTTTCTCCTTTAATTTTTATATTTTGGATCCGAACCACTGTGCACCGACATATTTTTCATTTTTTTCCATCCTTTCACCTTATGCTGTTTACTGAATGTTCCTGCATCAAAAATTTTTTTTGTGAATTTTCTAATGAAATGTGATGTGTCTGTATTACGTTGCATAAAATAATGTGAATTTTTTAACCATCGTACACATATATTCCTAATTTTGTTATTTTTTTCATAATAATTTTTAACTCCAATGTACACATGTGGGGGTGGGAAAACCTGAATTATACATAATCACACAATGGCTGTTAACATGTGGTGGTGCAATTGTGTTTGCGTAAAAAAAAATTGGTGGTTGCCAAATCTGGTATGGGCTCCATATATGATCCTGCCGGCCCTGTGGACCATCTCCCAATCCCCAACCCATCTTGGATCCCTTCTCCAACTGCCAACCACCGCTGCTGCTGCCACAACCGAACAACCGCTGGCAAAACGACGGTACTGACGCTGCCGATTGCACGCCTGCTGCCATCCACCACGCCATTGCGTCCGTGCTTTGTTTGCTGCATGTGTGGTGGGTTTGGGGTCTCCATAAAACCTTGGGGGGGAATCAAAAATAGCCCTGCTACCTGTGGCGCCAAGTAATGCTCATTATGTGATCTACACTGATGAGCAAGGACAGGTAGTTTGCTTATTCATTACACCAGTAAAGTTAACACCATTGCATAATAATAATGTAATTTGGCACAGTAAGGGGTAATTTTTTGGGATTTTGAAATACAGTTCCTGTAATTAGGTTTTTGATGCTTGTTTTATTGGTTTTTTTGTCTAATTATACTATGTTCCAATTAATTTGAGAGTGTATATAGAGCATTATATGTGTATTGTTTACCTGTGTAATAGCTTGATATCATCTTAAAGTGTTTTAATAATGGTTTATGCTTTCTGTGGAGATTGCTTCGTGCTTAGATTTTAGGGAAATGTTTTGATTAAGAATCTTGTAATTAACATCAGTAACTAATATACTTTTCTCATTTGCTTTTGTGTATCATGAATTTTCTTCAGTCAATAAGGCAATTGTGCTCTCAACTTGAATGGAACTTGGTATATCCCTAGTAAAATAATCAAAACAAAACATATGACGTATAAATTATTAATAGCCGTCAATATATTGAGCACATATCTATTGCTGCCTGATGTGAAAATTTAGTTTGATTGCTTCTTTAAATATTAAATTTTTTAATGATAATTCTTTTCTACTTACCATAAATTTTGAACTAAACCTAATTTTTCAATATTAAACCATTCACTTTTCAGTGATTTTGTGCTGAATGTTGCAATCCGTTTTCTAATTTTTACCTACTTTTCAAAGGATTCAGATAACTTTTTCACCTACATTTCAGTTTAAAATGTCAGATGTATTGGATTGATTTTTACTGGGGTCATTAACATATTCTCTTTGAACAATGATTAAGTTAGATTTTTTTGAAATGTTTGGTTTTGTATTACAAGATTCCAAAAACTTCCCTTTGTATGTAAATTTTTCTTCCCCCTAGTAGTTTGAAATTTTTTAAATTAAAGCACATGGGATTGGTATATGCATGGGGCTTGTAAGAATGGAATGATTAACAAGTTAAAGTTGCTAATCTGCTTCTCATAAAAAGATGGATAAAAGTAATTATTTAGCAAAAATATCCCACTGTTGCTTATATTCACTATCAACAATATAGCCGATGAACTGTGCTCTTTAAGCTATAAATATTTCTTCCTGCTCCGTTGATATCATAAACCTAATATTAAATAATATTTAAAATACTTCAAACATTCTTAAAGATTTTATTCCTTAGGACCATGTATATGCTTGATAAAGTGAAGGAGTCCTAAAACATCATGAATACTTTTTAAAAATCTACTGCTACTTTGAAATTCCTTATAATTTTCATTGAGATCTTTTCATCTTAACTCAATCTACTTGTATCAAGGTAACAATTAACTTTCTTTATTTCTGATTATGATTGTTTGAAGTGTTCTATTAGCTACATGATTTTGCTTTTTCTCAGTTGTAGTGGAAGGTGATCAGTTTTTGTGATTTTTACTAGTGATATGCATGGTGTTTTGGCTCTGTGAAATTATATACTGAGATGCATGCTAATTTAGCACAGTAGATTATTCCATCAGACTGCAATGAAAAAAAAAACATTTCTTGCTTATTTGCCAATTTAGACAAGCTCATATATATACAGTACATTATTTAACTCTGACATAAAACACAGTGACAGTTCAAAATAGTAATATTCATCCTATTTGGATGGCGAATGGCTACAGTAGTGGGCCAATTTAAGAAGTAGCCCATTGAGGATGACACCAACACAAGGTATCAAAGATTTGTAACATTGTCAAGTGAGCAATAAGCTCGTAAGTTTTGGACTAATTTAAATTTAACTGCTTTTTCAGTTACTGGACACCCTCCGGGTGTGCCAAGATTTTAATCGCCACAACTGCAAGCGCCCTGCCTGCAAGTTTGTTCACCTTCAAGAGAGTAAGTATTTCCATTTTCAGCGTACTTTACCTAAGTAAATTTTTTTGGCATGATCTCAGTTGTTCTGTAGTCAAGGTTTCAGATTGATAAAACCATAGCAATGATTCTATTTTATTAATTATTTATTCCTAGAGATGTTGTATTAATAAGGGAATGTAAAGGTATTTGTTAGTGTTTTTAAGTGAAAAATTAAATATGTTAATTAATGTATAGAGAATTAAAGGCATTCCTATATCTATTTAATAGCTTTATGTTTCATATGGAACCAGTTTATCATATACCTAATTCCTTAAGGCAGCAATTTTCAAACTGTTAATCTGTGTTGAGTAACTTCATGCATCATTTCCTGGGCTGCTGCATATCTGCATGAATATCTTTAGAACCTAGACCTTTCAGAAAAAGTTAATGAATGCGTTAGAACTTCTTCATCTCAATAGAGGGTCAGGATAACCATCTAAATAATTTGCTGAGAATGTGCTGCTGAAAGTTTTTTTATGAGCCTATGCAGACATAATCACTAGATGTCAAGCTCCTCCATATAAGTGGGAATATAAACTGACAGTGCACGCCCTAAGTCAGACAACTGTGTTATTATAAATGTCTTTCATTAAAATTACATTATTTTTATACTTCATAAATGGAGAGAGGCTTAGAAATGTTTTATATTTTCCAGAGAGGCAATGCATTAAAAATGTTTGTGAACCATTGCCTTAACCCTCAAGTATTCGCGTCAAAAATACTCATGTTAGTACTCGTGTTGGGTCGAATTGACCCAATGTATTTTTAAGGTTAAAAAGAATGACTGGATTTCCAGAACATTTAAAAAATTATTAGGAATGCTAAAACTACCGTATCTGCCCGAATAGAAGCCGACCCTGGATTTAAGCCGACCACCCAAAAATTTCCACAATTTTTTGGCAAAAACGTAAATTTCGTAGATTTTATGCTGAAGTGTGCCGGGCATTCATGCACGTCTTAGAATACATTATTCGAGATCGAAGAAATGTGTGGGAAATGGTTTAGTTGTTGACATTTTGAAATATTACTCCAATTAATAATTTTGTGTTGCTGAATAATGTTCCACATTCAGTGACAATAATTTCATTCATCTTCATTTTCACAAAAGGTCAAATATAGTAATAACTATCTCGCCAAGATATGTTTTCATCCAAGTCTATTTCCAATGAAATTAGCATTTACATTGCCTTAAGAAACTGCATTTTTATAATTATACACGTTCCATGTAAAGTTTGACCGAAATTCAAACAGTTGAGCGTTCAAAGCCGTCAATGCATTTTGCATAATCGTCAATTTACGCAAGCGATCTCACCAAGATATTTTTTCATCCAAGTCTATTTCCACTGAGATTAGCATATACATTGCCTTAAGAAACTGCATTTTTATAATTATACACGTTCCATGTAAAATTTTACCGAAATTCAAACAGTTGAGCGTTCAAAGCCGTCAACGCATTTTGCATAATCGTTAATTTACTCAAGCAATCTCGCCAAGATATTTTTATATATATATTCATCGTAGGTCAAATATTTACTTTATGAAAAATATAGTACTATCATTTGCACGTGAAGGCAATGAGAGACTTCGAGATTTAACCATAACCCAAATTTTCCTCGGGCTCGCATTTAAGCCGAGGGTTGATTTTTTCATGGTAATTTTTGACAAAAAACATCGGCTTGTATTCGAGCAGATACGGTATTTCAATAGAAAAAGAAAACAAAAAATAAATTATTTAAAATAATTTATTGAAGAATGTTTATGCAAATACAGGCGACTCCCGATTCTTGTTGGGGATGTGTTCCTGCAAACGTGTTCGAATCTCGAATATTCGAGTGTCGAACGCCGTTTTTCCATATACTTGCATGTTATAATTGGGAGATACGTTCCCGCATCTCGGGAAAAAGTCTCCCCTCACGTTCTATAAAGAAAAAACATTACTAATATGTTAATACAACAATATTAAATTATGAATAAATTATATAATAAATATTTTAAATGTATAACTTATTTTTTGCAGTAAATAGGAAAAAATAAATTTGTGTTTCAATCTTCAAAGATAGATGTATGCAATATGCTTTACAGACGTGTGAGTCGTTTGTTACGAACGACTCACGCAAGCTGGATAAGATAACTGCGTACATCTATCTATACATACAACTATTTATCGCAGCGAAATTAATATATAAGTTATTAAAAATGTACAAAATAACTTAAGAATAAAGAAACAATAAAATTAAAAATATTTCCATAGCTTAAATCTTTTTCAACTGTGCTTACTGGACTTGGTTTATTAATTGAGAAGTTGGAAGATTTTAGTTGGAAGAAGAGGAGCTATTGGGTGGGGAGCTGTTTATTGTTGTTATCAAATTACCTGAATTTATCACGTTCTAGAATTTTTTCCTTCTGTTTCACATAAGTGCTAATAGTTGAAACATTCCCAAAGATTATACGATTTCAATATGGCTTTCAGTATGTGTTTCTGACACTAATCATCTACCCAAAGTTTTAAAAGTTTTTCCATTTTAGGAATCACACACCGCACCTAGGACTGTTTATTGTTGTTATCAAGTTACGTGAATTTATCACATCTTCTAGAATTTTCTCCTTCTGTTTCACATAAGTGCTAATAGTTGAAGGACATATTCCCAGTGATCGTGCGATTTCAGCTTGGCTTTCACCTTTCTCAACATGCTTTAAAATTTCTAATTTCAATTCATAACTATGAATCTTATGCCCTCTTTTATTTGATTCCCTTACATTATCACTATTACATTTCCTTTTAGATGCCATGTCAAGTGATAAATTTATAAATAAATCAATAAAATAAATATATTTAAATAAAAGATTAACAGAAAAAAGAGTGATGTCAGCACAAATTCAAACAATTAGAGCAGATATAACTACGTCTACACCAAAAGTAAACTTTGCGTTTGGTCGGAACCAATAACTACGCAAAGTTTATTCCTCGTATATTATCGATCGGCGGGATCGAAATCTCGAATTAATCGAGACTCGAACAATCGAGACTCGGGAGTCGCCGGTATTTATTTCAAATCAAAAATTTTAATTCACATCTTCATCCGAACTTTCAGCTTCTTGAAATCTTGTCCTTCGAAAACAATTCACACAAATGGTAGAACGATGCTCTTGGCAAATATATTTACTACAATTTTGACAAATTGTTTTGGTTTTGCTGTCCTTTTCCGTTTCACACAGTTGGAACACTTATCTTGATACTCTCAAGTCAAAGGAAATAGAACAAACATTCCCCTTCCATTTCCATTCACCTCCGAATTCCTTTGTTGCCGACGCTATGGCAAATTTTACCCTTAGAACACGTGGCACCATAAAATTTTATGATGGGTTATGACTGCATTGGAAAGCAGTTGGGAAAACCAAGGCAGAGACAGAAAAGAAAGTGGGTAAAAGACCCATTGCTACCCGTTACCCTCTGCCGAAATTTTCTTTCTGCCATCCCACGTGGATTGCTGCAAGGGTGCAATGCACCTCGGACTGGCATGCCCTCATGCACAGACTACATACACGTACTTATAGATACCACTCCAATATAAGGTGGTTTAGCGAGTTTGCTACTTATGGAGATTATAATTAATTGTCAGTAAAAATTGTATGGTAAAAATGACTTATTTACTCTTCAAAACTGAAAAAATGGTCCATATATGAGAAATGTTACAAATAATAAATATATAACTGTAGCAATTAATCAGTAGCATTACAAAATATAACAGAGCATGAAAACATTTTCTTAAATTTTTCTATCGAGTAAAGCGCAAAATAAATCAAGGGCCCAACATTTTACATGCAAGTTTTTTGCACCGCCTATCAGTTATTTGCTCTTATTCATCATTAAATTTTCAGTGCTGAGCCTGTGGACACATGTGACATGTTTAAAACATTGTAAAACTCAGCTACTAGATGAATGAAGATAGTTGCATTTTAAAATAAAAAGATACAGACAGTCCTCGACTTTTGTACAATTCGCTCTTTCGTGCATTATAAATTCTCGCCCCTAAACCGCCTTTTGTACGCCGAATTCGGACTTTCGTTCGTCAGCTGACGATCAAACATTTCGAGCTATCGCATAATGGCGCTGTCTGTCAGCCAAGCCAACACTTTTAATAAATTACCAAACTAAAGTATGCTATGTAATAATATACGTATTATATGTTATGTTTTTTAATATTATACTGAAATTTGACAAGATTAATACCACTGTAAAGTCAGTTAATAATCAATAAATTGTTATTATTATTCAGTCTCAGCAACATTACCGTCTTTGTTTGTATGTACAGCAGTGTTTGTTTATGCATTTTACAAGTATTATTTTATAAACATGAGTGATAAACGGAAAACTGAAAGTGTTAATACAAGTGGAAAGAAACGTAGGGCTCATAAAGTGAACACAGTTGGGACAAAGATGGAAATATTTAGGCGTGCCGAAAGCGGTGAATCTTTAGCTTCAATTGGATGCTCATTGGACTTAAGCCGGTCAAGTATGTGTTCAATTGTGAAGGAGAAGAACAAATATAATAATACAATATGTACTGTGGCATTCTGAATAAACGCCACATTTTATTAAAGAGCAAGGAACCGATCTACACATGCTTCGATGACGTTGGCGATTTCCCGTTAGCAGACCGCGAAACAATTTGAGACATAATGATTGTGCAGTAGCTTGGCTTTCTCGTGAATGACAATTGAACTCAGCGGGACTTTCTTCATCGCTTCTTCACTTTTCTTAATCGTTCTTATTGTGGACTCATTCACACCAAGTAATTTACCAACTGATGAAGCAAATTCATTATGCGCAAGCCTATCTAAAACTTCAATTTTCTTCTCCAAACTCGTCACTTTTTTTGCCCTTTTTACCGACTTTTCATTCATTTCAATCATCACTCCCTTTGGGATCAGTTTAGGCAATATTACAAAAAAAACAATGAAAATAGCAAATGCTTTAATGAAAAAAGAAGGATTTCGTATGTGCACTTCAGGCGGTCCTCGACTTTCTTGCATTCAATATTTGTACAACTCGCACATTAATAGTAATATTTATTTACAGCTGGTAATCACATTGTAGTCACAAATCACAGAATAAGTTTCATTAATCACAAAGTAATTTCTTATCCAACTCAGCCTGTAAAATGGTATTGGGGTTCAGCAACAGCTGGTCTTCCACCTCTGCCAGAAAAGACACTGCCATAAACAAAGATAATTTCACCAAAAATACAAAAATATAAATAGACATAAACAAGAAAAGAAATTTTTATCTTATGGGACTTTCCTTTTAGAGGATTACTTTCCGTAAGAATAGCTTTAGCAGCACATTCTCTTAGTGTGATATAATTTTGTAATATTGACTGATTGTGAGATTTCTTAGCCAGTACTATGATGTTATAAAGTTAAATTATTTTCAGAAGCTATACTATTTTTCCTGTCTTATGGCACATGACCTTGAGTGCACTGGTGAAAGTGCTACTGTTTCAGCCAATCAGACACCAGTGACAAGCAATACAGGGGAGAGGGAGAGGGGGGGAAGCCAGTGTCTCTTCGACTGCCGTGGTGTTCACTTCGCTCTCCGCTCGACCGTGTTACCAGATAGCTATTTTACCTCACTGAAAAGGCTAAATAGCGACTGCAATTTCTCGCTGTCCAAAAACTATCCTGCATGCATTTGTAGCAACGCTGTTCGGTAGCTAGGGTCGTTCCAAGAGCTGCAAGCGGTGGTGGAAGGGGAAAACCCTCTCATTGGCCATTCACTCTTCCAAGGTCATGCGCCATAAGATGGGAAAAACAGTATAAATATAACAAAAATTATCTTTTATACCCCATCAGCTTAGTATAGCCACTATTGAGAAAACTGATTAATTTTAAATCTCTTATTACCTATATAAATAAGGTGCTATAATACATTTCAGTTAATATGTTACTTTGATTTAATTTAGTTTTATTTTGGTATCAACCAAATGTACTAGCATTTATTATAATTTATTTACCTTTGCATCTATGGAAACTCATCCAAGTTTGAAGTAAGCTTTCTAATAAGGGATAAAATAAAAATCACCATCCTTAAAAGTTAAAAATTGTTAAAAATGATGGTGTTAATATGAAGAGGATACTGTTTAACTTTGCGAATTGTGTAAATAAATGACGATGCCAATACAATGTAAAAAAAATTTTCTTATGGCAAATAAAATTTATTTATATTTATTTATCATCCAGTTTTTTATGCAAAGTAAGAGGCAGCAAAGTTATTGCTTCTTGTCATTCATTTTCTGATTAATTTTCATGTTCTTCAATGGTTATTTTTTTTTCGGAATAATAAATTTAGGATTCATTAATGCAAATATGTAAGACAACAGGGATATGAAGAACTTGATGAAATATTCTTTTCATTGCAGGCCATGTAGAAGTAGTGGACGACCGTGTGACCGTTTGTCGAGATGCTGCCAAGGGGAAGTGCACCCGCTCTCTATGCAAATACTACCACATCCCAATTCCCTTGCCTCCTGCCAACGAGATGGCTGCAGCTGCTGCAGTGGCTGCTGCAACAGCTGCCAGTTCATCTACCGGGGATGGGTCTAGAGAGAGCAGTGGGGTGGGGAGGGGTTCAGTACCCAGCCCCGACCCTTCGTGGGCAATCCTGCATCATGCCCTGAGCAACACAGCCATCTCTCCCTCGGCATCCTCGACGGGAATCGTGACTCGTGGGCATATCTGAGCAGAAAAAAAAATAGAGGGGGGAAAAACATAATACCTCTCTCCCTTCTGCCCACTCTACCCCATTCCCGAAAAGGAAAAAAAAAAACTTTTTTTTTTTCTTCAAATTTTGTCTCTGTGATCTGAAAAAGTAAGAAAGAGAAGGAAGCAGAGGAGAGAGAAAGAAAGAGTGGAGAGGTTTTAATTGACTGAGGGATGGCAGCGACCTATTCATCAATTGGCTCTTGACTCCCATTTGCTTCTTCTTTCCCCCCTTTTATTGGTTGTTCTGTCGTGTTTTTCAGGTCTTGTCTCTCTTGACCGCCGTTTACTTTACCACACAACACGTCCTAATGCGTTCCTCTCTCCTGGTTTCTCCATCCCTCCCTGATAATAAAACATGCAATGAGTATGCTCGAGTTAGGATTCCCTTCTCTCCCCCCCCCCCCCCCTGGCGGACATGCACGATTTGTCGTCCTCTTTGTCTGTGGTTTTGGCGTGGTGAAGTGATATGGAGGAGGATTTGGAGGGGCGTTCGAGGTGATGAGTCTGTGGGCATTTTTATGGTGGCTGTGGAAAAAAAATTAGGGAGGGAGAATGAGAATGGATGTGGTAAGGTTTACTCGGAATCGGGATGTGTGTTCGGAGGAACTGTTTCTGACCTCAGATCTCGTCATTCTATTAATCTATTAAATAATTTTTTTTTTGTTTGTGTGTGAGTGTGAATATGGGGAATTGAGGGAAAGTCTTTTATTTTTTAATTTAACCACTCATGTATATATATACACAGTTATGTATATATACATACATGCATACATACATATGAACAAAGTATCACTCTCTCTATTTAAGAATTTTATTATTATGTTGTTTGTGACAAAATAAAAGTGTTTTAAGATTTATATAATGTCATGTAATGGCAGGAAATATATTTGAGCTATGGTGTTGAAATTAAACAAAAAAGTAACATCATAATATTTGAAAAAGTTAAAAGTATAAATATATATAAAATAGAATAATGGGCAATGTAGTTAGAAGTATTTAAGGGATCACATTGTACTCAGAAGAAAAAAATTATTGTGTCGGGAGGTGAAAAGGCTGTGGAACGAAGATTTCAGTGAGTTGCAAAGATGAGGTAAAAATGGGATTGGTTTCTCTGCCCTCTGCAAAAGTGTTTGTGGCAGTCTTTTATACTCTTAGTCCAAGGTTTCGTTTTGTATTATTGAAAGAATGGAAAGAAATCTCTATTGCCCTTACTTATGAAGGCAGGGGTACTCATGAGGTACTGTTTTGTATTGTACCATACTAGTAAGTAACAATATATATATTATATATGATCATATATATGTCCCTAGGTCTCGACTGTACATAGATGATCAATTATACACAAAGGACTGTATGTAAAATTGTAAAGAAGCCCTTGAAAGATGAATAGTGTCTGGGCTGTGATGGTCTTAAATGGGAGGAGTTGTAGTCACGTTGATCTGAGTTCGGAGAGCGCTAAGGCAGTGGAAGGGAAGAAACAACTTTCCTCTCACAATATCTATGGTAAATTTTAAGGTGTGATGTATAAGGCTTGGAGGCACAAGATCAAAAGCCGAGTGAAGAAAGGGAGTCATGTTCAACACCTACAATGTTACTGATTGAGTTTTTTATTGGGCTCGACATGACTCAATCTGGAAACTTTTACTTCTCTCAAACAGTTATATGTTGCCGGGCACAAAACCAAAAAAATTAGGGTTATTGTAAATTCTTTAAAAGAAAACAAAGAACCGTTATTATGAGTTACCAGTAAAGGTGATTGATGTGACATGATCTGGTTTGGTAATTTTGAGAGAATTCATATTAAGTTTTCCCCCTATGTGAATTTATTTGTAAAATGTGATGTTTAGTGTGAAGTAGTTGTGAAAAAAATGCCCAAAGGAACTAAAGTTTTAAGCATTCAATGCAAATATTGAAAATGTGTTGTTCTAATGACTCAACTCTTTAAATGTTTGCTTGTATCTATTCCTCCTGCCAGATCATGATTGCATAAAGTAGGCAGACTAAGACTTAATGTTTGTTTTGTTTTAACTTTTTTCTTTAAGAAATCATGATTGGTTCTAGTCAGACGGGTAATGATAAACTCAGTCTCTAACTGGTGTTCTGTCTTGGAGGCTGTGACAAATTGTGTTAGGATGTTTCTCCTTTATAAAAACTAGTGCAAAATGGACCGAAGAGCCTCGCAAGAAAGAAAGAAATAGCCAAGAAAAAAATGGAAGCTGAAGAAAAATATCAAAAGATAATATTCAAGAAAAAAATAATGAACACTGTCTTAGGGTCTTCTTTGCACTAAAAAATTGTACTCCGTGATATCTCTCAGACGAAAGAAGTGCCACATTTTTTTAAAACTGAAGTAAATGTTCCTGAACAGCATTTAAGAATCAAACGTAGGTCAGGGGCAGCAGTCTTATTTCTCCCTTCTCATTCACTTGGCTACAATGGAGGACATTGTTTTGGTTGGCTAATGTCAGTTGCTGCAAACTTGTTTGAGAACTTCTATTGAGTTGGTTGTTTTTGATATTTAAGGGATAGATATGTATAAAGAAAAATAAATCATCTATTACTGTATAATTGTGATAATGGTAGAGAAAAATAAGGAGGGTTTTTAACTGTTTTTAGGCTGTAACCCTAGAGGTTTTATTTCTAAGTTGTTCTAAAGAATTGCATTGTTTATGTAGTCCTTATCCTTTTATATAGACCATTTGATTTTTTGGGAGTGCAGATTTGTACCTTGTTGACTATTTAATCTATAAGTAAGCAAGGAGTTAGTTCTAAAAAGTTTTTGCAGCAGTTAAATCAGCAGCATAATCAGTGTCTTCAGAAGAAAAAAAGACGTGTAAGTAGTTATAAATGAGTATGGTGAATTCTTAAAAACTGGAAACAAATAGCATTAGGATCATGAGCAAACATTGAAGGGAATGGCGGTTACATTAAGGAGCTGGAAATTGAATCGTAAAGAAAAGTATAAAAAAGTTTGGCATCTTGTTTTCCAAGTGAATAATGTTGATGTCCATTTTTTCCCTTTAAATAGCAAGGTTTAGAACAGGAATGAGCTTTAAAAATCGGAGTAATGAATTTCTCACATCGTGTTTCGAAGTAAAGGGCAGAATGGGCTGGAAGAGCAGGGTTTTAGCTTGTGTTGCAACAGTGAAAGGATCGACAACAGACGAGAAGAAGTGCTTCTATAATTGATTTGCGTGTGTTTTTAGGAGCTTTTTGCTGGCGCTGTTTCAAGTATGCAAGTGGTGGCTACTCTCCCACCTGACCTATTATAGTCCTCTTGCGGCTTGTCCTCCCATGATCGCCGCTTGGCCAGAAGGGAGCCTATGGCCCTCCGGGCAGGCTGCCCAATGGCTCTGATGGAACAATCCTGATGGGCCAGTGCTTTGTTGCTTCCCTGGGAATGGCTTGCTTTCACCCCAAATCGAGTGGAACCAAATGACACTATATACAAAAAATATACCCACAATTGAGACAAATGAAAAAAATAAACTCTGCTTGATGTACTCTAGTGTGGCATCATGATTTTTGCATGCGGCTTGTTCATTCACCATACCTTCTTGCATAGAAACCTAAATATACTGCTACAATCGCTCAGTTGGATCTCTTTTGGGGCTCAGAGCGAATCTGTGAATATTTCGAGTGCTGCAAAGGAGTGAGCATAGCTGTGTCCATGTGCATAAGATTATACTCAGTTTGACTGGGCAGAGGTATAGAGAGATGTGATAGAAGAGAGGGAGATAAGGATACAGATGTCACTTGTTATCCATTTTCTTGTCGAGACACATCATAACCTTTGCTTTAATCTTCTTGCTCTTCATTAGTCACGGTTAATTGATTTGGATGACCTCTTCGCCTTCAGAAGACTTGGTGGCATCTACGGTGCTCTTAGGGAAAAGTGTTGATGTGGGGATCTTTCTGTGCTAAGCAGTGGCTATTAAGTATGGATAGTGCAAAAAAAACACTGGGAAATTTTTCTGCTCTGCCCCATGAGGTCTCGAGTGCTCTTTGCAGCTTCATACTTTTACATTGCCATGGTTCACCCGACTCCCATTCAAGAGGCTTTGCGTAAAAATTTGGATACAAAGCACTTCCATTCTTACAACTTTTTCTGCTAACAGAAAAAACCCACACGTGTTTTATTTAATTAAAACTTAGTCTGCTGGGAAAGAATTTTTCTTTCCTATTCTAGAAAAATATTCACTAAGAGGCTTATGTGTATTCTTTATGAATAGTAATTGTTAAACTTATGTATTAAACATTCATGTGTGTGTGTTGAATGAAGTAAGAATATTGTAGTATGATACATATACCCTTGTTGATATTTCAAACTAATATTGAAAAATCACACACATACTCAAATATTGAGATACAATTAAAAAAAGAATGGACATGCTTTGTTCCAGAATGACACCCTGCATTTTATATTGCATGTATATTTAGAGATTATTATTAATATGATTATTACTAATATTATGATTAAAAGCATATAAGTAGTTGCCAGCTTTTTCATTGTGCATGAGGAGTGTCCAAAGTTTATCCAAATTTTGAAAATGAGATTGAATGTTAGTAGAGGAATTCCTGCCCCCCCTTCCCCTCCCACCCCCCTCCCCCTTTGTTCAAAACATATATTGTGATTGTGTGGTGGCCATACTTTTTATCTGTAATTATTGTTCATGAGTTCATTAAATTTTTGAATAACTAAACTTTGGACTCCCCTGCTTGTTTTCAACCCTGCTGTAACTTGTATTTAATTGTTTTTGTTGGCTGTGAGAAGGCACTAATTGATGCATTGAAAAGTACAGGTCTAGGTAAAGGAAGCCTACAGAGGGTCACTGGCTTGCTTTAAGACAAGGCAGGCTAAGACAGCCAAATAAAGAACTAATTGGTTAGGTGTGTGCAGGAACGTAATATTTCCCTCAGCCTCCCTTAATTACTTCAGCCGTTCCTGGACAGGCCGGGGACCATTGTTGCTAGGTTGAATTTCTGATTCACTTCCCAGAAGAAAGACATATTTTCTTTGATTCTAAAAACCTCCTAGACATAATTGTGGAAATCTCTAGTAAATGATTTTTTGAGGATGATGTTAAATTTACCGGTTTCAAAGTTAAAACTCTGTCCCTTCTCACTTCTTACCTGTCAGTATATAATATGTCCAAGCCACAGGAATATCTCAAAATAATTGTTACTCTTATGAAACTTGAGGTATTATATGAGGACAAACGAAAGCATGTTTGTATTTTTTTTATATTTTTTATTTGAATGCAATGAAATTGACTAATATTGTAAGTGTCCATGACTTGTGTTTACAGTGGTGTTTTTGAAATGGTGGGATCTTTTCATTGGAAAGCAGTTTTAAAGAGTGTAGATTTTTATATGTATTTTAAATTATAGCCACTCCAGTTTTTAAGTTCCTAAGAGAGGTTATATTTAAGTGTGAGTGGTGTGATCTGTATGCAAGTGAGAATGTGTGTGTGAGTGTATATGCATGAGAATGTCATGTGAGGAAGGTGTTTGATAAAACAAGTGATTACTCACAATGTCCTTTGATTTTATGGTCTTTCTCAATAGCACTGATGGGCCTTGTGTGGTCACATGAGCATTTTTTTTGGAAAGAGGGAAACAATTTTACTCTTGCATGGTCTAAATACTTCTTGACACATCCAGCACCATGTATCAAATTACAAAATATCCTGCCTATGCCTTTTGCCATCCTAGCTTTCTTTATCTAATCGGTACAAATTTACCATTTCCTCTTAAAAAACACCTTCAAATTCCTTCCTCTCAACTGTAAAAAGGTATCTAATTTTTCAACTCTGTTCTTCCCATCCTTTATGAATGCTTTCCTTGTTACGTTCAATGCGTTATCACCAATACAGCAGGTTAATGAGACAATTTTTCACTTAATTTGCTCATGAGACAATCTTTCCTCAAGCTCCCCTCACTTTTTCAGAAGCTATTCTTTTGCAAATTTCTTTTGTCTATGTATATTTTCTTCAAGTAACTATTCTCTCTCCTTTTCGAGTCAATCACTTAACTGGATGAACAATAAGAAAGATGGTTACTATTCACTAGGTTAGGCAATGGAGCGTTTGGAAAGGAAATGGCAGATGAATAAGTAGAGGAGGAGCACTTTAAAAAGCAGTTAGTGCTAGTGTGCTTTTTCTCTTGACTTGTAATGATTTTTTTCCCACCACTGAGACCCAATCATTTGAAACCTTCATTCCCATTACCTGCTCTTACATGTTCCATACTCATGGCTGCATCATAAAAAATGGAAGGCACAAAAGGGCACTTTTGTTATTGTTTTGTTTTTTAATTTTCCTCTATGTTTTATGTGACTCCACTTACCTTTTCCTTCTCTTGGCCGAAGACCTTCCGCCCATAAACTGGTCTCCAATTTAAAACAGACAAAAAAAATATATACTTTCTTTCCACAGGAGATAAATGGCTCACTGTGATGTAATTTAAAGAGCTAAATACTATTTTTGCTCCCGAAAAAAACCCTCCATACAGTTAAAGATTGAGGGAAGGTATTATTTATATGAATATCAGTGCAGAATTGGTGACCATAAAATTTGTAATAATAATAATAATAATAATATGATAGTAATTGTTCGTTTTTAATTGGGCATCCTAAAAGGGGTGAGAAAAACGCCAATCTTCTTTTAAATTGTCACCCTTGATCTGCTTCTCTCAATCAAGAGAGAAGTCTCGTCATCTAGTTGTGTATATTTTTGGAAGAACTGATAATTAAGAGGAAAGTTGAGCCACATTTTGTTTGAATCTTGTATGGATAAAAAAGTTGGTTTTGTAGGATATGGCTCAGTATTTTTTCATTTTTATTGATAATTTGTGATATTTTTAGTAAAGATTGTTATTTAAGTCTCACAATATAACCATTACTCGTACCTTGTTATGTTTATATATTGTTAGAAAAGTTACTTTGATGCCCAGTCTGGATATTCCTTTAATTCAGGAATTGAGCAGATACCCTTTTAGTGTGTGGATAAAATTATTTTTTGATTCAATGGTGTCAAAAGTGTTTTTTAATAACTCATTTGATATTTAATCTAGAATGTTAACAGGGGATAGAGATGAAAGAATGTAATGCGATGACAGCAGTCTTTTTGTTACATTTAAACCATATTGTTTTTTTTTATTTGTCAACCACTTACAGAAAGGATGTTGGTGACATGTCGACGGTAACTTTCTGTTGGTCTGATTCCTAAACTGTCATGATTTTCCCATGTGGTAGTTATGTAAAAAATGTAATGTCTTTCAAGATATTTTGCACACTAAGAGTACAGGTGAAAATTAAATAATAATAATAAAAAGTGCTCAAAGTATTGGTTTATTTTAAGGAATGTTACATGGAGTGTTGAGCAAGAAAAATGGTCGAAGAACTTAAATTTTTTATAACATTTTGAGAGTGGTCCTGCTAGAAAGCAAACTGATTTCCAATACATGAAAAGCTATCCTGTTTGAATAGGAATGCTGGAAATGATTTTATTTTTTATTGATGGATGATGCCATTTATCAGTTTGGGGTGCTATTTGAGGAAGGATTCATTTTACACAGTGCCTCTTTCATATTTATAGGTAAATGCATACTTCTCATTTTAAACTTAATGAAAATATGTATGGCTTATGTTATGAGACTGCAATTGAAATATCTTGAAAGAGCCAGTAGAAAAATATTGATTTTGAGAAGACATTTTTCCAATTGCTATTTTGAACCACTATCTTTAAAAATGATAACTGTGGATGCAAGTTCAAAAAAAAAATTACATTCCATTTTAAAATTTTAGCCACTTCTATACTTGCATCTGGCATTGTGTTAATTTGTTTTCTTCTACCTTTGGTGAAATGTCTTCCCAAAAGTAAATTTCCATTATGACATCAATCACTCTCACATCAGACCAGTCCACTAAATGAATTTTTGTCTTTTGACTGTCCGACATTGCTCCTAAAATGCATGATGGGATCTTAATCACTTTTGAATGCTTGCACACCAAAGGATCATGTTGAAAGTGACACACAGGGGTCAATACAAGGAAAACCCCATTTCTGAGTAGTAAATAAATCATTCTGTGAAATGACGTTACTGTTTTTTTTTTAAGTATGCCTAAAAAATGTTCCAAGTAAAAGTGGATGTTATACTCACACAGATATTTGGATAGATCATAAAAAAGAAATAATTGTATTAGCTAAATGAATTACATTCTGCAAACAGTGACGTAGACACGGTATAATCTAAAGTAGTTGAAAACAAATTTTAATGGATTACTTAGTCAAAAAAATATGACGTGATGGCTACAGATATTCCTAATTTTTTCTATAAATTTCAGATGTAGACATTGTTTTACATTATTGACATGGGCTCTTTGTGTTCTCAACCATTCAGAGGATTAAGGAAAACTAAAATTCATTGTTCTTCATTGATGGAGAAAATTGTTTACCTGGCCTCATTATGTGTCAAATAAAAGCTTTTGAGGGTTAATTATAATTCTGTATGTTCAAGAAATGAGTTTATTTTTGAAACAGCAGAGAATGGGAGGTGACAGTATAAAGTGACTTTTAACAGAACAAAAAATATGAGATTAATTTTTATTGTAAATTGTTTTTAGTGTGTCTGATATGTTTTGCTTACCAAGCAAAATTGATTAAATCACAGAAAACATTTCCCAGTGTTATTTTGATAATGATAGCTTCTTTTGAATGCCATGATATGAAATGATAAAATTCTATTCAAAAAGTTTAATAATTGCATTTTTTGTGGTGCTAACATTACCAAATGTGTGTAACATCAAGAAATTTGCACATATAATATTATATTGCACTTTATACATCTTTTAGTAGTTTTTTATCTTGACATTTCTGAAGTCACCAAGGGTGAAAATGTTGTCCGTGAGGCAAATGGAATACCCACTTTTAGGAGAATATCACAATAAACCACTACCTAAAATCTGATGTTGAGGAATCTTGTCTACTGTTTAATTTCTCTTTTTCATGCTCAGTCTGAATATCTTCTTTAATCTTCTTGGCACTTATCTCAGATGAGCATGTCTCCTCTTCGTAAACCTTAATAGCTTTAATGAAACTTTCAAGTGTTTCTGCTTGGTCAGATTTTTTCAAGTATTTTTTCCTGAAGTATAGGACAGTATCAATATGTTTCTTTTGCTTCTTTGCTAGTTGCAAAGCCCTTCAAATAAATCAGAAAAAAATTTAGAATTTTTGATAGGTCATTTAAATACGAGATCAAAATTAAAGTATCCTCTACCAGAAAATATATTAACAAGAATTACTGTCTTTCCATACCTTTCCCAGTGAAAGAATTGAATGTTCAGCATAATAGCTCTGAAAGTCATTCCTGAGCGTATTAATATACCTTCTACCTCATCAACAGAGTGGCCAGCCAACAAAGACATCTCGGCAGAACGAATGGCAGGATTAGTTATGTTCTGATGGTAAAAGAGAAATAATCAAGTCAAAATAAGGCTTGGAGTATATGACACTTATTAATATAATTTGGAAATCATTTTGATGCACGTACAAGTAAATATTGTATATGGAACACACGATCTGATTCCTCAAGGGATGCATATGCCTCTTGAGCAGGTCCTAGCTGTCCTACACGTATGGCAGCACCGGCCAAGCAGGCCCACATTAGCTCATGCAGCGAATTTGCCAATGCAGCATCACCAATGGTGCGGCAAATTCTGAGGGCCTGTTGCCAGCTGTTCATTCAAAATTTTTCATTAAAATAAATCGAGCCTAAACAAAACAAGTTGAAGAATTCTAAAAATATACGCTTATTTTGAATTATTGACACAAATACTAAAGTTAATCTCAAATTAAGTGCAAAAGTAAACCATAAATGGGCTCTTAAAATAATAAAAACAAGTGCACAAAAAGTTTTATTTAATAAGCTTTTATAATTAAAATTAGTCCACAGACAGACATTCTGGACACAAAGACACTGAAAAAGCAACGGAACAATTTCCCTTACCCAGGAACTGAACCCAGGTCTCTAACTTGATGGATGGATATTCTACCACTGAAACACTACTGTTTAAGAATTGGGTATCAACAATACATTTCTCAAAAATGGCATCTTGCTTTCTAATAGGTAGGTCTGTCTACCAATCAGAGTGATTTTATCCCATTTAAATATACAATATACGTGTGGTGAAGTTATTATAAAAGCTTATAATAATAATTTCTTATAAAAATTATCATTAATTACCAACCTCTGAGTGTGCAGATGAGAGATCAATAATGCAGCATGGGGAGGGATTGAAAACCCTGTTAGAGCTCCATCTAACCTTCGTAGCCATACTTGAGGGCCTTCAAAACTCATTAACATCAAAGATCCTCGGCCAAATTCACTGTTGAATGGTTAAAGAAAAATTGGTACAGTTGTACTAACACGGCCACACTGCTTTGCTCTGTTTCCCCACTAGGTGGCACTACTTATGCGTGCCAGTCTGTTAACTAAGAACTTCCTATTTTGACCATTATGTGGCACTGTGTGCATTACTCGATATGACTGCAATGTTTCCATGTTCTCATTCCTGGCAGATTAGGATTTCCCTGAGTGCATGCAGCACTGCATTTTTCACTACTCTTTTGTTATTTACAAAGGAAAATTGGTTACTAAGGTGCAAAATATCTCGCCTGACTGTTGCGCCACAAATTGAGCCAATTTAGCTTGCAAAGCTGGACAGAGGGATAGGTTCCATTTTAGCCAACCGTTATAACATTTTTGCAGAACATATGTGTTATAAAAAACCTTGCAAGCCAATCCTACTTAGCTTACAAACCGGGACTGAGGGATAGGTTCCATTCAAAGCACCCATTATAACTTTTTCGCTAAACGTTATTGTTATAAAAAAGCTTGCAAGCCAATTTAGCTTACAAACCAGGACTGAGAGATAGGTTCCATTTAAAGCACCCATTATAACTTTTTCGCTAAGCGTTATTGTTATAAAAAAGCTTGCAAGCCAATTATCACAGACATATCGAGTAATGCACACAGTGGCACATAATGGTCAAAATAGGAAGTTCTTAGATGGCAGACCAGCACGCATAAGTAGTGCCATCTAGCAGGGAAACGTAGAACTAGGTAGTGTGGCCATGTCAATAAAACGGTACCGAATAATTTAATGCCACAGTGAAATGTAATTAACATTAAAAACTCTTGAATTTAAATGACTTATAAATCAAATAATATGGTCACAACAAAAATTAAATTAAAATACAGTATAGAACCTTTTATCCAGCAAGCTTGGGGTATGGGGATAGCCGGTTATCTGGAATTTCTGGTTATCTGGAATATACTACTCGTAAACAATTCTCGGAAAGAGTTAGAACTCACCGGTACAGTGTTATGGTCAGTCGCATGTACAAATAATATCGCTCCGTCTTGTCGAACATTTAGTAATACCGTTTTGTTAAACTCATTTAATAAAAATAAAATAAAAAATTTTTCTTTAGTTTTCTTCACCGTAGTACCTACATAAGGAATAATTCAAAATTTAATGCAATTGTAAATGTTCTATCACTTATTTCGCATCCATTGCTTTCAGTTTCACTACCAGAATGTGCATTCCATTTCGTAATACTTTCCATTTCAAGCATTATTATAATATATACCTGTACTCAGTGATGAGCTGAAGCCGACTCGTACAAGCCGGCTGTTAATTTTTCTCTGAATTTGCGAGCCGGTTCTTAAATTTTTAGAAAATATGAAAATTTATTGACTTTATCCTTTCAAGTACATTTTGCCCTATCTGACATTCAGTTACTGACAGTGTGTGAAATGGAATATATTACGAACAGGAGACTTGTTAAGCTAGTGGAATGGTATAACTAATCTAGAACGATCTGGTGCCCCTAGCATTTAGGCCTCTCTTGCCATCCTTATCCAGATTTCCTTACGACCTTTTATTTTTTTATAGAGAGACGATTCTTAATCTTATTCCAGCTCATCACTGCCTGTACTGTACAATAAGAGTAACACTACCATAATCGGCAGTGTAGTGGCGATGCGAACGGTGCAACTGCATCGGGCTCTGCTCTTAAAGATCCCCCGTGCTCTCTAAAAAAATATTTGTCGTACTTATGAAGTACATGCATTTTTAAATAATATCTGAGAAAATATGGAAGTGTCATAGCGAGGGAGATTGCTTTATTTATTAAAATTTACTATTAAAAATTTTTGACACACTTTGCAGCTCTGGTAATCAGGTACTTTCCAATATAAATTCCCTGTTCTCTTCCAAATTACGTGTTCACTGGAGCACACCTAAAACACAGTGGTGAACCGCGTAATTACTAGCTAGGCTTTAAATTTAAATTTCTTTCTCCTAACAAATTTTGGAAAAATTCATTATTTTTTAAACTAGCCGGTTAACTGGATTTCCAGATAACGAATCCGGATAAAAGGTTTTATACTGTACTTTACATATATTCTTCCATGTAATTTAGTAGAATTTCACCTATCACTCTATTACTAACATAACTGTATATATTTGAAATAACAAGAGATCAGTTGATACTAAATTTTTTGAGAAAAATTATGCAGAACTTTCAGTGAATTGGATGAGGCTCTCAGGATCAAAATAATTTTGAATTTAAGTAATAAACTGGCATGATTGTGTATTATTCCAACAATCAATCATTTATCTGAGAGATTAATTCTTATAATAGAAAGTGATATGAGTAAACTTATCAGAAATTTTACACGACCAAAATTAGTTTGTGATGTTCTAGATAAAAACAAAACCAGAAATATAATACTTTAACCATCATTTCAGTCATTTACTATATTTAACCTTTGTATGAAATTTAGGAAAAACAACCTTGATTCCCTTTCCAATACTGTTCTTTTAAGGAGACGTCTGTCAGAGTAGGCAATGGCAGGATAGGTCCAAACTGACACAGATGACCCAGTAGTAGCAGCTAACATGTCCCACTCAGAACACCAAACCATAGAAGAAACCATTGTCCCTAGAAAAGTCAGTCATATAACTTGTGGAGTGACAACATTTAAATTAGACTAAAAAAGTTTTAGATTTTAGGCTACATGACTAACCTAATTTGATGGTGCGTCTTGTAGAACCATGAGAACCTGAATAACATAAGGCACAGAGATGAAGATCCCCATGTCCATCAACAAACGTGAACATAGGATCTTCCTCAACTCCTACCTTTGAGATTTGGGATTGGTTCACAGCTAATTGAGTAATAGCCAAACTATGGGACAGCATAGGAAGCATCTCCTTACCAACACCAGAACCACTCAATCCACAGCCAACGTCAAACAAATGAGCCACTAAAAAAAAGACAATTTCATAGTTGTGACACTAAATTTCTTCTATGTACTTTATAAACAGTTAAAAATATATGAATTTATATGTAGGTATAAAGAAGAATGTGAAAAATCGAAGAAAAAATTCAAATAACTTAGTCTAACACGGGCTGGTACCCTTTTGTTTGGCAGGGTGCATTCATAATTGTGAGTGATTCACATTAGAATAACCCACATAGAAAGTTGCCTAAGAAATGTTTTAGTATGATACATAGCAACTTATTAGCATTAAGTATTCACCAAACCTTTTTGACCATTTTTTTAAATAAAAGATATAAAATAGCGTACCATATTAGGATTATTTCTTCTGGTATGACCACTTTCATAGAATACAGGAAAACTGCCTATCTGCCCCACCCTTGCTTTAGTGTAAAAAAAATCATGCAAAAAACTGAAGCAATTACACGAGTAAATAAAGTGTTTTAAAATTCTCCAGTCATTATTTTGCGCTTCATAAAATGCTCTTGCAAACTATATGCTGAGTTTATGACCTCTGGTGCTCGGCTCAGTTCCCCCTTCTGTAAATTTTTGCTAGGATATTTTTAAAAGAGTCTTTTGATTTATCAATGCTCTGTAAAATAATTGATTATGAAAACGTAAAAGGAATTTTATCTAGATTCCTGTGTTATAAATTGGTATCCAATATTTATTCACTTGCAAGCAGTGTATATTTTTACAATCAGCTCTAGATAAGGCATCCCGCTGGTGCTCCTTGTGGAGACTAAAGCCAAACCCTGACAAGTGCAGTGTACTCTCTATTTCTCTCAATAAATCACCAATTATTCATGATTACAATATAGTTGGGATTCCTATTCCACGTGTAAGCCATCAAAAGGACCTTGGTGTTCTCATAGATGCAAAATTAAACTTTGCGCATCACATCGATGCAAAATTAAACTTTGCGCATCACATCGATTCTGTAAAGAAGAAGGCCATGTCACGGTTAGGGATGCTGTATAGATTCACGGATATCAAAGATCCCCTTGCCCTTCGCACCTATTTTTGCAGCTGCGTTCTTCCGCTTATTATGTATTGCACTCCCATATGGTCTATGTCTGCTCCATCCAATCTTTCCTGCCTTGATCGCGTCCTTAACTTCTTCATCAAAATCGTTAGATTTCATGTTCCCTCTCTACAAAATTCCCTCAAAACACAGATTTTAGAGTCCCTCAACTTACATTCCTTTCAAACACTCTGAAAATTTTCCAATATTTCCTTTCTGCATAACCTTCTAAATAACAAAATTGACTCTCCTCTATTGCTTTCTCTGCTCAATTTTTGAGTCCCTTCTAGAAAAACTCGCCTCTCTGTCACCCTTTCTGTAAGCACTCTGCGTCTTTCACTCATTAAGCGTTCATTTTTCTTTAGGGTCCCACTCTTGCTAAATTCTCTCTGTTTGCACAACAATATAGATCCCTTTCATATACCACTAAGAACTCTTCTTAATATAGCTTATAAATCCGATAATTTAACTTACACACTCTATCGATTCCCCCCTCCCTCCGTAAACAGATTCATTTTGCTGTTGTTATTGCATCACTGGTACTCTTTCTTTTATTAGTCCTATGTTATTTCTTTGTTTTTATTGTATTTATTATTTATATCGTTATTCAATCTTCTGTAATTGGCCTTGTGCTGTAAGTTGATTGCTGTTAATAAATAAATAAAAATAGAAAGACGGTCAGGTTAGTGCTCCCAATATTTTGGTGCCCCAGAGAGCTGCCTGGCTTGTCTGTACCTCGGGTCAGCCCTGCACACAAAGACATACTGCTGCGATATATTTTGGCTGAATAATATAAAGTATTACCCTTGTTATCAATTTGGTCCCTCACAACAAATATCCCTGCCCCTAGAGAAACAGTTTCATGATGGATAGGGAGGTCCGGTCTCAAAGTGGCCCATTGTGGTGAACAAAGGGCCCTCCCACTGTATGAATAAACAGTAGGTCCGCTGCGCTCCCACAAGAGAAAGTGCCTGTCAAAGAATAACAGAGTTCATATAAAATCACACAAACAATCTTGAAAGATTTTAACTTTGTCAAAGAACAACTAATACCAAATTATGATAAATTCCAAGATACTTTTCACAAATAATGTACCAAAGCCAGCTGTGCAGTATTATGTGCAATCCAAATATTGTGCTAGTTGAATTTATATTAGCAGGTTAGAAATGAAAAACCTGTTAGCTAGTAGTAAGAGAGTAGCAGATGAGGATTCCTTGATTGGGACAACGATAGATGGGACTTCGAGACGAAACACATTCCATACATAGCAATGCCTCTGTGTTAATGCCACAAGGTGACCATGATTCAAAACAGCACGCACAACCCTCTCTCCTCCTTCTCCTACCTCAACTTTAACACCTTTATCTTTGCTCTCGCCTAAGATGTTTCTAATAATTATGCTCCTTTTGCCAGGCAATAATACCTCGATGTTCTTCCACTCAAGACGCCTTGAAGGAGAAAAGACCAAAAAGAATTTTTATAATTAATAGAATTATTCATCTTTATAATTATGAATTTTAACAAATCTTAGACTATCATTATGGACTTTGACTCCATTATCAAATTAATGCTAACCGATGATTATGCATTCATAGTAGCCAAAGTCATTCTGTTGCATAGAGTGAATGGAGTGTTAAATCTTACCTATCCACCGTATGTGCCAGTATCATGTGACCATTGCTGCAGGCACCTACAACCCTCGTTCCATCATTACTCCAACTAAGCGCTAAAATGCTTCCAGTTTGTGGTTTTTCCTGATAATGTGACCACTAAATAAGAGGTAATATAAAAGAAATATTCATTAATATAAGCAACGGTCTCAGAAATTAAATTTTCATTGTGAAGATATTATGTTGATTTTTCTATTTCATATATTTAGTGTTCTACCTTTAACAGCTTATAATTATTGATATTTCCTAAGCATTTTAAAATAAAGTCCATACAGTTATGAAAATATTTGCACCAATAAAACTTACCCCAGCTTTATCACACAATCTCAGCGTATTAAATGACCCAAGGGCAAAAAGTTCCCCACCAGGACACCAAGCCAAGGATGTGACAGGAAAGTTTTGTTCACTCGATGAGAAAAGCAAATGTCCGAAAGAATCCCACACCTGTAAAATTATGTAGTTATCTGTACATTACGAACTATACTTCAACCTCTATAATTCTAGCATAACGAAAAGACAAATTTAGGTTCAAATATAGAGGAAATTGGGGTAGGAAAAGAATGAGTTAATTGTATAGAAAATAATGGAAGGATAGAGAGTTTAGACGTTCAATAATGACATTTCTATAAAAAGTAATTATCATACCTTGTACCTACAATCTTCTCCTCCTGACACAAGCAGATTGTTGCTAGGGCACCAATCCAAAGCAAGTATCAAACTATCATGAGCTTTGACCTTCAAATAAATGCATAAATGTTAAGTAATTCTGCACTACTGATGATTAATTTGGTGTTCTAAACTGAAGCTATATCTAATGACTTATAGACAATACTGGAATGATTTGGATAATGCAAAAATTAATAATAAAAATATCAATTAAATTATTTTCAATTTAATTCTAAAATCTCTTGATAAATGCACTGGAAAATTCTTTTACTTATACCTTAAATGGCTTTGCACCTGGAGTTAATGAGCGAAAAAAAAGCGTTGAACCTGCACCATGGACTACAGAATTTGCATCAGGTGCCCATGCTGCACAATACACTGACACACTATCATTTTCTACAGATAATGGTTCCAGTGACCATCGAAGTAGACCAGAACGAGACCAACCTTTTAAAAACCCATCCTCGCCACCTGAAATTTTGATAATACTAATAAAGATATAATAATGAATAATAAACTTGCACAGATAGGTTAACCATGAAAGATATTTAATTTCATAGTATAAAATCTGATTAGAAAGAAAAATGACCTGTTAACAATGATGAACCATCCTGATTCCATCGCCCTACGAGTACTGCTCCTCTATGAGCTTCAACGCTTTTCTCAATCCTGCCACTCTTTCCAATTAAGTGGAATCTTCCTAAATACAAACGAAGTATTTTATTCATTAGCTAATTTTCTCATAGTACATGGCTGTATGACAAGGTATATCAAGGAAAACATTGGCCCACTTGGACATTCAAAATCAGGTTGACATGCAATTACTCTTCGCATACTACCTCAAAAATAAAAATTTTATATTTAAAACAAAGGCAGACAATGTACTATGTGATTTTCTGACCCTTACCATCTGAAGAGGTAATAAGAATAGGATCGTAACCAATTTTGTTACTAGATTGTTTCAGTGGTAAACAATGGAGATCGGTGGGAAACACTTCGGCGGGTAAAGCAGTGACCTCCTCTGTATTTTTATTAATCAGATTCCACTTTAGAAGTACGTGATCATCTCTAAAAATGCAAATATAAATATTAAACTCCAAATTAATATGAAATCTGTCACTTATTACAAATATTACTCACCCACAAGAGTAAACCTCTTCTGGTGAACTCCAACCTACACATGTAACTGTTTCAGTATGTTTCGGTTCGTTGGGAAGGTATGTTTTTAACCTCATTATAAATGTTTCTTTTCATGGCTCTTTGTGTATATTAATTCGAAAACATTCCGATGCGCAAAATCGTTACTCGTTTATTTGTTTGGTTCTCCCATGAAGTTTCTTTACTACGCGTAGAGGGCAATACCTGTTCTTATGTTTTCCCAAGTAGTTACTTATTATCAGCCCTCTGAAACTTCGGCTAAAAACTGTGACGGAAAACTTCGGAAGGGTAATCCTAAGCCTACTGGCGCTAGTGTCGAATAAAAAGGTGAAAGGAACGGAACTCTGTATACTCCGTGTCATATTTTTCACCTTTTAAAGCGGACATCTTGTGAGAGTTTGTGGACTGGTACTGTTTTAGCTGTAGTTTAAATTTTTACGGAAAAATGCCGGTTATTATAAGGTGTTCAGTCGTTGGTTGCGGGAATACACGGGAAAGTGCTGGCATCAAGTTTTTTACTTTCCCGATTGACAGGAAGTTGTAAGTAATTTCTATTTTTCGATTTCGACGACTACGATAAATCTCGTAGTCAAACTCCCTTCTTTGGTATCTAAAATATTTCAATTTGCTATTTTTATGAAGATAGGTAGTAATTACACGTTATGTATGTGATTTAGAGGCCATCGTCATAGAAACTTCTAACAGATTTGGCTCATCTACGAAAAAATTGTTGCATTAAAATTTTTCAAGGGTCAGAAAATGGTCTGAAATGCTTTAACCAGCCTAGACATACTCCAATGCATAGATGTCTTACCTGCAATTATCATCTCCTTTGTTGGTAACTTGGTGCGCAGAATTATTTCTGTAGGGCAGCGTTTCCCAATTTAATTTTGCTACGGAACCCTTGCAACTCGAAAGAGAAGTTGCGGAACCCCAAACAGTTATTTTGTTTATAAGGTGAAAATCGAAGCACAAGTAAGTACAGATAATAATAAAGATAGGTCATGTGATCAACATTTCGTCTATTTTCATATATTTAAAGATAAAAATCGTTTATACGAACGGCATCTAGTCGATTTCTGTATTTTGTTTTTGTTGTGTATTTCGAGAACCCAGTTTCGCATAAGTACGTGCTCGCGAATGGTAATAACTCTATAATTGCCCGTCTTGATAAGTCTGAATATTCATGATATAAGCTGCCCCAAAATGTAATCAGAGAAACTTCTTTAAATGTTTGTATTAAATGGACATCTGAAGTGATTTCGATTAAATTTTCATAATCTAGTGCAGGTAATCCTTCTGGTTTCTCGGTTATACTGAATGGATTCCGAATCCAGTTATTGTTCTCATTGATGTTTGGAAAATATTTCCTGATGTTGGTGTATAAATTGCGATATGATTTCAATCCAAGAGTTTTTTTTGTTCCATGTTCTGCTCATACTCTAAACCTCATTGTTAAGGATGCTGCTAAGGTCACAAATGAAGCAATCAATTTCTTTGGCACAATTCAAGATGTGTATAACTTTTTCTTTTCTGGCAGGTTGTGAAAAATCATGTAGACTTGACATTAAAACCTCTGTCTGACACTAGATGAGAAAGCAAGATTGAAGCAATTAAAATATCAAGATTTACCTTGCCAGAAAGTTACGATGCTTTATTTGATGAGTAAGGTAAGCAAAATTTATATTTTTCTTGTGTAACTTTACATTTCTAATGTGTTATGATTGGAATACAGTGAAGTAGTTGTCAAGCATCTTCCTATCAAGGTGGCAGTTGGAGAAGATGTCGCCTATGCTGCTCCAGGAAAGCAGAAAAAAGAACAAAATATACTTGTTCTTTAAGTGTATTACCACTTTGTCCCCACCCATGATTTCTTAAATTTCATGGAAAGTAAACTGCATTTTGTAAATGTAAAATTTTGTATGTTTTGTATTGTGCACTGCAAGCACAAAATGTGCTGCTGTATCTTCGTGCATAAATTAAGAGGACTCTTCCTAGTACCATGTTTGTTAAAATATTTTGCTATGTAAATGTGTAATTTAGATGTGTGTTCCAAGTTTAGGTAACTTTTAGGTAAAATAATTACTTTTTCAATTTCATTACTTTAGTAAAATATGTGCGGGATAGAGTTTTAGTATCATTGTGTGAAAAAATAAGAGGAACTCTTCCTGGTACCATGTTTGTACCCATATTTAGCTATGTAAATAAGGTGTGTTTCCAAGTTTAGGGAAGCTTTAGATGAAATAAGTTTTTTCAATTATATTACTTTTGTAAAAAGGCGTGTGTGTGTTTATTGGGATATATAGTTCCTGCATATTTTTCTTTTAAGTTAGGCAAATAAAAAATATTTTTGATGTAAATATCCCTTCCTTCGTCAGTGTTACAGACAAAAATCATCACTTTATTAAAAAAATTCTAAGTTTCTATAATTTAAACTGGAAAGTGTTCCAGCTCGCAAAGTAAATTTTTATTAAAGTTTCTGAAAACTAATGAATGTAATCTAATAATGCGTTGTATATTAAAAGTTATAAAATTTTTGCTTGGTATTAATAAAAATTCTAGATTTTGTAAATGTTATGAGTTTTACCTTCTGTGAACCTAAAAGCGTGTGCAAGATATTTGTATATGTGATTTGATCGAACGTTTAAATAAATATATTCATATTTCCATTGAATGCATTGTATATTAAAAGTTATAAAATTTTTGCTTGGTATTGATAAAATTTCTACATTATGTGAATGTTATGATTTTTACCTCCTGTGAACCTAAAAGCGTGTGCAAGATATTTGTATATGTGATTTCACCAAAATTTTAAATAAATAAATTTATTCGTATTTCCATTGTATTATATTCATTGTTTATAATGAATTCCCTCGGATTTATTTTTGTGTATATTTCATTGACTCCAATGATCGTCTCTGGAGAATTATTACAAAACTAAAAAATAAAATTTCCCATTATAAATTTCAAAACTTCTCGTTCTTATGCAGTTAAAATATTTAAGCAAATTCAGCATGAATTCGTATTGTTTTATAAAATAATTATTTTCACTCATTTTTCCGTTTAATACTTCAAGTTCGGACTTCGTATAATAATTTTAAGTAATTTTAAAAAGAAATAAAAAATGCCTTGCACCGATTCCAATGCTTATGGGGTAATAAATGGTTACTTGGTAACGGTAATCAACAAAGCATACATACCTAAGCGTTATATATATATACTAGTTGTTATGTGCTTGCATTCTGCAAGCATTTTCAAATTTTAGCATTTTACAAATTCAAATTATTCCCAAGCGATGTTGTACATAATGATATAACCATGTCAAATTTGGAGTTTGTTGCTCATTTAGAAGTGCCTTATAATTTTAATCCTCGTATGGAGCAATAATGGAGCAAAACAGCCCCTAACATTAAGAATTATTACAGTCTCAGATTTTTTCCATCTGTTTTAACTAAAAACCCATAATTCTGCCAAATTTCAAGTTTTTATCTCTTTACGAATTATCACACTCGTATGGGGCCGAAAAAGGGCAAAACCAAACATTAAAAATACGAATTTTTGCAATTTTATCTTAATTTGCCATGAAAATTCTATAATCGTGCCAAATTTCAAGTCTCTAGGTCCTATGCAGCTGCCTCGCATTTTTTGTTCTCGCATGGGGCCGAAAAGGGGCAAAACCGCCCTTTAAAAATGAGAATTTTTGTAATTTTATCTTAGTTTGCAATGAAGTTTCTATAACCATGCCAAATTTCAAGTCTCTGGGTCCTATGCAGTTGCATCGCCTTTTTTGTTCTCGAATGGGGCAAAACAGCCCCAAAAATGAGGATTATATCAATATCGGATTTCCTTCATTAGGTGTAGTTTAACATTAACAGCATTAAAATATAAGCCTCTGATTCCCATTAAAAGCTTACCCATATGAAAAGATAGAGCTTGTTACCAAGGAAACCTATTGTTAGACCCAGAAAAATTAGCAATTTTTTGCGATAAAAACTATAAAATTACGCTAATTCTACTCGGATTTGCATTCCGTCTTCAAAAATAAGAAACTACAATTTATATCCTATCCGACAGTTTAAGTCTCGAGTTTGTATCTTGACGGGAAGTAATTTTAAAATGCAAATATAAAAACCTCTACACCAATTTACATGTTTTCTTATGGGCAAAAAGGGGCCAAAATAGCCCTTCAAAATAGTAATTTCGACAGTTTCGGATTTTTTCCTTCGGTTGTGACCAAAAACCTATAATCCTACCAAATTTCAAGTTTCTGGCACATCTGGAAGTGCCTCATAATTTTGTATCCTCCTATATATATGATATATATATATCATGTGTAAGAAGCATCTATATATTATAGATATATAGATTGTTTCAATGCTTCATCCCATATATCGTATAAGTTTAAATTCATGAAATTCCTGTAATAGTGATTTTGATACAAAATGAACCTTCGATGTTCAAATCTGATGCTTAAACAGATTTGAGAAAGCCGCTGCATGACGTCACGCTAAGAGCGACGCTATTGCCATCTGGTTATCCCCTTCCGCTAAACTTCGTAACAGCAGTTCCTAATGGAGTTTCAGAGGCCTGGCTCTGACGAAGGAACCACGAAGCTGCGGTCGGTGGATTTCGTTCATTATATTTCTACGTCCAGGAAGAGTAGTGTTGTGAACGGGTAAGGAACTTTCTGTTCATAATTCGCAAGAGATTTACGGCGACTTCGTGTTACTGTGATTGATTGTCGGTTTTAAATGCTTTAGTTAGAATTAAGCGAAAATTTAATTGTCGTTGTCGGAACGCTGCATCGGGGTGGAATTATCGCATTAATATTACCGTTCAATTTTGTCTCGAGGTCATTATTTCTTCTGATCCGTAGTTCATAGCTTTTGTGAAATTATTTCTTAATTAAACGAAATGGTTGATCTCTTCACTGAATTTAATGTCGGCATAATCTTTACATTAATTAGGAGAGACCTTTACATAAGATATATGTGGATCTATGCAATTATATTTCCTTGGTGAAAGTTAACGTGTATTTTGGGTGGACTGAGTCAAGTTGAGACATGAATATGGTTATTAATTTGTCGAGTGGTTGTGTAAGCGTATAGTTTGAAGGTAAAGGTTCGTTTTCTATCACATAGGACAGTTGGTGAAATTTCTATTGTGTCGGAGAATTTAGATTTTTAGAAATATATGTATACGGTGTTAGCCTATGATCAGCGTGGCCAACGGTGGGAGTTTGATATGAGTTTCCGAGGTAATCCATCTAATTTTCGTGTATTTTAATCTCGTTAAAGCGTATGTTTGATTAAATAATAATATTTTAATGAGTAACTGAAAATATATTGATAAGGTTTTCTCCTAAGTATTCAGTTTTCAGACAGTAATCTCCGTGTGTAGCTGTATTTAATTTTGGCAACCATTATCGAGAAATTCATTCAAAGCAATGCTGCATTTCGTTTATTGAAATGATATTAATTACGTAATCAATACATACTAGTGTCATGGTTTTGAAATAAGTATTAAGCTTAACTTAGCAACTTAAGGGATATAAGTTTTATATTTTACAAATCTTGGAATTTGAGTTACAATACAATATTTTCAAATATTATCGGAGTGATTTAGCACGAGAGACATTACATAATGTAATCAGGTTATCAGAAATAATATTCAGAATTAAAATACAGTACATATTTTAAGATTTCATTCTCTTGTTTCAGAGGAATGTTTGCAGAAGACGTCAGAGAACTGAGCTGTCATGTTCCCTTGTGTGATATCAAGAAATACATATTAACGGTGAGTAAAATCTTTTAAGTAGTTTGCCAATTGCATTTATATTGGCTGTTACTTGAAGAAGTTTCCAGTGAGAATTATCGACGTATTTTACTGAATAGATAGGATAAATTTAGTCGTGTAACCACGCATTTGTTTTAATTGCGTCTATATATGTGCAGTACTTATTGTACTAATTTTTCCATCTATTAATGGTGAAAGTGTAACTTAAGCTTATATTGGAAAGTGATAAATCTCTATTTTAAGTGAATATTTCATTGAGAGAATAAAATTGATTTTATAATTTCGACTTTCAAAGGTTTGTTAATTATCGTTAACATAAGTGTTATCAATGCTTCAATTTTTGACATATTTTATGAAATACTTTGTACCTGGGAAATTTTACTTTTCAGTCTACTGACATCCATTTCAGCATAAATCAATTAAGTATGCTCTATAAACGAGATGATTTCATAGAAACAAAATTATTACTTTGTAGTGACAGTGTAACGTGAAATGTTCATTGACTTTTAACTCTTTGGTGAGGTGTAAACTAATGTTGAAATTATGGAGACATTTTGAGGAAAATAATTAAAATATTTTGCTTGGAAAAGGCTATCTATATGGAAATTGCTAAAGCAATCAATGAAATATTTTGAGGAAAGGGATTTATTAGTCAAGGTTAGTCGAATTCTTGGAATACATGCAAATTTTTGAAAAGTTTGCCATGCTAATAAAAGTTTATCGTGACAATTTGTTTTTATTCTGTTTATTTCCACCGGTGGTTGGCTAATCATCAGTTGATCATGCAAAAATTGTTCAGATACTATTTTAGTGCATTTTATTTTATAAATGTTCAATCAATCAAATCAAAATAGCAATTAAACTGTAAGAGATAGAAGGCTGAAATGTGGTTATGCCATTTATTACTATGACGAAGGATTTTATTTTAATGAATAATTGAAAGTATATTGACAGGGTTTCTTCCCAAGTATGTATTCAATTTTCGGGCAAACTCCTGTCTAGACTTATTAAATGTTGGAAACCCTTTACCGAAAAATTCATTCAAATCAATGATTTATTTAGTTGATATTCATTTCCGTAATCAATATATGGTAGTCAGGTGGTTTTGAAATAAGTATTGAGCTTAAACAAGCAACTTAAGTGATATAAGTCTTTAATTTTATTACAAATCTTTGAATTTGAGTTACAATAGAAAAGATTCCAATGTTACCTCAGTGATTTAGCACGAGAGACATTACATAATGTAATCAGGAATATTATTCAGCATGAAGTTACAGTATATATTTTAAGATTTGATTCTCTTGTTTCATAGGAATGTTTGCAGAAGACATCAACAGGACTGAGCTGTTATATTCTCCTGTGTGTGATAACAAGAAATAATAACAGTGAGTATATTCCGTGTGTTTCTTTTAAGTAGTTTGCCTATTGCATTTGACATATTGGTTGTTTTGTGATACTGTTGTTGGCGGTTACCTCAAGAAGTTCCCAGTGAGCATTATCGACCTATTTTAATGAATAGCTAGGAGAAATTTAGTCGTGTGACCATGCATTTGTTTTTTACTCTTGTTCAATACTTATTGTGCTAGTTCTTCCATCTATTAACGGTGAAAGTGTAGTAACTTAGGCTTACATTGGAAAGTGATAAATCTCCACTTTTTGGCGTATATTTCGTCAGAAAATAAAATTTTATAATTTAGGCTTTTGAAATTGTAAAGGTTTGCTAATTATCGTTCACATAAGTGTTATCGACGCTTCAATTTTTGGCATATTTTATGAAATACTTCGTGCATGGCCGCTTTTACTTTTCTGCCTACTGACTTCCAATTCAACATAAATCAATTAAAAATATGAGATAATTTCATATAAACAAAAATATTAGTTTTGTAGCGACAGTGTAATGTGAAATGTTTATTGGGTTTGCTCTTTGGTGATGTGTAAACTATTTAATGTTGAAATTATGGAGACATTTTCAGACAGTTGAAAGTGATTAACATACTTTGGAAAAGGCTGTCTATATGGAAATTGTTGACACAACCAAGGAGATATTTTGAGGAAAGGGATTTATTAGTCAAAGTTAGTCTAATTCTTGGGATACATGCAAATTTTTGGAAAGTTTGCTATGCAAATGAAAGTTTATCGTGACAGTTGGTTTTTATTCTGCTTATTTCCGTCGGTGGTTGGCTAATCATCAGTTGAGCATCCAAAAATTGTAGAAAATTTATTCAAATACTATTTTAGTGCATTTTATTTTATAAATGTTCAATCAATCAAATTAGAATAGCAATTAAACTGTAAGAGATAGAAGGCTGAAATGAGGTTATGCCATTTATTACTATGACAGAGGATTTTATTTTTGGTGGAACTGGTGTGTGACAGGAGGTCCAATGCTTTTTAAAATGTGAAACATATTTCATAGCATTAATATAACGATTTTTATCTTATTAGCCTGTTATTTATAAAGTATTAAAGACAGTGAGATGAAGTCAGAAGCGATAATGTCAGTTTTTACCTCTTTAAGTGCAGTCTTGTCACAATGCAAGCTTTAGGAAGATTAGAAATATTTGCTTACTATTCTTTGGCTTAAAGTTCCATTCTGAATTCATGTTCTTTGATCGTTTTTAAAGGTAAAAACAAACTAATTTTATCCAATATGACAATGGTTTTAGATTGTATTATAGATATAGACATTATAATAAATGCTGTGATTTGTTGATAATTTCCAACTAAGAATACATGGAATGATTTTTATTAAGTTAATTGATCAGTTTAGTTGATTTTACATCATAAATTAAAATGAATATTGCTGTTACACTTGAAATTATTAACAGATAATATTTAATACTTGTCAGTAGTTAAACCTCTGTATTAATTTCCATATTTCTTACCTGTTATCACTAGTCTATTTATCATTTTCTGGAGTACTTGATCGTCCGCGTATTTCACTGTTCTTATAATCCTTCCTCTGATTTAGAAATCTCCCATACCTTCTAACGCTTCCTGCATTAGCCTCTCTCCATATATATTGAATAGAATGGGCGATACACAGCTGCCCTGTCTTACTCCTCTACCTATATGTACTCCGCTGGTGTCCGTATTCTCCAACCTGACCTTTACAACTTGTTTCACATATACATTCCCGATCAGTCTCCTGTCTTTCCAGTCTACACCTATATCCTTTAATATCCTCATCAGCAGTACCCAATTTACTCTATCAAAGGCCTTCTGCCAGTCGACGAAACATACTCAGCAATCTTGGCTGTACTCTATTGCCCTTTCTGAAATGATTCTCACTACACCGATAGCATCTCTGGTTCCTCGTCCTTTTCTGAAGCCGAATTGATCTTCCCCTAGCATTTCTTCTGCCTTTTTCTCTAGTCTTTTATTAAGAATCCTCGTGATTATCTTCGAAGTGTGTGACAGTAGGGATATCGTTCTGTAGTCCTTACACTGCATTGCCTTTGGCTTCTTCTTTAGAGGGATCATTGTTACATCTAGGAAATCCTGAGGCCTCTCTCCCGAGTTGTAAATCTTGTTAATTAGTTTCGTAATCACTTTGTCCTTCCAATCCCATGACTTTTAAGTACCTCTGCCGGTATTCCGTCGCTGCCTTTAGCTTTCCCTTTATCCAGTTCCAGAATTGCCTTTTCTACTTAGCTTTCCATATTACTTGTTCCCAAGTTTGTCTTCTTCAATGTTATCCTCTTCTTCCGTTCTATTTGTGCTGATCCTGCCTGCTTGCTGTATAGTTCCTTAATGTATACTTCTCATACATGTGCTACATCCTTTGGTTCTGCGACTGTTTTTCCATCTGCATTCATAATTGCTTTACCACAAATCTCATTAGACTTCTTATCTTCTAACTCCAGTGCCCTAGCGTACATCATATCATATCATCCTAACTTCTCCATCTGTTGTATTTCCTCACATTTTCCTTTTATCCAAATTTTCCTAGCTTTATCTGTTACCCTTCTCAACTCATTGTTTGTGCGTCTATAGTTGGCGTTACCTTCTTCACTGTTAACGTTTTTTTCCATTTTTTTTCTCTCATCCATTATCTCCAGCATTTCCTTAGTGATCCATGGGTTTCTGATTTTCTTCTCTCGTTTCCCAGTCTCTTTATTCAAGGTGTCTTTGATGCTGGCTTTAATTTCTTCCCATTCTGTATTCACAGTCTTTGGTTTGTTTTCCAAATTTCTAAGGCGACCTTCCGACTTCATGCTGAAAGCGTTCTGCCTTTCTTTCAGTTTTTCTAGGTCCCAAGTCTGTCTTTCTCTTCTCGTTTTCCTTATTTGTTTAACTTTATAGTTACATTGATTATTAGAAGGATGTGATCTGAATCAATGTCTGCTCCTGGCAATGTCTTAGCATTTTTTATGCCGTTCCTGAATCTTTGTTTTACTAGGATGTAATCTATTTGGCATCTCATTTTATCTCCTGGGCTTTTCCAACTATGTTGTTCCAATCTCCCATTATTATGCAGTTCTACTTCATAAATGTCATTCATTTGCTCATACATCTCCCTGATTTATTCTTCTTCATGAGCGGGCGTTGGCATATATACCTGGATTATCAACATGTCAACTGGGACAACTTTTAGCTTTATTGCCATCAACCTATCGTTCGTTGCTGTTATTTTTGTCACGCTATTCATCATATCTTTAAGTACCATAGCTACTCCCCTTGCCTCACTATTTCCTCCAGTGTAAACTACCGTGAATTCTTCCGAGCGGAACTGCCCTTCTCCTTCCCATCTGACTTCGCTCAGCCCTATGACGTCAATCCTATTTCATTTTTCAGGTTCTCTAGCTTTTCTGCCTTCCTCGTGGTTTTAAATTCCAAGTATCTTTGCATAAGTTACCTTTGACACTTGCTTTCCTCAAGGCAGTCCACGCCCGGAGATCTGATTGGGGGACTATTTTACCTCCGGAATATTATATAAGATAATCATTATTAGGGAAATGTAATGTGGTAGTTTCCCTCTTGCTTTTCACATAGCAGTACTGTAGCCGTTCAAATCATGCCTACAGTTCTATTGAATATAAACCCAACCAACATCATTTGTTTTCATCTCTATACCATACCGACAGTACTGCTGCCTACTGCCAGGCACCAATGATAGTTCTTTATTATTAATTAATTTTTTTGTGAAAAAAACTCCATTGCGGGGATTGCACCCCGCACCTTTGTAACGGGAAGCCGACACGCTAAGCACTTCACCATATGGAAGGTTAAAATTTTAAAACTAATTGTCAAACAAATCTTTCGCATAATAATTTGAATAAACTCGTAAAGAATTAAAAATTTTAAGATTCTAAATAGACCTTGATAAGTGAGATGTGCTCTTTCATGTTGTTTAAGCAAATTAATCTTTTATATTTAGATTTTTTAGTTAATATTTCTTATTGAATTCACCACAACCGTTTTTCCTCTTCATTGTAGGCATTCACAGTTGATGCTGAGTGAAAATGCGATGGTTTGAGGCATCGAGGAACCATGAATCGAAGAGTACTGCTTTGCTGAAACGAGAATTGATACACCTGGGTGCGAGAGTATAGAGGAATCTGAGCTGGAGGCTATACATATGGGGTGAGAGAAGGTTTTTATACCTATATGTTACTATATTCTGGTTTGGTCAATATATCAGGCGATAAATATGTTGTATAATACATAGCTGCATCTTACGGAGGATTTAGGAGAGATTGTAAATTATAAGACCCTTTCAGGCGATCAAATTTGGCATTATTATAGCGTTCTGCTCACAACCGATGGAAATAAATACAATACAATAAGAATTCCAATTTTTAAGCGGTTTTTTTCTTATTATTCAGAATGAGCAGAAATTTACGATAGGATTAAACGATTCCCCAAGAATTTGATTTCTTTTAAAAATATCGTTTAAATTTACACTAAAAGTAAGTAAATGGAAAATATAGTGCTACACCTGAAAAAAAAGTTTTGTCTGGTATCATCCGTAAGAGTATTTTATTTCTGAGAGTGTAAGGCATCAATTTTCTGTTTGAACTTAAAAACTTTCTGATAACTCAACTTTTTTATAAAATGCATTTAATTTTTGATTATAAATTTACAAGAATATAAGGTGTTGGTTTTCAGTTTGAACTCTAAAAACTTTCTTTAATTTGATTTTATAAAGAATATTCCATTTTGTAAAAGTTTATTAGCGTACTTCTATAAATTTTAAATTTTTGTTAAATTCACTTCTGTTAACAAGAATCAAATGTATTAACAATTTATTTACGAATTTCCAAAGATGTTGAATTTAAAAACTTTAGAAAACTTATAAAATGCCAAGTTTTCATATTGACTTCTGAGACAGCACTGTATTTGCTCATGTTTGCAGACTTGTCATGTGAATATCGTTCAGCAAATTGGATGTTGGAAAGTAATTAATTAAATTGAATCTTAAAATAGGAGCAGCCATTAAAAAAGATTATTTGTATCTGGATTTTTGGTGTTCTACATTTAATATTTTACCGAGAGGGTTTGTCGTGGTTAAATAATTCCAGATTTAATTTAATGATTTAAAGAAATTTGGAGATAAATGTACGATATGCTTGAATTAATTCAGAAAATATTCTTTGGGTTTTTTTGTGGTCTATTCAAGGCAGAAAAATTTCTGAGGCAATACAAATTCTATTCGTTATTCAAGTTATCAAAATCAGATAAAGAGTTTAAAATGCAAATGAAATTTCGGTTAGTTTTTAGAGCTTTGATTGAAAATCCGAACTGAATGCCTATATGTAAAGGAAAATATTTTCATTGTGAAAAATAGAGGAGTGGTTAGTGTGTCTAGCTCCCAATGCCGAGGGCATGGTCGTTTGTGCTTGTTAAAAATATATTACAACACATGTAATTGGAGGAAACTGTTTGTGTTAAATAAATAATTATTATTATTAACATTGATATCTCGTAATTGGCTATTGGGTATATTTACTTTGCCATGGAATTTATTATTAAACTTATAAAGAGTTTGTTTGAATTATAAATATTTGATTCGGTTCATTTTAACTTTCAATTGTTATATAACGCGATTGCTTTATTTCTCCTGATAATTTACGCTTTATTTTCTATTAAAAAAATCAATTCTTTATTTGGTTTATCAGTTGAGGCCATCATCATCATAGGTAGTCTGTCCGTAGACAGGTTCGTGATTATTCATGGTTAAACTTGGTTCTCCATATACTCCTATTTTCTGCAGTTTTCTTTACAACTTGATTCACATATAGATTCCTGATCAGTCTCCTGTCTTTCCAGTGTACACCTATATCCTTTAATATCCTCATCAGCAGTACCCAGTTTACTCTATCGAAGGCCTTCTGCCAGTCGACGAAACATAGGAGCAATCTTGGCTGTACTCTGTTGCCCTTTCTGATATGATTCTCACTACACCGATAGCATCTCTGGTTCCTCGTCCTATTCTGAAGCGGAATTGATCTTCCCCTGGCATTTCTTCGGCCTTTTTCTCTAGTCTTTTATTAAGAATACTCGTGGTGATCTTCAAAGTGTGTGACAGTAGGGATATCGTTCTGTAGTCCTTAGATTGCATTGCCGTTGGCTTCTTCTTTAGAGGGATCATTGTTACATCTAGGAAATCCTGAGGCCTCTCTCCCGAGTTGTAAATCTTGTTAATTAGTTTCGTAATCACTTTGTCCTTCCAATCCCATGACTTTTAAGTACCTCTGCCGGTATTCCGTCGCTGCCTTTAGCTTTCCCTTTATCCAGTTCCAGAATTGCCTTTTCTACTTAGCTTTCCATATTACTTGTTCCCAAGTTTGTCTTCTTCAATGTTATCCTCTTCTTCCGTTCTATTTGTGCTGATCCTGCCTGCTTGCTGTATAGTTCCTTAATGTATACTTCTCATACATGTGCTACATCCTTTGGTTCTGCGACTGTTTTTCCATCTGCATTCATAATTGCTTTACCACAAATCTCATTAGACTTCTTATCTTCTAACTCCAGTGCCCTAGCGTACATCATATCATATCATCCTAACTTCTCCATCTGTTGTATTTCCTCACATTTTCCTTTTATCCAAATTTTCCTAGCTTTATCTGTTACCCTTCTCAACTCATTGTTTGTGCGTCTATAGTTGGCGTTACCTTCTTCACTGTTAACGTTTTTTTCCATTTTTTTTCTCTCATCCATTATCTCCAGCATTTCCTTAGTGATCCATGGGTTTCTGATTTTCTTCTCTCGTTTCCCAGTCTCTTTATTCAAGGTGTCTTTGATGCTGGCTTTAATTTCTTCCCATTCTGTATTCACAGTCTTTGGTTTGTTTTCCAAATTTCTAAGGCGACCTTCCGACTTCATGCTGAAAGCGTTCTGCCTTTCTTTCAGTTTTTCTAGGTCCCAAGTCTGTCTTTCTCTTCTCGTTTTCCTTATTTGTTTAACTTTATAGTTACATTGATTATTAGAAGGATGTGATCTGAATCAATGTCTGCTCCTGGCAATGTCTTAGCATTTTTTATGCCGTTCCTGAATCTTTGTTTTACTAGGATGTAATCTATTTGGCATCTCATTTTATCTCCTGGGCTTTTCCAACTATGTTGTTCCAATCTCCCATTATTATGCAGTTCTACTTCATAAATGTCATTCATTTGCTCATACATCTCCCTGATTTATTCTTCTTCATGAGCGGGCGTTGGCATATATACCTGGATTATCAACATGTCAACTGGGACAACTTTTAGCTTTATTGCCATCAACCTATCGTTCGTTGCTGTTATTTTTGTCACGCTATTCATCATATCTTTAAGTACCATAGCTACTCCCCTTGCCTCACTATTTCCTCCAGTGTAAACTACCGTGAATTCTTCCGAGCGGAACTGCCCTTCTCCTTCCCATCTGACTTCGCTCAGCCCTATGACGTCAATCCTATTTCATTTTTCAGGTTCTCTAGCTTTTCTGCCTTCCTCGTGGTTTTAAATTCCAAGTATCTTTGCATAAGTTACCTTTGACACTTGCTTTCCTCAAGGCAGTCCACGCCCGGAGATCTGATTGGGGGACTATTTTACCTCCGGAATATTATATAAGATAATCATTATTAGGGAAATGTAATGTGGTAGTTTCCCTCTTGCTTTTCACATAGCAGTACTGTAGCCGTTCAAATCATGCCTACAGTTCTATTGAATATAAACCCAACCAACATCATTTGTTTTCATCTCTATACCATACCGACAGTACTGCTGCCTACTGCCAGGCACCAATGATAGTTCTTTATTATTAATTAATTTTTTTGTGAAAAAAACTCCATTGCGGGGATTGCACCCCGCACCTTTGTAACGGGAAGCCGACACGCTAAGCACTTCACCATATGGAAGGTTAAAATTTTAAAACTAATTGTCAAACAAATCTTTCGCATAATAATTTGAATAAACTCGTAAAGAATTAAAAATTTTAAGATTCTAAATAGACCTTGATAAGTGAGATGTGCTCTTTCATGTTGTTTAAGCAAATTAATCTTTTATATTTAGATTTTTTAGTTAATATTTCTTATTGAATTCACCACAACCGTTTTTCCTCTTCATTGTAGGCATTCACAGTTGATGCTGAGTGAAAATGCGATGGTTTGAGGCATCGAGGAACCATGAATCGAAGAGTACTGCTTTGCTGAAACGAGAATTGATACACCTGGGTGCGAGAGTATAGAGGAATCTGAGCTGGAGGCTATACATATGGGGTGAGAGAAGGTTTTTATACCTATATGTTACTATATTCTGGTTTGGTCAATATATCAGGCGATAAATATGTTGTATAATACATAGCTGCATCTTACGGAGGATTTAGGAGAGATTGTAAATTATAAGACCCTTTCAGGCGATCAAATTTGGCATTATTATAGCGTTCTGCTCACAACCGATGGAAATAAATACAATACAATAAGAATTCCAATTTTTAAGCGGTTTTTTTCTTATTATTCAGAATGAGCAGAAATTTACGATAGGATTAAACGATTCCCCAAGAATTTGATTTCTTTTAAAAATATCGTTTAAATTTACACTAAAAGTAAGTAAATGGAAAATATAGTGCTACACCTGAAAAAAAAGTTTTGTCTGGTATCATCCGTAAGAGTATTTTATTTCTGAGAGTGTAAGGCATCAATTTTCTGTTTGAACTTAAAAACTTTCTGATAACTCAACTTTTTTATAAAATGCATTTAATTTTTGATTATAAATTTACAAGAATATAAGGTGTTGGTTTTCAGTTTGAACTCTAAAAACTTTCTTTAATTTGATTTTATAAAGAATATTCCATTTTGTAAAAGTTTATTAGCGTACTTCTATAAATTTTAAATTTTTGTTAAATTCACTTCTGTTAACAAGAATCAAATGTATTAACAATTTATTTACGAATTTCCAAAGATGTTGAATTTAAAAACTTTAGAAAACTTATAAAATGCCAAGTTTTCATATTGACTTCTGAGACAGCACTGTATTTGCTCATGTTTGCAGACTTGTCATGTGAATATCGTTCAGCAAATTGGATGTTGGAAAGTAATTAATTAAATTGAATCTTAAAATAGGAGCAGCCATTAAAAAAGATTATTTGTATCTGGATTTTTGGTGTTCTACATTTAATATTTTACCGAGAGGGTTTGTCGTGGTTAAATAATTCCAGATTTAATTTAATGATTTAAAGAAATTTGGAGATAAATGTACGATATGCTTGAATTAATTCAGAAAATATTCTTTGGGTTTTTTTGTGGTCTATTCAAGGCAGAAAAATTTCTGAGGCAATACAAATTCTATTCATTATTCAAGTTATCAAAATCAGATAAAGAGTTTAAAATGCAAATGAAATTTCGGTTAGTTTTTAGAGCTTTGATTGAAAATCCGAACTGAATGCCTATATGTAAAGGAAAATATTTTCATTGTGAAAAATAGAGGAGTGGTTAGTGTGTCCAGCTCCCAATGCCGAGGGCATGGTCGTTTGTGCTTGTTAAAAATATATTACAACACATGTAATTGGAGGAAACTGTTTGTGTTAAATAAATTATTATTATTATTAACATTGATATCTCGTAATTGGCTATTGAGTATATTTACTTTGCCATGCAATTTATTATTAAACTTATAAAGAGTTTGTTTGAATTATAAATATTTGATTCGGTTCATTTTAACTTTCAATTGTTATATAACGCGATTGCTTTATTTCCCCTGATAATTTACGCTTTATTTTCTATTATAAAAATCAATTCTTTATTTGGTTTATCAGTTGAGGCCATCATCATCATAGGTAGTCTGTCCGTAGACAGGTTCGTGATTATTCATGGTTAAACTTGGTTCTCCATATACTCCTATTTTCTGCAGTTTTCTTTACAACTTGATTCACATATAGATTCCTGATCAGTCTCCTGTCTTTCCAGTGTACACCTATATCCTTTAATATCCTCATCAGCAGTACCCAGTTTACTCTATCGAAGGCCTTCTGCCAGTTGACGAAACATAGGAGCAATCTTGGCTGTACTCTGTTGCCCTTTCTGATATGATTCTCACTACACCGATAGCATCTCTGGTTCCTCGTCCTATTCTGAAGCGGAATTGATCTTCCCCTAGCATTTCTTCGGCCTTTTTCTCTAGTCTTTTATTAAGAATACTCGTGGTGATCTTCAAAGTGTGTGACAGTAGGGATATCGTTCTGTAGTCCTTAGCCTGCATTGCCGTTGGCTTCTTCTTTAGAGGGATCATTGTTACATCTAGGAAATCCTGAGGCCTCTCTCCCGAGTTGTAAATCTTGTTAATTAGTTTCGTAATCACTTTGTCCTTCCAATCCCATGACTTTTAAGTACCTCTGCCGGTATTCCATCGCTGCCTGTAGCTTTTCCTTTCTTTAATTCCAGTATTGCCTTTTATGCTTCGCTTTTCATAATACTTAGTCCCAATCTTCTTCAATGCAATTCTCTTCTTCCAGTTCCATTTGTGCCGATCCTGCCTGCTTGTTGTATAGTTCCCTAATGTATTCTTCCGAGTCGAACTGTCCTTCTCCTTCCCATCTAGCTTCGCTCAGCCCTATGATGTCAATCCTATTTCTTTTCATTTCTTCTTTCAGGTTCTTTATCTTTTCTGCCATCCTCATGGTTTTTACATTCCAAGTACCTATGCATAAGTTATCTTCGACACATGCTTTCCTCAAGGCAGTCCCTGCCCGGAGATCCTATTAGGGGATTATTTTACCTCGAAAGAACTCGTTTTGTCCAACCATATAATCGTTACTAAGGAATTGTAATGTGGCAGTTTCCCTGTTGCTTTCCACATCGCAGATCGCAGTACTGTAGCCATTCAAATCATCCCGATCACTCCTACAGCTCTATTGGATATAAACCCAGCCAACATAATTTGTTTTTAGCTCGATACCAAACTGACAGTACTGCTGCCTACTGCCAGGCACCGATGATAGTTTTTGTTATTAATTAATTAATTTTTTGTGAAAAACCTCCATTCGTGGATATCGAACCCAGGAACTTTGTAACGGGAAGCCGACACGCTAAGCGACACCATATGGAAGGTTAAAATTTTAAAACTAATTGCCAAATAAATCTTTCACATAATAATTTGAATAAACTCGTCAGGAATTTAAAATTTTAAGATTCTAAATAGACCTTGGTAAATGAGATGCGCTCTTTCGTGTTGTTTGGGAAAATTAATCTTTAATATTTAGATTTTTTAGTTTATATTTCTTAATTGAATTCACCACAACCATTTTTCTTCTTTATTTTAGGCATTCACAGTTGATGCTGAGTGAAAATGCGATGGTGTGAGGCATCAAGGAACCATGAATCGAAGACTATTACTTTGCTGAAACAAGAACTGATGCATCTGGGTGCGAGAGTAAAGCGGATTATGTGCTGGAGGCTACACACATGGGATGAGAGAAGGTTTTTATACCTATATGTTGCTATATTCTGGTTTGTTCAATATATCAGGCGATAAATATCTTGTATAATAATATGGCTGCATATTACGGAAGATTTAGGAGAAGAGATTGTAAATTATAAGGCACTTTTAGATGGGCTAAATGCTTCAAATTTGGCATTATTATAGATTTCTGCTCAGCCAATTGAAATAAATACGATACAATAAGAATTCCAATTTTTAGGAGCTGTTTTTTTCCCGTAATTCAGAATAAGCCAAAATTTACGATCGGATTATACGATACCCCAAGAATTCAATTTCTCTTTAAAATATTTTTAAATCAATTTACACTTAAAGTAAATAAATGAAAAATATAGCGCTACCTCTGAAAAAAAAAGTTTTAACTGGTACCTTCTGTAAGAATATTTTATTTCTGAGAATATAAGGCATTAATTTTCTCTTTGAACTTGAAAAGCTTTGTGATAACTCAACTTTTATAAAATGCATTTAATATTGATTATAAATTTATGAGAATATAAGGTGTTGGTTTTCAGTTTCAACTCTAAAAACTTTCTCTAATTTGATTTTATAAGGCATATTCCATTTTGTTTGTAAAGTTTATTAGCGTACTTTATAAATTTTAACTTTCATCAAATTCCACTTCTGTTAATAAGAATCTAATATTGTAAATATTTATTTATGAATTACAGAAGATATTTAAAAACCTTAGAAAATTTATTAAATGCGAAGGTTTCATATTGACTTCTGAGGCAGCACTGTATTAGCTCACGTTTGCAGACTTGTCATGCATTTCTATGGTGAATATCGTTCAGCAAATTGGATGTTGGAAAGTAATTAATTAAATTGAATCTTAAAATAGGAGCAGCCCTTAAAAAAGATTATTTGGATCAGGATGTTTTGTGTTCTACATATAAAATTTTACCAAGAGGTTTTGTCGTGGTTAAATAATTCCAGATTTAATTTAATAATTTAAAGAAATTTGGAGATAAATGTACGATATGCTTGAATTAATTCAGAAAATATTCTTTGGGTTTTTTGTGGTTTATTCGAGGCAGAAAAATTTCTGAGGCAATACAAATTCTATTCATTATTCAAGTTATCAAAATCAGATAAAGAGTTTAAAATGTAAATGAAATTTCGGTTAGTTTTGAGAGTTTTGATTGAAAATCCGACTGAATGCCTTTGTAAGGGAAAATATTTTCATTGTGAAAAATTTATAATCTCCAATTATTAAGCCATTCATTGGAAATGGTAATTTAATTGTTCTTAATTCTAGGCAATATTTAGAAAAAGATTTAACTTTGTGGAGAGTTACATTTCTTAATTAAGAAAAATTGTGAAGGTTTTTTTATTCTTAATTAAAGTCAATATCCAGAAAAAAGAATTCCAAGTCTGTATACTAAAGTTCTTTTAATAATTCCATCAATATCCAATTTGCTAGACATTATTTACTTGTAAATAGGTTTCCAAAGGGTTGTGTTATTTATATTATTCAGAAAAATCGTAAATTCTTTTAAGTCTAAATGTATATAAGCTATTGCTTTTTCATTCTGTATAATTACTGCCATTTTTTTAAATCTGAACAAACCAGAATTAGCATTTTTGGGTATATATATATATATTTTGTCTCATATTTTTTTCTAAGCTGCTGTGCTATTTTTCCTCTTTGTCACCAATAGAAATTGTTAAAATGATATTATCCTTGCCAAAGTGCTTTGTAAAAATGTCCAACTTTTATTGTAGTGTTTGCTAAATTGTAAATTTTCTTCTGCACTTCATGAAAATTTTTAAATGGCAATTTTGATTTGTGCTAATATTCAGAGCATTTTAAGTCCAGAAATTTTTTAAAGCTCAGAAATTTTTCTGTCCAAAATGTAAACAAATTAATTTTTTTGTCCTAATTTCAGAAAGCTTTTAAGTCGAAGAGTTAAAAATTATTCTAAGTCCAAATTGTAAACAAGTTAAAAAAATTGTTTACAATTTGGACGGAATAATTTTTAACTCCAAGACTTTAAAGATTTCTGAAATTAGGACTTGTCCAAAATGTAAACAAACATTTCTTTTGTCTAGAGTCAGTTTTCTTTTCAGTCCAGGTTTTCATTTTGAAGTGCATGATAAAATAAGTAGAGAAAATGTATTATTTCAGATTGTAAAATTTTTATTGAACTTGTATGTATACATTGTACATTATTTTCATTGCAATAAAGACATTTTATTATGATCAAAACCTGTTGACTCCTTTTAGATAGAAATAATTTCTTTTTCTCGGAGCCTCTTTTAGGTATCGTTGGACTTAAGGGGTTTTTTTAGGTATATTTTTGCTAGAATTAGCACACTTTTAGCCTAAAAATGACATTTTTGACCACAAATTCAGCCAAATTTTGCTGATTATTGAACAAATTATAGGGGTTTTTTTAGGTATATTTTTGCTAGAATTAGCACACTTTTAGCCTAAAAATGACATTTTTGACCACAAATTCAGCCAAATTTTGCTGATTATTGAACAAATTATAGAATTAGCACACTTTTAGCCTAAAAATGACATTTTTGACCACAAATTCAGCCAAATTTTGCTGATTATTGAACAAATTATTCAACATTATGACAATTTATCTACATTTCAACTGTTATTCAACAGTTGACATAACTACATATATCACATGAAAAAATAAACCATCAAACACATTTTACAGCTGAATTAAATTATTGAACAAGCACTTGAAGAAATTACTTGCCTCAGATAAAAATAACTGCGACTGAGCTGTGGAAAAATTAATACAAGCATTTAGACTACAGAACAGCCGTCATCAGTGGCAAAATGCCACTGACAACAACTGCTCTGAAGTCGAAATGCATGTATTAATTTTCTCACAGCCCAGTCGCAGCTATTTTTATCAGAGGCAAGCGATTTTTCCAAGTGCTTGTTCTGGAAACACTTAAACATATCACATTATCAATGACCTTAATTACAATTAACAATGTCTCTTATTGGTCAAAATTGAATACACGCAACTGATTCCAAATGGGAGCAATGTTTGCATAAATGACGAAAAAATAATGAATCTCGCAAAGCAATGCTTAATTGGAATTACTTAAATGTCAGAATAACATTTTTATAAACCATTCCAAGTCAGAAATAAACTCAAAAAAATGCAGTTAAAATTTTATGGCATACCTATTTCAAATGTTTATAAAATTAAACCTCTTTATATTTGCCAAATTAATTTGCTTAAAATGCATTGAAATTACACCATGTACCTCAATTAGACGCTTGACTGTTTTTTAAAAACGTTAATTGCATAATAGAAACTCAAAGACTAAACATTTACTTCTGATAATTTAATTTTTATAGCAACAAAGATTGAACTAAATACATTTTGTCTTTAAGAATTATCTTGCTTGGATTTAAAAATATAACATTAATGGAGGTAAGTTTATATTTACAACATCAAAAACATATTTGCTCATTTAAAGTTCAGATTCAAAGCTATTATGCAAAATATAACATTTAATCAAAGCAAACACTATTTATGAATAAATATAGCATATTCTCAAAGTTTGTCTTATATTTCCAGGTAATGTACAGTAAATGCATAAAATTAAATGATCTGAGGTTAATTTACATAAAATTTAAGTAGTAATTGCATTGCGTGACTCAACTCACTATCGTTAACAAATCACATTGCTCCTTATCAATAGCTTAACACTTTCATGGCCAATTTGTCAAATTTAAAAGAAAAATCAGCAAATCAAATCATTAAAAATTTATCAATAATTATATTTTTTAACATTATAAATGTGCAAAATGTAAGTAGCAATACATTATCGTTACAAAATATTTATTTAAAGACTTATATTTGAAGAATTTTCAATTGTAATTTATGAAAGTATTGAGTGCACGAAAAACTAAAGTATTTCATTCAATATTTGTATACAATTGAGTTATTTATGTTAATAAATTTAAAGAATTCCTTTTCAGTAACGCTTGTGTTAGAATAAGTCAAAATCTCATATGGAGTTTACCAAAATTATCGTTACGATAATTTAATGAAGATATTTTAAACAGCCATGAAATTGTTAAGTAATCTAAAATATAACTCATCCAACAAGAGACAACGTTAATATTTACATAGAGACCAACCTGAGAATCAAAACAATAACTACAAAATTGAGAAACAAAATAAATATCCTATAATTATTATACCAAATAGAATTGAATGAGCTTCCCACAATCTATATATATTTGCAAAAGTTTGTTTGCATGTCTCATTATGCATGCCATAAACTATAAGACATGAATAACTAAAATTTGGTACGATTATTATTAACATCTTAACTTGATGAATGTATAAAAGGATTGGTCAATTGGTTAATTATAGTCAGTGCTATAATAACAATAATATAGGAGAATATAACATTTTATAATTCCACTAGAGATGCCTGCATTTTAAATTTGAAATGTCGGAATTTTTTATAAAAAACAAAGAAGCTTCAAAGTTTATTGTATATAAGGATTAGCTATGATGCTGGTCAACACAGACATCCATGACATTTGACGCTGCAATGAGACACTATTACGTATGTTAACCTTCATAACAGCCTACTTAGACAACAAACCCATTCAGCGGCCGGGTTATGCAATCTTACTTTCGATACTACACAATTTATACAAGTGAAAACATTTACCACTTACTTTATTTGCTCACATTACACTGTGTTGGATGTGGTTTGGTTAATACAAAACGACAAACAACAGATGAACAAACAAAAAGAATTAATGCAACGAAAAACAAAAACAGTAGAAAAGAGAATTAAAATCACACAGAAATTCAATGCTCCGACTCTTAGAATGATTCTCTAAGCAAAGAGTTTTGTTAAAATAAATTTATGTCAAGTGAATAATACTTTGTTACAATAAGTGGACAATACTTTTGTTAAAACGTTACAAATTGCACTTGACAATGCCTTATCCCCCTCCCTCCCTCTGCTGTTCCCCCCCTTATCTCTCGCGAGGCAATAATATGAATCTCGAGCCTCAAAAATGACATTCGTTGTCCAGGAAACTTATCGATAAAAGTCAAAATCTGTCACATATTCGTTAAATATGCGTAATTTCAAAACATGTGGTGCATTACTTTCTGGGAAACCCTCGTACAATGTTGTGTGAGACAGACGCTCCTTTCTAGGAACCTGGTATTATCTGAATTTTTAAAGAATGTTTATTTTGAACTCTTGAACATCCCGCATATAACTGTCCATGCGTAAAGCAAAGCTACCGTATGGTAACTGACTTAAGAAGTCACCTCTCTACTCTGCGTGCACGGGGATTTCCCTTCTAGGAAGCGCGCTCACCTTCAATGCCCCTCTATTCTAATGGAATTCGTTTCCCTCCACTCTACATATTACCTCCGATCACTGAGGCGTAAGGTAACTTCTAGTAATTTTCAATTGCTACATTGGGCGGAACTACCTGTACTCTACATGCACGTTCTCTACCGGAAGCTTAGAGAACGAACTCCACCTGGCAAAAAGCGTCACCTCACAAAATGAATCGACTGCATTGATTGCCAATTTCAATTACGAATACTCGAAATATTTTCCAACACTTTCATTTATATCAATTAAAATATGAAAAAATTTCCCAAATAAAACTTAATTCAAGCATAGATATAATTTTTTGTTCATAATTATTGCCATAATTTGAAGTCACGATGATTTAAAACATAACCTGAGCAATGCTGGGTAAATTTGCTAGTTATTTATAAGCAAAGAACTTTGCAATACCATTTTAATTTAATTTATTCACCAGAGAACTATATAAAGACGTCTGTGTTGCATTGTAAAATAAATTCCAATAATTACTCCAAGATTTGATGCACAAAAACGATTACAGTGTAATTTTCCTAATAAACGTTTAATGTGACTAAATCTTAAAAGGATATTTTGTAGTTTAATTTACATTCTTCGTTAGAAATAATTTTATGAACTCTGTATTTATCTCAGATTCACTACAAATATGTTGTCAACAATTTGTTGCTAACATACATTAAAGTTATGGTAATTTAATGTTGTGCTTATGCAAACTGTATAATTATAAAATATCAGTTGATTACTTCGTTTAAAAATTAGTACAAGAGTTTAAAATAACACTAATATTTATAATGAGATTTTAAGATATAAACAAGTTAGGAAAGTGTACACCGTAACACAAATGGGTGCATTTTGTGCACTGGAGTATTTGAAAGAAATTATTTACGTGTTTGGAAGGGAAATAGCATTATAAATTCTTTTCTTCGTCATAAATAATCCATTTTCTTCCCATTTAAAAATATTAAATGCATATGTAAGGAAATTAAACATATTTCCGTGAGATTGTTTACGTTAGCAACAATGAAGAAGTAACCATGCTAGAAAATTTCAAAGTTCAACTCAAATTAAGACTCTTGTTCGATTTTCTCGGAAACGGCGACTCCTACGATGAAAATGTAAAGGAAAAGAAATACCCTACTTTACTAGTTCTACAAGTTTTACTTGATAAATATTTTCATATGACCGATACTTTACGAGATATGAGGGAAAGTTCATATTTTATCACCAGTAAAGTGGTACCCCTGATTGGCTTACGTGACTCATTTATGTGATTTTCTTATTATCTTTGACTGTAAGTCCTTAATATCAAATTTCATGAAAATCTACTTGGTAGAAGCAGATAAGGAACATGCGGACAGACCAGATGGAGACTAATACTAATAGGCGCTTATGCTGGAAGCAAAACGCACCTGACAAATAACCTTGCATGTAATTACATTTACAGATACACATACATTATTAAAAATTTTCTTTAATGACAAGAATGATATGTTACTTATTTGTTCGATATACAAATAGAAGGTGCTTGCATTCTGTAAGCCTTTCAAGTCATTATTTATGGCTTTTGCAAAGTAAAAATTCAAAACTAGTTAAATAAATAAAACAACTTCAAGTACACATTAGAATAAACTTCATTAGCCCACTGATTCCCAATGAAAAGACAAAACTGATAACGTTTTGATTCCGATGCAAATGAATTGGAATATTTCGAGGCGGTGCTTACTGTAAAAGAGAGACTGACTGATATTATTCACTTCTTTCGGTAAATTGTGATGAGATTAGCCACGAGGAAGTGTACCATCTGAAACAAAAGTACCACGAAGCCAATGAAAAGGAAGAAATCCACAGTACATTGAAACCTCTGCATACTGGACCTTGATGGAACGTACTTAGGATGTAACGGACAGAATGTCCGGCGATGCAAAAGTTAAATGACGCCACTAATACATTGTGTCTCATGCGGACCTATCACATGTGTGTTATTTGGAAGGCCTAATGAATACATCGCAACATTATAACTAACGTATATCACGGCATATAAGTCGACCTTTGAAGCTTAAAAAATTTTCCTAAAACTTAAAGTCGACTTATACGACGAATACAAAATTGTAAACTTTAAATTACAGATAAATAACATCGATATTTACTAACAAGGGGAGGCCATAACATTAATATTGAAATTCGTAAAACCCTTTTAGGAGGTGAAACTAGAACTAAAACATCACCTATATCTCTCTGCGTTTTTGCCAATGGGCCCTTGTTTAAAAGATATTAACAATTTAAATTCAGGTGTAAGCATGGATGCAACATATATCATTAACCTTACGGTTACAAAACAGAAGCAGCAATAGCTTAATTGGTAGAATGAATGTCTAGTAGTCGGATGGGCTGGGGTCCGATCCCAGCAGCCAGCATTTTTTTTCAGAAATGGTCTGTATATATATTTTAACTAGTAAAATTGTATTATTATTATGTCTTCATTACATTTTTGTTTTTTTTTTCGCAATTTTTTGATCATTTTTTTTGTCTTTTTCACATACGTACTTGATTTATTTGCACTTTCCACATGTAATTATAACATTATAATTATAAATAAATAATACAACTTAGAATGTTATAATCATTACTTGATTGTTTATTAAAATATCAATTCCTTAATATGACATTTATGAAATGTTCATTATGGACAATTACCTTGTTTTTTTAAATGTATCATCCAAAGTATTGTAATGCTGTAGAAGTAAGTGAGATAGAAGAGGTACACTTCGATAGGAATTAACCATACTAATTGCAAGTTATGATTATATGTGGAATATGCAAATAAATCAAGTACAAAAAAGTACGTGAAAAAAGACAAAAAAATAATCAAAAAATATGCGAAAAAAACATTTCCTTTTTTGAAAAGGGGAATAACGTAATCATCAAAACCATCCTTATGCCTGCCAACGTGATATTATATTGAATTCCACCACCGTAGATATTGATTGCGATAACTAGGTGCAGTTAAATTTGATAGCATCATTAACAGCCGACATCAATCAAATCACAGGAACCATTATTTAGTTGGTCAAGCTCTCTGAGAATAGCAGTTTCTTATTGGTTGAAATGAAAACACCTGTCAAATGGAAGGCTCAAGAAGAATAGCACGGACTCAAAACTATATTCATATATTTTTTTATTACTATGTTTATTTCTGTATCTTGTTAAAACTTGGATCGTACAGGACCTTGATTTTGCCTGGCGATGATTTCATGAGAAGTATTTTTAAGTGAAACAAAGGGGGTCGACTTATACTGCGAACATATACTTAATCTAGTATTTTCAAGTTGAAAATTCAAGGTCGACTTATACGTCGCAATATATGGATTTATATACATATTATAATGTATATAATTACTGTATATACTCGTGTATGATGCGTCCCAGTGTATAACTGCCGTGTATAATGCGCACTCGTACTTTATTCCAAAAAATCCCGACTTTTTCTTATACCACGTGTATGACACACATCCTTCATTTTTGGGAGGTATGTAAATATTAAAACGTTTGGACTTGTCCATAAGTGTATTACGTTCAATAAGCTCCATATTATGTCTAAGAGAGACATCGTCAATAATTAAAGCGACTGAGTTGAGATGGGAGCAACTTCATACAGTAAGTTGGGCAAAGTGATGCCGTGTAGAAAACCGCAGCGCCACTGTTGCCAATGCTTTTACATCAGACAAAAAGGGATCTATAAAATAGTTTTGATTTAAAGTGGATGTTGGTTCTCTCTTTCCTATCTCATTCTAAAACTGTTTAGAGAAGGAACAACATAAAAATTTAACAAACAAATCTGGAAACAGGAAACGCGACAGGTAGGATTAAGTTCACACACGAGATTCTATGGGTTTTAAATTACTTACATTGTCAATCGTACATACTAGAATCATTAACTAAATAAAATTATTTCAATTTGCTTATTCTATGTTTTTTTTGTTTTTGATATGTGTTTTGCAGGAAGACTTATCTTGTGATTTTGCAAAAATTACAGCAATCAGCTGATGAGCTAGTGAAAAGCGGAATAATTGGAGAGGATGGGATTATAAATTTATAGAAGTAATTAGGTGTTCTATACATATAATTATGTATGTATAACCTGGAGTATCAATAATTATTGTGCTTTTCTCATTAATTAACCCAAAAAGCGTGAATCTGGTGCGAGGTAGGTTCCTATTTTAAGTGCAGAGAAGTGTTACCTGCGTATAACGCGCACCCCTACATTATGACCTGAAAATGTGGTCTTCAAACAGCGTGTTATACACGAGTATATATGGTAGATACAATGTATAATTTATTGGTGCAGCAAATCCGCAAAAATTAATTGTTCCTGCGTTTGATCATTGTGACTGGTTGAAATTGACTGACTTGCGTTACTCATGGGGTTTGTTTGTCTTAAAACATTCTTTGTATTCATTGTTACTTTCTGCCCCATTTCCACCAGGGTCCGGAAAAATCTAAAATCTCAAAAAAGTATCCCAAGTTCCATTCCTAAGAATAATTCCTTTCAAATAAGAACGCAAGGGAAAATCAATTTTTCTTACGGTCGCTATAATTTATTTCATTCTTAATTATGTTCTTATAACAATATGCTCCTGCTAACACACTGCAAGCACCTTTTACTAGTAAAATATAAAAATTAATACGATTCCTATTTTCCTAAATTAATTAGAAAACTCTGTGCTATTACTTCATGCGCTCTAACAATTTGTATGAATATATAGCAGAGTAAAACACTGTCCTTCATAACATGTGCACTTTAACAATTTAAGGCAACACATACGTTTCCTTCGGATGTTTCGGATATAACAGACAGGCCTTCCCCTCCTTTTAGTCCAATATATCGAGGCTTCACTGTATGTATGTAAAGAATGCAATGTCGGACTGTGTACAATACCACGTTTTGCAATATACCATACACGAAAACGTATCAAGTATATAATCGCAAGCTCTGGAATAATATAAATTAAAATAGTTATAACGAATCCAACGTATATTTTCAATCCTTTCAAACTTTTACAAACCTATGCCAACAGGTGCTTCTGATGGAATCTTAACTTAGTACTTAAAAAGAGTTAAAAATGAAACAATCTTTTGTTATTCTAAAAGCTCCCAATTGCAAGCGCGATCTGAGTTTATATAAACATTTGAAATACAGTTGGACCTCTATAACCGTCACCATTGATAATCGTTGTTTCGATCAACCCTCATTTGTCGCCAAATGGTACAAAAAAATTAAAAAGTTCCGATGCCAGATTGCACTGTGACAGAGAGAGGAAGATTCCTGGCATTGCCTCCGATTCAATTAGTGCCAATTAAACCTTCAAATAAGTGAAAGAATAACATTATTCGCTTCACGCTTTAATTTAAGCATCGAAATTAATGCTGTAGCAATGTCAAACTTTATAGATAGCAACAAAAATATTTACGGATAATTATCCAGTTAATAACAATTTAATCAAAGCAATTGATCTTATTTTAAATCATTCGAATGCTGGAATCTTACTTTTTCAGTAAGTAAAACTATTAAACATCTATAATGCTTATTAAGGCAAATTGTCTCATGCATAAATTTAAAATTAGATGAGAATAAGGACGTACATTATTTTTTAACAAATTATAAGTTATATGGTTATGTCACCTTCGTAGATAATCTAAATGACAAAGAATGTTAGGCGACGGGCTACGTTTATTCAGGAGCAGCATGAAAACATTTGTTTTAGATTGATAACCTAGAACTCGCCGAAACTTATCTTCTCTTCTTTGTTAATCTAAATAAACGGTTGCGTTGATTGATATATGAAAAAAAGGACATATACTTCAATTAAAAGAAACAAAGAAAATTAAAAACATAAAAGTTTGCAATCAATTACCGTGTAGCATTAATTTCCTCTCTAATTTGACTTTTAAAATACAGATTTCTTACTGACTTTGCACAATTAATTGTCAATATGCACACACAGCCTCACCCTCAGCGAGATTTGTACCCGCTAACCTTACCTGTACTGGGGAAATGCATTATCAGAGTTAAATACGAATTATTGAGTTATATGTGAAATATTGAGACCAACTTATTCTACACAATTCTTAATTTTTTATAAATTAATTGAAAAAACAGTGAAAACACTGTGCGGGTACAGCTAGTACTCCGTTAATTCATCAAATAGAACTTATAATTTTGTTTGTTTAGTTTACATAGCAACGCTTTTACTCATTATTACCTCTGACGGTAAAGCACTATCAATTGCAATTTCCCAGGTTGTTGTTACTATCAGCATTTTAATTACTACAAATATAACTTTTAATTAAAGTTTAAGGCAATAATAGCCCATTAATTCATCAAATGGAAGAAAGAAGAATATAACGAGGTCTTTGAAACTGTGTAATTTTTACTTATGTACCAATGACGTGAATCTAAATTGATTCTTTTGAAAATTTTAATGTCAATCTGATTCAAACGTACTTCATTGCGTCATTTTATGTTACTTGTCGCCACCTGGCAGATCCAGCCACCTTGTGACTAAATGAATAAATAAATAAATATTATAGAGACAGAAGAAGATAAAGAAGAACGACATAGAAGAGAAAGAGTGAGAAGATCAATACTGACAGATGAGCAAAGGCAAACAGCGAGAGAGACCATAACCGAAATCAGGTAACAAAGAAGAAATGAACAAACTGAAGAAGGGAGTAATATAAGAAGCCAAAACAGAATCGATGCAGCCAACGGCGGAGGCGAAGAAACGACACAAATTTAAACTCATCAATAGGAAACGGATTAGCTACTCGACGAGATGATTCACATTTAGGAAAAATGGATAAAGAATGTCAAAATCGTAGAGCTTTGTTTTTTAATAACCGAGAAAAGCATAACAGATGCTGGTACGAGAAGAGCACTTCCGCAGCTTCCAGATATATTAAAACTGCCGTAGAGAGAAAATACCCCTATGTGTAAAAATACGTAAGACTAATGTAGTTTCTGCACATGCCAGGACATGATATATATATAGTTAAAGCGGGAAGCTCATTAGTTCTAATTTGAAATGCAAAATCAATCACTCACCCATCTTCTTTCTTGATATCGCAAAGCAGAGCTGGCCTGAGGAAGACGTACGATGCTGGCTGCGTTTTCAGACTTCATTCTTCGGAGGCAAGCATCTGAAACAACGACAGAAGCAACTCAGAAATCTCGCACCCAAAGGATAAAAATTCTACAAAACCTTAACAATAACTTTTGATTTGAAGTTTATAAAGTAATGGAAACTGGCTAAAAATGTATTATTCATACGTTTTTAAAAACAGATTCTCATTTTATGAGGTAAACTATAATTTTTACGTTAAAAACACAATATATATTGATAACAAACCCTTAATTAATCCTACGTTAAGAATGTAACGCCATATCTTGGCTATATTTGCCCATAAACAAATCCGTCCTTGCAAAAAACTTTACCAACTCTTCACAGAAAATGATACTTTACAACGATAAAATCACTCATTAAACATGTTATGCGGTAACATAATGTTATACATAAGGACTAATTTATAAGAATAATTACTCCATTATACATAAATATGATAAATATAACATTTACTATATACATATATATACGGTAAAGATATTTCAACTATAAATCAAAGATGAATAGAGAAGTTATTTAAGATTTCCTTACCTTTGAAGATATAAATCCTCGAGGAGATTGACCAGGACAGCTGGATCACACAATAATAACAGTACATTTATTTTCCAGAAGATCATAGTTACATGGCAAATCAATAAGACAAACTCAATCACAAAAGAAAATACAAAGTAAAACAATATAACAGCACGAGTGGACTAAAGAAAAACAATAATACATCAAAACATCACCATAAATTACAATTAAGTGGCAAAACAGGGCATACTGAATAATTACATATACAAATTCACATATCATTGATTTACAAAATAAGAAATAGTACTATTAAGAGACGTTAACTAATGTCCAGTAAGCAATGTGAAGATTACACACATTGAAACTATAAAAAACTTTAGATAAAACTTCACTTCACTTAAAGTGTCTTAAAACGTACACAAATCAAACTAAAAGTACATATTTAAAAACTGCTGTCAAAATGCGTCACATGGACCACTGTTTTCGAAGAATAAACGGCCAAACTTTTGTCAAGATCAAAACTATCAACATTAAATTTCGAATACAATAAAAAGGTCTAGTTTTTTCCTTCTAAAATAAATAAAATAAAATAACCAAAAGTATTAAAACACTGCTGTGAAAATGATTACCACGTGGACCAGTTTTCGAAGAACACAAGGCCAAACTTATATCACGATCATAACTATCAACATTAAATGTCGAATACAATAAAAAGGTCTAGTTTTTTCCTTCTAAAAAGGTCTGATGGAAACATAAAATAAATTTCGAACGGTATTACGCACATAACAGATAATCTCGTCAGCCATTTTAAGATTTCTATGAAACAACAAGAAGTAACGCGCAGGCGCGCAGGCTAACCAACATTTCGTCTTATAAAGCAGGATATTTACAATTTCGACAAAAAAACCACAAAAAATAAGCAATTCCTTTTTATATCTTGATTTCACATTTTAGTAGGAACACAATTATAACTTATTATAGGATCGATAAAATTTGCTTAAATGTTATAAATTACTTGCAGTAAATCAAATTTATTGGCATTAAACTTTTGCTTTGCAAATCTAAATTTGGATTCGTCATGGAGAGGGGTAAAAATAAGGCATTAAAATATATTTTCACATTGCTTAAAAACCGACAATGTAATTAATTAAGTAATAACGAATTTTTGGTCCAAATACGATTGCGTTTTTTGGTAACATTTATTTTTCTGTAGGACATGTCTTCATAAACAATTACATGGGTAGTTTCTGCGACATTTACAAATTATGCGGAAACAATTATTAGTTATTAAAAACTATTCACGAGTGTAATTATAAGAATAGCAATTATACTCCGGAAAATACTTTCAGGTTTTTATCTTATCCATGTACTTTGGAAACCTGTGGTATATTCAATTGATACCGATAAAATATTCGTATAAATTTGAAATGTAGGTACCTACCGTAGGAACCTACTGATTTACAAACACAGATGTCCGGAACAGGTAGAAAAATACACTTGTAATTGTCCTAACTAAGATACTCTATTTAGTAAGTGAATTAGCCTTCATAATGCACTTAAGAACCATAAAAAACTAGGGTGAGTCCTTCTTCACGGTAACCTTCCACCTCATTTCCTATTTGAAATCCAAAAACTCACGTAATATATTTTCAAAAAAAATATTCGTGCGTCAATTTCCAACAAATCCTTTATCTAATTTTACAATTGTCCGTCCGTCTTTCTCCATTTGTATCTCCCATTATTACAGCTAATGCCTGTCGCATAAGTATATACGGATCATCCTTTGCATCAATTTATAGAAATTTATAAAATTTTATTATTGTAATATTATCGTATATTTCATAAAGGTAAGCTCCTCTCCATTATGAATTTTACACTAATAATAATAATATTTTATTTACGGGACAAGCCCTTTTCCTAAAAATACAATCAGAAATGTATTAAAAATAAGCTAAAATATTTAAACGTGGGTTGAAATACAATATAAACCATTAAAGCACAATAATAAGAAAAACTATCTCACATAAAAATCACATCCTATAAAAATTATACTCAAAATCCATCTGACAATATAACAGTATCGTACAATTTAAGTTAAATATGCAGGTAGAAACTTTTGTATGAACTCAACATTAACGAGGATATGTGCTAGTTATAATAAGTACTTCTCTAATCTAGACATTTTTATCAGAAAGTCTGAGTATATAACATAATTATCGACTTTATTGGGGTAGTCAATAAAAGATGTATGAATTTATAATTTCACTATTGTTTGAAATTATGTACATATCTTGAAAATGAAGGAATATATGATTGTTATCTGCCTCTCTTCTTTTATAAATATATTTCATTCGTTGTTATTGGTAATACATAACTACAATTGTATAACTACCATTGTTACTTGCCTTATTTATAAATAGTTCATAGGTTGTGTTTGATAATATATATATATATATACACACACATGTATATATATACCATTTTCAATCCAATAACAACACTTTTCAAGTCAATAACAACACTTTCGAATGCTAATGAACAAATTGTTATTTTGAAGGGTGGAGTGCTTTAATTCTAAACAGTAATTATATTCCCATTGTTATGATTATGGTGGTTTGACTCTTTGATCAGAGGTCTGATTGTATATAAAATGGCCAATAAGCATGTCAGGAAATGTGAGTTATTAGTGCAGTATTAATCAGTGTGGGTTTGCATGAAAGGTTGTATTGGAAGAATTATTATTTTATCTTCTTATGTTCAAGTGAAAACTTGCAAGATACCACCGAGTTGGGGTTGCAATATGTGTGCATGCTGGAGTTAAATTAATATCACCATGAGTGATGGGATAAGGTTATCTAGATTGAAAGCGCACATTATGCTTGGGAAATATTGGAAGCAGTGGCAACAGCAGTGTAAGGAAAGTACATTCTGGATTAGATAAGTTAAAGGGAGTCAATATGTAAATGTATAGAGGTAGTTTTTGTTGGGATGTTTGGCTTTATTCTATGCCTACCACAAAAGAAACCATGTGATGGGTCTGCATGTCTGCATATGATATTTAAGGATGGTCTAATTTGTTCACGTTTGCCTAACTCAAGCTATTTTGTTTTGGGCTTCCTGTGCATTATGATTGCAAATTCATAATATTTTAATTCACAATCCATTTCAGTTCCATTATTCGCCTCCACAATTCATTAAATAGCTTTGTATTAAATTTGCTTTGAGTTTGTGAGGACAAATTATTTGTCAAGAATTTGCTATGTTAGAGGAAGAAATCGGGTACCATCATATATTCCCGTATGAAATTGTTATAGTTAGGCACAAGTTTTGTATGACTTCTTTTTATTGCGCATTGCTTTCATTAATTTAAACAAGTTTGAGGGCATGGCATAGGAATTCCATAGTGAATGTTTTTCAAGTTATACAATTTAAATATGATGATATTTTGAGTTTCTGTATGACTAAATAATATTTGTCATGGGCATTGAAATAGATGCTGGGAAAAGCTGAAGACAAATCTGAAGAAGCAGAAGACAGAGGAGATGCGTTACCGGATGGGAGGACTACCCCGGATGTTTGCAAAGGACCGAATCAAATGATTGCAAATGATTTTCTTATCTATTTAAAGCCTAAATATTAAGCCTCCACTCCTTTGTAAATATTAAATCTGTGAATTCTGTAAATATTATCCTACATTTATTTATTTGTATAAACAATATATATTTTACATATGTAAATACAGTAATGTAAATATACTAATAAGTTAATAAAATGAATAAAATGAATGAAATTAATCTGTTTCTAATTAATTAATTCCATCCAAAAATTTCACATTGTCAAATGAGAAAGTGGTTAAAGCAACTGTTTCTTCTTTCTGAATAAGGCTTTTGCTTTCGTTATTCTACTAAGGATTTCATCTGTGCATTTGGCATCTCTAGTTATTAAGCTACCAAGATATCTGTATTCTCTAACTTGCTCCAACGGATTTCCATCAATCCTTATGTAGAGTAATTCTATTTTTAACAAACTTTCCGAGTAGCTAGAAGATTGACATTTGGTAGGAATGTTCGGTTCTTAAAGTAGAAGCCATTTACGAAAAAAAAATTCCAAATTCCCGAGAATGATTTCCATTCCTCATAAGACAACATGGAATAATCGATATTTCCACCGGCAACCTTATTTTATTTTGCTTATTAAAATTCGCGTATTTTTTTAGTATTGTATTAGTTTATACTTCCTCCAATATACATAGTATAGAGAAAGTACTGTTTTCATGAAAAAATTCGAAATCGAGATTTCAACGGAAATACACGTTTACAAGCAAGCTTTGAAATAAATATAAAAACATATTTTCCTAATTTATAATGCCTTCATCCTTTGGTAAAAAAATGCGCACAAGGTGAAATGATTGTATTACCATATAAAACATTTTATTCGCCAAAGACGTCTGGCATAACCCGTGCATCGCCGGATACTTTCAGCTAGTTTGTTTATAAAATATACTCCAGTGTAAATTTCGTAAAATGTGATATGATTCAGTTTTTAAGGAAAATTAAGTATTAAAATGGAGATATTATTGAAAAATGTTGTGAAAAGATGAAGGTAACTTTTAGGTAAAATAATTACTTTTTCAATTTCATTACTTTTGTAAAATATGTGCGAGATAGAGTTTTAGTATCATTGTGTGAAAAAATAAGAGGAACTCTCTTCCTGGTACCATGTTTGTACCCATATTTAGCTATGTAAATAAGGTGTGTTTCCAAGTTTAGGGAAACTTTAGATGAAATAAGTTTTTTCAATTATATTACTTTTGTAAAAAGGCGTGTGTGTGTTTATTGGGATATATAGTTCCTGCATATTTTTCTTTTAAGTTAGACAAATAAAAAATAATTTTGATGTAAATATCCCTTCCTTCATCAGTGTTACAGACAAAAATCACCACTTTATTAAAAAAATTCTAAGTTTCTATAATTTAAACTGGAAAGTGTTCCAGCTCGCAAAGTAAATTTTTATTAAAGTTTCTGAAAACTAATGAATGTAATCTAATAATGCGTTGTATATTAAAAGTTATAAAATTTTTGCTTGGTATTAATAAAAATTCTAGATTATGTAAATGTTATGAGTTTTACCTTCTGTGAACCTAAAAGCGTGTGCAAGATATTTGTATATGTGATTTGATCGAACGTTTAAATAAATATATTCATATTTCCATTGAATGCATTGTATATTAAAAGATAAAATTTTTGCTTGGTATTGATAAAATTTCTACATTATGTGAATGTTATGATTTTTACCTCCTGTGAACCTAAAAGCGTGTGTAAGATATTTGTATATGTGATTTCACCAATTTTTTAAATAAATAAATTTATTCATATTTCCATTGTATTATACTCATTGTTTATAATGAATTCCCTCGGATTTATTTTTGTGTATATTTCATTGACTCTAATGATCGTCTCTGGAGAATTATTACAAAACTAAAAAATAAAATTTCCCATTATAAATTTCAAAACTTCTCGTTCTTATGCAGTTAAAATATTTAAGCAAATTCAGCATGAATTCGTATTGTTTTATAAAATAATTATTTTCACTCATTTTTCCGTTTAATACTTCAAGTTCGGACTTCGTATAATAATTTTAAGTAATTTTAAAAAGAAATAAAAAATGCCTTGCACCGATTCCAATGCTTATGGGGTAATAAATGGTTACTTGGTAACGGTAATCAACAAAGCATACATACCTAAGCGTTATATATATATATAGATTCTGTTTCAATGATTCACCCCATATATCGTATAAGTTTAAATTCATGAAATTCCTGTAATAGTGATTTTGATACAAAATGAACCTTCGATGTTCAAATCTGATGCTTAAACAGATTTGAGAAAGCCGCTGTATGACGTCACGCTAAGAGCGACGCTATTGCCATCTGGTTATCCCCTTCCGCTAAACTTCGGAACAGCCGTTTCTAAGGGAGTTTCAGAGGCCTGCTTATCATGGCATTAGGTATCAGTCGCCGGGTTGGCGCCGTGGCAAGATGGTTTTTTGGGGTAACAAAGTTAGTGAAAACTAAGTGAAACGAGAGAACAAACCAGTTTAATGCTGAAGGAATACTGAAATTCTCATCTTGAATGCTCGATACATCCCAATTCAATTTCCTGCCGTTGAAGATCTAATGGTACGTCAGTACTTTATTAACATACATGGCATCACCTGTTGCTGATTAAATAATTTGAACTCCCTATGCTAATATTTTATAAAGAATCGATGAATTTTTCTTTCTTAATAGTATTTTGGACTCGAACGAAAAATGGCCAGAGATCGCGTGCATTTTTTAGGGCTACGTAGAGGACAGTGAACAACTATAAGTCCTTGAACAGTCGAAACTACTGACCCTGACTTAGCGGACTGACCCGTGTTTACGTTTATTTACTTATCTCCATTGTTATTCAGTGATAAAATGGCTCTTGGTCCTCTTGCTACTACAACTGTTATTCTTAATATTCTATCAGTATCTCCTAACACGTGCCTTTTCCGTACGCGTTGTTTACATATTTGTTACCGTTAAGGTTATCCGTTATTTTTAATGTATACGTCTAAATACGGTTCTTGATTTCAACGTTTTTACTTGATATCAATTTTGTGCTGTATGAGATTAGTATTTTGTTTTAAATGTTATATGTATAAAAGTGTGCCTTGACGTTAAGATTGTTATAAAGCGAATACATATTGAATCTTACTTTGTATTGTTCCCTCTTGATGTGGCTTGTCTTAACTTCTTCCTGTGTCATAATATACGCCCACGCAATAGCCTTTTACTTAAATCCCTAAGCACGTCTTAATCGGCATAAAGACAATGCACTGACTGGAAAGTTGCTGTGTCCAATAACTTAGGAAAGCTTGAACTGTCCGTTAAGGTAAGAATAGTTTCTCTCAACTCGGGTGTTATTTAAAGTTTTTTAGTGGTAAAACCAATTAGTTTTTTTAATTCTAAGTGTTCGTGATCGATTTATATGCTAATTAAATGTTTTAACTTTGTCACATTTTTTGCTGTGGTGAAATAGCTTGAATGTGAAGAGCGCATGTTATAAATTCATTTTCGCATTTTTACCAAAGTCGCCAATTGACCTAAATTGTTAAAAAGGTACCGTGTGCGCTGTATTGTTTCCTTCCTCGGGAACCCATCGAACAATCACATAGCCATGACACGTAATGACCCACGACAGTCATGTATAGCCGCCTCCCAGGCCGCAAACTGGTTTTCTAACCAAACGGTTTCTCTTCTCCCGCGGCTGCTCAGACACCTAAGAACACAAGGTTTCCAATCGTTATTTCCCGCCCTATTGTTGGTGTAATATACCGCATTATTTCATTTTGTGACAGAAATAGATGATAAGTGAATGGATATGGTGTGATTATCGAACGTACTTGTACAACATATATTTCTAAGCTCGGTAAACATGATTGAAGTTCTACGCTTTTAGAACGAACGTGATATTTATCGCCTCTCTGCAGCGACGCGAATAGAAGTCCTACTTGAAGATTTAGTTCGGGCAATGCCACTTCGGCGTAATATTGTTGCCTGCATAGTAATGTGAACCTGAAGATAGCAATTCTTTTCCGCAAGTTGGGCGTATGCTGTATAGCAACGGTGGCCAAACTTGTCTTGTGCAGTGCAATCTCATACATGAAAGGTATCGGCTTGTCACAAGTAAATGTGAAGCAAAAAATATTATAATTCTATAAAAATAAAGTATTGATATACAATAAAAATAGGGATTCTCACAAATAAAATATATTAATTGCAATTATAGTTGTTTTATTGTTATAAAAAGATTTGAAATTATAGTTAATTAAATGTTTAATGTATTGATTGATCATTGGGTTGCTTAGTTTTAATCATTTCTTTAATTAGTGGTTGCATATTTGTTGTTTCTGATATTAGAAAATTTCTTACATCATTCCACGTATTTCTCTTCTATAACTGTTAAGACATTCACAAATGTTGTGCCATGCCACAAGGGATAGCTTGGTGTGCCATAAGTAGAACGCGTGTCGCATTTTGGCCACCACTGGTGTAAAGCGTGTGAATTTCTGTAGAACGCAAACTGAAAACTTTTGATGGAATTCTTTCTGACAAATTTCATTCGTCGTGACATTTAATGTTGGATTGTTTTGCGATTTTAATGCACCATACATTTATGAATCAAAGAAAATATTTTCAGTCGGCATTAGTTTTTTTTAATTCTAACCGTAAATAAAAACAAGGTTCAAAAATTGAATTTACTGGTTATTATTGGTTTATTATCCTAGACCAGCGATGGCGAACCTATGGCACGCAAGACGATTTTGGTTGGCACGCCAAAGAAAGGCGAAAACCAATGAAAGCATTTATCGTACTGATTTACTGCAGCAAAAACATTTGTGTTATTTGGTTAACTGTTGTAAACATTAGTTTTATGGTTACAAATTTCAATGTTGTATGTCTTGATCACGAATTTAATTTAGTTGGCGCGCAAAAAAATCATTGACTTTTCTGTGGCACGCGAGGCGGAAAAAATTCGTCGATTTCGGTAATATTGGCACGCGGGCATTAGAAGGTTCGCCATCACCGTCCTAGACTTTTTTGGGAAAGTTGTTTCCGTTATTATTGAGCTCTCGGCTTTACGTTTTGAGTTGGGTTATTTGAGTGACCGTACAAAATCGAGCGTTTGCGTTAAAATTTTAAATAAAAAAAACTTCAAAAGTTGACGGAAGACTAAAAGTAAAATGGTGCGACTATTTGCGAAAAATGTCTCGTGGACGTGATATTTATTTCGAAGAAAAAAAAACCGGCTACTTCGTGTGTGTCAAAATAGTTCTGTTCTTTCGAAACATAATTACAGGACACGGCATGAATTATAATGCGTGGAAGCCTACGCCCTCGAAAACGATCTGTTTTCCTAATCACTTGAGCCTTAAATCATTCTTTTCGAAACGAGCCAAGAGATAGATCATTTTAGATCAAATTAGCATTCATATGCCGCGAAAAATTCAAGCGTGTTTATCCAGGCCGCGCGAGATACCCTTATTTCGCCCACGCGTCCCTAAGTCCTCTCGGTGAGAATTACTCCCCTCTTTTTCACCCTCCCTCCCGTTTAGCCTCGTTTAATGGCGGCCCGGTGTATATTCCAACTCTCGTTTCTCTCCCGACGCCTTATCCGATCCCGCGGAAGGGGGAAGAAAGCGCATTTTTTTCTACAACTCTGCCTGTGTAGTATTATTCCCTATCCGACGCCATCGTAAATACCTTGACACCAGTTCATGGCGTGACGTCACTGGCCTTCAAGCCGCCCCACACCGCTTTTTTTTTACCCTTTACATCACACTTCCCTTTCCCTGCGGATTCTACGGTAACACTCCCCTCTTTTCTCTCTCTCTCCCCCTTCCCTCTCACCTCTCCTCCCTCCCTCCCCCACCTCACTTTTCGCACTTAACGCTCTGGGGCAAGATGCAAAGGAAAGGAGGGAATTGCCGACGAACGCTCATTGTATTAACCCGTCGCCACCCATACAGAGAACCTGCTAGTAGTAAATCCGTTCCGAGATGGGAGATTTTAGGTAAGCGGATAACGTGCCCATATTTTATCTCGTGCCTTTATACCACCGGCGTTTTACTGGTCCGAAAAAAAAATTTTTATGGGGAGGCTTTCGACGTGTGTCGTCACGCGCGCGCATGCTCGAAGCAGCTTTAAGCGCGAGTTTTCTTCTTATTATAAGGTCTGATGGATTAGTCACCGCACCGAGACATCCCGGACGTGTCTTCGGAGTGGAAATGTTATGTCCTGTGCAATAGGGGCGTATGTGTTGCGAGAGTGCGCGTCTGTTTGGGCGAAGTGCGTCCTCGGAAGAAAAAACGATAAACCTCGTGTATCTTTCGAAGATCCCTTCGGGGAAAAAAATAATCGCCCGCGGAGTTGGAACGAGTTGGAGATAGGGAATAATTTACGGCGCGAGATAAGTGCGACGGACTTGAACGGCGATTTCTTTTTGGAGAGCGGGACAGAATTCGTCGTGTCTAGGCAGTTACGGATTTGTAACGTCATCGGTCTGTTTAGGTTGCATAAGTTTAACGAAATCGATTCCGACCGGTTTTTAGTCGTACATGTTTCGGTTCGTTTGTATTGCCGGTTTATGGGGGTTAGCTTTTTGGCGGATTCGCGTTGACGGTGTTTTTTTTAAAACGCAATTTGACCTGGAAAGTATTCCGAAAATAGTCTTAAATGAATCACCACTTAATACAGCTGTATTGTGGTTGAAATGCTAATGTGGTTTTATGGCCTTGTTATGCCCGTTGGATTTGTCTAGAACAAGTGCTTAATTGTTCAGTTGTTGGCACTTAAGTGCTTATTCTGGATTTTATTTTCAGCCGTAAGACGAGCTCGTTAATTCTCTGGTGAATCAGTAAACTCGTTGACTGGTAAAATAATATTTTAAAGGAATATTTTAGTAAAGATGAAACACCTGTTAGAAGAAAGAAAAGGTACCTACTTATTAAGGTTAATAAAATGAGAATGTGACGCCGCCCCATTCCAAAGCGATTGCCGGCTTTAAGGGAAGGACTCGGTGTAAAATTTAACGAGCCATACGCCCACCAAACTCGCGACTTATTTTAACAGGAGTGGTTAAATGGAGAATTTCTTCCATTCTTCCATCATATTGTTTTACAATCCACCTAATTAATTCCGGGAAGTTTCAGAAGCATCGCTGGTTTTTTTTTTTAAACGTCCTCAAATGAATATCTTGTCTGGGGCACGTGATCAAAAGGTCCGCAAAAAATGCAGCGTCTGTTAACTCTTCCTGTAATCCCAATCGAATTGTTCATTTTCTTTCCTGTTTCCGTGTGCTTCTTCGAGCTTCGACTTTGGTAATTTATTCCTCTTCTCGATGAATTATTATCTTAATTAAATGCACATTAGATCGTGAAGGTGATTATACTGACTTAAAAATGTAATTGTGACGACCCATGCACAGATTCAGCTGTCTATAGCTTGACTTTGTGAACTTAAACTTTCCTTACGCTTTCGATTTGCAAAGCCAGTCATTTCCGAAGATTATTTTTCTGTTAAATATGCCAGTATGTCAATTTTTGGAAGGTTATATTCACACGAGCGCGTCCATCTTTGTATGTGCACGTGTGCGAACGATTCGTCGTTGACTTCTGACACTACAAATTGCTCACGAGTGAACAAATGGTAATTTTTGTCAGCGTCGGAAATCGGTTGGTAACTTGTCCTCACCGATGTACTGTCGAACTTCTACGAGTCTGACCTCTGTAACTCGAATTTTTCATAACTTGAAGTGAATTCATTTAACAGGGAAAAGATTTTCTCGTGTTATTTTTCTTTTCTATGACTCGAATTTTCTATAAGTCGAATATTTGAGGTTCGACTTATGGGAGCTCCACTGTATTTACGAATCGGAAAGAAATACTTTATTTTCTAACATCCCTGTCATTTGCAGACTTGACGGAAACCACCTTGCTGCATCATTCGCTAAGCAGCTTCAAGTGCCTTTTCCGTTATTAACTATGTATATAGGATCCCTGGGCGCGCAAACGCGATCACTTTTTCGACGGGTAACTTGTATGGATGAAATACGCCTGTAAAGGCGATTGTCTTCCTAAATTTTGCGACAGTTTTTTTAAAATTCCATTTTCATTTGTAAAACTCATCGAGTTTAGTAAGAATTATGCTTTATATTGTATCTTATGGTATTCCAAAGTCTTTTTATCCGCTTAGGTACTTGTTCTCCAGATTTAGCTATAATAATCCACTAGACTGATCATTATACAGAAATATATACAAACAGACATGTTTCCCAGTAAATATGAGTGAAGTTGCCGTCAATAGTTGCGTTTGAACGGCGGCGTCCTTGGATCTAGCGGATCAATCGACGACCGCCATTTAGATTTATAATTCGTTGCTTTCCACATGCGCCTACATTTTACCCTTCACCTCAAAACGTTTGCGATGACAGTAAGAGCTCCACATTATCGTAACTTACTCCTTTGATTCTCGTATCGTAATCTCTAATAATCCCACTAAAGATCAATCCTCTTTGTCGTCATTTCCTTCAATCCATCAATGTCTGTCATTTCTTCGGAGTTTAACTCGTAATCCTATTTATCTGAGGTGAAAATTCTTAAGATCGAGAGCGATTGGGCGCGTTTCGCGGGGATTAAAATCTCCCATCTCCCAAGGAGGAGGTATTTTTGCCGCTCCGCGTTTGAAAAATCGTCTTTCGAAATTTCCGATCGTTTTCGTTTACTCAAATTGGGTCGCCGCCGCTGTGGAAGATAAACATACTTGGGCAACAATTATCACGTTCCGTTGAAACGCGAATGGTCGAGTTTAATGGTAGAGAAGTGTTCCAGCTCGTTTTTTTTTTTTTTTTATGCGGCCGCTGGAAACTCCTTGAACTTTTCCCCCGAAGCCTATTTACGAGGAGAGTAGTTGTGTTCAAGAGAGCTGGCGGCGATAGGCCGGACACGCGTTTAATAATTTCCCCGGGAATATAATACATTTATGAGTTTGTTTGAGTGGATACTCGGGATCAATTTGTCAGCCGTTTAACGTAAATCTATTACTCGATTCATCCTTGAAAACTTGTGGGGAAATGTCGACTTCGCATCGATGTAAGTTTGTTTCGAGAGTTTTCAGGTTACGTCAAAGCAAACCGCATTATAATGAGATGAGGAGTTTTAATTTGTTAGCAAAGCTCGCACTCCTTGAAAAATAAGTTTTCTTTTTCAACTGTTCATCGGATTTCGTACGAAGCCGCGTTATTATAGAGATGAAAAGAAGTTGGAGTTGTCCGTCGCTACTTTGCTGGAAAATACTGCGGATACTAATAGTCACGAATGCCAAGAAGTATTTGGTGTTATGGGAGTTCGGTTTCTTGCCCAGAGTTAGAAAAAAGGCGGGTTGTTTCCTCATTCAAAACAATAAACGTATTATGAAAACGCGAACAGCTTCGAATTTTTAAAAATGTTTATGTTATTATCATGCTGGCTGTAACAAGGGATATCGTTGCTGTGTACCTACATTCCAGTAAAAATCTCTAAACCTAGAATAATGCTTTTTAAAGTTTTCTTATTTGCTAATTAAAATCTTGTTTTTGTTTGTTTTGCGCCGAATATAGGTTTCGTCTCATTCGTTCAAATCTCAGCTGTAAATTTTTGGTACTTGTTTCTAGTTTCTTTTGTAAAATCAGTTGTCTCCTTTGCAAACAATCCGTCAACAAACTACATCGATACAAACCTTAAATTTGTCGATTAATTAATGATCCGTTGATTGCGGGAATAACTTTTGATTGTTCACTTATTTCGATTATATTTGCTCGCGATAAATATCCTGTCTTCTTTAAATGTTTACTTCGTTTCACAACTTTGTCTCCTGCGAGACCTAATTTTACTTCAAATTAAGGTACTTTCCTGTTAACGGGATTACCTCCGGGGCCCTTCGTAGGACCTGGTACTTACGTATTATCTCCATGCCATACTTACGTACAACATTAACAGAAACTGATTGGTCTGTCTCGACATTTACAAACCCAATCACCGGACAATAAACTGATTGACCGGTCTCGACATTTACAAACCCAATCTCCGGACAACGGGGATGGTTTCTTTGGTTCCGGGTAGCGCCCGGAGACGACTACCCATTAAAAAAAGCGAGTCGAAGGCTCGTCAATATATCCTTTCAATGTTATATCCTCTCAAATAAAAATGGAGAGGATATTGGCGAGCCTCCGGCTCGCTTTGTTTTAATGGGTAGTCGTCTCCGGGCGCTACCGCGCCCTTCGCCTCGCCCGGAACCAAAGAAACTCTCCCCGTTGTCCGAAGATTGGGTTTGTAAATGTCGATACCAGCTAATCCGTTTCTGTTAATGTTGTTTTAAAAATAAAATATCGTAAATCCAACAATACCTCAATATATCCTTTCAATGTTATATCCTCTCAAACAATAATAACAACACATGTTTATTTTTTAAGGTATTCCCGTTAACAGGAAAGTACCCTAATTAAATCAGTAAAACACATTACAAATTACAACTTGTAATGTGTTTTACTGATCGATCATGAATTTAAGTTAAGCGAAGAAAATTTAATTGCAACCGTTTTGTTATGCGTTTGAATCCGAATAAAAGTTCATCTTCACGTAATATTCATTGTGGCGAAGAATGCATATAGTTACTAATTGTAAGTTAAACCCCCATTGCTTACATTGTTGAAGAAATTTTGTCTGCTCTTAAGTTGTTGATTTTGTTGTGAAGGCGGTGAAATTTGTTGAGCTCATTAGGCTGGAGGGCCATAATTTTAATTCAACAGAGAAATATCGAGCTCGTCTTTATGGATGAAAAAATTCAAGTACTTGTCTCCAAGTATCTCCAATAGGTACCACAATGTTATTGCTTGAATGACCACTTTCTCCAAGATGATGTTCCTTCAAATATTCCTAAACCTTGACTTATTTCCATAACTCGAATTTATACTCTACGAATTTATACAGTTCGACTATACGTATATACATAGGACGACATTCATGTGTAAGAAGCACGTATGCAAAGAAATGTTTTTGATTGGGATTCTCGCGAGGAAGAAATCCTTCTACTACCGTTGTATTTAATACATTAGGAAATTCCAATAGCCGTGAAAGTTGAATTCACTATCGGTGAATCACCACTGACAACAGTCGCTTTGTTATCAATTCGATTTCAGCCGCAGGGCGAGCTCGACGATTCTTTCTGAAAATATGTCTTTCCTGTTTGAAATTCCGTATACTTTGTGTTTACGGTTTCCTTCTGATATGCCACTTAAATGCTGTTTCGGTCGTAGATACGTTAGATAAATAAGCGTCGATATTTTTTATCAGAACGAAATTCGTGTTTCCCATAGCGCGGCGAGAATATGATTTGTATTGTTTCAGTCGTCAAATGAAATTACATGACAGTATCATGATGTTGGGGGGGAGGGGGGAAATATACGATATATATATATATATATATTTAGGGCAACTAGGTGTTGAAGGAAACCCAGTGAACACTTACCGGAAGTAGAGCCGCTGGGGTGTTGGAGAGAGACATTTGTAGAGGTTAGAGCTTTCGGGATGATCCCTTCGTCAGCACAAGAGAGACACAACTCTCTCTTGTACTGACGAAGGGATCATCCCGAAAGCTCCAATAACTTCTACAAATGTGTCTCTCCAACACCCCAGCGGCTCTACTTCCGGTAAGTGTTCACCGGGTTTCCTTCAAAACCTAGTTGCCCTAAATATCCTTACTTACCTTTCCTCTTCCGTAATATATATATATATATATATATATATATATATATATATATATATATATATATATATATATATATATGTCGTTCGCGCGTTTCAATTAAAACTTGGTCATCTTGTATTACGTTTTGTGGGTCACCGCTGCCGAATTCTACCTCTTACTTAGTCGAAACGCGAACGATGCCCATGGATTTACTCGTGCTATTTAGATATTTTAATATATCGCTCATTTGCGAGAAGAGTGACAAGTCAAAAATCGTCATTTTTGAGATTACAGGAAAAACTTGCTCGAAAAATGGTATATTTTTATCGAAAAGAGTGACACAAGCGTAACTTTACCATTAGACGCAGGAGAGCAGAAGTGTCGTCTTCTCATTCCCCACTCCTACACTAAAGCGAATTTTTCAAACTCTTCTCCTGCAAAAAGACGATTTTTGACTTGTGTCACTCTTCTCGCAAATGAGCGATATGTACATCTAAATTTTAAATTGTCCTCGAAACTCAATAATAATTTGTATGCGCGGATATGTAACGAACTATTTCATAATAATTCTCGGTTCTTCCGCTTGTGGCGAATGGGAGATAAATGCGCGGAATGAAGATCGAATGAGATAAATGTTATCCAGTAATTTACTCACTTGTCTTTCCCTTCTTCAAGATTCTAGTGGACATTTTTGGATGTATTACTTTAAGAACAGTTTTTAGGCGCGTTTCGCTTACAGCGTGAGCGCCTATTATCGTCGGTCGGTCCGTCCGTCGGTCTGTCCGTCCGTCTGTCCGTCCGTCTGTCCGTCCGCATGTTCGTTCTCGGCTTCTACCCAACGGATTTTCATGAAATTTTATATCAAGGGCACAATCAAATATAATAAGAAAATCGCAAAATGAATCACGTGCGCCAATCAGGTAAGTTGTAGAACTGGTAAAGACGAGTATTTCCTTTCCTATACATTTTTATCGTAGAAGTAGCCGTTATCGAGAAAATCAAACAAAAACGTCTTAAATCGAGTTGAACTTAGGAATTTTCTTGCATGGTTACTTCTTCGTTGTTGCTAGCATAAACAATCTCACAAACAAACGTTTAATTTCCTTACGTGTGCATGCAATATTTTTAAATAGGAAGAAAATAGATTATTTATCACGAAGAAAAGAACTTTAAAATGCTATTTCCCTTACGTACAGGTATATAATTTCTTTCTAATACTCCGTTGCACGAAACGCGCCCATTTGTGATACATTGTACACAACTAACTTGTTATTTTTATCTGTTTACGAAAAATATATAGCTAATATAGCATACTTTTTCACGTAAATACCCCGCCTATAAATTTCTTGAAGATTAAAAAAAATTTCTTTGTCTAGCGAGTCCCTCGTCCAAACAAGATTCTCGAGTGCACCATTGCGATCACCTCGATAGAGCCCCAAGCGTCTTTTATATTTATAGCTCGAAGTGACGTACTGGTTTGAAATTTAACGCTCTACGACTCTGATTTTCATTCCCTTCCGACGCACGCGACCAATTCGATAAGACGTTGTCGTTTTAGAAACGTCGAAGACAATTGAAAGCGTATCAAGCACGTGTAATCTGTTCGATATTCTGCGAGCGTCGTGAGCCGTAAGCGGGCAACTGCTCGCGAAGGTAACTGTCGTTCCTATCGAAATTAATTGGAAGGTATTTAGATTGGATGCAATATCGTCGTTTCTTTTGTTCAAGTAGAATCTTAACGTGAATTTATATTCTTTTTTTTTTAGTTTTTTTTATAGCAATTGAGGCAAATCGCCCATTTCGATTTGCTCAGGTTTTATTTATTCTTTTCCTTCCCAGAATTCCAAACTCAACTCTTCTTCTCTATCTTCTTGGACTTGTAGTTTTCCCGCCTTCTCTTGAATTCACGCAGTTCTGAGTTTGTAAAATCGTCGTCATTCGAACCTTTCTTTAAGACGAGCCACGTTCTTCGCGTCATATCTCTCGGGAGCACCTCGTTAAAATATGTTCTTCGGGAATATTTTCAACGATCGGACGTATAGCGTGCAGGGATACAGTTCGTTCCTTTGACGTGTCTTAAATAGCTCGAAAAGGATCGATTCGGTTCGTTCGATGTACTATCGACGAATTTACAAGTATTTTATTTCGAGTCACGTGCATTTTTTCGAACGAAAGATCGAGGGATTCAGTCTCTTCGGAGTCGGAAGAATCGTTTTTTTTCTGCGACTCGTGAGTCACGAACATTCGAGAAGAATCGATTTTTGGTTCGAGTTCAATAAGGCGACCCTTCCCACGTGCGATGCGGAGCCCCGATGATAAATTCACATCTCGACTCGGTTGCTCTTGGTTAATCCTTTTGTTTTTCATCAAAGAGAAACATGTACTCGAGAGTTATTTTCTTTATCAGAGCGTTCGCGCTGGTAGTAAATAATGGCTGTCTCTCAAAGCGGCTTCGTATCTCATCTCACGAATGAATTAGTTCATGATATATATTTTTTTAAAACTTAACGGTTGTTGCGAAACACTTACCTTTTCTGACGCATGCATTCATCCCGTTACGAAAAGAAAACTTATCTATTGCATACGATCTAAAATGGTACCAATATTGCGGAAATTTCTATTTTAAGTCATGTATGGAGAGCTATTTCTGTATATTTGGTGGTTACTTTAAAAGCCTCCATGAGATTAAGCGCTCTAGTAAAGTACAAATATTAATGTAATTTTTTTAATGTAAATAATTTTTATATTTCGCACCAAAGTAACAAGATCTAAGAAGTTCCTCGCAAATTTTATCAAGAATTTCGCATGTTTTCTCGCAAAAGTCTTGTTTTTGTTATATACAGGGTGTCCCGCGACGCGAGGTCGATACTTCACCTGCGTTTAGGGGAAGTCATTACAAGTGGAAAATAAAGAGTAATCATTTTGCCTTTTCTCAATAATAAAGGAGTAATGGACATTTGAAGTTGTTGATGGAAATAAGAAGAAAAGCAACCATTGACAACACTCCTGAGCGCAAAGGTCGACACAAGGTCATGCGATAGTTGCCAGAAAGAAGAAAAGCAACCAATGTCCGTGTACACTAATGAAGAGTATGCCGACATTCATTTTGTTTATGGATTCTGCGATGGGAATGTGGCAGCAGCTGTCTGAAAATACGAGAGGCGATTCCCAAATCGGCGAACATCTGATTAGCGAGCGTTTTCATGCGTGCGCAGGTATTTACGAGAAAAAGGTGCAAACAGTGGACGAGGAATAGGTCATACTCGAGATGGTGAACAATAGTCCGACCACCAGCGTTCGTAGAATATCTGAACGGACCCACGTGCCACGAATGAGTGTATGGAGAACTCTTAACCATCACGGTTATTATCCATTTCACCATCAGTATGTGCAAGCTCTTCAGCCCGAAGATTATCCTGCATGTATAGAATTCTGCAACTGGGTCGTTCAAAGTGACCAGATGATTCCACAAATTTTGTTTAGCGATAAGGGGATGTTCACTAGAGATGGAATAACAAACTAGAAATTCCCATTCATGGGCCTTGGAGAATCCAAATGAAACAAAGGAAACTCATTTTCGACACATTTTCTGTAAACATTTGGTGCGGGATTATTGACAATAGACTTATTGGACCGTTCGTTTTGGAACATCGTTTAACTGCAGAAAGATACCTAAACCTATACCGCCTACCAGAACTTCTGGAAGATGTGCCACTTGAGGTTGGACAAGGTATGTGGTTTCAGCATGACGGTTTACCAGCACTCTTTGCAAGATGTGTAAGACTATTCTTGAACCAGCGGTTTGAGGGTCGCTGGATCGGCCGGCCAGCCAAGGTCGCCAGATTTAATCCCTGTAGATTATTACTTATGTGGCCCTTTGAAAAGCCTTGCTTATGAAACGAAACTGCAAACTGTAGAAGAACTGTCAGGCCGCATCAACGATGTTGCAGCGCAGATCAAAATGGATGGCGTCATGCTTCGCACAGCAACAAGTTCTCTTTAGAGCCAGAACCTGCCTAAGAGAAGATGTGGACCACTTTGAATAATTATTGTAATGAGTAATTGCTTGAATAAACATTGTAAAACAGCAAACTTGATTTTCTTCCTATTTCCATCAACAGCTTCAAATGTCCATTACTCCTTTATTATTGAGAATAGGCAAAATGATTACTCTTTATTTTCCACTTGTAATGACTTCCCATAAACGTAGGTGAAGTATCGACCTCGCGTCGCGGGACACCCTTTTTACAATGCCGTACAAAATTAATTAAAATCCCAGCATAAATACACTCACCCGGTCCAAATAAATCCACCAAACACGCAAGACTCTATTTTGTATTAAAATATTTTCACATATATTTGTTTTCGACTTGGCATAACTTATCTTGCCAAACGCATGCTTTGAAGGCGTCTTAAACCTCAGGAGCGAATGACAATGGACTTCAGTAGAGTGCAATGCGTGAATTTAAGTCCAGTTTGTCTCCCTACGCGAGAAAAAAAGCTCTGACTTTCGTGTAAGGTAAGCGTGCCGCTTATATTTATTTACTCCTATTCCTCCGCAGTGAGCTTTTATGGAACCTGTTTTTTTCCTCGTTCAATAACTCGTTCTCAGCGTGTCAACAAGAAACACTCAATCAGCCGGGACTTGGCCGTTTTATTATATTTTCATTGGGGTTTATTTTTGCTGCTATAATCGTTATTTGACATAAACGTTTTAACTTTTATCATTACGTCTGTTGTAGGAATATCAGGAGTGAATTATATTTATTTTTCCATTTTAATACACATGACTCATACGATGCGCGTACTTTCCGTATTACGTGTATTATTTGTTTGGTAGTTTAATCTATTTAATTTTTTATTGTTATGAATAGCTTCGTTAAAATAGAGGTTTATTTTATTTACAGATTACACCGTTCATCTCTGATTGCATAGGTCAATAATTGGTATTATAGATAAGTAAATTTACCCGATACGCTTAGAATTTTTACGTAGCAACCTAAATAGATATCGTTCATTCTTAAATTTCCCTTATTAGTATGTTGTGCGAGAGCTATTATAAAAACAATTCCAATAGTTTGCTGTAGTTATCGATTTTGCAGCGACCTCTGCGTATCCGAGGGAATTAATGTAGTATTTATTAATTAGGCGAGTTTTTGGATTGTATATAGCGCAAGTTTTAGTAAAAGTAAATTAAAATTCATACAAATAAATTTATTCTTCATAGGAAGAAAGGCAATAAAACGTCCAAAATGTTGTTTGGAACCATTTTATACCTATTTAATCTACTATTTCTCTTCGCTTAATATTCCGTATTCATTGTATGAAGTTGATATTTTCGCTAAACTAGAAACGATTGTATCAGTGATTGAGGAATTTATACCAGTTTAAAGTGTGCAAATCTTAAACGCGACTTAAAGATTGTAGGTCATGCATCCATGGTTCTCTGTAACGTATCCTATGTTACGAAAACGAAGGTCAAAGATTAAAACCAGTCCTCTCTTAGCTCATCTTATCCAGGAAGTGGTGTGTCATGCAGTTACAGACAGCCGGGAAAAATCGCTATTTTGAAAAAATAATGATAATTCAGCAAATCTTTCGAAGGAATTTGATGCATTTTGCTATCTCGTTTGGGTCTTTCTGAGTCGATGAACGTATGCAAATGTACAATTGAGATTAATCGATGAGATATCTGCCAAGTAGTTAACACGTGACAAAATGTCTTCCTACGCAAGAATCTACCAAGTGTCAGTATAGGTCATATCCATCAGTGCCATTTTGAATTTAGTTTCTTTGAATAGCGTTTGTTTAGAGAGTTAACCCGGAAGGAAGGAGGTTTCGGATAGGTCTTCCTAATCATTAAGCCTCAATTTGTATCTCTTTTTAATGCTCGAATCGCGACTTGTCTCACACGAAAAGCTTTCAAGAGCGCTTGGAATTTTTAAAATTCTTCTTCGGCTTAAAAACGTGAAATTATTCTTATATATTTTGCCGGAAGGCGGAATCTGTGTTATCTTTGATACGCGTTTTAATTCTCTGGAGTGTCGATTCGTTAATTTTTCCTTATCATCATTCATATTTATTTTCCAGGGCCTTATTTGAATTAAGTTAAAAGTCGATTGAACTTGTCGCTTCCTTGATGCCAAGTTTCATTAATAGCTCGAGAAATCCCTGGATAAAATAATGTTTGCTGAAGGAAATGAATTGTGTTTTTAGGACGTATGTTTCAACTGGCTCTAGCGAATTATAAAGCTGTATTCTTTTGAGGGAAGGTACTTAAGATCTTAAACAGGTGTATATTCGAAAATTAAAATTTTCGAAAAAAAATTCTCGCGAAATGAACTTGAGTGGTACGTATACACTGCCGATAGCTTTTCTCGAGGGCGCCTGCTTTATATTTTAACCACACATAACCTAAATCGCAATTTTTCCGCGGATAATCCTTCGTTATCATCGTGCGAAAGATTTATGACCCCGATGTATACTTCACCGCGAAGTTTTCTCTCGAGCTACTGGTATCAGTTTTTAATCGGGGGCATATATATATATATATATATTTTTTTTATTTCACTACTTTCCGAGGTGCCTTCCAGTTATCCGTTCGTCAACGGATCGGGGCGCATCATATCTATCTTCTTTTGCTTCCCATTCAAGAATCGTGCCAGGATACTCCGTGGCTGGGACGACACATCGGTTCATTCATCTCGTCGAATAACATCTAGTTCGATAGGATGACGTTAATAAGCACCAGACGGCTGTCCAAATGGAATAGGTATGATATATGTGTGTATAGGTTATTGAAGGGGCAATTGTCGCTAAGTCCCTTCTGTTAGGCGGCATATATCGACGACGATTTCATTTATTTCACCGAGGAGGCCTTAAGTTTCCGCGCCCACTTTAGTTCTCCCGCTATCAAGAGTATAGACGTAAGAAGGATTGCCTCACTCGACGCAATTCCTTTGACTTTTCGCATTGTTTGAACAAGTCAAGAGGTATGAAATTTTATCAAATGAATTTGTTTGCTTCGTTTTACTCTTTTTTGCAGTGTTTTCAAAACCCGTGTCGTGTAACGGTGATTTACCACTTTATGACGGTTAACTTGCGTTTGAATTTTATGGACTGTTTCGTAGGTATGAAATTTATCTGTGTGGCAATAGATTCTTTACGAGCGGATGTGGCCTTTTAAAAGTTTAACGGAATTTCATGGCCAAATAAGTACACACTACGCATCATGATTATCTTAGCCATTTAGTCGGCTGGTTAAACTGTAACCTACTTTAATGAGGGAGGAATTTACTCTCTATAGAGCTACAAACGTACACACTCCCGTTGAATTGTATCAGGTGAGATCCATCATTTTGCGTGGCTAACCGTATCTGAAATTTCGTTTGATTCAGCTATCCGGATAAAATTTCACACCGCAATTTATCTATCCTAATTTTATGTTTTTGAGTTTTTTTATTTTCTTACCCAATATCTCTTGTTACAATAAAACTGTGTTTGGAAGTTCGATTGTGTAAAGTTATGAAATTTTGTCACACCAAGTTTTAGCGCTACTCATGGCGCGTCCAAAGGAAATATTTTATATAATATCGCCCATTTAGAATCTTTGAATACCTAGAGAGATGTAATTATCTCCTTAATGGTGAAAGTGTTGAGAGAATTTTTGGTATCGCATGAGTGGAAATCAAATTATACATTTTGTCGTAGTTGAAGCTTCACCGGACAAAGTTTTGTCCAAAAATTCGATTGATAAATACGAAATGGTCTGTTAAATTTCACCGACCGCATTTTCATGGCAGCTTCGTGGAATTTGGCTCTCTACATATGATTTACGTAATGAACTTTACGTCCTCTTTTCATTGTCAGTCGAGGCACTCTAGTTTATAGCGCATAATATATATATATATATAATGCAGCAAAACTTTAATAATTCCCAATTCTATAAACGAAACGATATTCTTCGTCAGACGTAAAATTTTAGGATTAAGCCATGGAACATCGCATAATTACTCCGGCAGTGTAATTTGTCTTATGTTAGACGGTACGAAAACATGCAGCGTGACTGGTTTATTAAACGATTCGATATTGATAGTCGATAGCCTTCGATTTTGCAGTACGCTATCATTGGCAAATTTAAAGTGAACTAATGTTTAGTTTTTGTGAAAGAAAAACGGTACGATTTTGGAGGGCTTGATTTATTTAAACTAAAAGTATATGAGCGAACGCTTTTTTTTGCGAAATAAGTCAACCATTCGTATTAATAAGCTTCGAGCGTTAAATGTAAGATTGGCGGAATAATTAACGCGTTTCTTGGGAAAATGTTTTGGGAGAGATCAAGTTCATGGCCGTGTTGAATAATTCGGGTGGACCGGTTGAGTGGAAGCGGCAAAGCTAGCGGAGTTGATGGGTTCATCCGTTTTGCTTGGTCCTTTGACCTCTTGACGAACGAGGCAAATGAGAGAGCAGTTGGGTTTTTTTCCCTCCGATGGGTCGCTTCAACCGGCGGACCACTTCTGTTTAATGACAAAAGGGGTACGCTTTAAAACTGCGTTCAGAAACTGGGACGATCGAATTGGGCTCATTCCTCGCACCAGGGAAACGGTGTAGGTATTTATTGAGTTAGTTTGGTCGTGAAACGTGGAAATTCAGTTCTGTTAGTCTTTGTAATAATCTTCGCAAAACCGTCTTTTCATCGTTTTAAAAAAATACAATGACTGTTCTTTTGTGCACGCGTTAATTTTATTTGAAATGAGCTCGCAATTAACTGCGAGTGCCATTCTTGAGCCAACTATAAATTAATCTCTAGAAAATCTTTCAAGGATGCGTTTAAAAATACAGCGAAATGGCGAATATTTATAAAATTCTGACGAGTAGGTACTCGTAATATCCTAAAATTTGAATTTTTCCCGCGTAAGATGTTGAGGTAAACGTTCCATTCACCAAGTCCAGTGTGAAGAAACGAACGCAAGTCAAGTGCCTCGAACCCAGCAACCTCGGGACCGAGGCCATAACGGATTTCGGACAGTAAAATCGAATATCCAAGGCCTATTTTGACGAATGGGAGACGAGTAATGGAATAAATTATTTTATTTAGCGATTTTTAAAGTTATAGCGATTCGGAAATATTTAATGCGTCACTTAAAAATTAAGACTCATATAATAGTGGATTCGAAGAAGAAATGACGACATTGAGTGTTGATTTTTTTACACCTGTCGACGACCCTGTATTTTCATAAGTCCGGTTTTAGGGCGTTCTCGGGCAGCCGGATTTGAAAGCATGTCGCGTTTTTTCCCGCTGTAGTCTCATCCTAATTTTGAATTTGCGATTATATTTCCAGATGAAATGTTCTCTTGTAGTGTTGTAATGAAACGGAATAATTCAGAGGTAATTTGTGTTCGCCGTTCGATATTTTGGATTCAAGATGTCGTCAACATACTCCCACTAATGCCTCGCGTTGCTGATTCAAGCTATCTTCGCTATGCTCGGATTGTAAACTCCGTATTTTATTTTATTATTTCACTTTGCATGGCAGCGTTGAAGAGACACCTTTGAATCCTCTGAAACTAGGCGTGCGACCTTTTTACGCATCGAGCCGTATTAATCGTCCCGATTGCTTCGGTTGGCAGCACTGGACGTCACGAAGTCTTCGGCCTGCCGGATAAGATTTTTCATCCGAATTCACTCGAGAGGTAAAATGGAAATCTATTCCAAACAATTTATTAGTGTTTAAACTTCACCAAGCGTTTCTTCACGAACGTAATCGTAGCTGAAAAATTACTTATATTAAACACAAATTTGCGGACTCCTTTTTCACCAAAACTTTGCGGACCTTGATTTTCATTCTACTGCTCTAAATGCATTATTGCATTTCCGGGAAATTTCTTGTAATGTATAAATTTACGTCATTCAAAAAACTTTATTCGTCGGGTGTTTCAAACAGGAAGGCTTAACCAAAGGTTGACAAAATGGCTCATTAAAGCAGCGACTTTGACTTTTAATTGTATTGATTTAGGGATTTAACAGAAAGAGAATATAGTCGCGCGAAGCATTCCCTTAAATACCTTTGTAAATCGTGAACAGCACGGATACAGATATCCGTATCCGCACCCGACCCGTACCCGCAGGCTACATATCCGTATCCGAACAGTACCCGCAAAAGTTTCTAAATTACCCCACCCGATCCGACCCGCGCCAGTACCCGCACGAATAAATTGTCCGACCCAACCCGACCCGCAAGCTTAAGTCGTATCTGCAGGCAAAAATTATCTGGAGCAACACCTACGAGCCAAAACCCAAAATTCAAAAGAAAATCACCCTCAGCAGAACATGTCAGTGACCTCTTAATGCATACGAGGTTTTGGAAAATCTCACCAATAGCTTCCTCGAAAGGTAAGGAGGGAGGGTCAATAGAGACCCAAAGCCTTTTAGGGTTATCGGCTTGGGCGGGGTCGGAGAGAAGTTCAATCGACATTATTTTTTCTCATACTCAAGACACTGAATTTTGACTTCAGCACCGATACATACTGATTTTCGTATCCGATCCGCACCGCAAGCTGTATATCCGAATCCGACCCGCATCCGCAAAAATGTACGCATTATCAGACCCGAACCGCAACTTTTCGTGAGGATATCAGCGGGTCGGGTCGGATAAATTGCGGATATGCAGATCTCTATTGGTGACGTGACTCGAGCGTAATTCGTCGCTCGGTTGTTCTTTCTGATTCGCATTGCCCAAACCGGCCATATTGTTTTTTTTTTCTTTGAGGCCCCTTTGCGTTCTTCCCTCGTTGTTTGCCATTAGAGAAAGTTCACAGCTGTGCAGGTGGATTTCGTAGACAAATTTTTTACGGAAACCTATACGCGATGACATTTGAGTAGTTAAAAATTGGGTGTAGTTAGATCATGGATTCCCAAACTGGTGCTCTTTGGTGCTCTTTGGCAGTCCTACTCTGCTCCTCGGCGATGCTTAAAATCACGCGTGCCAGCGATATAAATTTTATTTTTTCGGTTGTTTTCTTTCTAAAACTCCGGAAGACCACTAGTAATAATTTTACGTTGGTTTGATTTTATTTACGGCTATTTCCATTTTTTTGCTTGATATTCTAAATAAATAATACTTGGTGCTCGCTACATCGAGAAGGTTGGGAAACTTCGTTAGATTAAAACTGACCGAATGATATTGTTTGAAATATATGCCGTGCTGAGAGTATTTCGAGGGTTTAGGAATCTCTTTCTCTCAAATGTTTGGAAATACACGGACACGATAGCAAAATCTAATAGATTGATCGTAGGATGGCAATATGTAGTTTCTTTTTTACAGCTAATAAATCAAAGGTCGCCGTAATTTCAATACAATTCCAATAGCCTTTAAAAGTTGGGATGAAGATGTCTTCAAAAGCGATACACACATATTGAAGCTGTATGACATAAAGATTTTATTATTTGAAATAGGTGAAAAAACCCGTTTAAAACGGGCTAGAATTGTAAATTTGAAATGCAAAAAGCCTTTATAGCTGTGTGGTAATGGTACGTGCTACGGTGTCTCCGGGTTTGAGTTCAAGTCCCCGAAGATACTGCAAATATTTTCGTTTTGTTCCCTCATAAAAGTGTTACAGACAGAGTGACAGAATAAGCGTTTTATATAATTCGATTAACCATATTGCATAATACGAGAACTAAGTTCTGCAAGAAATCGACGCGTTTAATTACAGGTCAAATAAGCAGGTAAAGGATAACGACTGGAGGTGTTTAACGCAAGAGTTTGGAGACCATTCATGGGCTTTTGGCGAATGGACGATTTCTAGATCAGAATGCATCAAGAGAGATGGCAACGCCATGAACCGTTGCCTTCTATCATCCGTGAAGTTTGCGTAACTCAACTCGCGGGAATTCTTCCTTCGCCCGCTCTAGCGATAAGAAGAAGAAACCGTCTTCTTCGCGTATAAATGACGTTGACCGAGATTTTGACTCGGCGCGTTTGTTAGAATTCGAAGCGCTGGATTTCCTTTAAGACGTATTTTAGGTCGGTTTCCTTTCAGGGAAAGAAAACCGCGCGTGATTGTCGCGTTGTTTGTCTAGCTGTACGTAATGGCCCGTAAACTCGTTATAGCTTTCGGCCTAATGCGGTGGGAGCGTTAAGGAAGCGAAGGCTATTTCTAGCGCCGTGTAGCAGTTGCAGTCGGATCTTTGCGGGTCGAAAGGGGAGGCGACTGCGCGAAAAACGAATCTCTGGACGTTAATTTATTGCATTGTGTGCGAATTCTATAAGAAATCTATTGTAGCCGATATTAATTTAGTTTTGTAAAATAATTTCTAGAAGATTTCAAATGGTGCCATCCACTTTTCTCAGGTTCTATGTTATAGGTCTCATTCAGGAATAATCAGTCATTTAAAATTTCTATCGTAAAGATATTTAATTAAATCGATTCATATAGGAGAACAGAGACAAAATCAGTCATGTTTGCATTAATTTTTTACTAAAGTTTCTCGCTTGAGCTTGCACGTAACAAAATCCTTAAAATGTATGAAGCGATTCTTTTCAGCTGTATATCATTGAGGAAATCCATTACAAAGGCTCGAAGGGCCCGAAACTCTCGCAAGATAAAAGTGATAAAATCTTTCAATTAAAGGCTAAATCATGTGAACGTTGAGAACTGACGGATTTAATAATAATTTCTGATTTCAGCCAAGGTATGAATTAGATTGAGTGAACATAATTTAATCATGTGAAAAATGTGTACATTTTTACTTTCTCCGTATACGTAATGTAGAAAGTATTGTTTTCATGAAAAAAATCGATTTCGAGATTTCAACGGAAATACACGTTTTGAGATCCCTAGAACACGTTTTGAATATTTTCTCGATTATGTATGTGTGTGTGTGTGTGTATGTGATAGAAATTCTGTGGGCGCTCATCTCAAAAAATAGTTAAGAAATCCGCACAAAACTTTATACTAAAGACTTTCGTTAGCAACTGAAGATTTGAAAAGGTTTTTGTCTGAAACTGGTCTACCGGAAGTGGATGTTTATTCTAGTCGTTTTTCCGTTTTTACTTTCTCCATATACGTAGTTTAGAGAAAGTATTGTATTCATGAAAAAAATCGAATTCGAGATTTCAACGGAAATACACGTTTTGAGGTCCCTAGAAAACGTTTTGGCTATATTGTCGATGTTGTCTGTGTGTATGTGATGGGAATTTTTCGAAAAACGGATAGTTTATTAGATATTTTGATCCTTAGAACACGTTTAGACTATTTTCGGAATGATGCCTGTGTGTATGTGATTGTGGGCGCTCTAACTCGAAAAGGACTTGCCGTATCATTACCAGATTTCATGTATAACACTTTGGTATGAGCACAAAGAGCTGATTAGTTTTTGGACAATACCGGTGAACCGGAAGTCGAGGTTTATTTGAAACCCGATTCGGTTGTGGCGAAATATCTTGGGCAACTTGAACAAAAATTGATTTTCTAAAAACAGGCTGATACGATTTTCATTTTCTAAAGATAACTAAACGACGCATTAGTATATGAGAAAGTTTTTACAATGTATGTTGTACCGATTTTTTAATTTTTCCTTGTAAAGATTAATTTTCAGAGCGCCTTCATACTTTCCGTTTATTCTCCTCCTTGCCTAACCTTTGTACTTTAAAATACCGGATGCATTCTTTTCGTCATATCTGTCATGTCATCACCGCGGGAAATGCCCCTATGTCTTCGGTCAGTAGTTCGTCCTCATGCGGGTTTCGTGGAATCCGATGTCCAACTTGACTTCGCATGCGTTGATGAATAGATTAGGAATCTCTTCCAGTTGGTTTGGCGCTCAACTTCCTCACTCAATCGAAAGACTTGTTGCAGAAAGCGCGAGGGCATATTTCTGTATTTTCCTTTACTAATCAACCTCACTTTAAATCCATTAGATTGGTATTGATGACATCACGCCCGTTTTTGGCACGTCTTAACCAGTGCTTTCTCTGTTGTCCGCTCACCTCTTTTTCTGGGTAGGATTCAACTATTTGTTTTCTATGGAAAATTCTTACGTTAACTTGGTTTAACCTGTGTATATGTTTTGTTAAGTTCAGTTCTGAATGAGCCTAACAATATTCTTGGAATCTATATAAAAATGTATTTTTCTTTCTTTGATTGATGAGAAATTTAATTTCAAGTCTATAAAGCGCATCACGGGCGATTTTTAGGCTGACCAAAGTAGCATTGTACTGTCGAAAATACGCAAGAACATTTATTTTCATTGCAGATTGTTTATTACTTTAGAAAAGAAGTTTTTTTTAAGGGAAACCCTGTTGTATTGTAATGTGTAGATCTCTGAATGTTATTTTCGTCATATGAGAGTTTTCCGGGCAGTTCGTATTTTGTCCGCTGGTGAAAATGATCGACAGAGAATCTATCGTAAAACTTTTAAGTCATATTTTGACGAAACTGATAATTCCAAAGTTTGTTATCAAGAATGTACAAAACGCCATAAGTTGTTAAAATTTAATGAGAGATTTGACCCTCCCTACCACTTCGTGAAAATACCATGGAATCTGTATTCGTTTTTTTTACGTTTATTGAATATTATAGCTTTAAAAAGTATAATATCGGAAATTGATATGTTTTCCTTTTCCTGTTATTTCGTAGAAAGCGTCCTGTTTATTCAACGAGATTAATCCTGTTTGTTATTGTCTGGCGAGACACAAAATTGATCTTTTCTGATGCGAATAACCGGTAAACTTAATTTCTCGTCTTATTATTTGTTAATATAATATCTCGTTAAAAGTCTGGGGTCTGAGAATGTATCACTTTAAAAATTTAATTAACTTGCAGATTTCAGGTGGCATTTTTAACTTAGTACATTGCCATATATTTCACTATCCTTCGGTAGAGTACCTTAATTTTCCAACTAAATTTAAAATATTTTCTCTCTCCTGCGTATTTTTATTTTTCATGTTCTATTGTCTTTTTATATTTGCCGTTATGTATTTCTTTAATTTTATCTGGTTAATCGATACGAGAACTCTCGAGAACACACCCACTCGTAATGTGTATTTGGCTTAAAAACAATTCTAATACACTCAATCGGTCTCGCCATGTATCGCGAGAAAAGTGTTGGTTTATCTTTTTAGAGCAACTTGCTTCAAGGTAATGTCGTCTGCTGAACTCTCTCGAGTTCCAGTTTCTCTTATCTCTTTTTTTCGACCAGCGTATTTACTCAAAAGATGTTGTGACGTTATCCGTGGAAATGTTATGTCTCTGTACTGCGCGGCGATGTTTTCACGAACTGTAAAGCTCGCCTCGCTGTCCTTCCTAAGAAGTATGGAAAAAATAACGTAGGTAACTCCAGTAATCGTGAAAAAAAAACTAAATAAACCACACTCATTTCAAATTCAAGGATGTTAATTCACCCTTCGTTTATTGGTATATAAGAATATTTGTTATTAGAATCGACGATCCGTGAATTATATCCGAAGACCGCTTAGCTTTCGTCGAAATACGCACACTCTTGACGCGAACTGATTCTGGCCATCGGAATTACCAATATTATTTAGACTATGAAAACCGTCTTGTGAACTAGATAAAAAGAATTCCAGCTACGCGTGTTGTTCGAATTACGGAGCAGACGCGTCATCCTTCGCTCTTGTGTTGCCACAAAAACGACATTCGAATGCAGTCGCAGAGTTTGTAGGAAGGCAAAACATTTCGTGTTCTAAAACCTTGGACTACAAGTGGACGAATTGGTATAACTATTAGCACATTATCTCGTTTGAGTCATTGGCGTTATGATTTTACCAACTGCCTAACCAAAAACAAACTCTACTTTCTTAAATCACGTCAGACCTAACTTTCGCGTAATAAATGCCGAAATATCTAACATAAGTGCGTGGACTTTTTTTTACGTTTATCAAATCATGACTTTCTCTAAATTTGTACCAAACATCTTACTCGGAAACGGAAGTTCAGGTTTGTGATTACCACTTGCTGGGTTGCTACTCGCTAAAATGGTTTATTACCCCTCTTCCGCCGTACAAGTTTCAACTAGTGTATTTCGCGAGCAAGTTCTTAATCGTCACGTAATCGAACAACCCAGTTACAGTTTAACGAAATGTAAATTGTAAAATTTTAGCAATGGAATTGCAAGCTTTTAGTGGAAGCCATTTTAGTTTTATTCATTACTAGCGGAATTTCCCGTTGAATTTCAACGGATTTAGTGAAGCTACTACAGCACAACATACAAACTCTTTAAAATACCTATATAGTAGATACTTTTTAAATTACAATTAGCTTTTCTTAACAATTAATCATATTTGCTTGTAACAATCCGTTTACGAGCCTATTGCATTCAAATATAACGATAATTTTATTTCCTATCATATTACTTTCGCCAAATCCAGCTTCATTTATTGTGTAATTATGCCTCGCTGAAATATTTACTTTTATGTCTTGTAAGCAAGAAACCCCTGAAAAAGCAACGTACAGTTGTCCACGATTGAACACTGACTCCGGTAAATGTACACTAGATACGTGAGCTTATTTACGTTAATAAACATTATAATGTAAAATATAATGATTTTACTTACAAAAAATGTAAGATTCCAGTATTCAATAGACGAAAGAAGGTTCAATTACTTTCATCAATAAACGCTTCCTGAATAATAATCAGTATATATTTACGTTGTTATCCATAAACATAGATCGTTTCGTTGCTCAAACAAAAGTGCGAATCGAATAACGCTAAACTTTCGTCTTTTTGTAAGCTTCATTGAATAATAATCAGTATATATTTACGTTGTTATCCATAAACATAGATCGTTTCGTTGCTCAAACAAAAGTGCGAATCGAATAACGCTAAACTTTCGTCTTTTTGTAAGCTTCATTGAAGCTAACTGATTCGGAGGTAACAATGACGGCCGCCATGGCAACGCCCGGGAGGGGTACGAAAAATCCACAAAATTTCGAAACAAATAGCATAGGTATTTCTGAAAACTTCGACCGTGTAACATGTAAACTTCGCAGGAATAAGATAGTATAGAGTTTTATTCGTCGAATAAAGCAAGAACGAAAAAAATCGGTTCATATTTACCTATTTTAATACTTGAAAGAAGAATACCTCGCAAGTCAAGAAATTGATTCATACGTGTTATCTTATGGAAAAGTGTTAATCCCCTATATTGGCAGCATTGATTAATCCCGGTTGACGAAACCTTGACCATTCACTTAGTTCGGATGTAAGGAAGAATCGTACCAAATTTTGTTATTCTAGCTTTTATCGTTTAGGAGGAGTTCAATGAACAAACACACAAACCAACAAACACACAAACCGACAAACACACCCTTCAAAATATATTATAGTAGATTAATTTAACAAAACTTAGCCGGCTACATAGTAAAACACGTGTAAGCTGTTGTAAACTGGAACTGCAGCTGACACAAGTGACACACAAATTCTCATAGGTTCAAATGTTCGAACAATGCGATTACTTACGAATGTAGTCGAGCTTAAAATCGCCAGCGTAACATTTCAAAACCTTACGCGTGAACATGACTTTTTGAAATATTCTTATATGATTTTTACTTTCTCCTTACGTAGTATAGGAGAAAGTATTGTATTCGTGAAAAAATTCGACTTCGAGATTTCAAATGAAATACGCGTTTTGAGGTCCCTTGAGAGTACGTTTTGACTATGGTTGCCAACTGTAAGACGTTCACGACCCGGAGATTTTAGTCTGAAACACGGGGATTTTGGAGGAAACCCTGTTTTTTTCGCTTTTTACGGATTTTCTGTTATTCACGAGTTGCTATTTAAAAAGTTTTGTAAATTATTTAAATACATTTTCATTTATCAATTGAAATATCATTTATTTCGTTTTGCATAAGTAGTGTGAGTAAATGCGTTATTCTTGCCTCTTTGCGAGATCAAAATGTATTAAAGTAATTATCTAGGAGAATATTTTACAGGGGTTAAAATTTGTATTAAGTTATATTTATTTAAAACTGTGAAAACAGCATTATTTACTCAAAATTCGAGGAAATTCGATTGATAAAATATTACGAAAGAAATGTTATATTTCCTCCAGGATACCATTTTTTTGTTCATTTCAAAGAAAAAACACGTAAAAAGTGCATTTCTTCATTAAAATCGACATTTTCTAAGTAAATGTTCGGAGTATTTTGGTATGTTTGTGTAAGGAGAACCATTAGAAAATTTGTAGTTCCACTACTGACCCGGAGAAATTGTTTTGAAACCCTGAGCCCGGAGAAACATTGCTTCACCCGGAGTCTCCGGATCAAACTGACCCATTTGGCAACCCTAGTTTTGACTATTTTCGCGGCGTCTGTGTATGCGATAGAATTTTGTGGGCTGCTCTAACTCAAAAAGGAAGATCTGAAAAGGTTCGGGCTAAAACTGGTCAACCGGAGATGAACTGCGAAAACCGGAGTCTCCAGTCGAAAACCGGAGAGGTAGCAGCCCTACTCATTATACTCAGAGAAAGCCATTTGCTGGACACATCAGATATTTTAACAACGGGAACGCTATGAGCTTCATTTCGTATCAAGTGGAACGGCGTTCCCGCCCAATTCGAGCGCTGGTAATTTCATCGAAATAACAGTTCTTATAACGCACATTAACTATTTTTGATTTGACAGATAAATCTGTATTCCCGCTCTTAAAATACTTCGAATTGCTTCGAAGGCCACAAAATCCTGAGTAAGCATTTTTTTCCTTCAGATTTCATGCTCAAGGTTAAATAATGTGGTGTGATATCGGGTTTCAATTGTAGCGTCACATACCGAGAAATAACCTTGACTTCCCTCCAACCCTCGATATCATGCAGTATGAGAGATATTCTCACGTGTGAGCAAGTCCTTGACCTCAATAAAAATAAATCTAACTCACGATTTCGGCTCCCTTCACAATCCTTCGCATTATTTATAGTAATCATTCGTTGAACGTTCACCTACAGTGCTGTCTCGCGGAGATTATGCCTCTGAATTCCGCTAAGCTTTCACTCTGAGAATTTATATCTGAAATCAGTTGATTAGTACTCCACATCCATTTATATATACTTGCGCAAGGAAAAGTAGTTCTAATATCTCATTACGTCTTAATAAGAGTACGCATCGGTGATAACATTAATTTCAAATTAGTTGTAAAAAAAAATGTTGGCGCCTATGGGCAACTGATCGAAATGCGCCTTTTTATAACACAAGTATTTCCATGGTAGCATTTATTGATTATTTCTAAAAACGATCAAGCGAATTACCTTTGAATGTATAACGTAAGATTAAAATATGAAATATCTTTTATGCTTGGTTGATGTAACGTCAGTAATAAATATAAACTTTAGCTATAAAAATTAATTTATGTAAATTTTCGTCTTAAGGATTCTGGAAAATACTAACAGTAAGTCACATTGTCATTTATCCAAGACATTTAAATTTTTAGTTTAGAAACTCATCGCTACAGATGCTGTTGTTAAAATATTAAATATAAAATTCTATATAATGTTACAAGATGCGTTAAATTTTATAACTCGCATTTGGATCAAAATAAAAATTTACAAATTTGTTTCTAGAAAGAAACAAATTTGTAAATTTATGGAAAATTTCCGCTATATTACGCCAGAAACAGTTGGTTTTACGCAATACTTAATCGTTTCAGCAGTAAATTTCTACCACATTAACCTAAATACAAACTACGCTACATTACATCTACATATATATATAACTAGAATCATAACAGAATGATGCCATTATTTTAAGTCCTGTGACACTTTAACTCCGAATCATACATATCATGAAAATAAAAAAACATTTTATTCCATTCATTAATAGATAAGTTAGTACGAGTGAAGGGTTTTTAGCTCATCTAAATTGTATTTTATCATGGAATTATTTACTGACTATTGTTATATCGACGTAAAGCACAAAGAGAAATTATTATTTGCTCACATATATTCAGAGACAACTTAGAAACCAAACCAAATGCAGCTAACCATGATATTACATATTGATGTCGTAACTGCTATACCACAGGACAATAAATATAAAACTTTATGCAATAACTATCATAAAAATTTGACGGCGCCAGCCTGCCGAAGCATTTTCATCTGTTAATGCGGCCCACCTAAGCAATCACAACATCAAAAGCTTCCCCGCCCCTGCCCTAAGCGCTGAAGATATCGTGAATGCAAGTGGTACCAAATTTAATTCTTACAGACATGCTTTTAGTAGAAAATTTGTATTAGAAAAAGATAGTTGTTCCAATTAAATTACATAGAAAAATTAATGTGACAATTAAAATGTAATAAAAGGATCATTCAAAAATAATAATATCCATATTTTTCTGTCGAGTGGATTTGTTTTAATAATGTAGGATTGTTGCACAGGTCATTATAAAAGTCCTCGCAAGATCTCATGTTAAATGTTAACACGGTGATAGTTTTGATTGTATCCTCCTTCATTGTTGTCCTTTCGGATGTCCATATTTTATTCACCAATGGAAACACCCTTTCAGTTGGTGCATTCGTCCCTGGTAAACACATCGCATATTAAACAATTTTGAGAACAGTTTGGTAAGGAACATCTTTTAATTGAAAACGACTGAGTATTTCTACCCATCTAGACTTTGTCTCGAAAGGTTTTATATTCCATTGTTTTATTTTCTCTGGCGTTGCATAACTTTTTACGAAAGTTGTTCCGTCAAATAAATCATTTTCATTTATTGAATTGTTTGAAATGTTTCTAGTTACAAAGTCCAAAGTCTGTTGAATATCTTGCCACGAAGGAGTTTTCGTAAGATTAACCCAGCTGAACTTCTCTAGAATATTAAATTGGTCGGTATATATTTTTAAATACTCCAAGCTGTTTTTATAAAAATTCTGAACTTGACAAATAAACCAATTCCTATTTACATAACAATTTTCTTCTATACTTGCCAGATCATGCCTAATTCCTATTGGAATATACTCATTTTCCAACCGGTCACAAACTTTGTCTTTTTAAGTCAGCAATATGTTCTACAACATAAAAAATCGTTACTTTACTTCCTTCGATTTTCTTTACTGTACATAATACACAGTTCCTTCTTTTCGGTGGCATTTCCTAATGAAAAAGTTTTTTTTTAATGTGAAAGTTTTTAAAATGAGAAAAAAATTAAAACGAGAAGGAATTCAAATTTGAAAAAAGTTTTAAAATGAGGATTTTCCTTACTACATGCAGCTCGCTTGCCTTGGCTGGCCCCTTCCGTGGCGGTTCTCACTAATAGAAATCTTTTTTACTTTCCTAAATATTCACCACTGAAATAGGATAAATTCTCGTCGTATAAACGTGCAGCGTATGCGGGATGTCAAAAACAACTGACTCAAGCTCGTAAACGATGCTTTGGTATTTAAATCATGTAAGATTACCGGAATATTTCACCCAGGTCAGGAGATCGATCGAGTTTTGGTCTCCGATAGACCGATCGCGCCACTATACACCACATTTAAATAAACGAGGGATTACAATTCGCGAAGATTAAATCTTGCGCTTATCTCAAGAGCAAAAACTGCGTAGTATGTGCAACCTTAAACTCCGTTTCGTTTATCTTTTCGCATGCTGGACATCAATTAGACTTGTGATTCGCGTCCGTCTCGAAGGTGAACGACAATGGGTGTCGCTTATCGCCTGCGACAATTTTTTTATTTCAAACGTATACATTGTAATTTGAACTGTCGAGGCAGGCCGGGCTATAATCTCGAGCGACGGCGACAAACCTCTGTGAGCGCGGTACGAGATTCGCTCAGCTTTCAAGCGTGTTTGATTCTGAAAAAGCGGGGCAGGTTGGATAAACCGTGGAAATGCGGGACGTTTTCCGGGACTCGTCATCGTGCGAGATAAATGAACGAAATCAGGGACCGTCCTGCCTAATCCGGGACGGTGTTGGCTGCTTTACTCAACACCCTTACGAGCAGTTCAAACGATATAAAGATTTCGATCGAATAGGAGGGTGTGCGCTCATCGGGAAACAAGGCCATCGCGCCTTATGTTTTGAGACCCGTGTCTTACTTTTTCGCACATGGGCGCTAGAAACTCCGCTGGTGGACGAGAATGACCTGCATTGTGAGTCCGGAATGTCACAGACGCTGTCGATAGTTTAACGATGCAAATGTATTTTCGGGAATGCTCCTTGTCATCCGGCCGACCGGCTCGTAGAGATATCGGACAAGATTAGGGGGGTTTGGCGCCTTGTCTATTCAGCGCCTATGGCCGCGGGCACATTCGCCATAGGATAAATACGGCACTGAAGCCAAGCATTGCTCTAATTGTAACATTTACTAGGTTCACTCGAGATCTTTCGCAATTATCATTTACATTATATTTGAACGTAATGAGATTTTGCCATTTTTGTTAGAAAGGTCAATCAAATCGGTTTAAAAACCTGACAACGCCACTTAACTCTTTATTCCGGTTAAAATGACAGCTTCCTCTTATTTCTACGTGCTGTAGTTGCTAAGTTATAGAATAACATGCGTACAAACACTTTGCTTTATAGTTGTTTGTTTGTTTCCATGGTTATTATTTGAGGACACACTCACGAATCACGAAATTAATATAAAAGATACATGAAATCCTCTACATTCGCGGTTTTGATTGTTCGGGGAGGGTCCTGTGACTTGACATTTAAACTTGATTATTCTCGGATTTAAGTTGTTGCTGACAATACGTCAGCATTGGAGCTGTAAAATTCGCGTATTTGCGTCATTGTGATTTTTCAAGAATGTAACCTTCTTAAATGTTATTTATCAAAATCAATGAATTACCGCTAATAAACGCTAATTTGTTTTTAATTAAAATGTGCGTCTTATGTTCTTGACCAGCTGAAAGAGAAACTACTGGCATCATCTACTTACAGTGAATTGGTACTACCGAAAGATACTCTTAATTTGCATAAAGTCATTTTATTATAAAGCAGCTGCATTATACTTGAGGTACAAAACCATAAATTTAATCGAATGTACAGTATTGTCTCGACTCCGTATATTAGGATCAAATTCGGGAAAAAATGTCAATTGTAGTTAATTTTGAGTTGTCAGTAAAGTATAACAATTTTGTAGACGTGCTTCAACTGATTACAGAATTCCTTTGTACAGGGTGTGGAGTTAATTATTGTGACACGTGCTTTCTGGCGATTCAGCCTCTTGGATTTTTATCAGTATTGCAACACGTCACTAACTTAGACGCAAGATAAGGAGTCGTTAAAAAAAAATTATTTATTGCCTTCATATTTTATGCATATATTTTTGTCCAATCGGGATCATTATAGCAGTCTAGATCTGACAGTTTGTGTGTTTGCCTAGAACGCTTCTCTGTCTTTGGTGGGACCTTTAGTGGAATAACTCGAGGACGGTTAGTATGGTTTCGACGTTTTTCCGCTCTGTGCTAGGATCTACGTCTCGCACCTTAAAGGCAAGCAATCCTCTCCCATAAAATCAAGTGTTAGATTCCAGGAACGTTTATTTTCTTTATTTGATTAATAGGGGGATGACTGTAGAACATTAATCATTACCATATTAAAATTACCTAGAATCATAGTGGGAATTGGAGACTTAAAACAACGAACGCCTAAAAGAACAAAATTTAATTTTCCTGCCGTCGGTTTTCAAATGCGGATCGAATCGGCCCACAAATTAGTTTTTAACGCGAAAATTTGTTGTGTTATTACGTGAAAACCATCCTCAAGGTGATTTGCATTGTTGCGTTTCGTACAATTGCCTATTATTGACTGGGATTTTAGACTCGCCTCGCATCTCCGCTTATTCAAGAAATTTCGATGCTATTTTGAAGTTTAAGGGAAATAGGATGGAGGAGAACAGAGGGAAGGAAAATTGGGAAATACAGTAAGTCCTCGTTTTACGCTGTTTCGAATAACGCGATTTCGCCATAATGCTGTCTTTACACTGGCACCCGTAATTCGATTAACGCGATCTAGTCTCGCCATAACGCGGTTCCTACTAGTTGACTCCTGAAAGAAAATTCCTATTTTATACAGAAATTACAAGCGTAGGCGAGCCTCTTATTATCTCTCCACACGTATTGCCATAAAATAAAAACTGAGGAGTTATTTTGCGATTACTTAACCAAACCAAGTTAAATAAATATTAAATTATTGACTGATTAAATTTCTTAAGGCTTACGCGATATGCAACATACAATGTTTGCGGCTTAAGGTATAATTAGTAAGCTGTAACCCGAATTGTATACACATATGATCGCCCTGAGCGCTTACACTGAAGAAACGGAGACATTATTCGTGCAAACTTAGCCGTGTAACCAGTGGTGTGTACCATGGTGGTGTCTCATCCGATTGGCATCGTTTGAGAATAAGTTGCACCATCGAAACTACATTGTTACAGCTTGATGAATTCATAATTACAACTGAAGTGAAATTGATAGAGTATAAATAAATGTATATTAGTGGATTGCATTATGTATTCGGTCTTTATTATTTGCTCCCGTAACGCAACGTAAATTTACATTGTTTCTTATTGGAAAATCATTTTCGAAAAACGCGATTTCGCTCAACACGGTACTTTTCAGGAAAGCAACTACCGCGTAAAACGGGGACTTACTGTATCTTAATTTTCATATAATTCATTTATACCCGTCATTTTTGAGGGGCAATTACAGTAGGGCAGTGATGGCCAACCTGTGGCACGCGTGCCATAAGTGGCACGCAAAACGATTTTGGTTGGCACGCCAACGAAAGGCGAAAACCAATGAAAGCATTTAGTGTACTGATTTAGTGCCGCAAAAACATGTTTTATTTAGTTAACTATTGTAAACATTAGATTTACGGTTACAAATTTCAATTTCTTACGTCTTGATCACGAATTTAATTTAATTGGCACGCAAAAAAAAATCAAGGGCTTTTTTGTGGCACGCGAGGCGGAAAAGAGTCGACAATTACAGTAATATTGGCACGCAGGCAATAGAAGGTTCGCCATCACTGCAGTAGGGTATTAATAATATTTTAAAGTGTTGTCAAAATATGTAATTTCTATAATATGATGTAGCAAGATTCGACATTTATTACGATTGTGGACTTTATGATCCGCTAATGATGCCCATTAATTTCACAAATTACTCTTTCAAAGTTTTGATAGTAAAGAACCTTCATTCATTCTCATCCGCAGGTCTCAAACAGACAGGTGTGCTTCAGATTCGACAGGAAGACCTGCAGAGGGTGGCCCCCTTGAGCTAAGGCGCCATTCATCTGGCACCACTGAAGCCATGTCGGGAGGATCATATTCTTACCAACAGTCTCCCCTCCAACTTCACCTTTCCTCCATCCGCTCTCGCAGAAAATACAGTTTTCCCGTCGCATTGGAACACGGTACGCCTTTCGGGAGAGCGACTGCAGGCAACTCGGCACGTAGACGTTTCAGCGATGCTGTCTCCCGTCGCCTGTCTCTCGGTTGGCGTCAGCATTATGGTGCTGGAGGGTCTGCCGGACTTTTCTCTCAGCAGCAGCAAGAAAGTGCAGCGTGGGAAGAACGTCAGGTGGTGGCGCAGGCAAAGGCACTTGCAAGGAGATACCTCAGGGCAAGACTGAAACGTTCTGGACTTCTTCACGGAAGAGGGAAGGGTGGCCTTGCTAGACTGCGGAGTGCGACGATGTTGATTTCCTCGACACCGTCTTTAGGGTCATCGTCCACGGATTCGACACCTTCTCCCTTGAGTAAAGTATCTCGTTCGGGTGAAATGGGGGCAGCGTCTCCTGTGAACCATGTTCTTTTAAGTATAGGACAGGAGTTGGAAAGTACGCACCCAAAGGTATGTTTGTAGTTATCTGAATATTTATTTATTTTCATTTGCTCTTAAACAGCACATCTGTGATCTTTTACAAAGAGCTTTTAACTGTAACAAAGACATGCCCAAAGCAGGATTCAAACCTGTGACTTTATGATTGAGTGGCAGACACGCTAACCATCCCTCTACCATGGTCGGCAGTATTACATGATCTAGCATCGTTAAGGGATTAATTTCATTTATTCTTAAGATATGTTTTTCTTATGTCTTTAATGTTGCCTTTTATAGGCGCGTTTTGCATCCAGCGTGGGCGCCTATTATCGTTGGTCCGTCCGTCCGCATGTTCGTTCTCGGCTTCTAGCGAACGGATTTTCATGAAATTTGATATTACGAACTTACTATCAAAGATAATAAGAAAATCGCAAAAATGAAACACGTACCTACGTCAATCAAGGGTACCACATTACTAGTGACAAAGAGTGAAATTTTCGTCATATCTCGTAAAGTATTAGTCATATCAAAATATCTTTCAAATAAAAGTTGCAGAATTAGTAAAGTAGAGTATTTCTTTTCTTATACATTTTTATCGTAGGAGTAGCTGTTATCGAGAAAATCAAACAAAAATTTTTTTAATTCGAGTTGAACTTAGAAATTTTCTTGCATTGTTACTTCTTCATTGTTGTTAACATAAACAATCTCACAAACAAACGTTTACTTTCCTTACGTGTGCATGCAATATTTTTAAATATGAAGAAAATGGATTATTTATGAAGAAGAAAAGAACTTTAAAACACTATTTCCCTTACGTACAGGTATATAATTTCTTTCTAATATATATTCCATTGCACGAAACGCACCCATTTGTGATACGTTGTACACTTTCCTAACTTGTTATATTTTAGTTATAGTTAGTTACATTTTTTTCTGCTTAGTATCATGATTTTTTTAACTGTCTCCTTAAGAAGATACGTCATTGATCTAGTTCAGGGGTCGGCAAACTTTTCTGTATCGCAGGCCACTTTTGTAGCTGTGAATGCTTTGTAGGGCTATATTAGAAGTCATGAGAGTTTCAGCAGGCAGTATGAGTGTTTATGTTAGAAGTTACCCAGATATTCTGTGGTCTCCTATTAGTGAAAATCAAATCTAAATCATTTACTAGCATTAAGACTTCACCTAAAGAGGTATTAAGACAATAAGTTAATGGAAAACTGTAAATTTTGCTGGTGACTTTTCATTAATCATAGCTTCATAGGTTGCATGTGCATATGTGACCTGTGCACCATAGGTTGCGGACCATTGATCTAGTTTATAGAAAAGGCATAGTTTCTCGTATTTTGTTTGTTAATTAAATCCATTTTGTTAATTTTAAAATTTTCTCGCATTATTCATTTACTTAACACAATTTTGCAGATAAGCTTAAGTCAGACAACTACTCCCAGGGCCGGTCTGAGGTACCGGCGAACCGGGCGGCTGCTCGGGGCGCCAAAAGCTTGGGGTGCTATTTCGACCATCTCTCTATGCATTACTTGCAAGTGAATAAATACTGAATACCGATTTATATCGCCAAACAGGCTGGAGTATTTATGGCATTCATTCAGTTTTTCATCATGTATAATCCTTACAGAGCACTGAATAAATTGACATGTACTTCGTAATTATTTCAATAAACATTTACGGATGGGGGCTCTAGTGTTATCTCGCACTGGGCACCAAAGTTCCTTGGGCCACCCCTGACTACTCCATATCAGGAGTTTCAACCAGGATTATCTTTGAACAAAGAGGTTTTAGTTGTAACTAAATATTAGTAATAAAATTATGTGTACTTTAATTTTAGATGTTAATTTATAATAAAAACATCTCACCAGAGTACTTCATATTTTCATAGGTATTCTCTGATGTATGCCGACAGATGTGTATCACTTTGTCATCAGAATCGGTAGCTAGGGGAGCCATCTCTGCTGTAGGAAGAGAGCTATTCAAAGTAAGTTTCAGCTTTATTGGAATCGTGTTTCAATCCTCCACAAAAGTTTAAAATTTAACCATTATCTCTGTAATAGCCATAGTTTGGGCATCTCAAATGTTGAGGATGTCAGTCTAATGGAAGCAGAACCTTTTTGTCTTTAGAATTAGATAGTTATCACAATATTGATGAGAGATAATATTTAAAAAATTAATGAATATCTTCCTACTGTTAAATGGTATTTCTTTGAGCATTCAATGCATGCAACTTGTAAATGCTCTCATCCTGTCCTATCTCTGACCACAACCATGTGGTTATCTGGAATAATTTTTACCGTGAGTTAGTCTGCCTTGAGTTAGTCTACCTTGGCACCTAACTTTTTACTGGAAGGGACACACAAGGGTTTATATACCATGTATACTCGAGTATAGGTCAAGTTTTTAAGACCAAATTTTTAGCGAAAAATTCGGAGGTCGACTTATACATGAGTAATATTTGAGTTAGGTTGAAACGCATGCTGTTATTTGTCCTACAGTTGTTAAAATTTGATGGAATTGAATCTACAGTTGTATTTAAACTGTATTGATAACTATCGAATATTTAAACATCGATGTATGCAAAAGAATAAAGTTACTATATGTATAATTGGGTGATCCTAAGTTCATCTCTGAAGCTTAGCCGTTAATTAAGCTATTTTCATTAATGCAACGCTCAGTAATGTGATGTTCGGTAACATGATGGCGGCAGGACAAAGAACAACAGCAAGACAGAGGCGCAATATGTAAACTCTGTAATATGTAAGCAAAGAAACACCTCATCTGGGTGAGGCATCGTACTGCTTCGCTGCTATTTGACACCACATAGTTAATTTGATATTGGAAGAATTATAGAGATGCAATGAATAGTCTTGTTTGGATTCTTTATGTGGAGATAAATGGATTAATACATACTGAATAAAAAAAATTCGTTTTACTACACCTAAAAAAGATGTCGAATTATAAACGAGATATTCAAAAAAACAAAAGTTTTTACGATCAACCTGTACATGAGTATATACAGTATCGCTTTGTGGGCCGCATTCAAATGTATGTAAATTTAAGAGAGTTGATTTTGGAATTTTTTTAAAATTGTGTAATGTAGTACCATGTGCCTATATTCAAAGTGTATTGCATTCATATGCTCAAAAAATATCTTTTAGATTTAATAAATGAGGTCTAATGCCAGCTTCAACAAATAAAAATATGCATTTCTTAAATAACTTAATGAAGGCGGGCCAGATGAAATCACTGCGCATTCCTGAAAAGGCACATGGTCAGTAGTTTGGGGACCCTTGGTAAAGAGGGATCAGAAAAAATACAGAATTTAACCAGTTCATTTTAACAGGTTTTATTGAATGTAGTGATCTGCTGACAATCAGTGCTATTGATTTTAATACCCCAGTGCGAAGATCAAGACATACTCCACTTCTTAGGAAAGCATCTGCGAGAGTTGATGTATGCAAGCACTCTCCAATAATACAGATCGTAAGGTCCATGAATTAAATTTTGTCAATTAATGATGGTATTAATATTTTTATTGATTCGTGTATTTGTTTTAAAATAAAATTTATAAAAGTCTTACTCGTTAAAGTAAGTGTGATGTGCAATTATGTCTTAATCATACGTTATTTTATGTATCTGTGTTGATTCTATGTGTTAGATATTTTATTATAATGCATGTAATTGGGGCATGTACCTGTTTGCATTCAATAAAATATTATTATTATGCCTAAGTTCACAGATAAAAATTATCTTGCTTCTTATGCCCCAAAGTATCCAAGCTACCCAAGAAGAATAAATTAGATGTAATTTGTATAGCAATACTGAAAAAAAAATTATTTTTAGGAATATCCTAGTAAAATGTTATATATGTACTTTTAGGCATATAATTTTTAAAATGTTGACAGTGTATTTCTTAATACAAATAAAATTGATATCTTTCAGTCTGAGGTAACGTGGGGAAAAGTAGTGTCTTTGTTTGCTATGGCTGGAGGTCTGGCTGTTGACTGTGTTCGTAGAGGCCACCATGACTATCTCCCTTCTTTAGTGGAAGCTGTTGGGGATGTGATTGAGGAAGAACAGCTTTCAGCATGGATTGCTCACAGAGGTGGATGGGTAAGAAACTAGTATAAATTTGAAAGAAAAATTAATTTTATAATAGTCACCAGAGTCTTTAAGCTAATCCCAAGGAATATGAGAGGTTTCTTAATACAAGTAAGGCAACTATTATAAGAAAAAGTTCTTCAGAAATTTAATAGTTGAATGGCTGCTGCATATTTATGAAAATCATTGTTTAGTTTAATAATTACTCCTTGATCTAAAACATTTTCTCATAACTAAGTCATCAGAGGAACATACAGTCCAAAATTGTCTAATGCCTCAAACTTGGAGGACATTTAATGAAATCTCACCTGTGAGGCCGAAGGAGATTTTTGTAAACTGACGATGCAGGTGCGAAAGTTACAAAATTTATATAAAAGCTCATAACTTTTCACCTTTATATTGGATTTTTATGAATTTTTTTGAGAAATCCTTGTATCATTGAATGCATAGGTAAATGATTAATGTAATATTTGGGAAGTTATCCCATCATATATGATAAGAATACTTGAAGACTGTCAGGCTTTCTTTTTATCAAATTACTTTATCAATAGTTGGTATTATGTAATGCTTTGGATGCCATGTCATTACATTCCCAATCAGGATCATTCTCTGTAAATAATTCAAAGCACTAGCAATCGAAGCAGGAAGTTTAGGTGCCACTGTTTGGGTGCCAGATTTTTGGGCTTGGTAACATAATTATAAATTATGTAATCATGCCGAAAAAAGATAAATATCACTCGCTTTGTATAATGTCAAAACACTACCAAATGGTAAATTAGAAATTTAGCTCATTATCTTTCCGGACATTGACAGATCTGTATGTATGACTCTGACAGAAGGTGATTTGTACAACAAATATTTTTAACTTGTATGTGAAACTAAAGGGAGCGCTATTGAGAGTAAAAGGATAAAATGAAGAAACATTTGTTCACTTAACCAGAGGATCAACTTTATTAGTGACAAAAAACTGAAGTTTACAAAATATCTCGTAAAATAGTAGTCATGTGAACAAATTCTTCAAATAAAATTTGTAGAACTAGCCAAAATATTTCTTGTAAAATACCTACATCTTTGTCAAACAAGTAGGTGTTTTCAAGAAAATCGAGCAAGAAAGTCGTACTTCGCTACAAACTTAGAAATTTTCTTGCGATGTTTTTAACTGTTTGTAATGAAGACAATCTTTGTCGAAGTTGAAGTAAATAAGATCTACTATAATTCCATTTTGTGCATGTAGCATTTTATGAGTAAAAGGAAATGGATTATCTATGATGAAGACATAAATGAACGTAAATACATTTATTTTGGATGGATAATTTACAATGAAAGAATGGACAGAAACGAAGATTACATTATTATGTACTACTTAACTAGAGTGAGGTACCTATTAATATTTTCAATCATTTCATTACTTACAACTTATTAGAAAGTAAATCTGCATATCAAAAATATATTATTTCATTGGCATCATTTCTGATTTTTTGTTTGCTCATGTTTGTACATTATACAAAGCAATTAATATTTATCTTTTTTCGGCATGATTACATAATTCGTAAAGAACGCCTCTGCTTTGCATGTACGCATGCAAGATGCATGCAACTTATTGTTATAGTCTGTTCACTTTCTTAAGTCTCTTGACCTTCATAGAGCAAGTAGCCCATCACGAACGTTTCCCCTTCCATCGCCCCTCACAACTTTTGTGCGGGAGGACAGATACCGGTGCACGTTGCCAGCTCTTGCGGATTTTCGCATTCAGCTGATATACTACACAATTTCTAAATAACATAACTTCCCTCCTGTTAGCCATTGCAGATCATGAACTCAGCAGGGTAACAAAAACAACGAAACTAATAACAAAAATAATAAAAAATAACAGTAACAATAACTTAGAACTCCACAGCAAGGAAACGGCGGTAGAAATGGCAACGCAAACCGATGTGAATGCTTCGACAGCAAGAGTAAGACTGAGTTCCTCCCCCTCTACCTTCCCAAACGAACCGTCTCCTATTGGCTGCTGCTAAGTGGCGTACTCCCTCTATTCAAGGGCAAGAGACTTTAGATAGTGAACAGAGTATAGCTGTTCCTATGAGGTGACTGACTCTATTTTCAGGCAAAAAATAGCATTAACAACAAACCCTAAAACTAAGTAATCTATGGTGAGGAAAAATAAAAAATAATGGTCAAATATCCGGTGCCAAAAGTTCAATGCCCAAAAGTCTGACACCCAAATGTCACATACCCCTATCAATTCAGAAATTACACTTTGAACACTTTCCCTGCTGATGACTAGCATGAGATAGGTTACTGTACTCTGCTCTCCTCTTCTGCCATGTTTTTCTTAGAGATGGTGGAAATAATTTAGGACGTTGCCGTTCGCGGGGGTTACGTACCTGAAAATCACTGTGATGCGCAAATAAAGGAACATATGGGAAAATGGAGTTAGATTCGTCAAGCTTGGCACATAAATAATTTTTAATTTAGAAACTTCCATCATTATAAATATGTACACGTTCCTGTGCAAAAATAAATACCTATATAATCATAGACATTCATCCGATCCCACGAGGATGAAGATATGCTTTATGTTTAATTCATCCAAAAAAATAAAGCATGTTTTATTTATTAGGGCAGAGGTACTTCGATACGCGTATGTGGTGAGAGGACGCTCCACTCGACTACCTTGGTCGCCAATCAACCAGATTTGGTCGCGGAAAATGAAACTTTTCGGATCGGATTACGAAAAACAGAATGGAAAAGAATTTATTTATTTTAGTATTTTTTCTGCATAATTTACACAATGGTTTTAAAACGTTGGCATTATAGAACATATACACATTAAAGCCTATCATCGGTAGGAGCATGGCTAGTTGGCTGAGAAGATTCAGTTTTCTTAAAGAATGATGTCATTTTGCTTCGTTTGGCTTCCTTCTGTAGTTCTTTATAAACCTCTCTGTAGAGTTCCATGGCAGCCTGAATGGTTCTTTTATAATAAGCGAAGCAGCGAACGGTGAGGTCCTACTGTACTATGGCCCCAGTTGCATCAATTACTTATTTATCAGGTCATCTGCATGATATTAGTCTTAACTATATTGACTTCTACTATATAGTGTAAATCATATGAAGTGCCAAAATATTTATTGGGGCTTCGGAGAGAATTTGTCTGTGAAAAAATGTCAAATTCCTTTAAACATGATGATATTATACCTTCTCTAGAAATCTCTGTAATGTAACTTTTAGCTAGCTCTTAAATGGAAGTGTTCCAGGTTAATTCTGAGTGAATTTAAGCTCTATTTGAAATAACAATAAACTTCATTCTTTTGTCCAGTTTGAATATTGATTCTGTCTAATCTATTCTGAAATGTCCACCTAAGTAAGACCAACAAGAGGCCATGCAGAAATAATCACTTAAAAATTGGAGAAGTGAAACAGGCAGTTCTTGACTTATTTGCATTCATATTTACATTTAACTCCATTAATTTTATATTCTGGCAGCTTATGGAAGATTCGGAAATACCAAGTCTGGATTAATGGCTTTTTGCTGCTTTCTCATTTATATTTTCACATGCTGGATTTACTTAATTTGCATGTGTCCAGTATACAGGTGACTCCCGAGATTCGACAGGGATGTGTTCCTGAAAACGTGGTCGAATCTCGAATCGTCGAATGTCGAATGCCGTTTTTCCATATACTTTGCATGTTATAATCAGGGGATACATTCCCGCATCTTGGGAAAAAGTCTCCCCTCACGTTCTATAAAGATAAAATAACATTACTTATATTATTAATATTATATAATTAATTTTGTATGTAAAAAAGAATATTAGTTTATTTGACTTAAATTCTAGTTTGCATAACCACAGCACAAGGTCAAAGGATGATATTCATGTTTTACAAAGACATTCTGCTCTTTGCAGCAATGGTCCTCATCATCAAGGCATTAAGTATTATAATAGTTTGCCACCAGCACTAAAAAATATTGAATCGATTGCATCATTTAAAATGCAACTCAAGACCTTTATGTTAAAGCACTCTGTTTATAGTGTTGATGAGTTTCTCCTGTTATGCAGTAAACCTGGCATATTATTGCATTACTGAATATTTACAGGAAATTATAGTGTTTTTTTATGTTTGTGTATTATGTGTTTGTCTTTTTTCTGACGGGTGCTATGTCTTACTGACCAACAGCATTAAATAAATTGAATTGAATTTAATACAACAATATTAAATTACGAATAAATTAAATAATAAATATTTTAAATGTATAACTTATTTTTTGCACTAAAAAGGAAAAAATAAATTTTTGTTTCGAACTTCAAATATAGATGTATGCAATATGTCCTGCAGACGGCCCGGTCCGGCTTGCGCGAGTCGGACAACATACCTGCATACATCTATCTATACATACAAATATTTATCGCAGCGAAATTGATGTAAAAGTTATTAAAAAGTACAAAATAACTTAAGAATAAAGAAACAATAAAATTAAAATTATTTTCATACCTTAAATCTCTTTCAACTGCGCTTACTGGACTTGGTTTATTAATTGAGAAGTTGGAAGATTTTAGTTGGAAGAAGAGGAGCTATTGGGTGGGAAACTGTTTATTGTTGTTATCAAATTATCTGAATTTATCACATGTTCTAGAATTTTCTCCTTCTGTTTCCCATAAGTGCTAATAGTTGAGCGACACATTCCCAACGTTCGTGCGATTTCAGTATGGCTTTCACCTTTCTCAACGCGCTTTAAAATTTCTAATTTCAATTCATAACTATGAGTCTTATGCACTCTTTTATTTGATTCCCTTACATTATCACTATTATATTTCCTTTTAGATATCTTGCCAAGTGATAAATTTATAAATAAATCAATAAAATAAATAAATTTAAATAAAAGATTAACAGAAAAAAAATGAAATCTGTACAAATTCAAACAATTAGAGCAGAAATAACTATGTCTATACTGAAACTAAACCTCGCATGGTTGGTCGTGACAAAAATTACTTGGCGTAAACTAGTTCCAAATTCGATGGGTCGAATAAGCAGGTTTCGACGGGTCAAAATCTCGAATTTCGGGAGTCGCCTGTACTTTAAGATGCTTAAACAAAAGTCTGAAGCAAAAAATGCTATTCTGTAATATATTTGAAGGTTTAATTGACACTAATTGAATCGGAGGCAACAATGATGATCGCCTTGGCAATGCCTGGAAAGAGTACGAAATATCCACAAAATTTCGAAAACAATTGCGTATTTCTGAAAGCTTCAACCGTGTAACATTGCAAGAATGGGACAGTTTACAATTTAATCCATCGAATACAGCAAAAACAAAGAAAACCGGTCCATATTTACGTATTCTGATGAATGAAGGAAAAAAACCTTATGCGCTGAAAAATCGAAAATCCTGTTTATACTTATGGAAAAATATAATTGTCTTCTGGATTTGAACCCGGGACACTTCAGCAAACAAAAATAGTTTTCCAGGGACCTAGCTAGTAGAAACAAAACGCTGTTTACTGCATATCTCTACGACAAACAGTTCTCGAGAAATATGCTGCCTGGCAGTATTTTTTATAGTAGAGAGATATAGGTAGTTATTTTTATACCACAAAAGTGTGTCACTATCTTCCATGAATTTCAAATAGCCATGTATGTATATCTCATTAAACACCATGAAAGTTCATGGAAGTGTTTTCGTGATTATTATGCTATTTTGCCTAGATAGTGAAAAAAATTTTCAATACTTATCCTAGCCTCATTATGTCATTTTGTGGCCACCAGTTATTAAATTTCTCAAGGTTGTCTGTATTAACTTAAACGCTTCCAATTAATTTCAACTAACATTATTCATATTATGGAATCTTACAAATTGATCTTTTCCTGATCCTTGTTCATATTCTTCTATAGTTATTTGCCCAAGGTTCAATGTTTATGATTTTTCCTGTCATCACCAATTATTCTTCTTTTGTACCTCAACAAACAACTAGATTGAAAGTAATATAATTATATAATTTTTCCCCTCAGATGGCATTGGTGTATCACTTTCGTCCTGAAAGGTTAGAGCAAAGCAGCCTAAACTATTGGTGTGTCTCACAGACATGTTTGGTTGGAATAATTACGGCACTGTCTGCCTCAGTATTGCTTCTTATTGCTGTTCTACTTAGGTGGTCTGGCAAGTTCAGTTTTATATAGACTATTCCATTTTCTATGTAAAACTATTCATAGAAAAGTTTTTATACCCAATGAAATTGTTGCTCAACTTCACTTGTAATTAGTATAAGGAATCTCAAAAAATTATAAAAATATCATAAATCCCTTGTATGGATATCTCATTTAAACAGGTTAAAAAAGCAATTCATAATCATACAAGGAACTTAGGCTGTGTAAATATTTATATTAATACATTAAAAGGTTACATTAATTTTGACCTACTACTTTCAAATCCTATGACAGTGATGGCGAACCTATGGCACGCATGCCATAAGTGGCACGCAAAACGATTTTGGTTGGCACACCAACAAAAGGCGAAAACCAATCAAAGCGTATATCATACTGATTTGGTGCTGTAAAAACATTTGTCTTATTTAGTTAACTATTGTAAACATTAGTTTTATGGCTACAAATTTCAATCTCTTATGTCTTGATCACGAATTTAATTTAGTTGGCACGCAAAAAAATCAAGGATTTTTTTGTGGTTCGCGAGGCGGAAAAGATTTGACAATTTCAGTAATATTGGCACACGGGCAATAGAAGGTTCGCCATCACTGTCCTATGATATCTTTTACATGGTTTAAAAATTATCCTTTTAGTCTTAGTAAAGTATGCCCATGGTAATTACTAATTTTTTCTTGAGTTTAAGTTCTTGTTTAATCCCAAATTGAGTGATCTATTTACAAAAGAATCATACTTATCAAATAATTAGAATGAAACAAATCAAGTACATGCCTTTACCCGAGCATTGCTACTACATTAAAATCTCAGCACTTATGTTAGACTACTTATGAATAACTTCACTAAGGTTTCTTTCTGATTTTCTATTAATTATTTATGTTAAGAAAGTTCCCTAATGGATGTCATGTAAGTGTTAAATGACTTTAGTTTAAAATTTTAAAATATCTATATATTTTATAATCCATGTTAAAGCAGAGATAATTGATTGAATTGCATTATTTTCCTTCTATTAGTACAAATACTTGTGGAAGTTACATGGTTGTAGAATGAAAATATTTGACTATTTTAATTGCCATATTTACTTGCATATAAGCCATCCTTGCGCATAAGCCACACACTGGTTCATCAAGACTTAAATAAGGAAAATAAAGTTTCTGAATGTAAACTGCACCCCGTTTTTATGAGGTGATCTTAAAATATGTACAGTTAACTAGTGAATACAGCTGAAAGAAGGAACATTGCAATTAGGCCTACAATACTTTGGAAAACTAAAAATTCCTAATTAATACATTTGGCTATACATCAATATTTATTAATATTGTTGTTATTATAATCAAGCATTTCAGTGAATTATCTTGAGACCAATTAGAAACATATTCAGCTTATCAGTTACAAAGGACAATACAGCCGAAAGAGACACATGCATAAATGAGATGCAAGGCTAGAGGGTTAATGTAAGACTTCATGACATAAAATATTAATTTTACAATTATAAAAGCACTGCCACTGACATGTCTACCCCTGATCGAACTATATTGCTCTATCGTCAATAATAATATTTCTTTTTCTTTTTTAATTCTTTGTAATGTATATTGAATCATGAGAGCCCTTTAGTGGTCCCCTGGTGAAATTGAATAATTATCTCACATTTTAGAATTTTTTTACCTTACATATAAGCTGCATATTCATTATGTAAACATAAATCTTTGAAAAGAAAATTGTGGCTTATATGCAATCAAATGCATTCCTTTCAATTTAATTATAACTGGAAAACAGAAAACTAAGAAATTTCTATTTTTGAGATGGCAAAATTAAGAAAGACTGCAATGTTTCTTAAATTAAATGATATATCAGAGAGATGTGTTATCCAGTGGTGAGCTGCCAAAATTTTAACAACCGGTTGGTTCCCTATTCTGATTCGCAACACGACCGTAGCACTGTAGTTACAAGTTTTGAAGTTATTCACCTGTTATTTCGTTTCGTACCGAAACGTTCATTAGGGAAAAATAGTCAGTAAAACTAGCGTGAGAGGCAAGGAGATAACACAAAAGAAACATTAAATAAGAAAAAAAATTTATGAACTGAACTAATAAAACAAAGTAAAAATATACGATTTTTATCATTTTTCAATAAATCACCTTTTCTACACCAAGAATCGAACTCTATATTAGGGATTAAAATGAATTCAACACGATTAATTTACACCACATATTTAATTTGTCACCAGAAAAAATCCATTTAGCTAATTATTGTGCTATTAAATGTCACAGGACAAAAGGCTCTACATTATTAATACACTGCCGACATTTTTCTCGATAATTTAAATTGCGTATTTTTATTATATGTTGAAATTATCGGCATACTTGAAGATTACAAAGGAAAGCCAACATATTTGCAGGTGTCGTCTATGCGTGTCAAAGGAAGCCGACAGTATTAAGACGCATATAAAAAGGATCAAGATAAATTCATATACCTACTAAATTTGTAAATCATCTTCAAAATTAACTCTTTGTGGTAAATGCGATTAATTTATATGATACTTTAATGTTCTGGATTATATTTTATTCAACTGTAATATTAGATTACTGTAACGAAATTAAACCCTGGGAAATAATTCTTATGAAACCAAACATCCACCAGGTTCAAATAATGGATCGAGTGGACTCGGCTTTCTGTAGAAATTTTTAACAACCGGTTCTAAAATTGCTTCAAAATTTAACATCCGGTTCGCACGAACCGGCTGCAGCTCACCACTGGTGTTATCCCTAATTATAATGCATTTTAACACCAGTGCTATCATAAGCAAATTAATAAAGGTGCACATCAGCATTAACGTAGTGTGCTACTTATATGTTATAACTGGCATATTTGCTCAGCTAAGTAACTTCAAGGTAAAAACATGTACAAAGAAAGTATCAGCTTTATTGACTAGACAGTTACAGTTTCATGGTTGGTACAAGAATATAATGTAATATAAAAACCTGAGAATACATATGTAAAAACTGCTAAGCTACCTCAATGATATATAAGTGCAAACAATTTCTGTAACGTTTATTTGCAGCAACTTCATACATAATGATTTCTTTTTTCGTTTGCTGTCAGAAAGTATAAATTTAGAAAACATCATACTAGTTATGGCACAGTATACTTGGCAGTCTTTCATAGTTTTTGTTACTATTTCCAAAGGGTTAAAGTTGATATAATTACATACTATTGTTTTGACATATATGAAAACATAAGTTTAAGTAACTATTCAAAAACATTCTAATTTTTTATTCTACCAGTAAAATTCATCCTTGGTGAGAAATTCTACTTTTACAACACAAAGCAAAAATTATTTAACATGAATGCATTGATAGAATCCACAGTCATTGTACATTTTCTTCTCAAATTTGCAATGCATTCTCAATTTGTCTGAATATTATTTTGTAAATTAGGAATAATATCAAAACAAAATGACTATTACTGCACTAGTTACTGAGAATTGCACAAGTTTGTACATTTTTATAACAAAAATTCCATTATGAAATGCATTATAATAAAAAGAAAAGTTTATATAAAAGATTTTTAATGTTACCTACAGTTACAGAACCCAGGATCTAGCCATAATATATTATGGAACTGTCAATGCTTTTGAAGCCTATATAGGCATGGGTGCCCGCAGTAAGGGGCAAGAGGTGGCACCCCCCCCCCCCCCACGTTTCCCAAAAAAAATTTACATATGGCATTTTAAAGTTTGTGCTGGCACAAGCAGAGCTGACAGTTTGCGGTGCCAATGGTGTGACTGAACTGGGCCCTGCGCTATCTAAACACTTGTTTTTTTTGCGGCTAGGCAAAAATCTGCTCAAGTGTGGCTGCAAATGAATGTTTTGAGTGCAATAACACTCCCATACTCCTTATGTTGAAACTGTATTTCCAAATGTTGATTATAAGAAATATAAGGAATGCAGATGACTGGATGTAATTTTCCCAATATATTTGTTGCCATTTGGGTTCTGTATAATCAATAGTAAAGGAACAAGTAATCCAAGCACTTGCTGAGAGGCTTCCCAGAAACCCATTTGCAAAACGAAGAAGAAAAGATGGAACACGTTAAAGTAATTATTTGCACTTCAGCATTATTCCAAGTGCCCTATGCTGGAATATAAAGTAGCAGAGATATCAATCTTTGAAACTTAGCAGGGCAGTACTGCAAGCAGGCGCACAGCCGGGAGGGGGGGGGGGGGGAGTTTTACTTCTTCTGTGCGACAAATAAATGAATATTTCGAATATAAACGAAAACGAATAGTTCTGATCCAATGTAGGCAATCTACTTTTATCTATAACAAAAAAACTGACATCGCTGAGTAATTTGGAATATTTCAATAGCTATCGAGGCAACTAACTCATGTTGCTAATAACATTAGATGTAATACTATATGGAGAATTTTAGAAACCAATGTTTTATCTGCAGTATGCAATACTACTCCCCTAAAACGAAAAGCAGGCCCTGCTTCAAAAATCAATTTAAAAACTTGTTTTTTTTGCTATATTTGTGTAAGTAGCCCCTGCCAGGTGAACAACCAATGCTAATGGGTGAGCATCTTGCCCCCTACTGAAAAAATTTCTATGGGCGCCCATGCCTATAGGTAACATGTCTTTTGGCTGATGGTAGCTTGGGTGAATGTTGAATATGTTGCATAGATTCAGTGAAATTTGAAGTATGCACTAAGCACAAAATGTGGAAAAATACACAAAAGAAATTATAGAATTGAAGATGTGATTGTATGGAAGAATACTAAATCTCAAAGCATTTTTTTATGTAAAGTAAACATTTGAAGGCTTCAATAGCTTTCATTTGACACATCGTATCTTCTTTTTAAAAAATTACTTTTGTGCCAAAAGCATGATAATTGCTCATATCATTAGCTATTAGAAAAATATTAAAAACATCAATAGAGATATATAACTTCTTTTGATAATGGATTGAAAAAATTTTGCTGTTAATTCATCTTTGGCTCTATGATTTATGTATTGGTGCTGAAGGATTGGCAAGTGATGAATATGCAAATACTATGTAACAAGCTGCCATCTAAGCAGCAGGCAATACGAGTTGAAAATAACTGTGGGTGTAATAGTCAGACCTGCCCTAAGGGCCAACCCTAAGTTCAATTAAAAAATGGTCACTTTGAGGGATGATTAGGCAAGTGGGGTTTGATACTGATGAGAATCAAATTAGTTCCAGAAAAACATTGGCTGCTTAGAGGGTTGACTGTTATGATAAGTTAAACTGTATTTTCTCAACAATAAGCGACCATTGTGCTTTTGTTGAGGTGAAAAAGATTATTATTAAACCTTGTACTCATTTGTGATGATCTGCTTGTTTCATGGAATGAATGTATACTGTGAGGTGTTTTTGATTTCCTGAGGTATACCTTCAAATTTGCGATCTGCAAGGGAATTGTTAGACAGCAGAGAAATGCACAAAAATCTTACTACAAAAAAATTGCCCTAGATGGACGAATATAATGCAGGAATATGGACAAGAACGTTAATATTTCATTTATAGAAAGAGTTACGTATAAGTACTGACCTAAGTCAAAATAATCTCACAGGTTTTTAATTTTATATGTACAAGATTCCAAATAAACCTCTTAATCTTCTGAGAAATATTCAAGAAAAAGATTGTATAGGTTATGACTTTTAAATCCAAATATCCAACAATTGTCAATGAGATCAAGATATCACATATGTCATTTCCTCTGAACCTCCATCAAAATTATGAGTATTATTTTAAAATTTCCTAAAATCCAAACATAGAATTTAGTTCTTTGTCATGGTTTAGTGAGTCAAACTGTATGTAATACTTTTATAAATAAGTCTCTAGAACCTTCATGTTGTTAACAATTTCCAATTCTGACATCTTAAAATGCCAGTTAATTGTTCATTTGGCACAGCGGTTCCCAAGCTTTATGTATCTCCAACTCGATCTTAAGCCAGCTAAACTTATTATTAACCCCATCCATCTACAGTTAAATAGAAAATATAATATTAATTTCAAAATATTTTATATTTGCAAAAATTAATGTTACTCCTAGTGTGTGTGTGTATATATATTAAATAAAACAAACATTTCATCTTTTCAAAACCCCAGAAAATCTTTCATGACCCTTTCTCTGAGAACTGCTGATTTAACGTACACTTTTCTCAATCCCCTAACAATGAGTATTTAAGATTAATAATAAAGCTGTACTTTAGAGGGAGGAGCTTCCGTACAATTTTAAATCTAGGATGGCAGTTATCAACCTATTAACATATGTACATCATTAATTGAAACAGTGTTGGATTAAAATTTGCTCTTGCAATTTGTCTCCTAAAAAGTAGTAATTTTGATTTCTTATTTAGGAAACAAGGTTTCCCTTGTATCTTTCAAAGCTAGTTAGAATCCAACAAACCTTGTATTTCAATGAAAATTGTAACTTAATTTTGTTTCAATGTTAGCATAATTAATCATGTTAGGCTGTCTTTGATAACATTACCTCTCTAATGGGGAACAAACAAACTACCTCCAAAATCTATTTTCATACAACATTGACCATTTCACCATAATTGGTTTAGTGATATCAAATACAATAAAGATTAAGCAATATTAAGTAAACTTAATTTTGATTGGTGCCAAAAATTGAACCTTTCAGATTTAAAAAAAATCATCTCTGAGAACTTGTCAAGAAAAATTCTTTAAAATTAGGTAACTAAGTTATTACATAACAGCCAAAGGCACAAGTCCCAACATGGGTTTCTATTGATATGACAAGTAAACAAGGCCTCAAACTGTCAATGTATATATCAATGTTTTGTCTTTCGCTTATGTACAATGTAGAAACTTGATAATCATCACAGTAGTTTTTTTTTCTATCACACATTTTTCACATAATATTCTTCCCTCTGTCGTTTTGATAAAATGGTCATCATGCGAGTTCTTATCCATGAAAAATGATCAATTATTTAAAATAATGAGGTATTTCTATAAACTGATTAATTTCAAGTGGAACAAAATTAATACTAGAATTTAAAAATTAGGTTGACAGCGATTACTCGGGTTATTATAAACTCAACCCAAAAGTAACATTGTGTCTTCATTAATATAGTCATGATTTCCATCTGTACTTTTTTGTGATAAATATCCATGAGGTACATTATTTGCAGGCTTCTCCCAAAATGAAGTTCTTATGCCACAGATGAAGTACCAGCCAACTACAGGCAATAAACAGGCCCGAAAATGGGCTACCGGTTCTGATTTTGTGCATAAAAGAAGCATCCAGAACACCTAAAAATAAAAAAAAAGGTTTTTACTACCAGAAATAAAGCAGTCAAAAGACATTCTGTTACTATGTCATAATGTACATTAAAATTACCTGTAGATACGGTATAACAAAAATTACCACCCATATGAAAAATGGAATATCTACTAGATGATGCCAAAAATTTCCTTCATCTTTCATCTGATGATATTTGTTCATATGCTCCAAAGCATTTGATTTGTATTGATCTGACAGTTCAAATAAGTAATATGCTGTTATCAGGGTCCCAAGTAAATAGAAGAAAAGCAGAAGCCAGGCAACTCTTTGCCTGAATTTCATCTTCTGCCAGTGCTAAGAAGTTTCTCATTTTCCAGGGCTTTCAAGACGTTGTAAGTATGCCATTCATACTCGAACCTCGTTCAATGCGTAATTATATAAGGATACATCTTAATTGTCTCGAAGCATCCTGCGAAAAACAACCCACGATTTAGGAGTCCTGGACGTTTACCACATGAGTCGTACTCGTTGCGTAGGGATAGCTAACATTTTTTTCAAGTTTGAGCTTAGATGGACATAAAAGCGTTCATTGTTATCTTTGTCACGATTTAGGTTATCGTCTGTTCCATACCACAGTTTGACTTGTTTATTAGCTACTACAACATTGATAAGAAAATTACATAATGCTATTTGATAAGTAAAACTAATCATTATAAGAGTTCTACCAAAATAAATTTCATTGGCTAGTTAGTTATTTAGGATGATTAAGATCGACACGGTAAAGCATAAAATTTATTTCGTTTACAAAGCGGCTGCCGCTACAAGCTCGTTAGTCGATTGGTACTTTCAATTGTCAACCGTTGTTATTTGGAGTTGAAATAAAGTACAAATTACTGTGAATTTAAAGTAATAGAAAATGACTAGTAAAATTAAATTTCCATACCAACCGTACAAGCCAAGGGTGAATCTTCCTTATTATTTGGATGTCCGAACTTATTGTCCAATTCGAAAACGGTGCGCATTACGCTACGCAGTTACTTATTTGACGCTAATTTTCAAATACGGTTGTTGCTCTATCAAAAACGAAGTAATTCTCATAACTTTATCACCAATGTTACAGAGCCCCGTGGTTTGATAAATATAATCCGTTTTCATTAGAAGATTTATGTGCGGTGAAGGTAAATACCTTACCTACAGTTGATTGCTGGAATTGGTCTGCGGAAGAGGTGGGAGACTGGATTGAAAAAACAGTCGGTTTTCCACAATATCGGGTATTTCACATTTAATATAAGTTCGATAAGAAAAAGTAACGTTTATACAGTGGCGGATTAAGACCCTCTGGGACCTCCCTGCAATTTGTGATAGTATAAAGAAAATTATGATATACTGAAAAACGTTTTATTGATAAAATTATGTTATCTTATTTTTTCTTTTTCAAAAAATACGAAAATAAGCCTCACAAATTCAACTTTTGAGACAGGAAATTTCTGAGCTTGGGGACCCTAGGCCTACTGTGCCTATTGGGTAATCCGGCCCCGCGTATACATCTTAACAGCTTCCTTAGTCTTTCATCCCTTTTATGTAATTATTACTGTTTTTACTTTATGAATTTATTTGTAATTTTGTATTATACTGAAAGTGCATTTTATATATTGCTCTGAACTTATTTTTATTCAATTTAACTGAATAGATGGTATTATTTGAATTACACTTAAAAATTTAAATATCTGTAAATAAAAAGCTTTTAACTATATATAAACTATACACAGCTCCACACTCATAGAGCAAGAAGAAATTTTAACTATGTCTAATGCAAAACATTTGAATAGACGCTAAACATATTAAATTAATTGCTATGGACTTCTATTTTACATATTTTTCATTAAAAATCTCTTAAATGCCCATAACTGAACAATCCTTAGTTATACCTAATGTTTTTTTACAAAGTGACCATCTGGAACCCAAATTTTGATCATCATTCCTGAAAAAAATCAATATAATCTTGATCGAAGAAGGGAACACTATTTAGATCAAATCAAAGTAACATTTTCTTTTTAATTTTACTTTCAAGACTACAACTACCGCTGCTGAATCAAGTATTAGAAGTTCCACCAATTTAAAAATTTTTCATTTAAGGTTTTTGTTTGTGGGCTATTTTGCAAAAAATGTATCTAAAGTTTTTGGTATGTATTCCCAAATTTAGGAATGCTTTGTGAAACTACTATTCTGCTGAATCAAGTATTAGAAGTTCCACCAATTAAAAAAATTTTCATTTAAGATTTTTGTTTGTGAACTATTTTGCAAAAAATGTATCTAAAGTTTTTTGGTATGTGTTCCCAAATTTAGGAATGCTTTGTGAAAAATTACATAACTGGTAGAAAATTGATCACAGTTGATGCCAGCACTTTGCCCCAGTGGAACATTAAAGACTTTGATGACATAAAAGTAAGATTTGCTAATGTATAGGAATGCAGTATCATTCATTAATGATTTATATTTATAATGTCCAAATTTCCAAGAAAATCCACTCTTTAACTATTAATCAAACTGAATTATAACTTTATCTTACCAATTGTTATTACTTGCTGTCACAATTCTTTACCAACAGAAAATAACTTCTGCAATAAGGAAATTACTTAACATTGAGCCTGAAAACTGGGCAAGAAGCATAGTACTGCCTCCCAGAGAACCTGAAACGTTATTTTTAATGTACAAGCAACCAACTGGAATTATTCGAGACAGAATTCCAAGGACCAACATTTTACAGGATGTGGGATATTTAACAAAAGACAGGCCTAAACAACCAAAAAATATGTGGGATAGAACAAAGTATGAAAAGCCCAAATTTCCTAAAGAAAAGCTTGGATTATGGAGTTCATACAAAAATGCTTAAGTATTTGTAATAACATTTAATAACCATTAATATCTATGGATAAATCAACTGTAAAAGTAACAAACATTCAAAAATAGACGAAAGGTGCATTAGAAATCGGACAATAAATCTTCAGCGTCATAGTAATCACTGTTTCCTTTCTTGATGGACAAATTACATTTGACCTCACTCGGTTTGGTTGTTTGAAGGAGTTGTGATTTTAAGCCTTCCTCGTTTGTAACTGGGTCCTTTTGTTTTTTGGACAGTGACGCACCAACATCAGTTTGTACCCTGGACTTACTAGAAAATCTTGTTGTTGCGTTTTTCTTTGGTCGTACAGGCAGAAAAGTGTCTTTTTCAAAAGTTTCATCAAACTCGTCTTTAAAATTTGACTGTGGAGTGGTGGAGTCATCACTTACATCCTCAAACTTGTATTCAGAATGCAATGGAAGAGAGGGAGGCCCTAATTTCTGAATTTTTGACGTGGATGGGCCAAGATTTTCATCCTCTGTGTCTAACTCGGTTTCACTACCATATTCATCTTTTTGTTCCTTTTTGGGTAAACACAAATCAGGTTTTTCACTGTCGGAATCAATGTCTGTTTCACTACCATATATATCTTCTTTTGATATTTTTTGTCTCGTTTTGGATGAATGACCTGAAGAAAAAATAACCATTGAATGAACAATATAGCAACAAAGCACTTTATCCAAAAATCGTTACTAGTTTCTCTCATGCAACTAAACTACAATACTAAAAATTGATCCAATTTATACCTAATGTATCATTTTTATGCTCATTCAGCATTTGTTCAATCTCTAATATTTTTTCTTTTTTTGAATTAAGTAAAAGGATGAATTTTGTGTATAAGTTTTCCTCCATTTCTTTCTTTAAAGAAACTAATTCATCTACTTGAGTTCGCAGATTTGAGTTAACTGTAAATAAATGAAATAAAATAAATAATAATGGAATAATAACGCATTTAATATAGTGGCAAAATCTCCATAAGAAAATTATCCAGCAGCCAATTTTAAAGTACCCTTTTTAAGGTGAATATTTTCTTCTTCTAGTTTGTCACTTCGTTTCTCGGCTGAAACACCTCGGCGTATCATAAAATCAATGATAGATTCTCCAACGCACGATACAGAATCCTTGAAAAAAAATGCTAGGCGTTACTAATGCCACTCTTGTTTATTGTAAAAATAATGTGACCCAATAAAATTACCTTTTCAAGATGTAAAGATCCAAACTTGACTCTGATATTTTGATCATTGTCAACTATTTTTTTCCACGTGAATTCTGAATCTATCAAAGTATAAGTAAAATCTTTGGCACCTCCATTTGTTGCTAATGCTCTCTTTGTTTCCACAATATATTCTGTTGGTTTGTACTGAGTGAATTCACTCATTAACTTGACGGAATCGGACGATACCTGAAATTTAGTTGGTCTATTGTGAAACTGCACAATGGGAATCAACAACAAACACGGTAGCTGTATATACGTACATTTTTTCCCCAAGCTTCATTGCTGTGTATGATTTTCAAAGAAAAGCTACAAGTATTCCACTGAGAATAAATGGTTATTGACTGATTCGGGATATTGTCCAATGAAACCTTGCACACATATACTTCTTCCATTTTCCTTTTGGTAGTTTTCTAAATAAATAATTGAGACTCTAAATAACAACTAAAATTACGGATTGAAGCATTTTAACGCAGAAATTCAAGAAAACGGTGGAAGTTTTAAGTTTTTGCTTAAATCCTATGAAATTAATACTTTCCTACACGATTAGACGCGAATCCTTCCACTCATGTTTTGGTGCGCTTACCTGCCCACCTTTTTTTTTAAAATATGAAAATGTTAAATCTTCGTATTGGTAGATGACTCTAGTGGGTCGTTTCAATCATTCATGTATCTCATGTTTGTTGCTGGACGGTAAAGTTAAGTAGCTGTAATAGTACAGAAATAATGACATCTAATGGTGAATCCAAGGCAGAAATATTGCTGGAAGAGGCCGAGAAAGCGGAAAAAATGAAGGAAGAAGCCAATGCATGCTTTAAAAGTAAGTATTGCAGATTAGTTGCCGACAAATTGTTTGCTAATGAGTGATCATGCCGCTAAGAAATCTTTACTTAAATTCATCCTTTTCTTGGTTGCTTAATTTATAAATAAATAATGCTTTTAACAACAAAGCCTTAAATCGAGTTAGCTGATAATAATAGGACTTACGGTATATAATATTCGTGAAGTTCATAAGAGTAGCGGTTTGTATTTACACTGTTGAAAGTACATTAAACAATTTTCTTTCGTTATTTTCCAGAACAAGATTATAGTGGTGCAATAGAGTTGTACACTAAAGCCATAGAAATAAATCCTTATATTGCCGTTTATTATGGAAACAGAAGTATTGCTTATTTGAAGACCGAGTGCTTCGGTTATGCATTGAGTGATGCTTCAAAAGCTATTGAATTGGATAAGACCTATGTGAAAGGATATTATCGCAGAGCAGCAGCTTATATGTCCTTGGGAAAATTTAAATTGGCTCTTAAAGACTTTGAAGCCGTATGTATATCGCAAAATGATTTTGCTAGTTAGTAAATCTGGGTAGTTTTCCTATTCAACTTTTCAGTATTTTTATTTTAGGTTACTAGGGCTCGTCCTAGCGATAAGGATGCAAAACTTAAATTTACAGAATGTGGTAAAATTGTTAAAAAAATTGCTTTTGAAAAGGCTATATCGTTTGACGACTCAAAAAAAAGTATAGCAGATTTAATAGACTTGGAGCAAATGGGTGAGTAAGTCATATAATAATATGAAAGCTATTTTATCCCTATTGAGTGCTAGTTCATTCCCCTATTAAATGACTCGAGTTCGGTAGGTTTAAGGACATAATTATTTACAATATGGTATTTTAGTGTATCATTTCGCCAGTTACATAAATGTAGCCCAGAAAGTTTGTTGAGATCATGGAAATCAAAAGGCATCAACAATTCATAAGTCGATTAAAATAGTTGCTCGTTTTTCTTAGATTATAACGCAATATTGGTTACCATTTTTAGTACACCAAATCAATTTGGTTCAGTATAAATTAACCTGTTAGTGAAATGGTTTACATGTTTTTCAGAGACCCGCTTTTTTACTCGTTTCAATGTTCAAAAGTAATTTTCAAGAATAAAAATGACATTCATTTTTAAGGCAAAAAATCGAGAATCTATTCTAAGTCTGTTTAGCTTGAACATAATATTTCTGTTGAAAGATAGTTTGCTTACAAAAATGATCTAGCTTACCTCATGGCCGGAATCCAACTGATAAGATGTCTTGTAGTTATAGAACAGCTGAGAAAACCTGATTGTTTCTGTTATAGAAAATATATATGATTAATGGAGCTGCATATGGTTTTCTCAGCCATTTAATGGCTTCAGGAGTCATTTTATCAACTAGTGTTAAGTATTCTAGTCATGTGCAAGGGATGAATAAAGCAACAAGATATTGAAGTCTATGATTTTTTCATCACAATAATCTTTACATTAGTAATGTTTTGTTTAGGATTATTAAGAATTATTCCTAAAAATATTTGAAGTAGTAAGTCTGTGGTTTAGACCAGTGGTAAGCAAACTTTGCTCTATAGTGGGCTGCATTAAAGGTTACAAATGTCTTGGAGGGATATTGGGAATTGCGAGTGCTTCAGCAGGCCGCATAAGAGCTTACCTTGGAAGATATTTAGAGATGTTGTTGCATCATGTAAGCAAAAATCACATCTAAACTTTATAGCATTAACAATTGTTTTTTCAAGGTTTCATGACCATGATTTCAATAATTATATTTATCATAGTTTTGTAGGCCACATAAATTGCTCTTGAGGGCCACATACAGCCCCTGGGTCATAGTTTGACAATCACTGGTCTGTATAATAGTTTGTCATTAGGTCAAGTTTAGGTTTCTTTCAGAAAGAATAGTTGTTCAAATGGCGTAATATTTTGCAAAAATACTTGAATTCATAGAAAGGAAATTTGTGAATGCAGATTCATATGAAAATGTTTGTGTAATACTGAAAAGATAAATTTGGTTACATTTTTATAATACTGTCCTATTATTGTTTTATTTAGCTATTGAGGATGATTATGCTGGTCCAAAATTAGAAGATGGAAAAGTAACGTTGCAGTTTATGGAGGATTTAATGGAATGTTATAAAAACCAAAAGAAACTCCATAGAAAATATGCTTATAAGGTATTACATTATTCACAGCAATTGTTTACAAGTCTCAATTGAGGATAATTTCCTTCGCTGCTTTTGTGGAATTTCTAATGGTGTGATGAATTTCAGATCCTGTTAGACATAAAGCAATGGTTCATGGCTCAACCTTCCTTGGTTGATATAACCGTACCAGATGATAAGAAATTCACCATTTGCGGGGACATTCATGGTCAATTTTATGACCTAATGAATATATTTAAGTTGAATGGTCTACCCTCTGAAAATAATCCTTTTGTATCCTTTCCTATGCAAAATGAATATATACAAGCTAACTAAATTGTGTATTGCCACCATGCCTTGAACCTAGAACCTGCGTTAGTTTTTAAATGAGTTTACCAAATTCACTGGAAGATTGTTTTCTCTTCAATAAATTTTAGTATTCATGTTTCTTAACTTAGTGTTAGCTTTTTAATGGTGACTTTGTTGATAGAGGATCCTTTTCAGTGGAGTGTATTTTCACACTCTTTGGATTTAAATTACTCTATCCTGGACATTTCTTCATGTCAAGAGGTATGTTTTCAAGTTTTTCATTGATTTTTACTTTCTCCATACATAGTACAGTAAGTCCCCGACTTACACGGATCTGAGTTACACGGATCCGTAGATACACGGCTACGTGACGTAACTTAGCAGCACAGTTGATCGTTAGTTCAACTGCCGCTCAATAGATGGCGTTACCAGTACAGTAATCCCTCTGTATACGAGCAATCGGTTTATGAGTTTTCGCTTATACGAGATGCACAAATTAATACCTGTTTTTCAATTTACCGGCCAGTTTTCGCTTATACGATCTCCTTCCCCTCGCATACCGATCGTTTTTCCCGGCACCTATTCTCGGCTCTCGTTGGTTCCCGAATCTTCTCGAATGCGCAGAACGTCACGGCATCCCAACTTTAATGATGTAACTATTGTTAATAAAATTTATAACATGGGATGTATTGGGAAATTAATTTTTGTTTTACGAGTTTTCGCCTTACGAGCAGTTTTGAGCCAAAAATTATTGAATAGTAAATATGTATGTATTAGTTTTCCTACAATTACGTTTTTATATATGTACTGTAGTGAATATATTTTAATTTTCTTAACATTTTGTTTTTATAAGCACTACTTTTTTAGCGTTAACTATCCATTGAAACGAACGTATATGTCAAAAAATATATCGTATTTAAGCATTGTTGGACTTAACACGGTTTTCAACTTACTTTCGGAATGAATTAACAGTGTAAGTTGAGGACTTACAGTGTAGGAGAAATTCATATTCGTGAAAAAAATCAAATTCGAGATTTCAATGGAAATACATGTTTTGAGGTCTCCTGAGTATGTTTTTACTATTTTCACAACGTCTGTGTGTGGAATTTTGTGGGTGTTTTAACACAAAAACTAACAATCAGATCGGAACAAAAATTTATATTTAACATTTTTATTAGTAAATCAAGATCTGAAATCATTTTGGTTGAAACTGGAATGCTGTAGGTGGAGGTTTATTCTTGCCAGTTTTTTTTCCAAATATCTCCTTTAGAGCTTCATTAGTGCAAATATTTGTTATTATCGAAGCTGTAGAACATGTAAATATCTACAAGTTTAGTTTGATTCGTAAAATGAGTTTTTTAACAGATAATTTAATTTTTTGTCAGAATTTGTTAAGTACATACATCACTAAGTGATACCATTGTTTCCGTTGCTATGACAATATTTTATAATTATTGATAGTGATGTGTGCGCTGCTAAGGGTAATTTTAATTATGCATCGATATTCTGTTATCAATAGTGACCAGCATTTTGTTTACTTACTGTTTTTTCAATGGGAAAAATGATTCAAAGTAAGGGGCCAGTTCCGTATTGCCCCCCACTGCTATGGGGCCACTTCCATATTGCCCCCACCCTATATTGAAACAATAATATGAAGATTAAGAAAATTTATGTAAACAATCATTATTTTATTCAGTATTTTAGTAGTCGTCTCCAGGCGCTACCGCGCCCTTCGCCTTGTCCAGAACAAAAGTATCCCTCCCCGTTGTCCGGTGGTTGGGTTTGTAAATGTCGAGACCGGCCGATCAGGTCTGATATTAACTCGATCTACAAATAAAACGTAGTTCCCTCAATTGTTATTATTAATTTATTTATATCAATAAGTCAATAGAAACCGAGTGGGGGGCAATACGGAACTGTAGCCCAAAGTAATTTTCACTCTGAAAGTTATTCGGTGTTTAAAAATTATTCACAAGTGTTGCCAATAATTATTCTTGAGAATGTCAAGAGCAATCATAGTCGTTACACTGTATCAGTGGCGTATCCAAGAATTTGTCAGGGGAGGGTTTGAACAGGAACTCAAGAGGGAGGGGTTTGAAGTTAAGCCCCATGTTACTTTTTTTTAGTGATTCAAGAGTGTGAAGGAAATTTTTGAACCCCCCAAAACCCCCTCCTGGATACGCCACTGCACTGTATGGAAAAAGTCACGTGCTGGACATGTCAGATTTTTCTTTCAAGGTTTAGTTTTACTAAAACTTTTTCTGATAAATTTAGATTTTGCCGACAACTGCAAATGAGTTTTAAAGAAAAATTTTCTCTTATTTCATTCATTTTGGTGATGAATACTCCTCCCCAAAATGTGTGCATTTCTAATCAGTGTTTACCTTTGTCCTTGTTATAATTAAATAATGTTTTGAAAGTGTCTTCAGTTCATTAGCAGTACGTTATATTACTATTGCTTCTTTTTTATAATCTCAAGTTTTAATTTTCATTATACTTTATTGGCTTATATATTAATTCAATGTATGACTTGGAAATTCAAAGCAAATACTTGATAATTTAGATATTAAGTTCCTAAAAATTACTTTGCATAGCATGAAAAACATATCAATAACACAAAAATATTAATTTTTCCAGGAAATCATGAAAGTCTAACAATGAACCAAATGTATGGCTTTGAAGGGGAAGTGAAAGTTAAATACACTGATCAAATGGCTGAGCTTTTTACAGAAGTTTATAACTGGCTTCCCCTGGCTCACTGTATTAACAAACGGGTGCTTGTGAGTTACTCTGCATGGAACTAAGATCTGATTCAGCATATTTTACAAGATATCCACACACACCTTAATAATGTTTTTATGCTTGCAGGTGATGCATGGTGGATTGTTTTCTCGTGATGATGTAACACTCGATGAAATTAGAAAGATTGATCGTAATAGGCAGCCACCTGAAGAAGGTTAGTTGTATTACTTACTTTATATGTATAACCCATCCCTAGGGGGGTGCGGGCCCCTTAACAATCTAAAATTATCAAGGTATAATTCATGCACTAAAAAATAGTTGTAAAAATATTTCATATTTTTAGATACATATATTTTATTATATAATTTAAATATACATATATTTCTTATTGTTTTTTTAATGAGTAATCGCTTCTGGAGTTCAAGAACAAAAACAAGTCCTTAATTAGGAAAACCAACAATAATTTGATCATTTACACCTGATTCATAATGATCTATGCTCATTATTCTGTCACAAATGGCTTTGGAAAACTGCATCTATACCTGCAATTTGGATATGAATATAAACATACAGAAATCTCAATTGAATGGCAACGTACAATACGTGAGGTCAACTTAATACTAAAGTAGAATAAGAACTCACTGTTTATTGCTCTGCCTACTTTTAGAAATTCAACTTCTTTGACTTTCTTGCAGCAAACTCTGCCACCAGATCATTGTAATCCAAATCTGAGGCTATTTCTCTCTTGATAGACGACAGCATATCCACTCTCCTGAGATATTGTTGTCGTAAGATAGTTTTTTATTATTTTAAGTTTCGAAAACTTTGCTCCGCTGATGCCACTGTGACTGGAATTGTTAACAAAATCCTATACGTTATCTCTGTATTTGGAAAGAAACCATTTAAAAACTTGAGAAACTTAAGGATTTCAAATGCCCTTTTCGTTCCTTGGGGGATCAACTGTCGAAGTACATGCAATTCTGAGTAAAGGTCTGTACTGTCGATGCCGTGTGAATCGTTATCACTCATGTTGTCCAAATTTATGCACTTTTTCATTTCGTCTTCTGCTAATTCTGCAAGTTTTTAAAAATCATATAGGTAGCCGAAATTACCTGCATACTCTTCCATTTGTTCAAAACACGTTGTCAGTGACATGAGAGCCTGATCTACGATGACAAAGAAGTAGCTAGTTTCAAATGCCTTTTCAGCCGAAAACTTGGTCTCGTCCTCACCGACTGATGGACCAATCTTCCGTTTTGGTCATTTATCAATGAATTTAGGGTCAACGTTCAACTTGGCTGCTATTTCTGTTGCTGCCGTCATTGCTGAAGTAAATCCAGTTGTCCTGTATTCCTGTAGAAACTCAATCAGTCCTTGAATATGTTTACTAGCCACATCAAGTTGCATGTCTCTCAACTGAAGAATTTTACTTGCAGTATTTACTGTGAACAGAATGTCATACCAGATGACCATTCCCAAGAGGAATTCAAAGTTTTGGAGCTCATAATAGGCTAATGACTCCACCTCACTTTTGATTTTCGAGTCATTGCATTCATCTGTAACTTTAAGTAAAGAGTTCCTGATATTACTTGTCTTGTAACGGATTGCCTATACACTCTCTACTCGACATTCCCACCTAATTTCTGACAATGGTTTAGGAGTCAAAGAGGGATCATTCGTTTTCAGTATTTCCCATCTGAGAGTGGAAGCAGAAAATATATTATAAATTTGCTGTATGACACCAAAGAATGTCATGGCACATCAGATACTTTTAGTGGAGTGAGCAGGATTGAATCATGAGATAAAGGCAGCTTTCGGATCAATCTTAGCAGCAATCTTCATTTTGCTGATTAGTGCAGGGCCCAGGGCGACCATCCTGATTCGCCTTACCCTTGTATATATGTAATGTATGTAATGAACAGAATGTGGTTCAAAATTTTGCATTTGTCTCCTAAGACAAATATCTACCATTGTTTACTTGGAAAGATATGTATAATTTGCTTTTTAATGATACCTCTTCTGAAAATAGGAATTTTTGTTTGTCCCACTGTTATCATATCTGTGCAGCAATATCTAATGGTTATGGCATAGATTTGAAATTCCATTGGCACTGATGGTATGCTACATATAATATCTTAATATCATCTGTCATTAAAGTTGAGCATTGATGATTTATTATTTATCTCTCTCTCTCTCTCTCTTATTCATTAGAGCATGTTTTATTAAAACTACTTATATTGTGACAATCCATGTTTCTGTCTTTATTACTCATCTATTCTCATATAACAATTTTTATATTCAATATTAATGTAAAGTAAATGTATAATATGTGATACAATAATTATGTAAAATGTAAATTTAGAAACAAGGTAACTAAATAGGAATTGTGATTTTATAGTGCTATATTTATTGATTTAAGGTGTTTAAATGGCTTTGTTATCAGGTGTGATGTGTGAGCTGCTGTGGTCAGACCCTCAGCCTCAGAATGGATGTGCGCCAAGTAAACGAGGTGTCGGTGTGCAATTTGGACCTGATGTAACAGAAGCATTCCTTTCTCTAAATGGCCTTGATTATGTAGTCCGTAGTCACGAAGTGAAGGATGAAGGCTATGAGGTGGCACATAATGGGAAATGCATCACTGTGTTCTCAGCTCCAAATTACTGGTAAGCATCAGTTTATATGCACTTCGTAAATTGAAATAGAATTTGTTCATTTTTATTATTAAAACACATAAGATGCAGCAGAATTTACATTTTATCTTGATATATATCAATCCATTATTATGGATATTGAGTCGAATGATTTGCTGTAGTAGCAAAAAAAAAAAGATTTGTATGAAGTAGAACAGTGGTTCCCAATCTGAGTGTGCAGACTCCTATATACCCTTCAAATGTTTTGTGTTTTTTACACTGTTATATATGAAAAAGGAATATTATGTACTAGCAATTGTTTGTAATGTTCACACCTTAAATTTTGCGACATTTTATTCATTACTTTAACAAGTGCATTTGCGGAGCATAGCAGTGAGGATGTTATTTTTCCTGCAGACCCATTGTAGTATCATACAGTTTGGGAATCACTGCTCTAGAATCCTTCTGAAGATCAGATTTAATGGGATACAGCATTTGCTTACCATGGTGTTAGAAAATATAGGTATCCACCGTAGCCATAATATGTTTGATTATTTTGTAAGGATGTGTAGAAATTAAGGTAACTAAAATTTTATGACAACATTTAATGTATATAAAATTTATAAATTGGAAAATGCATTGTTGATGGAAAATCTTATCAGCTCTCTTATGAGGCCAACTATGGAAACTTGGACTCGAAACAGCTTAATGCTTCAATGCTATTATACATGTCAAAATCATTATTGTTATGTTAGAAATGACAGTGAAATATCAGAATTATAACACTTGACTCAAATGCTGAATTAGACTTGGAGGACAGTGACACAAATAACTTCAACATAACTGAAAGGGAAGAAGAATTTGATCTAGGTCATCTCACTGAGTCCCTTATCATGTGCTACTTCATAATGGCAGGTGTTATCAAGTATACAGGGTGTTTCTGAAAGGTCTTGTAAAACTTTGGGAGCGTGTTCTACTGACCATAAGGATGAAAAAAGTTCATATAGACACAGACCCAGAAATGCTTCCCTTCCGAGTTACAGCCCTTTTTTTCGATAGAGTGAAGGTAAGAACGCTTATCAAGTTCATTTGGACATAGGTCTGGAAATCCCGGCATACAAGTTTTAAATGACTGGTGATGAATTTTGGAGAAATGTCTTTTAATGCAAATTTTAAGTGAACATTTAACCCATGAAATTACAAGTGAACGTTAAGGACTTTACATCTACATCAGACCAAGTGTTCGAAATGGCCTCCTTGAGCAGCAATACACACCTCAGAGCGTCTTCTCATGGATTGTCAACCACATTCGAAAATTCCAGGTGTGTTCCGAATTGTTTGAAAACCATCCACAATATGGTCTTGAAGAACTTGTGCATTAGGAACTGGGTTGGCATAAACAAGAGGCTTGAGGTGCCCCCATAAGAAGAAATCCAGGGGATTTAAATCAGGAGAGCATGCAGGCCATACAGTTGGTCCTCCTTTACCAATCCAACGGTCAGGATACGTATTGTCGAGAAATTCTCGATCAGTGAGGCTGAAATGTGCTGGAACTCCATCATGCATGAACCACATTTGATGGTGTTTCCAATGGAACCTCTTCTAGCAATGCAGGTAGCTCCTCCTCCAAGAAATGCCTGTAATTTTGGCCATTGAGCGTAGGTGACAGGAAAAATAGTCCAATTAGGTAATCTCCAATGATACTGGCTTACACCTTCCAAGAAAACTGCTGCTGATGCAGAGATCGGATGATAGCATGAGGATTTTCATGTGCCCATTAGTGATCATTGTGAAAATTCATAATGGTATCTCTTGTAAGTTTTGCCTCATCCGTGAAAAGTACACAAAGAAGAAAATTAGGTTCAATACACTGCTGCAGAAACCATTGGCAAAGCATGACTCATGGAGGGAAATCAGCTTGTGAGAGGGCCTGCACTCACTACACACGATATGGGTGGAATTGCTGCTCACGAAGAATTCCCCATACAGTTGCATGTGAAAAACGTACTACTGCAGCTACTTTTCTTCTGCTAGTTCCAGTATCCTCCTCGATCACGTCAGTCACCTGTTCTTCTACGTCAGGTGTTCGGGCAATTCTGGCCTTCTCCCAATCAGCGGTAACAGGCGAAAAGGATCTCATCTCTTGAAGACTACGATGGATGGCTGCAAAATTATCCTTGACTGGACATCGTCGTTGCGGAAAAGTTACCCGGTAGAGATGCTGAACTTCACTGGTCTTCCCAATCGCTCGCCCGTACCCGTAATGAATGTCTGCCATTTCAGCGTTAGAGTAACGATTCATGGCAAGGTAAAAAGTTAACATGTGGAATGAAAAGAAATTACCGAATCACTGACAGACAACTGATAAAGAACTGATGGACGACGTGCCTGCGTGCGGCTTGCACTGGCTAGGAGTTCAAACCGACCAGTCAGATCAGTTACTGTTGTCACTAATCGAAGGTGTGGTGTGGTCTGTGGTCTAACGAAGATGTAATGCAGATTCATTTTTTGGAACTTGACAGGCGTTCTTACCTTCACTCTATCGAAAAGAAACAAGTTAGGAAAGTGTACAGCATATCACAAATGGGCACGTTTCATGCAATGGAGTAGAGGCGACTCCCGAGATTCGACTGTTCGAGATTCGACCAACTTGAGAATTCGACCGGTCGAATCGACCCAGCCGATCGATCGGTCATATTAGAAACTAGTTGACGTGAAGTAATTTTCAGCCTGCCCGACCACGAGAGGTTTAGTTTCAGTTTAGACTTCATTATTTCTGCTCTAATTGTTTGAATTTGTGCTGATTCGACATTCGACTGTTCGAGATTCGACCACGTTTTCAGGAACGCATCGCTGTCGAATCTTGGAAGTCGCCTTTATTAGAAAGAAATGATATACCTGTATGTAAGGGAAATAGCGTTTTAAAGTTCTTTTCTTTAACATAAATAATCCATTTTCTTCCTATTTAAAAATATTGCATGCACATGTAAGGGAATTAAGCGTTTGTTTGTGAGATTGTTTATGTTAGTAACAATGAGGAAGTAACCATGCAAGAAAATTCCTAAGTTCAACTCAGATTAAGACATTCTTTGATTTTCTTGATAACAGCTACTCCTACGATAAAAATGTATAGGAAAAGAAATACTCTCCTTTACTAGTTCTACAAGTTTCATTTGAAAAATATTTTCATATGAGCAATACTTTACGAGATATGACGGAAAGTTCTTTTTTTGCCACCAGTAAAAAGTGGTATCCCTGATTGGCTTACGTGTTTCATTTTTGCGATTTTCTTATCATCTTTGATTGCAAGTCCTTAATATCAAATTTCATGAAAATCCGTGCGGTAGAAGCCGAGAATGAACGTGCAGACGGACAGACAGACTGAAGCTAATTGGTGCTCAGGCTGGAAGCGAAATGTGCCTAAAAAGGGCTGTAACTTGGAAGGGAAGTGTTTCTGAACCTGTTACTCAAAATAAGCAGTCCTGTCCTTAAAAATTTACTATCAGTTTCTACCTATACTTTTTGCCAGAATAAGTTGGCACCTGGTATCAGTATTCGCCGAATTCATCGTGAGCTGCTGATGCTCCTTTAACCTGGGAGAGAACCATAGTTCCCTCGAATTTTTTTCCATCCATGGGCAGAATGTATATCGTTATGCGCATCTACATGATGCTAGCGCGTGGATGTGCACCGAGGTTGACGGGTCCCTGTTCCGATATATTCTAAGTTACAATCGTGCGCGCTTGAAAGATGTAATGCGGGGCACTTCAAAAACTGCTGTGCAGCCGCACAGCTTAGAGGGAACCACGAAGAGAACGCACCTACGGGGAATCTCCACACTTTTTTGATTTTTCTTCTAATTTTCCGCCGCCGTAGACATCAACTTATTAAAGCACGAATTTATTTTTTCTTCTCGTACTGGTCCAAAAATAGGTGTGTGCGTGGTACACGAGGATGCAGATTACGTGAGTAAATACAGTATTAAAATTAATTATTATAAATCTTCCAAAATAAATGTCATAAAATGTAAACACTGGAACAGCTGATTCAAAATATCGATCGCTTCCACCGAAAGATCAACGGTCTTCATAAATATCGATGTTATTCATTTGTCATTTAAGGTTCACATTTTATGTTCGGTGTATAAGTCGACTCTTAAGTTTTAGGAAAAAATTTTTAGGCTTCAGAGGTCGACATATCTGTACACGAAACATGGAATTTTCCTCGCGTGTCCTTGTGAAAAGTGGTGGTCAGCTTACATCAGATTAAATACAGTAATTATTTTTTTTTAAATGAGGTAATCTTTTGCTGCTTGGTATACTTTGTTCTTTTATTTAAATTGAATTTTATCCAGTGGAACCATACGTAATAATTTTAATGAGTCAACTTGTTTCTGCGTTTCCATCCAGAATATCAAAACATTAATGTTTTGTCCATGGTAGGAGCCTCAATGTTAATGTTATCTTCCTCACTACTTTCGTCACTACTATCCGCAAATTTCCCAAATAAATCCTGCTGTGAATTCCCACGGCAGGCATTTATATCCATACCATAAAGGTTAAAATAAATAGTAAAAATCTATATTTCGTCTGTTTATTGAATCCTGCATAATAATACACATTAATTAAACAATCTACATATAAACCGTTACATAAATATATTTATTTAAATAATTAATAAGATAGTTTATGTACTAGCACCAGGAATGCAACTACGTTAGTAAAATCATGAATCTAAATAATGGTTCAAGTAAGAAATAGGACTATCTGGTGAAAAAAACTTTTGTTGAGGGCTTGAATAAGACTTGTGTTATATCTGATACCGCACAGTAACAAGCCGCATTATAACCGGGGTGCACTGTATCATAATCAGTGTTGCTGATCTTAGAAGCAAACAGTGTTATATAATTTGTCAGCAAAGTCCTGGACATTCTGAGAGTTGTTGGTAAGAGTGAAGGAATTTTCAACAGGAAGGAAAATATGCTATTTAAAGTCACTAGGGTGGAATTTTATTGGCAATTTCTTTTCAAGATGCAAAAGTGATTCCTGTATTTGGAATAATATTATCAGCTTGTGAAAGAATTGGATGGGAGAATAATGTAATTGTATTTGTAAAATTCTAGAGTAAGAAATCAGTAGTAAAATTCAAATTAAACAATTTTTTGTAGCGATACAATGGGAAATAAAGGTGCCTTTATAACCCTTAACGGAAAGGATATGAAACCAAATTTTACTACCTATGAGGCAGTGGTGAGTACTGTCATTCTCTTACTTTTTATTGTATTGCCTGTGTGTCTGATTCATAATTGTTTAATTAAATTTTTGTTATCTTTACTGTGTGCATCTTCTAATACTTAATTTACTGTATTTCAGCCACATCCAAATATGAGGCCTATGTTCTATGCCAACACACTAATGAATTTATTGTGCTAGTTCCTTAATGGATGGCGCTATCGTGATAAGTCTAGGAATATTTGAGAAGACTTTTTAATAACTTTATTCATTGTTTTTTAAGTCATTGCACATTGCTGCTTGCAATGCAATGCATGGTCATTGAAGAATGGGCTGAATCAGGTGGTTATATGATAAAGTGATATTATGGTGAAATATCATGGTTAACGAAGATAAGATCCTGCTTGATTCATAAAGAAAAACATTCTATCATAGGCTCTTTTGGCGATATAAACTATGAATCCATCAACAGAGGAAAATAAAGAGAGGATTGAAGAAAATGTAATGTACAATCTCCCACAAGATTTTATTTTTGCATTTTCCTGTTTGGAAAACTTTTAAAACTGTACAGCTCTAGTTGAATTTTCGAGGAAAATCATTATCTGATATTGCAGTTGTGGTATAGAGACTGAGAATAGCTATTTGCTAGTGCAATATTCAATAATAAATTTAGCAAATCTCTTAAAATTTGTACACCTAAAAAGAAGTCACTCACCTGCAAGAAAGTATAAACTTTTTAAGAAACCAAGATCATTAATATAGTTAAACTGGTCACGATATATGATGGTTTAAAATATGAAGTGTTTGTAAATTATGTCCCGTGTATTTTTCATTTTGTCAATCCTTGTAAGATGTCATTTTTATTGTTTATTTGTAATGGTGAAGATTGTTACATTTCAGTTAAATGTCGATTAATTTATGAACTGTGAGATGAGTTAAATGTCTATTAGTTGAAACTCTGTTGTAAGAAGGTTTAAAAAGATTTGATGGAAATGATTAAACTCTTCGAATGTCGAGAAAAGACATAAGTATGAAATTTTCTTTGATACAATATCTTTAATATTTTTAAAGAATACAGCTCAAAGTCAAGTGCAATTATAAATTGGGATATTTGTTTTATTTTAGTTTTCTGAAATCATTTAATAAATTCTTAAGTTTTTTTTTTTAACTATTCATGGCCAGCAGACTTGCTGAAAGTTCATCAGAAAGTGAATCCCTGTTTTCACGATTTACCTGTTGAGAATAAATTGTTTCAGAATTTTAGAAAGTTGCAGATTTTTGTTTTTTAATAGAAAGTAATTTCTCAGTGATGCCAATATATATTGTTTTACCTACCACCACAACCTTCACATAAGGACCTTTCTTCAAGTTCTCAATAAATGGCAGGGGTCTGCCTTTGGGTAATGGAATAGTTGCCAAAATTGTATTTTGGCCCTTGAACACCTTTATAACTTCTTGTTTAAAATGTTCACTAAACATTTCCATTTTACCTATTTCATCTAAGACTGTTACTTTTGATGACTGGAAAGTAATCATTTTTTACTGTTTAATAGTAGACAACCAAAGACTTTAAGTCTAAATTGATAGAAATTTATCAAGCTCGTATGAAATTAGTTCTTTCACATTTAAGATGAATTACCATTTCTTTAAATAATTGATTTATGGAGCTCCCGGCCTTGATATGTATTTTATACCTTCCACCAATTAGATCAAGGCCATAGGTAAAATTTACGTGGAATGCTATTGTAGCAATAAAAAGTACCAACAAACCTGGCTTCCGAAAGTTGGCAGAGCAAGCGTTTCAAAAGATCTTGTATCAACCGCATACTGTCCCACCTTTGGCATGTTTCCCTGTTCTTTTGAATAGCCTGAGCTGAAAATAGAAATGATAGAAAATATAAAGGAAATCTTTATCCCAGTATATGCCATGTAAATTATTACCCTATTCTGGCTAATGGACCGCGTTTCCCGTCCATTGTGACGACGTCGAATCCGACTCTTTGGCCTCCGTGCCTAATTTCTTCGGTATAAAACCCAGAAAATAACACTCCTTTGGATTTCAGTGTGGTACAAATTTTCTTTACTAAAGTTGTTTTACCTACACCTTCAATGGAACATTGTTAACAGAGGTTAGACCAACTCCAATTGCCATAAAAAGGTTATGCACGCATTCCGTAATGAATTTCTAACATATACCTGGAGGTCCAGTCAATAAAATGTGTAGTGGATTATTTCTGGAAATGTTAGCCATAATTTTATTTTGTTAAATTCTCCGGAAGTGTTGAACTACCGCGGGTTTCGTCGATATAACAGAAACGAAGTACTTTCTGTAACAATTGAAAAGCGATATTCGCGATCCCGCTGTTTTTCGCTTGTCAATATTACGATACCTCGATTTCCTTCCCAATTTTAAGCGGTGTTTTCATACCAATTGAAGTATAATTGGTTACTGATTGAATTTTAATCAGAGAGTAATCGTAAGGATTATACAAATATTTTCGCATAACCTCTAAAATTGGTTTGCCAAATTTTAACAAAGGAAGTTGGACTGGTTTTTCTCATTAACTTTAACACACATATATTGTCCCGATAATGAGTGTAATTATGGTATGAGTGTTTATTATGGTAAAATGCCATTAAGTCACCCTTTCAACAGCCTTGATTTTGTTAAAATATACGTGATTTTGAATCAGCCACCTTCACTCATCCAAATTCCGGTGTTGATATCGGTAACTATCGATACTTCTCCGAGATAATTATCGTTGTAATTTGTTTGTAATAATGTACTTATAAACACTAACCATATACGAAGAGGTAGTTATATAATTTAAACTAAGAAATTATCGCTCAGTACGTACGAAAATATCATTTTATAATATATTTTAACATTGCTTCTAGAATGTTGGTGTCGCCTCAATTGCAAGCTCAATTGTTTTCTGCCGCGGCAATCAGCTGTTACTGTGACGACTATGATTTCGTCAAGTATGTTTTTTTGTAGGTTCGTGATGTCGTTATGCGCTGTTGTTACTACAATTCCGATGGACCTCAACGGTAAGTGTTGATGTTTTGCTTTTATTTTTAATATTAATAGCAGAACGGAAGATGTCTATTATTATTTTTTCTTTTTTGACTCATTTCATGTCATGTACTTCACCTCCAGGAATCAATAAAAATATTATTATTATGTTTTGAGTCGAATTTTCACGATTTTGGCAATGAATTACGGTTTTGGTGGAAGGAGAAACATTTCGGAAGGATCATTTGTATATCTTGAAAGTTTAGTAAAATTAATTCGATTCACTATTTAAGGTTGTGGTCAGTGGCTACCGGTGTTAAATGTCAAACTTCAAATCGTTTTCGCCATTACTTATCAACTCGAAGTAAGACACCAAGCAATTTTTTGTTTGAATGTAAATATACGACAGGTAAAATTCGTTCTTTTTTTGCCGATATAATTTGTTTTTCATCGTACACGCCTCCAAAAATATTAAGAATTTTTCAGTTTTAAGTGTTCATTATTACATTGTCGGAATTATACGTTGTTATCGAAGTATTTATTACGTAATTCAATGTTAAAATAGAAGTCATATTTAACTAATTCGTACCGTTATACTGAATATTTTAAATAATCGGTCCATATTAACTAAATATGACAATTCGAAACAGTCGGCATATACTACCTATAGTAGATATTAGTTTAACATAAGATGTGACAAAGCAGGAAAAGGAAGTGACTTTATCACAAGAAGGGATCGAAAGGCAAGGAATAGTGGTTGTGTATAATGCGGCAGCGTTGTCGTTCGTAGATTGAGGCCCATTTTGAATGCTCTCCACTTTTGGTTTCCAAGATCGCTCGATGTTATAGCAGTGGCAGAGAATTTTTGGTTTGTGATTTTCCTTTTGTTATAATTTACCAGAGTGATTTATAAACAAAATTTTCGGAAAATAGTTGGATTAGCGAAATATGTTTTTAATTATTGACTGGTGCCAATTAAGGCAAACTCAGACGTTTTCACCCTTACAGCTTTACTACTTGCGCTCGATCCGACACTAGATTATTGGTCCTCCACATCTATTTTTCTTGTTCATGGCTTCGTAGCTCTTTCCCTTTCAAGTGGTCTATCAGTTGAAACATTTTCCAATTGTGTATTTAATATCATTTTTCCTTAGCATTCACGTTTCTGCTCATTACAAAGCTAATCTACATACATAAGATTATATCAACTTCTTGCAGATATCCTCATTTGTATTTCCATTAGTAGGAGTTACTTTCTTCTGAAAGAGGTTTTTGCTTTCGCTAGTCTAGTTTTTATGTCATCGGCATATTTTACTTCTCGCATTATGATGCTTCCAAGATATTTACATCCTGAAACTCCATCTAATTGTAATTAAAAAGAATGAAAAACTTTGTATCTTCCACTAAAAGTTTTACAGTCTTTTAATTATGGGTACATTGTACAAAGGCAAGCCTGTACATTCCTGATCAGCCACCTCATCAGCATTTCCCAGTTACTCTATCACAGGCTTTTTGCCAGTTGACAAAACGTACCCGGAATTCTTGGCTGCACTCTACTGCTCTTTCTGATACGATTCTTGGCTATAAAAATATTAATTCTTTGAATACAGTTAATCATCACAATGTTTGTTGATGAAAGGAATTCTACTTTAAGCATTTTATGTGATTCATCTAGGAGATTTTGCTCCTTTAATTCTTTGCTCATCTTCATGACTAAAACGTTATTATGGTAATTATATTTAGCAAATATATATAAAACAAAGATAATAATTTTAGATTCTCACAGCAGCCAGGCTGATAGAATCTTTCCAACAAGGGTGGATCCAGGGGGAAGGTTTCAGCAGTGGAATATTTAAACATTCTGAGGCCCCTGGCACTAAACAGTTGGGGACCCTGCAATCAAAACATAATGACTAACCCTTTATTTGACTCCCGTTTTTAATAAATTAAGTGTCGCTTTGCAAAAAAATAAATTTTTCATTCATGGCTTTCAAATTCACATATTTAATATTTCTGAGATTATACTTCAAAACATTTTTTGGGGCCCTTTGCTTCAAGGGACCCCTGGCATGCACCAAGTACAACCTCCATTAAATCCATTACTGGATTTCAGAATGCCAAAAAATTGATAAAATAACATCGAAGAAATGTTAATTTTTACTGTATTGATTTTGTTGTGCAAAATGTTTCCTTTTTACATATTAACATCCTTGTATTTTTTGTGATATTTTAAAACAGTTTACTTTTTATCTTTGAATTGCCTCCATCCAGGGATGAAGTCTGGATCCAACCTTGTTTCCCACCCAACTTTGTCACATCAAATACTCACGTGGCATACTCGAAAAGGCAACTATTTTTCTTTTATATTAGTTTGTTTTCATATATTGTTTTTAAAAAGTTATTCTGAATTTAAAGTAAATTTTAGTGTTAACATGTACTGTTAATTTAGTTTTCTCTGTTATTGTGTTGTTTTAAATAGTTAATTTTGGCTAATGTTTGTTATTCGAGTCCCAACTTCGTTCCAACTTCCTTCTTACTTACCTCCACCTCTCTGTTCCCATGATGCTTAGTACATTTTACACACTAATTAAAGACGTCTGTTATTTTTATTTATTTCTATTTCATTAGTTTACTTTTTCAATTATTCCAGAATTGGAAATTTTACGCTTGTGAACTTACTGTTGGGTTTGCTTAGCTTTGGATGGTTTTTTGCTTTGGGTTAGGTTCATGACTGACCTTCCATAATTGGTATTCATTTGTTATTCTGATGCTATTTTACTGTTGGTAGCTATTCTACATTTCCTTGCCTGAAGGAGTGATGCTGCCACTGAGACTAATAACAGACCTGTTGTCTAATTTTTAGTAATTTGTGCAGAATGCTTATTAGATTAGTTTAACTAAGACCCAAATTTCAGTTTTATAAATTACTAGTGGTCAGTAGCAGTGAAGAGAGAGATACAAGAAAATAAGCTGTCAGGAGCGTTAATATTATAATTACATGTTTTATGGTGATCTATCATTACTGAAATAATTTTCATAATTTATCCTCATTTAATATGCATCACATTGACCATAGAACTGCTATGTCTACATGGAGACAATATGCTTCTTTAGTAAACTGGCTTACATACCCATTATTTTAATGAAGTTTATACAAAGAAAATAGTAATGTCCCATTTAATCCTTTGGTAGTGCTGTTTGCAATAATATATTTTTATGGATTTTAAGGGCAAAACAATAGTTTAAAAAATAAAATAATGCTCTTTATAAAAATGTATTGAAGTACTTGCCCTGTGACGACATTTGAAGTAATGGGTTTACCAAGGTGGTTTTTGCAGGCTATTAAGTTAAAGTGAAATGGTCAAATTATCACCTATTTTAGTTATGAGTATGATATGCATACTATGATGCTTGGCATGTTATCAAGTCTATACTAATAAAGCAGAAAGTTTGTAATGTTGGTAATGTCAAGGCACTTCTGCTTAACCTAGAAGATTGAAATGTTGCATGTGGGTACCTTTCCAAAATTCATCGAAGGGAAAGATCTGAAAACTGTATTTATTGGTTTAAGTAGGTCAAAATATTTTTAATCTTGGAAAGTGGCTTTACTTCAGTTTTTCGAAGATTAATAGCACTGATGAAAATTTGCATAGAAATTTTGAAAAATAAAGCCTATTGTTCTTTATTGATTATGATTAATAATTTTTATGTATTGAGAAAATGTAAATTATTAAAAACGTAGTTGTGAATTTCTTGATGCATCACTTTCATATTTTCTGCCTTTAACTTGGATTGAAAGTTATTGATATGCATTACGGGATTGTTTTTAACCCTTATCTGGATTCATGATTTTACTAATGTAGTTGCATTCGTGGCACCGCTGTGACACTAGTACAAAAACAACTTTTTTCAATATATAAATTAATTATTTATGCAACATTGTATATTTAGATTGTTTAATTAATGTGTATTATTATGCAAACTTATACAGAGTACTGATTTTTATCATATATTTAAATCAAAATCTTGTAACAGAAATACACAGGAAATATTTTTACAAATTTTGTCTTATTTTTATTATCACTCAACTTCATCAAATTACAGAAGCATAAAAAACAAAGTTAATTTCAATAAGTTATTATAACCTAGCAGAAAAATAATCATATTATTATTTTTTAAACAGTTATTGCAAATAATAATAGTGTTTTACTTACAAGTGTTCTTCCCACAGGTTTTGCAAATTTGAAATATGTCTTTTTGATGAACATAGATGACACTGCGAACATTTTGCTATTTTTATTTGGGGTTCTTCATTTGAATTTGTATTGTTCCTGCTTCCTTGGAACTCGCAAAAACTTTTTTCAAATGTTTATTTCATGTAGTTGGTACTGTTCTTATCATATTTTGTCGAACCAAATCTTCTGCAATTTTTTTGGGAAAAGCGTTTTGCCTGTCAAGTTTTTCAAGTTCCAATTCAGGAATAGTCTTGTATAAACCACGATATCCAATATATTCATGAAAAAGGAAAATGACCATCTATTAGTTCTTCTTTTGCATGTATACGAGTGAGCCATTTTGTCCATTAAATCAGTGCCACCTTTTGTTGAGTTGTAATATGAAATAATTTCTGGCTTATTTCGTTCCTCCACATTTGTGTTATTTTCATGGTGCATGTTGGATAATAATAGCACTGCTTTTCCCTTTTTTTGCACATATGAAACCAATGTCACATTTTTTGTAAATCCAAAAACTGGCGATAGCTCTGAACATGAACAGTTAGGCAAAAAGTTAGTGGGTATATATCGTTTATTTTTTCTCAATGTGCCAATTATTGTTAGTCCATTACTTTTTAATTTTAATGCTAACTGTAATGTTGTGAAGTAATTGTCACAAGTAACATTATGGTTTGTTCCAAAGTAAGGGGCACATTGCTGTTCTACCACACATTCTCCAGAATTTGGTAAAGCTCTTATTCCGTTCTCTTTTCTCAAATAAGGCATTCCACCAAGCGGAAACCTCAATTTCAGATCATTTATCCAAAATATTTCATGCCATATTTATCAAGCTTTGAAGGGTTGTATAGCTTAAAAGGGCATCGTCCTCTATATCCTACCAGTTGTTCATCAACTATGATTGACGTCACAGGCATGAAGTGTTTTCTCAAATTAATATTAACAGATTCCCAAATACAATGAATTGGTACAAGTTTATCTCGTTTTTTCCTTACTGACCAAGTAGTTTTATCATCAAATGTAATAAACCTCAAAAATTTTTTTGAAATGCCTATCAGATAGTGTAGCACAAAAAATCATTGAGCCATAAAGTTACTCCAAAGACGCCTAATGCTAACATTATGATTTTGTATGTCCTGCTGCTAATAAAAATTCAAAAAATGCATCCATTTCCAGGGGCAGATCCAAAGGGGGGCACCGAGGCATGTGTCCCCGTGTCATCAGACCTGCAAATATTTAACTGAAAATATAGCATTCATTCCCAATGCCCAACAATGTAGTATAAATGTTATTTTGACTTCTGTATGGGTAACAAAAGAGTAATTGAGCTTAACCTTTTCCATACTGACTTTTAAATGTATGGTTATCTCCCTCATATCAAGCCGGCTGAAACTGGCCACTGCACTTCGACCTGATCTGCGTCTTCTCTTTGGGCTGATGAACTTCTTCTTTGTGCTAAGATGCATGAGCCTAACATATATTTGTGGATTTTGTTATTTATTTAATTTACAAATTGCTACTAGTAGTTATGGTCAGGGCTAAAAAAATATGGTCGCCTGCTCGCCAATTGCAAGTTGATATTACCAGCTGGTGACAATCTATCCGCAATAACAATTTTATTTGAAAATTTAGCTCTCTGCTGATCAGACCAACTTCCCCTGCTATTCAAAATAGATTCACCTGTTGCAATTCTCGTTGGAATGTCTGTGAAGTACGTAGTTAGCTCTCCGCCGTTAAAAAAGTCTCATTCACCTCACCTCCATAAAATAAAACGCACTGAGTATCTTAATTTTTTGTTTATTACCTTATTATTGTAACTCATGTTTAAATAAAATTCTATGCATTTAATTTAATATTTACTATATTACAATGTGCAATATCATGAAGATATGGGCTAGGCTTAACTATAGGATTAGGTACCTGCCGTAATCTGGCAAATTCCCTAATCTGGCTTCAGTCAGGTCCCAAGGTTGCCAGATTAAGGAGGTTCAACTGTATTCAGGTCAAAATTAGAAATCAATGAGGAAAAGGTGGCAACCCCATTCCTGCATCACATGTAGAAACTTACAAGAACACATGATAATGTTTGTTTGTTTATAGATTTTTTATTATGTGCCCCTCCCTGTCAAATTTTTCTGGATCGACCACTGCCCATTTCAATCATATATTATATTGGTTTCCAACACTTTCAAGCATTTTTCTTTATGAAATTGATCAGCTTCTTCGTTTGTGTAAAGTACAATATCACTGACAATATTAATAGATGCACATGGTTAGATTCTAATTTGACGAGAAACTGAATGATCACGCATGCAGAAAACACTAATTACTTGAATTACATTGCTATACATTCTGTGTAAATGTTTTTAATAGCAGAAACACATACAGCAGCTGTGCTGCCAGGGATGCAACTACGTAACTTTTTTCTTTAAAGGCATTGAAAACTAAAGTGATGACATCTGATAAATTTACTATCTAGCTTTCAAGGCTATATTTGTGATAACAACATCTGTAACTATGTTTGAAAAATTGAAATGAAGCTGGGGTGCCATGAATCCAGATATGGGTTAAAAGTGAGATTTTTCTCTATCAACATCTGGGATATCTACTGTACTTACTGTTCAACTTCTTGAAAACTGTGTGGAACTACATTAGTAGGACAACTTTATACTCCTGGGTAAATTGATTTTAATTTGAGAAAATGCCATTTTTGTTTAGAGAAAATTATAGCTTTATTAACTGCCCGTACAGCTTTGGTTTTTGCGATATTTCTCCGTTAAAACATCATTATTGTATATCAAATTGATACAAGGGTTATAGGGAATGTAATTTCCTATAACTTTTATTTGAATCAATTTTCCATAGCAGTTATTGTGTAGGAATTATTTATAAACTAGTGTAATACCCATTGAGATATCAACGGGAGAATTATAGATAGATTGATTATTAATATTTGCATTTACAATAATTATAAGCACACTTTTACATATGAAATATTTCGTCATATATTACATTTCTAGTGAATATTCTGTTGTCGTTTAGTAAATGCCTTTGGTTTTTATTTTCAGCTATAAAATTCTGTTATTCTTCTCCCACCTTGTTCTCGTCAATGCTGCATATAAATGTCGGTGTGCAAAGACCGGGAAATAATTATATATATACATATATAATATAGGGAAAATAATTAAATTTCGTGCACTTAACATTATGATTGTTTTTAAATTGTACTCTGTACTTACGAAGAAAGAAAGCTTAAAAAAATTAACTAATTGTTTATCGTAGAAACTGTTACAACAGTTTTAAATTGATTTTTGCTTTGAAATATACTTGAGTCAATTCAGTACAACTTCCACTTTACATAGTGTAAATTCCAAAGTAACTCCTTTTATAATAGGCAATGCTAACCTAAAATTAATTCATTCTGTAAAGTGAATAAATAAAGTTCTTTCTTTAAACTATAATAGCCACTGTTATTAGATTTAAATGGATTATAACCCTTAGAACTTACTCTGTATTAAATAAGCACCAAAATTCCTTTTATAAAAACAAATCAATTCATTAAAAGATCCACTGTTGTTTCTTCGAAAATTGCCTGTTAACAGTTTTAAATGACCTTTTAATTTTAATTGAATTTTAATTTATATTTGTTTCCAAACTTCGGCCATTGTTACGAAATTAATTCGAGGAATAACAATATAAATTCGTAAGCACGTTTTGTTTACAAAGAATTTAATTTAAGAATGCTTTTTATTTCCAGTTTTTCAAAAATGACACTGTTGATACTTAAAATTTTTTACATTTACGTTAATATACTTATTTTCCACAAAACATGCCAATCTCTCCCCTTCCTTCCTCTCTCTCTCGTATTGAAGCACTCAAGGCACGCTTATTCCCAGAAGGATGTACACAATTATAGTAATTTGAGGTGTAGCAATGATAATGGTCGACCTAGCAACATCACGTTAAAATGGCGAGATTTCCACAAAATATGCAAATTAAACGTTTAATATGGAATATTTCTAACTGTGGGCAAAAAAAGAGGAATGGAATAAGAAACTTTATAAATTTTTCTTCAAAATTTACGGAGGCCGTCTGTTAATTTCTTCTAATTTTAATTTCCAAATGAATAAAAGCCTGCACATCGAAAAATCGCGTTTTACATGTAAAGTAATGGGAAATGGAAATGCCTCTCTTGGAGACGAACCAAGGAATTTTTTCATGATTTAAATTTGTCATTCTCTGAAGTGTTAATCAAGCATCACTACCAAATTTCGAGTTTCTATCATTATTATTTCTCGAGTTATTAGCGTTTGCATAGCGTAACCAACCAACCAACGGACGACGGCTATTATTATATAAAATAATCTTTTACGATACGAAATAATAATTTTGCCTTATAATGCTATTCATAATAATTTAAATATCTATACCCCAAATATGGAGAAAGTCATGTGTTGGCCACATCATATTTTTCTAGATTAAATAGGGTTTGCATAATGCGGGTTTACATTACAGGGGATCAAATTTCTCTGCTTGAGCATTCAGAATAGGGCCAGAAATGGGAACTCCTGAGCCAGCCTGGACAAACCATTGGTACAAGGCTGAATATAGGCTTTTGTCATTTTCAAACTTGACCTTTTTACGCTGTAAACCAGTTTCCTCTTCTAGAATGCAGGGTAGGCTTTTCTTCTTCATTTTTCCACCCTCGCAGAGTGGACTCACTAATTCCTAGATCTCTGGCAAGCTGAGTTTGCAGTTTGCCCTTCTTTAACTGATCCAGAGCATACAATTTCTCTTTGGCAGAGAATGACTTGCGTTTGCGAACTGGATTCTCCATACTGTATTTTTTAATAAATAGGAAATTTAAGAAAATTTATTTTTTTTAAGAATTTTATTTTATTTTTAAAAAATTTTATTAATACAAATAATAATAATAATAACAAGTTCCTACGAAAATCGCGGTTTCTGCTAAGCACCGCTGTCATACACTTACCTTCCTTGTCAGGCGATATTGTTTGAACAGCTTTTTAATAGATGCACAATATGTACTATATGTATGTAGTTTGTCCGCAAACAGAACAACCTTCCAAAGCGCATAGGGAAAGTTCCCCCTTCCACTCGCTACTGTAGCACATGCTCTCCTTCAGAGCATGTAGTTCCTTCTTCCACGCACATTGGTAGCTCTGTGTCAGAAACTCAATTTTGGCGCCATTTCATTTTCTTTTTCTATGAGATTCTTCTGAAATTATTTTGAAATCATTTTGAGCCATGTCACAATTGCATTATATCCAAATTCGCATTATAGCAAAGTACGTTATAGCGGGCTCCACTATAGTTCATATTTCTCAAAAAATGAATATAAGGCTAGTTTATTCTAGACAACTTTAGCAATAATTTGATTTTCTCGAAAACGGCTTGAACGATTTTGATAAAATTTCCTACAGTTACTTGAGTATACGTCTGCAATAATACTACATATTTCATTTTTCTCAATGAATGAATATGAGGCTAGTTTATTCTTAGGCAACTTTAAGAAAAATTAGATTTTTTAAAAACAGGCTGATACGATTTTCATTTTCTAAGGATTACTAAACTACGCATTAGTATATGAGAAAGTTTGTACAATATATGTTGTACGGATTTTTTACATATAACTTTTAAAAAAGTGCCGAGCTTTTGAGAATGCCGGGTTTATGAGGTTCTCCTGTATATAGTATATTCATTATTTTAGTTTCTGCATTTGGAGTAGTTTGCAAATAATTCTTTTTAGATTTAATTATAAACATTTTTTATTATTGACATAAGGGAATGTTTTTATTCATGGGGGAATTATTTGCAGATAAATTCAAAAATTATGAATACATTCTTTAATATTAATCCAATTTCAATAATAATTTAATGGTTTTCGTGTTTTTGTTGTAGCTTCTGAACTGATTTTACTAATTTCCAATGCATAAAAGTCTTGTACTTCCACTGTGTATGAGCAACATACCGGGACAAAACAATGACAGTTGCTCTTTCGTGTTTCTACATTGTTTGGTTGTAACATTATAGCCATTTGTAACTGCACCATGACTTTATGGACTCACTTTATTTGGGAGATTTCAGTGGAAATGGAATTCATTTGTTCAGATTTACTTATATGGTGATTATATTTGTATTCATTAAAGATAATTTGATTAATTTAGTTTATTTTCTATCATTGGAACTGGAACATTCAGGCATATATTTTTTTTGAAGTTATATTTTTTAATCAAAGATTTCTCTAAAGACACAATTGTCAATTGCTGGGTTCTTTCCTGACATTACAGTAAGTGAATCAAACGATCTGACTCTTGATAGAGCAACATATAATTGTCCATGACTAAAAACAGGCTTAGGTAGGTAAAGGCATTAGGGCCGGTTTCAGGCATAAGTGACGTAAGAGGTCACTTACAGGCGCCACTTTAGAGAGGCTGCAAAATCTGTATTTTGGATTTTGTCATTTTCATTTTTTTTAAAGGTTTATTGCACAGAACTTGAAAACATCACGAAAAAATTATATTTTATGCCATGATATGTCATTTATATTTAGGCTCGGTTCAAGTTGTAAGCGACAACCTACCAGTTACAGGTGTCACCTAAGTAGGGTGGCAAGATGGTTTTAAAGTTTCACATTGTCTAAAACACGCTGATACACTGTGCACTTTCGTTAAACTCTTTAGTGGAATATATACACGAAAAAGCAATAACTATACCGCTGAGTTTCATGTGCTTTTAGGGATTAAGCATCATAATTTCAAATAACCTTCCCACCCCAAATACAGTGAACCTTCAATACTAGAGATTTTGATTACTCGGGGTTTGTCCATTTGTGCAACTATTTAACATTTGGGATCTTTACATTTTGCACATAGCTTTCCTCTCTGATCCCTGATAAATGACTTTGCAAAGAAAAAATCCAAAAAATACTTAATCTCGTCCTTTTCGAAAAGTGGGTTCATAAAGTTGCAATATAAAAATATTCAGGAATATAATCATTACATAGTAATTTTGTTATAAGGTCAGTGAATGTTTTATTTCTATTTTCTGAAAATATTTAGCTGAATATTTTTTTGAAAAAATAAAACTGAGTAAAATAAGTTTATTTTCTTTTTTTAGTATATCATTAATATTATTTCATGCCTTGAGAGGGGCGGCAAATTTTTACCTTGCTTACACTTATTTTTTAACTGAAGTCAGCCCTGCATGTCACACACCAATGCCTGCAGAAGGAAAGCATCTACATGCTCATGGCATCTACCAAATATGCAAAATTTTCATTATTCTTTTCAAACAGAAGGGCAATGGGACATTCCTTTTCCTTAAAAATACCTATGTTGGAGTCCATGTGCAATGTTTTCTTCCATTTCCCTTGGGACATAACAGGTCATTGCAGTGATTTCATTTGGCCCTCCTTATCCCTTCTCATTTCATTTAAGATAATCATATTCATTTGTAGGCTTGCAGAGGATGTCATTAGAAATAATTATTTGGCAATATTTGAAGGGTAGGTACATGTAAACTACTTATTTTCTTTAGCACAGATGTATGCATTTAAAAAATATTCCCAAAAATAAAACATCAAAATTTTTGTCCAATTAGCGGTTGGAGAAATTTACCCTGTATTGGTATCAGGAGTTTCATATGGCCCTTTTAATGTGAAGTTTGGTGACCACTGGCTTACATGATTTTTATGTAGAACGGTCCCAGAACTTTCTTGAATTTTTATTTCCAAACCTATACCTATACATTTTCTCATTGAGGTGATTGGGAAAGGCAGAAAACATCTCTTTTGTTCTTTCATGCAAGATTTAAATCACCTAGTTTGTTCTATATTATGTTCACCAACCATCCTAAATCTGGAGGGATTTGATCACTCATAATATTTTGTTAAATATGAGGGATGTTCAAATTTGACCTGGACTGTATTTATTATAAAATTGTAAAAGTAACCTAGTACAATAATAATAGTCACTTTTTTATGTAGTCTCTCTCCTTCAGATTACACTTGATCCATCGTTCTAGTAGTTTTTGTATTCCAGTTTCAAAGGAATCTTTCAGTTGATGTCGATACCAGTTGAGGACTACATTTTTCACCTCGCCATTCAAACTGAATTTATTGCCTACTAAGTGCTCTTTCAGCGGCGTAAACAGATGAAAGTTACACAGTGACATATCAGGACTCTGAGAAGTATGGGGAAGAACATCCCACCCAAGTTCAGCCATTATATTCACAGCCAAGTTAGTCTTATTTGGTTGGGTGCTGTCGTGGAGGAAACAAATTCGTTTGGACAGAAGACCTGGTCGTTTCTTCCTTAGAGCTGGTTTCAGACTTTTTTAGGAGCGCTGAGTAATAAGCAGCATTAATTGTATGGCCTTGTCCCAGGAAATCCAGATGAATAATGCCTTGAGCATCCCAAAACAGTGGCCATCACCTTGTTTGATGATGCCATCATTTTGAATATTTTTGGTGTAGGAGGATTTGTGTGTCTTCACTCCATACTGGAACAGCTATTTTCTGAAGTAAAGTGATGGACCCATGTCTTGTCCGTGGTTATGATACAATTCAAAAAATCAGCCCCTAGAAATCGTTTAGTCAGGACCCCTGAAATTTGAACCCGCATCGCCTTTTGTTCTGGTTACAACTGTTTGGACATCCATCGATCGCTGACTTCACTGTATCTAAGGTTGTAATGAAGTATAGTGTCAGCACTACCAATAATAATGTTAACTTGCAACTCTAATTCATGCACTGACATTCGCGTGTCCCTCTGAATGAGCTCATCAACATGCGCAATTGTCACGTCATTGACTGCAGTTGCTGGTCCTGCTTAGTGTTCTTGTTCTCCATGCATTTGCATCCAAACATAGAAAACCAAGACAGACATGATTCTCCATACTGTGCTCGAAGTCACTGGTGAATTTCAATCCCTTTTACACCTTTCTTACAGAGAAATTTAACAATAATTCATTGTTCCACTGAAGTAGAAACACGTTCAGATGCCATCTTTGCTAACTCTGACATGGATTGCTATGGCAACAAACATAATTTTTTTGTATTACCAATATTATAATGATAATGTACACACCTCATCCTCTCATTGTATTATATATAAAATTTTAATAAAAAATAAAGTCCAGATCAAATTTGAACATCCCTCGTATTCCAATTTTTTTACAAATCATGATTTAAATCCAAAATTGTAATTTAATCCCTGAAAATCCTTACTGGTCATATCAAGCTATCTGATATCTATTACATCTGTCTATCAATGTATTGCGTACATCGTTATAATCACTACATATTTGAAAATGTCCCTTATTTGCTTTGCATTGAAACATTGGGCACCTTATACATTGCATTACAGTTATCACAATGCAATTTGTGCATGCCACTTCCCTCCATATTAACCACTCTGTCTTTTACTTGACACTGTGTGTTTCTTAAATTACGCAAATTAGAATCACACATTATAAAAGAATATTTGTTGTTTATTCTTTACAGTAAACTGTTTGGTTCCAACATTGATATACATTCTGGTGGAATTGACCTAATGTTTCCCCATCATGAAAATGAGGATGCTCAAAGTTGTTCATATCATGGAGTTTCTCAATGGGTCAACTACTGGATGCATACAGGTAAAAATAAAATTATTCTAACTTTTAGTCGTCTGTGAGATGAAGTCTATTAGTACAAAGTAATTGTTTCCCAAAACTGTGCATGCCAGCTCAAAGAACTCCAAAAAAATATATAAAACCTTTTCTATTCTCTATTGCTCTAAAGTTTTCCTTCTGTCTCATCTTTAATGAAAGAGTGACTTTCAGGAAATATCTGTTCCAACCTTACTTCCTCTTTCTAATCATTTATAAAATTCATTTTTTCCCCTTATTCCTTTAAACATTTCCTTATTTTACCTCTATAAATATTTTCTCCAAGTTAGTCTCTGCCTGGAGATCCAAATGGAATACTCTTTTGCTTCCAGAGAACTTATGTATGACCATACTATCAATATATGCAATATAAATTTAATTTAATTTTATATTTAATAAACATCAAATGCAGGTCATAAAGCATTAAATGGGAGGTGAAAGAATTGTCACTTTTTTATTCAAATTTAATTTTTAAATAAATAAATTTAAATTTAAAATGTGGAGATTAAACTAACTGAATATGATATATTCCAGGTCATTTATATCAGAAAGGTCAAAAAAACATGTCCAAATCTTTAAAGAATACATTTAGCATTAGGGAATTCTTGTCAAAATATACACCTAATCAGTTTTGCATGTTGTGTCTTCTGTCTCATTATCACAGTGGTAAGTAGTATATATGCTTCAAGTTTTAAGGTATTACCTTTTGTTTTGTTAGTATCTCATTAATACTATAATGGGTGATGGCTAAAAAAAGTTTAGATAAGTCTCCAAGCCTTTTCAACAAACAAAATAATTTTTCCTCTGGAATAGCAGCCAAGTTTAATGTTCAAATATACAATATTATATTTTAGAAGAAGTGGAATACCCAGAAGAGACTATGGGAAATGCCATTGCAGTAATGGGTAAAATTGAATCGTTCCTTGCTGATGCTAATGTCTGTCTTCATGGACAAAAGCCTCTTTTATACTTAAATGAGTCTGAATTAGAAAAGGTGGTACTTTCCTGTTAACGGGAATACCTTAAAAAATGAATATGTATTGTTATGATTGTTTGAGAGGATATAGCATTCTAAGGATATTTTGACGTAATGTTGGATTTATGATATTTTATTTAAAAACAACATTTACAGAAACCAATTCACCAGTCTCGACATTTACAAACCCAAACTCCGGACAACGTGGAGGGTTTCTTTCGTTCCGGGCGAGGCGAAGGGCGCATTAGCGCCTGGAGACGACTACCCATTACAACCGCGCCCTACGCCTCACCCAGAACCAAAGAAACCCTCCACGTTGTCCGGAGATTGGGTTTGTAAATGTCGAGACAGGCCAATCAGTTTCTTGTCTGGTGATTGGATTTGTAGATGTTGACAGGCCAATCAGTTTCTGTTAATGTTGTACGTAAGTATGGCATGGGGATAATACGTAAGTACCAGGTCCTGCGAAGGGTCCTGGAGGTATTCCCGTTAACAGGAAAGTACCGAAAAGGTTATTATCTGTATTTATTCTGGATTTCGTTTTGAGGTGTTCATCATTGTTTATGAAATTAACATTGTAATATCTTCTTCAATTAGGCTGTTAGCAGATTTAGAGAAACAATTCATACCTCACTGGCTGATGACTTTAATACACCTGCAGCAATGACTTCACTCATATAGCTGATAACTTACACCAACAAACTATTAAATCCCACCATGTAACCTACAATATAAAATAATCTATAAGGTTACTTATCCTTGCTCCCTAAACTTGACATTTGTCATGGATAGCCTATAGACAAGAGTTTTAAAAAAATAGTTTCTTCTCAGTTAATTTTTAAATCATTTTTGAAATTGAACGTTTTTGTAAATCTAAGAATTTTTCTTTATGATTAAAAATGGGGGATCCATTGTTAAAGGTACTTGTACTTATTGTGCTATGTTTATTTTTCTGGTATATGCATATTTTTGTTACAATTACTCTACTTGAATTTGCCATTTTTTTCAGAAAGTACCTACTAACTGCAAATCTGTCTCTGGGAAGTAATGCCACAGCACCAATTCCATCAGTTTCAAGCCTAATTAAAAGGACTTTGGAAAATTTTGGGCCTAACTTCAAATCTGATCAAATTTTGAGCAGTTTGCCATTCCAGGAGGAAACTCAAGTAAAACAGCCTGTTATTAATGTAAAGCAAATTGTTTATGGTGCAGTTGAATTTAGAAGTGAAGTCAGAGGCAATACTATAGACAGGATTAAAGAAAAATCTGCCAATGAAGAATATTATGAATTCTTGTGATATCTTTCAACAGAATTTATTAACTAATGGAGTAACTGTGAAAGTAAGTTGATATTTATGTTTAGTTAAAAGTTGTATGAATAAAAATAAAATTTAACCTATAGCTGTCTAACAATCATATAAGAATGGTAGCTAAATTGGAATGTCCTGAAATTTTCAGTGTGATTTTAAAAATTAACCCATAGATGCCATCTTACATATTATTACGTCCTCCGAAAACTGCCCAATGTATTACTACGTCCTCCGTCAGCACTAATTTTAATCGTCTTTTGACGCAAGAGACATCATTAAATCTGAATAACCTTTATATATTTTAAAAGAGGAAGCTTAGGCCTTTCTAGTAATGCTTGTTTTGTAATTTTTATAGTGTTTTTGTATTTTATATTCTGTTAAATTTTGTGATGAAATTTTCATTTTTGCCACAGAATTACAGTGCGTCAGCACTAATTTTAATTGTCTTTTGATGCAAGAGACATACTAAATCTAAATAACGTTTATATATTTTGAAAGAGGAAGCTTTGACCTTTCTAGTAATGCACATTTTTATATTTTATAGTCTACGTTAAAGTTTGCGCTGGATTTTTCATTTTTGCCACAAAATTACAATGCGCCAGCACTAATGTTAATTGTCTTTTGACACAAGGGAGATTCGTAAATCTAAATAAGCTTTATATATTGTGAAAGGGGAAGCTTTGGCCTTTGTAGTAATGCATGTCTTGTATTTTTTATTGTTTTTGTATTTTGTATTGTATGATAAATTTTGCGCTCAATTTTTCATTTTTGCTACGAAATTACGGTGCGCCTGCACTTTTCATCACCTTTTGGCGCAAGGGAGTTTCGTAAATTTAAATAAGCTTTATATATTGTGAAAGAGGAAGCTTTGGCCTTTGTAGTAATGCATGCCTTGTATTTTTTGTGTTTTTGTATTTTATAATGTGCGATAAATTTTGTGCTCGATTTTTCATTTTTGCCATGAAATTATGGTGTGCCAGCACTTTTCATCCCTTTTGGCGCAGGGGAGTTTCATAAATCTAAATAAGCTTTATATATTGTGAAAGAGGAAGCTTTGGCATTTGTAGTAATGCATGCCTTGTATTTCTTGTGTTTTTGTATTTTATAATGTGTGATAAATTTTGCACTCGATTTTTCATTTTTGTCACAAAATTACGGTGGTTCTCGTTCTAAAAATCACTTTTCAATGCACTAGGAATGCTTTCTTTGGTGTTTGAAGTGAATCTTCTCAAAGAGAAAGAATCTTTGTGGAGCTTTTCAAGGAAAAGGTCTTGTAAATGTTTACTTATGTTGACATAAGTTGAGGCATATTCACTTCTATGGCCCTTCAAGGTCACTTCCTCAACCATTCTTACACTTCTCACTTCGCAGAAAAGGAAAGCGTCTCTCCCAACCTCCTTTCCTTCGCCTTCTTCACAGTGAACAGCAATTCATGACGTATGCAACTAATTTGAGTAAAAACATGTAGAGACACATTCGCTTCCGTGATCCTTCAATGACCCTTCCACGATCTTTATACCTCGCCGCCAAAGAAAGTGTATACCCAACCTCTTTCCTTTTGCAGTGGGTGAGGTTACCAAATTTTCTTGCTTATCCAAAGCAGTTTAGTTGATAAGAGTCTATGATTTTCACGGAGGCATTCTTAGATTCACTCCATTTTTACTTTCTCCATATGTAGTAATGGGAAAGTATTGTATTCACGAAAAAAATCGACTTCGAGATTTTAACGGAAATACACGTTTTGAGGTCCCTAGGATACGTTTAGACTATTTTCGGAATGATGTCTTTGTGTGTGTGTGCATGTGTGTGTGTGTATGTGATAGTGGGCGCTCTAACTCAAAAAGTACTTGCCATATCGTTACCAAACTTCATGTATAACTAGAACACGTTTAGACTATTTTCGGAATGATGTCTGTGTGTGTGTATGTATGTTATTGTGGGTGCTCTAACTCAAAAAGTACGTGCCATATCATTACCAAACTTCATATATAACACTTGAACATGAGCACAAAGAACTGATTAGTTTTTCGACAATAACGGGTAACCAGAAGTCGAGGTTTATTCGAAACTCGATTCGGTTTTTGCAATATTTCTTCGTTAAAATATCATTATTGTATTTACAATTCTACACAGAAGTTATAGAGAATGTAATTTCCTACAACTTTCATTTGAAGCAATTTTCTATTGTAGTTATTGTTTAGGAGTTATATATAAATAACCGGTTTTTTGGTTTTCTCCTTAAAATCATCATTATTGGTAATCTTCGTGAGGACCAAAGTTGTAGAGTATAATATTTCTTCCAAGTTTTGTTTGAAACAAATTTTCATAGAACCATCCATTTCGGAGATATTTTGCTCTTTCTTAATTTGCAGTATACAGCGCCACCACCATGTAGCGGTGGATTATGTAAACATATTCAGAATTTACGTAATTTACGGCAATAAGGACGACTATATACTTTTATGATACGAAATAATAATTTTGCCTTATAATGCTATTCATAATAATTACCAAACTTCATGTATAACTAGAACACGTTTAGACTATTTTCGGAATGATGTCTGTGTGTGTGTATGTATGTTATTGTGGGTGCTCTAACTCAAAAAGTACGTGCCATATCATTACCAAACTTCATATATAACACTTGAACATGAGCACAAAGAACTGATTAGTTTTTCGACAATAACGGGTAACCAGAAGTCGAGGTTTATTCGAAACTCGATTCGGTTTTTGCAATATTTCTTCGTTAAAATATCATTATTGTATTTACAATTCTACACAGAAGTTATAGAGAATGTAATTTCCTACAACTTTCATTTGAAGCAATTTTCTATTGTAGTTATTGTTTAGGAGTTATATATAAATAACCGGTTTTTTGGTTTTCTCCTTAAAATCATCATTATTGGTAATCTTCGTGAGGACCAAAGTTGTAGAGTATAATATTTCTTCCAAGTTTTGTTTGAAACAAATTTTCATAGAACCATCCATTTCGGAGATATTTTGCTCTTTCTTAATTTGCAGTATACAGCGCCACCACCATGTAGCGGTGGATTATGTAAACATATTCAGAATTTACGTAATTTACGGCAATAAGGACGACTATATACTTTTATGATACGAAATAATAATTTTGCCTTATAATGCTATTCATAATAATTTAAATATCTATACTCCAAATATGGAGAAAGTCGTGTTGGCCACATCAGATTTTTAAAATTATTATGAACAAAAACAATCTTCACGGCAAATAAAAAATAAAATAAACAAGGTCTGCTGTGATTAATAAATACATTTTATTTCCTTTCTTGTATACACACAATTGATTTAGTGAAAGGAAATGGATTATCTATGCAGTGATGTCATTCCAGTATATTAACCCTTTTAGTGCCAGCCGGCCGATCTATCGACCCTTGCTGCATGTGCAAAGAATGCCACAGGCCGATCTATCGGCCGCGCTTGTTTACGATGACTTTGTATTTTCTTTCCGGGTGAGATTACTCTTTTAGTCACTTAGTTGACATCTGGTAAGCTTTTCCTGCCACAATGTATTAAATCTCACATGGATAGCTTGTCTTTCGATTTTATATCTACTGAGAGGACTTTGGCCGTTTTCGCGTCAGTAGCTTGACGTGTTTTATATGGCGCATTGCATTAGTGGTTGTTATTCTTAATTTTTGACAACTTATCTGCAGTTTTTGGACTTCAAAAGGCAGTGTGTTTATCTATTGTTATCTCAGGTACTCCACAAAATTTTTTTCGTAAATTTATTCTTAAAAATATTCATCGTACCATTATATCAGTCTTGAAATATTTTCACTTGAAAATTCAAAATTCCATACAATGCTTAGTATTCTGTATATATTCTTTATATGCAATTATTTTAAATTATATTCTGTCAATGCGCATATGATCTATCAGGATGTTTGAATATTATCATTTTTATTTGAAATCTTTTACTAAGGAAAATTTTCCATTCTACCTTTCGATAATATCAAGGAATTTGAAAACTAAGAACGTCGAAGAGTTATTGTTTGAGTCTGATGGAAGTAATGGTGAATCAGATACGACCGATGAAGAGGTTTTTTCATCTAACAGTGACGACTCAATTGGATGTCTTCCTCGACCCCCTGCTTCATGTGTACGAATTTTATCATCATCCGAGAGTGCCGAGTCTCAAGAGTCAGATACAGGTGAGGGCAAAGTTGATTCGGATGAAAGTAATTGGCATAAGATGTTCGAGAACAGTGACAACCCACCTCCATCTCCTCTTGTGTGCCAAGAAGCGTATGGACCAAAACACACACCCCCTCTTACTGCAGCGCCGATCAGCTATATTTACCTGTTTTTTACGACCTCTTTTTTGAACAAATTGATAAAGGAAACAAATGACTACGTTAAACTTTTTCTTTCGACGCATAAAAATCTATCCCTGAGTTCTCGTGTGCAGAGTTGAGTAAACGGCAGACGGCAATAAACACTGAAATAATTATCAGGAAAAAATAAAAGGACTGTTGTGTTTGCGGCAAAAGAGGTGGAAATAAACTAGGGAAGCAAAAAAGGGCTCGTACTGTGTGCATAAAGTGTGAGAAGGGTCTTCATGGTCAGTGTTTCCCAGAACACAAGCGTAATGGCTAACATGGGCGCGCGCGAAATGTGCGCCAGTATACATTTTCAAGTGTAAATGATGAACATCTAATACAAAAAACATAAAAAATTGGATTTAGCTTCATAACTAATATGTGTAACTAATGTTAAGAAATTAATTGCTCAAAAAAATTTGTGACACATGATTTGTATGATCGAGCTGCAAAACTTTTAAATTTTTTATAACAAATTCTCAGAATAAACATTTTACATGATTTTACAAGATGTAAAAAATACATTTTTTATTTATTTTCTATATTCTACATATATGCAAATGGTTGATTTAAAAAATTGGTTTCCAACTATCTATAATAACTCTGGGAAAAATAATTTACGGAACGAGTGCATTTTCCTCAAATTTGGCTTGGCATTCTTCGACAACCCCATGATATTTGGGCTGGCACTAAAAGGGTTAACAACCAGTTCGCTTCAATTGCTCACCTTATGACATTGTTCCCAAACTGTTTGACATGATGCCTCCCTTTTTTTTTCACTAAGCTGTATTAAATTTAACTCTTTGCACTCACATTTACATCATTATTCATGATCAGCTAACTCGTAATTATTTTACCCATGTATCTGGTACATATTGGGAAGATTGAGAAATGCATATGTTTAAACTATTCCAGCTGAATTTGACATTAAAAATTAATTTTTTTCTCATGGAACTTTCTCATGCATACCTAAGGGAGCATGCCTCCCAGTTCTGGAACCACTGCCTTACAATATACAAAGGTTTCTGCCCCTGGCCCCTTAAAGGACATGACCCTGTCTGACACACGTTTCACTTACCTATTATTCAAAAGTAATTTAACAATAATTAACTAAAGATTTCAAATATCAATAACAATTCAATAGGTATTCAAATATCATTAACACAATATCAATGGATTATTGAATATTTTTGTTACCACCGTATTGTTTATCATTACCAAGGTATTTTTTGGACTTCAAAATAGCGTTCAATTTTCATGAATATGTGGACAAATGCGATGCGAATTTATAATCTCAGTCAGTCATACTCAATTACACAAAATTGGAAACAATACAAATCCCTGTGATAGACCCTAATTCCAGGCAGTTTTCTGACGTCTAGTAAAATTTGATCACCCCGTTCCTCGACCTCTCTTGTGCCTTGCCCACCAGCTTGAAGGTGATACCAACAGGTATCAATGTCAGACAGCATCTGGACATGCCCCTGCTCACACAACTGTTAATAACTGCATCCACATCTCATAGTTTGTCTTACAGAGAGACATTTGTGTGAAAAACTATCAAGGGCATTATTTTTTTATTTGGCGGCTTTGACAGTTTTCTGTGTGATTCAGATTCTGTCTCTCTCAGATTCAGGGCTGATCTTAATGGTTTGGCATCCCTAGACAGAAGTGGTTTTGGTGCCCTTATGGCACAAAATGTTTTGGAGGATGCTTAACTGTAATGAATTTCAGTATTTTACATGCATATCATAATGAATATAGTTTAATTATATACATGCTATATACTGGGAGATGGGATGACTACAGGACCAAACTCACCAGTTATAACAAAGCAGTTAGGAAAGCCAAGAGATCATCATGGAGGAGGTACTGTCAGGGAATCGAGGATATACCTGGCAGCTCCAGACTGATGAAAATCATGGCTAAGGAAGCTATTGGTAGGGTCAATGTTTTGAAACTACCAGATGGAAGCTTTACAACAACTGGGAAGGAAACCTTAAGGGAATTGCTTAACGTACACTTCCCAGGTTCTAAGATGATTGATGAGCCACCCTATGGACAGGAACAACCAAACCTGGATGTGCAGAGATGCAGAACGAACAGGGAGGATTGGTGCCTGGCCAGAAAGGTGGTTAATCAGTCTAGGATAAGATGGGCAATACATACTTTTAAACCATTTAAGGCTCCTGGGACAGATGAAAATGTACCGGCGCTTTTACAGCAATGGATATAGCATTTTGCTTCTTCACTATGCTATATATTCAGAGCTTGTCTAGCAATGGGGCATATACCAATTGCTTGGAGACTGGTTAAGGTGACGTTTATATCTAAACCCGGGCGTGCAAACTATACCGAGGCAAAAGCATATCGTCCAATTAGTTTCCTATCGTTTTTACTTAAAACTATGGAGAAATTGGTAGACAGATATATCAGGGACGGGGCTTTAAAGGAATATCCTTTGCACTGATACCAATTTGCCTACCATGCTGGTAAATCAACAGAGACAGCACTCCACAATGTGGTAACACACATTGAAAGTGTCCTAAACTGCAAGGAATTGTCACTTGGAGCCTTTCTTGATATTGAGGGGGCTTTCAATCGAACCTCATATGAAGCCATAGCTTCAGCAGCCAGAAGGCATTGCATTGAAAACACCATTTGTAGGTGGATCAATTCCATGCTGAAGGAGAGAATCATAGTAACCTCACTTGTACGAGATAGCCAGAGGGTTACCACTACCAAAGGATGCCTGCAAGGGGGAGTTTCGTCACCCCTGCTATGGAGCCTTGTTGTGGATGAACTTCTGAGGGAACTCAATGATGAGGGTTACCATGCAGTAGGATACGCTGATGACATCACTTTGAAACTACTCCAAAAGTTAGAAAATGGATTAGTGCAGGTGACCTACCAATATTTGAATCAAAGCCTTCAGTGATGCATCATTCAGAAGCTGCGCAGCTTTCAAAAGATGACCTATTGAATTTCTTCAGTCTTTTCTGACAATTAGTATAGTGGAACGGATTGTTGACAATTCAATTAAATATGCTGCTCAGAAAAATAGAGTTTTCAGCTGTCTGTAAATGATTTTTACTGCTTTTTGGGTGTGCTGTATCTAACTGGTTATGTGAATTGAACACATGGGAATCAAGTTCCGACGTACGAAATGAACTCGAAGTGTAGAATATTTAATTTAATTATTTTGTATGTATTAACCTCATATTTTGGGCAGATACTCCTAGAGATGAAAACTGATGTCTATAAGTACATAAGAAAGTATTTTGTTTTTTGTTAATTACGTCTTAATGCATAAAAATTTACAAATTACATTTGAAATTTGAAGTATAAAAAGTTAATATTGTTAAAATTTAGTTATTTTCATAAATATGAGAAAAGAACTAAAAAAAGTACGTGAAATGGACATACTGTGTCCTTTTTGAAATTTTCTATGTATTCCTTTGGGTTGTGCCCACTGGGTCGTTATCGACCCACCCTCCCATTACTTACATGCATGTGCAGGATTTTTATAATTATTTTTCCTAGCATTAGCTCATACCTAACAACCATTTAAGCCATGTTTTTCATGAGTTCAACAAAAAAAATATTCTGGGCATGAATGGGTTAATGCACTCATTCTTATTTACGCGGGAAAAGGTACCTCCCACATGCTCTACTTGCAACTGCCCCGTACCCGTAAGTCACCTCATGACAGAATGTGCCAAATATAGAGGTATCCGTCAAATTTTAAATATGAGAGGCATTCTCTCTGAACTTATAACAGATGATCCTCTTAAAATTGACACTACTTTAAAATTCCTAAGGTTAACAAATGTTTTAAGCACTCTTTGAATAAACTTTTTTTTTCTGCTTTTATCATATGCCTTTTATTACATATTTAACTTATTTATTTTATCCTATTTTATCTTATTTATTCTAGTGTACCTTTTTTTAACTCATATTTATTCTATTTAACCTGCAAGGTACAGTTTTGATTTCGGACGGTGCGAAATGACCCTAGCTGTCGGAGCACCTTATAAACAGATACTACTTTTAACTACTACTTTTAACTTCTTATAGGACCTACTATAAAGGTGACTTCAATGCAACCGTTTATTTAGATTATCGATGAAGAGAAGATAACCATATAATGTGTTTACAAAGTAACGTGCGTCCCTATTCTCATCTAATTTTTAATTGATGCGTGAGCCTATTTGCATTAATAGGGATTACAGATGTGTAATATGATGGTTCTTACAAAAAGGTAATATTCCAGCATTCAATTAATGAAAAAAACAAAAAACAAATTAATTGCACAATCTATAATATATTTTGATGTGTGTTTGTTCATGGAACTCCTCCTAAACGATAAAAGCTAGAATAACCAAATTTGGTACGATTCTTCCTTACATCCTAACTTAGTGAATGGTCAAGGTTTGGTCACCGGGATTAATCAGTCTGCCAATATAGGGGATTAACATTTTTCCATAAGATAACACGTATGAATCAATTTCTTGACTTGCGAGGTATTCTTCTTTCAAGCATTAAAATACGTAAATATGGACCGATTTTTTTTTGTTCTTGCTTTATTCGACGAATAAAACTCTATACTATCTTATTCCTGCGAAGTTTACATGTTACACGGTGGAAGTTTTCAGAAATACTATTTGATTCGAAATTTTGTCGATTTTTCGTACTCTTTCCGGGTGTTGCCAAGGCGGTTGTCATTGTAACCTCCGATTCAGTTAGCTTTAATGAAGCTTACAAATAGACAAAAGTTTAGGGTTATTCGATTCGCACTTTTGTTTAAGCAACGAAACGATCGATGTTTATGGATAACAACATAAATAGATACTGATTATTATTCAGGAAACGTTTATTGATGAAAGTAATTGAACCTAATTTCGTCTATTGAATACTGGAATCTTACATTTTTTGTAAGTAAAATAATTATATTCTACACTAGCAGAAATTCCCAGCATTGTCCGGGGAAATTTGGTTAAAATCCGATTGGAATTCTAGATGATATATGGTATTTAAGAATTCACTCGGCCGCCATTTTGAATAAAACGGGCAGAGAGGAACAAAAACAGATTACGAATTATTCCTGGGAGGCCTCCACAATCGTACCAAATTTGATTCAAATCAATAATAGTAGGACTTGGGAAAATACACGCCGTTTATCAGTCCCCGCCATCCAATTACGGATAAGGAAGTAGACGTTTCCCACTGTGTATAAGATGTAGAGTTACTACCTGTTCTTTGAGAACAGGAAGTTTATGAGAAGTTATTTTATTGAACAGTTTAGGCATCAGAACAGTTTGGAAAGAACTGTCCCGTTCATTCTGACCCATCTCTAGTTGGCAATGCATTAGCATACAAAGTTATTTTGCTTTTTGTACAATTAATATAAAACATTTGGGATTAAAAAGTAGCCTACGACCTTCCTGTTTGTGAAGAAGGTATTTGTTGAAAGTTTGATTATTCTAGCTTTAACGGTGTGGAAATATATAGATGCACAAACAAACAAACTTTCATAAATATATAGGAGATTGATCTTATACTTGTATTGAAAGTGAGAAATATCTAATTTGAACTTCCTAAGTTAATTTACTCGACAGTTATCGTCGAAAAACCCTTCCAAACCCCAACAAATTTTTTTTGAGATACACCACATCAACTATAATATATTTTGAAGGGTATGTTTGTTGGATTGTTCATGGAACTACTACTAGATGATAAAAGCTAGAATAACCAAATTTGGTACGATTCTTCCTTACATCCTAACTTAGTGAATGGTCAAGGTTTTGTTTCTGTCCGTCACTTTGATTCGAAATGGCGAACGATTTAATTATCGAACGTCACGTATTTTGCCGCGTCCTGCAACTGAAATACAGGGGTGAGTGTAGACTACTTTGAATTTGCACTTTAAAATAACTTAAAATCACGTTACGAACTTAAGACTTTGATACTTCTTTGCGGGAAAGGACAAAGTTTATTTTTATTGAAGACAATTTCCGAATTCTGGTTTAATTCACGTAGAAATGCAGTTAGAATCAATAAAATACATGATCTTATCAGTTTTATTACAATACCAATTATAAGCTACCATGACAACTCCCATTGTCGCCGAAATTGAGATTCCAATGCATTTATATTGAGACTATATAGTCCCTTCTTACATTTAAGAGAGAGGGAGAGGAAGTGAGGGGGAGGGAGAGTGAGAGAGGGGGAGAAGGGAAGGAGAGGGTGGGAGGGGAAGGGAGTTTAAACGTTATTTTCGATTTTTCACAGTGCAAGATTTTCTTCCTTCATTCATGTAAATAGGAAAATGCGGAGCGGTTTTCTTCATTTTTGCTTTATTCGACGGTTATAACTGTGTACTATCATATTCTTGCGATGCGTACATGTTACAGGGTCGAAGTTTTAGATCTTGTCTTGTACAGAATTCTTATTTTAAACTCATTACCCAGGTTATTCTCCTGTCAAACAACTCCATAAGTAGAATATTTCTGGATTGGCGAGATGATCTTCACAAATTACGTCTGCTTGACCTGCGATATAACAAAATCCGACAACTACAGCACCAGGATATAATGTTTACTTCTCCAAATGCACCTCGTGCTGTTCCTATAGAAAATACCATACCTAAGAAAGTACTCCATCCAAGACTTAAGAATTCTGATGCTCCTCCAGCACCACCTGCTCCTCTAACAGTTGATCTTCGTTGGAACCTCATTGGCACAGTGAATATACCACTTACTAAGGTAGGAGATGGAAAACATTTGAATGTGAGAAAATGCATATATTTTCTGTGTTACCACTATAAGTCCCCTTAAGATTATATCTTAACATCTATGCCAATTAAGGAAATAAAATACTTTGAAACTGAAATTTTAAAACTTTGACAAGGGGAGCTGTGGTGTATGGGTGAGTGTAGGCCTGCTACACTGAGTATACCTGGTGCGAACCGGGTATGAATCCTGAAAAAGTAGGATATGTTCGGAGGTTTAGCCCCCTATTTGCATGTTTAGAGGAAGGGAGGTAAAGTCATTGGTCCACTCGGTGCTTCTCGATAAGAGAAGGCTAACGCCGGCACTGGGTTTCTCTCCTACCTTACTTTGTGATTTAGACTGAGAAGCCTACTAGCGCTAGAGTTATTTGAATTCACAAGGTCTCACAAACAAACTATTATAAATTCAAAGCTAAGTACATTTATCTTTGGCAACAGCCACTGCATGATGAAAACGTCGGTTCTCACATCAAACTTAAGCATTGTGGGGCCAGCAGAGTACAGGCAACTCCCGAGATTCGACAGGGATGTGTTCCTGAAAACGTGGTCGAATCTCGAATTGTCGAATGTTGAACACCATTTTTCCATATACAGGGTGTCCAAAAAGTCATCAGACTCTACGTTTGAAATTTTTTTATTGAAAATTTAATCACACAAAATACATTTTAGTTGTGTTTTACATAGTTACTGATATATTGGACGCTGTTTGGAGTAAGTGTTGGAAATGTCCACATTTTTCCTGCAGGCACAACTACACATGCTTACACATATTCCGTGACACGTGTCTCAGCATTGTGGGAGTGATTGCGTGTATTGCCTGTGTGATGTTCTGCTTCAGATCGTCCAATGTATGGGGGTTGTCTTTATAAACTCTTTCTTTTAAATAACCCCACAAGAAAAAATCAGGTTAAGTTAAATCTGGGGAGTGTGGTGGCCAGAGGTTCTTAGAGATTATGTGATTATCAGAAAAGCCTCTGAGCATGTTCATGGTTTCATTAGCAGTGCAGCACGTTGCGTCATCCTGCTGAAACCAGCAGTCAAATTCATCAAGTTCCAGCCGCAAACTATTGGACAATATCTCTGTATGCAGCACAGTCTACTCGAAAAACAGAGGACCCACAACTCTCCGACGAGATACGGCACACCAAACGCCGACTTTCTGGGCATGCAGCGGGACCTGATGTTAAGCATGGGGATTTTCTGCAGCCCAAACTCGTGTGTTCTGAGAGTTGATGTACTCACTTAAATGGAACCATGCCTCATCTGTAAAGAAAGTCTTCTCCAGAATGGCGACATTGTTTCGAATTAAATTCTTAAACCGCCGGTCTGCCACTTCGCAGCCTATCTTCCACAGAACCAGTGTTATGAAACTGACGTACCAGTTCGTAGAGTATGGCTTTGCCTGGCATCGGAGTATCAAGATATTTGCACTGCCATACCTCTACACACCTCTGATAGGATTTGCATTGAAAGTACGCCTCCAGTAAAGCAATCCTCTGTTCCCGCGGAAACCTAATTTCTGACTGATGCACAATCTGCCCCTTTCCTAGATGTTACTGATTGTTCGCGCGCCCTATACATGGTTCCAAAATGTAATACAAAGTTGTACAATGTCTCAACATAAAACACTATATCATGCTGTTTCTCCAATAGATACAATACATTGTCAAACTTTGAGTCTGGCGACTTTATGTACACCCTGTACTTGCATGTTATAATTGGGGTTACGTTCCCACATCTCAGGAAAAAGTCTCCCTTCACATTCTGTAATGATAAAATAACATTACTGATATGTTAATACAACAATATTAAATTATGAATAAATTAAATAATAAATATTTTAAATGTATAACTTATTTTTTGCACTAAAAGGGAAAAAATTAATTTTTGTTTCGAACTTCAAAGATAGATATATGCTATATGTTCTGCAGAAGGCCCGTTCCGGTTTACCCGAGTCATTTGTTACAAACGACTCACGCGAGCCGGACAACAGACCTGCATACATCTATCTATACATACAACTGTTTCGTAACAATTAAAAACACGACAAGAACAATAGCCGCCCTCTTCAATCAATGCACACAATTCATCAGGATAACTTGAGGCAGCCTCGCCAGTTAATTTAAGGTTATGCAAACCTGTCCTTCTCTTAAATCTGTCAAACCAGCCATGACTTGCACTAAATGGAAGCTCATCAACAGAAATTTCATCATTTCCTTCAAATCATCATAGAGAACCTTAGCCTTTGCTCTAATCATGGTCTCACTAATAGGAATGTGTTTCTGACACTTATCATCTACCCAAAGTTTTAAAAGTTTTTCCATTTTAGGAATCACAACACCACGCCTAGGACTGTTTATTGTTGTTATCAAATTACCTGAATTTATCATGTACTAGAATTTTCTCCTTCTGTTTCACATAAGTGCTAATAGTTGAACAACACATTCCCAATGATCGTGTGATTTCAGTATGGCTTTCACCTTTCTCAACACGCTTTAAAATTTGTAATTTCAGTTCATAACTATGAGTCTTATGCACTTTTATTTGATTCACTTGCATTATCACCATTACATTTCCTTTTAGATATCATGTCAAGTGATAAATTTATAAATAAATCAATAAAATAAATTTAAATAAAAGATTAACAGAAAAAAGAATGAAATCAGCACAAATTCAAACAATTAGAGCAGAAATAACTATAGCCGTGCCCGAAATGCATACTTCTGGCTAGATAGCATGCTTGGCTTTGTAGCTGGTGGACTTTCACCTTTCACAGAAACACCCGAAGTCCGTCCGAAATCGTAGCATGCAAGATCCAAGCCGGAAGCCGAAGTCTTAGACCGTTGTCAGAGGAAGTGCAGTCTTAGAAGTGAACTTGAGCAGTCATGGAGGGAATCTTTTAAATCAGGGGTTGGTAACCTACTGTCCGCGAGCCTCATGCGGCCTCCGAGTGCGTTTTATCCGGCCCGCGAAGCCATGATGAAAAACTGATTGGTATAATGTAACACAGTCAATTCCATATTTTTCAATGAAATTATGGTCTAAAAACCTTTTCTGGTAGGCTTTTAACGCGCTCGTGATTTCCAATGCGGCCCTCCAAAGCATTCACAACAACAAATGTGGCCCGCCATATAGAAAAGGTTGCCGACACCTGTTTTAAATGCAAGTATGATCGTTGTGCAACTTCTTTTAAATGTGATATATATTAAATTGTGAAGTTATAAGTTTAAATTAAAGAACTATATCAAGCATTGTATTAATTATAAATAAATGCCTAAATTCCATATTAAAACGTAGTACTGAAATACTACCACATTTATCTTGCTAATCTTGAACTATGAAATACTTAAATATCATATAATAAATAAATGGCTATGAATAGAATTGGAAAAATACCTCCAAATCACCGTAAAGGCGGTACTTACGTGTCAAGGCGCAGAAGACTCGCAGGACCACTTAGGACGTGTGTTTCGACAGCAACGCTGTCATCTTCAGCAATCGGACATTGCTGAAGATGACAGCGTTGCTGTCGAAACGTGCGTCCTAAGTGGTCCTGCGAGTCTTCTGTGCCTTGACACGTAAGTACCGCCTTTACGGTGATTTGGAGGTATTTTTCCAATTCTATTCATTGTCTTCACCGTGTCTCGTGAGTTCTTCATTTTATTTATTGAAATGGCTATGCATTTATTCTTCGGGGACGGATGATATTACAATGAAATTTATAAAATTACGAATTGAAACAGACAGAAGGTTCACTGGAAAAAGAAACGTGGCCAAGGCAGTGTACGAGTAAGTACAGTTGGACGTTGTAAATATTTATATTTTAATCCTTAGCATAAAATTAAAAATTTGAAACATAACAATCACAAAACATATAGCCAAGGAAATTCAGTACATAATCGATCACATTTTCATTTGCCAAAATATTAAAAGAATAATAATGATTACGTGCTCTGAAAAGTTTTCCAGAATTATTATTCTATAATTACCAGATTCCTATTTTGACGCCTCCATACCGCCATTACAGCTAAGATTCTTTCAATGTGCATTGTCCAAACATTAACTGCAAGCATCAAAATCTCAAGCTCCTCCTTTTACGCTGACAAACTGACTCCAAACCTGATACGTTTAACGGCCGTTCATGTCACCACTATCGTCAAGAGCGACCGAATCTGAAGTCGGTAGCCGGATCTCTAAGCAGACTATTTTCTACGTCATCATGACGTCATGTTCTAGCATGCTACCGGCTAAGCATGCTACCTTGAAGTATGCATTTCGGATGTGGCTTATGTCTACAATGAAACTAAACCTCGTGGTTGGTCGTGACGAAAATTACTTCTCGTAAACAAGTTCCAAATTTGATGGGTTGAATAAGCAGGTTTCGACGGGTCGTAATCTCGAATTTGTCGAATCTCGGGAGTCGCCTGTACTTGGATGGGTGACTGCCTGGGAATTAATTTAATTTTTTGGGATGACGAGCTAATTGGCAATCTTAAGAGAATCCTAGTTACTGCTGCCAAATGACGAGGCATTTGTCAAAATTAAGAGAATCCTAGTTACTTCCAACTTTATTTTGAATTAATAACAATGAACAGTAAATTGTATTTATTTCCTATTTTTTTAAATAATGGTGCATAAAGTGACAATTTTATATTTTTAGTAGATGTCACTTATAATAATCATTCATTATTCTCATCTGTTGGTTAATGTACTATAACATGGGATTTGAAAACCAAATCTAGTTTAAGGATGGCTGTGTTTTTCTTTACCAACCCCTCAGTGCTGTCAATTAAATTGAACTCCTTGGATAACTCCATTGCACTCTACTGAGTGCTTTCTTAAATTCATTCCATGCAGAATTCCTCAATTATACGCCACAGATTAGGTCTGTATAGCAAGGGAAGGAAGGTTCTGATAGGGGTAGGGATTTTCAGAATATAAGGCCGTTGGCAGAGAGTGATTTGATAAGTGGAGGGGTGGTCGACCCCCCTCCCCCCACCTCCTGAGAAGTTTCTGGATCTGCCCCTGGCTACCTCCCACTATAAAAGTTGAAAACAATAAAACTTTCTCTGAGAGAGTTGTTTTTATTCCATTATAGTCTTGAACTTTTAATTTTATTTTATATTTACTTGACTTGTCTTAAATTTGTGCCTCAGAAATCTTGTAGATTAATAAAAATTATTATTATTATAACAGTCTTATTCTGGAACACATTCACAGTGCAAGGCAAGGGATGTGCACTGTATTTTTATGTAATCAACATCCAGTTTAATGTATTTTATATTGATTTTTTTGCAAGAGATTTTATCATATAGAATTTGGTTTGTAAGAGAGGCACGTGAGATTTTGGAAACTCACAGAAGTATAATATTGCACTCTCTATTTGAATAGGTGGTACGCATTTTGCTGGAGAGGAATGGAACCATACCAGAAGGAATCTATGGCCATTCCACCATCCTCTTAGATGAAAATCCATTTGTTTGTGATTGTAGAATGTTATATTTCATGAGGATTGTTCAAAACGATGTAGCACCTATAAGTGATATGAAAAGATCAACAGGAAAGGATTGGGTTATGCCTGCTATGATAGATGTTGGAAACCTCAGCTGCTGGTAATTAACTTACATGTTTTGCCCTAATTCATTCGAAATTACTAGATTCTGAAGAAAATTAGGTCTGACATGTTTTAAGGAAGAAAAACTGGGAAAATATGAGATTTTAAGTTATTAATTTATATTTAACTTTAAAATAAATCTTTATTCCAAATACTATTTTGCTCCCAAAGCAAACATTTTACAAATTTTAAAAATATGAATTTAATAAAATGTTCTGGATGACAGGATGGTCATTCAAAATTTTAGACACCTGGAAAAACCAGGATGTAAGGTCACTAAAAATTATTTTTAAATGATTATTTCGTTGAGGAATATTCAATCAAATTATCGTATATGTACTTTCAGTAGTTTTAAGAAATTAAGTGCATTGCTTCTAAGAGAGGAGGAGATATCAGGCTGCAAAGACTTAATTTTAATTAATGGTTATCTAAAGCTAGTTTATATTAGGTATCAGGTGTCCTAAATACAAACTGCATGTACTACAAATTGATAACTTTGAATTATATGGTGGACCTTAGATAACAATAATTGAGCTTAGGTATTTTGTATTAAAACTCTTAACAAGGGGAGGGCTACTTATTGGAATCTCGGATTTTGATGAAACCTGATAAATGGATCAAGTTGAGACGAGATTTACGAATCACCCCTCCCCCCCACCCTTTTGGGCATAGATGGTTAATAGTTGAGCCAGAAAATGAACTTTTTACTTTGGGGTTCCTTTAAAGCCTATTATGAACACCCTGTAACTCACAGCAGACATAGCATAGTGATTATCGTCCCAGCTTGCGGATCCGGAGCTCGACATTTCATCTACCCGATTTTATTTTTTCTTGTCTGTATAACTTTATGAAAACTTCACACCGACTCCTTTTCTCTCTTGATATTTTGTGTTTGAACAAATCTGCAAATTTATTCTGATTACCACCAGCTTCGCCTTCACTTCCTAAAAATTACTATGTATTGTATTGCCACTTGTGTATAAATATCTAGCGAAAACTTTTTAGCCATTACCGATGAAGATGGTAAAACTTTCTCTGGCGACGACTATTGTTCCAAACGAAACCTTTTATACCGTTCATCCATGCGTCAAGATTCATAAAACTTGTCCCGAATACTATCCATTTACCAAGTTTCATCAAAATCTAAGATTCCAATAAGTGGCCCTCCCCTATAAGAAAGGTAAATATCTGAGTAGAAAATATTTTATACTATAGTACTCAGTGCTTCAGGTGGGATGGTATAGGGTGGTATGGCATACCAGTTCTTCTTAAGATGGTCAGAAGCCATCCTGTCACCTTTCAGTAGACATAAAATCATACTGGTACTGAGGTATTGAAAAATATCAACCCGAAATATTTTTTGGTTGCAGAAAACAGGTGAGCAAATGATAGTGCTTTCCCATCGGTATATTACTAAAGAGGTTCATATCAGGGTAGCCCTTAGCCTACCATATTTTAACACAGAACATATTATAACATTGATAAGTAATAAAAGATATTCCATATTTTACCGCTAGGTATATTAGATCAGCCTAAATTTGCATATGTATAAAATAACAGTCCCATATATAACATATATGTAAAATTTACAAAGTTCATGAACCATCCTGTCACCTTATTTACAGCATTCAAATTCATGGTAAATCATACCAATTCTGTTATTCTTCCATCTCAAACACTGATAGTACTCATAATAAAATCAAATAAAAGAGAGGGCCTCAGTTTTTGAAATAGTAGGTCTCATTCAGGCCAAGTCATGTTTATGACTCCTAGTTTATTATATCTAATATTGATTTCAGTATGTCAGAAAAACCCTTACCAATTTTTCACATTCTTCCCAAGGATAACTTTTTCACATTAATTTTAAAAGTGCATGGAACTTCAAAATTTAAGTGTCATAAAAAATATATGTTCTGCTTTTAGGGAACCAGATACTGTTCGTGGAAAGAGGATTGCTGAACCAGAAACATGGATTCATCATCTTCTTCCCTTGATGAGTCTATGTTCTTTGAGACTATGATACAAATTTTATCAGAAAATTTTACAGTTACAATTTACAAGCATTATTTAATCTGTGCTGCTTGAAGTTGTCTCTGATGATTTTATATGCTATTAATCTCAAAACTTTTTAATTTGCTTTAGTGCTTTTAGTTTGTTAGGCAAAGGCAGGGCTGACCCAAGGTATGGGCGAGCCGGGCGACTGCCTGGTGCACAAGAGTGTTGGGGTGCAATCTATCTATGCATTACTTGCAGGCAAATAAATATTGAATGCCAATTTATGCCGTGAAACAGGCTGGAATCTTGATTGCATTCCTTTTACTTGTATGTCATCAATAAGTTTTACAGAGAGATGAATAAATTAACATGTAGTTGAAAAATATCTCAACAGAAATTTATAGAGGAGGATATGAGTGCTATCTCGTCTGGGGCACTCCTGGGCAAAGGCAATTAATTTGAGCTTTTGTGTAGCTCTAAATTTCCTCAGCTTGAAAACCACTGGAGTATTGAGTAGATTTTTAAAAAGTTTACATGAAATAGTAAAATTTATTGACTAGATAAGATGTGACTCACATCATCATCATGTGAGACATAATTTCCATGAATTAATGCTGGCTTACTTTATGAAGATCCTTCCAAGAATGGTTTAAAAGAATTGAAAATGAAGTTCACCAGATGAGTAGCATTCAGAAGTTTAAAACTTGTATTATTCTAAAAGTTTATTAAAAATCATAGTTAACCTTAACTTGAAATTATGAAATTCATTTAAGAGCAGATTTAATCTTTAGCAAAGTAGATACTTTTTCACTGTAGAGCTGCTCTGGTACTCAGTTAAACACTAGTTTTCAAATTCTTATCTTTTTCCTTCATTAAAAAACATTGCCTCAGAGTTGAAATTAATGCAGTTTTTAAATTTTTAATATCTGAACGTGTTATGAATAATTAAGATGATTTCATAATTAATTGATAATGGTTAACCCTTACTGTCCTTGCATACATTTGAAAGTACATCAAATATAGGTGCCCATAGTTGTGCATACATTTAAATATATCCTGGGTGCAGAGTCTGATTGTATGAATATGATATTGTCCAGACTCTGTGGAATGAAGTGGCATCCTGAGATATAATAATTTATACAAACATCAACATATAATATTTAAATATTTCAACTAAATCAGCTTTGAGACAGAGTGGCAGGAATTTAAATGCTGTACGATAAGGGTTAATTGACACTATAACCATATAGATTTGAAAGGATTTTCCCTTAATTAATGACAATTATGTATTTTTTATATTTATTGAAAATATATATCAAATTTTGATATAATTATAAAATAACAGTAACTGTTAATAAGCACCTTTATACAAATTATTTTCATACTTATGTCCATGCAAAAATATACAGTAATGAAAAATGTCAATATGGTACTCTTGCTGATAAATGATAAAATGACAAATATCATTTGGTAAAAATAAAATTACAACACAAACTATGACTTTTCACATGAATCAACTTACATAAGATGTTACTTCAGCTAAAACAAGTTTCATTAGATAAGTCACTGCGGAATATTTTCTTCCTAAATAGACTTTGTAAACCAGCATTTCAAGTAGCTCAGTGGTTGTTGCATGAGAATATACGTAGTTAAAGGTTTATGCACTATCTTCTAACCATTTTCTTAGTTCCTCCGTGCCTTGTCCAGTCATACCACTGGCTTCAACCACAGTGATCTCTCTGTGAGATTCTTCTCTTTTGATGCGAGAAAGCTGCATCATAAGAAGAGCTTCATTTCGCATCTGACGATATGAAACGTCCATTTTTGATAGAACAAGCAGTATCTGCATCATTAAAATGAAGGATTATTACAAAAATAGGAGAGCAAATAGGAATACATCAAGCCTAGGATTTACTGCTAAATATGATATTGCATATCTTTTAAAATAACAAAGTGTTAACACTCATCTGCAATGTAATCAAGTAATGGAAGTATTAAATGGAAAAAAAGAATTTCAAATGGGAGTTGATTATAACACTAAAGTAATTATTTGTTGCTCAGAAAAACAGAAAAATAAAACATGACAGTTCATAAACGTAGATGACAATGAAACTTTAAAAATCGATTACTAGAAAAAAGTAAGGCAAAAAACCAGGGATTATGCAACACTGCAAAATGATGTAAAATTACTTTGTTTTTGAAAAGAGATACAGCTGGAGCACTGTCAGATAAGTTTTAGGAGATGTAGGCTAATTTTGTAAAGAAGCCTCTCCATATATAACTCATCATTCAACATATAAGAATCGAGCATGGGGTTAGTTAATCCATGCCGCCTTAAAGCTTTGTGACCTTGATTTGGATACCTATTGCACTAATGTTGTTACAAAAAATTCTTAAATGGTTAAATTGATGCACAGTAAGCTTTGAACTTGTATATATACTTTGGATTGTTTGGTGTGAACAGATTATGATTCAAATTCTGATTTTATGGATCCCTGTAGCAGAGATTGGGAACTTGTGGTCCACAAGAATGTTTTGTGCAGCCCACAAAGTTGATGTTCTTGGGAGTATTTGAACCTGCAACACATATGTGTTCCCTAAGGACAAATTTAAATAATATTTAAAATGAAAGATAGAATAAATGAAATGCAAAATTTACTTTAATTTTTAAATTAACATCCTTTTTTATTTTTACAACCTCTTCTAAATGGTGGGCCATATTGGTGGTTGCAAGTCCTTCAGTATTGAAAGTTGTCAATGCTTTGGTACTCCAGATTAGAGTTTAAATTTGAAGTCAGCTAAGGTATCATATGCAAAATTCAGGTCCAAATAAAGATTGTAGAGTTTAATTTTCAAAAATAAAGGTTCTTTTCTCATAACTTTGGCAAAATAATATGAATTTTTGTGTTCAATTTTACAGATTGCTTTTTCATAATAACATAAGGGGATATATAAAAGGCTTTTGGAGACCGTTGGTTGCCCAACTCTGGTTTAAGTCATGGGTAGGTTTTAGAGATCAATAGTTGATTTTAAAAAATGCCTATATGAGGGCATCGTTTTGGACTTAATTTAAAAAGTTGCTTTTTGGGAGGAGCCGGTTTGTGGAATTCTGGATTTAAAAGGTCATACTTCACTTAAATTGAAACAACGTGTGTGCTTGACACTTAAAATATATAAGTAAAACTACTTAATAAACCTTTATATATTATTCACACCTTCATGTATAATTTTTTACCATGTAGGAAAGGGCTGTCCAACTTCTTTGGTGTGGCGGGCCAAATATGCTGGAAGCCACTGACTGGCAGGCTGGAATGGGGTTCGGGGAGGTGCTAGGAAAAATTTTGTTTGACCGGGATAGACTGGAAAGCATGCGGCCACAATGTGTATCGTTATTGTGTCGCCCATACTTAGTCGGTTTGTGGACATTTCCAAGGGAAATATAAAACCATGGTGGGTACACTTATTAGTGGGTTAGCGGGGGCAATTTTTCGGATGCTTTCGTCTTCCTGGTTTTCCCCTTCCGTTTTCGCACATGGTGGTAAAAACTTCGGAAGGGGAAGAGGCATGCAGGGGAAAATGTTTTATGACTGCTAGGGTTTAGGAAGCTTACCGGTGTTCTATAGAAACAACTGAACCGACGGGTAAGTGCCTCTAGAGCTTTGACACCCCAGACGGCCACCTGGCTCACTCTTAGCTCAGACCGGATAAAATCATGCCGCGGGCTGCCAGTTGGACAGTCCTAATCTACAACAACTTTACTTGGCCTATGTAAGAATCTCAAGTTTCCATAATACATCCCTGTAAATTCTGAAGCTCGACAAAATGCATAAAAAACTGACCATAAATTCCAATACCATTGAAAATGCGATTGAGGGAATTTTTTCTGCAGTTATGCTTTGGACATTTAGGTGTATCCATTCATCCATAGTTTTCAACCCTAAGGTTGGTTTGAAATGACTTGGGAATAAACATGATGTGGTGGTTTCCCATTGCCTTCCAGATCAGACACATGTTTGATGAAATATGAAATTATGAAAACGATAAACATACACGCCCTTGGCGGGATTCGAACCCGCGACTGATGGTAGACCAATACGCTAGCTCTTCCACCACCGGGGCCGGTATTTAGGTGTATAAGCCGTATAAATGTTTTTCGAAGGAAGCAGTTGTACAACTAAGTTAAAATGTATGCAAAATAAAAGATCTGACAATCTTTTTTAAGTAAAGCGTACCTTAGCGTTTGCTAAAGCTGGTTCAGCCATAATTTCATAAAATAGGACACCGGCGGCTGCTATCTGGCATAAATTACTGGCATCAACCACATATACTAGTTTTCTAACTCCTTTATAATAATTTTTCCAAATTGGGGTCATGGCCCCTCCCACCTCCCTTATCGTTACATCTCTCAAATTATTAAGTGTTACCGTTGTGAAATGTGTACCAACAGTAGGAACAGTACTAGAAGTAGCGTCAATTTTTTCCTCTTGCTTGAGCTTCTTCAAAAGAAGTGTTTTTCCAGATCCTTTAGGTCCAAGGCATAGAATCGCCATGAGCGACAGAATACAAAATTATTATTTTAACTATTAGAAGTTATATATGGATGTTATTGTAAATTGACACGCCATTCCTTCATATTCTTACGAAGCAATATTGTTTACAACTCATCACCATGGCAACACCTCTTCATGGTATTATATCTTAATGATATATACATACAAAGTGAGGAAAATAAACGCAATAAGTTATATTCTTTTTATTATTAGAGTGAATCGGATCAATAACCCAAATGATCAATATTAATGGCTTGTTTTCAGTAAACTTAAGTTATGACGGCGATAGTTATGTAAAAATACCTCGGGAATTTACATTTTTGATGGTTTAGGAAAAATGAACAAAGGTTATATTTCGCATTAAAGAAAACTTCACAAATAAATCCGAATTATTCCGTTCATATGTGTGTGAAATTAAATACAATAAAGTCGAAGCGACTACGATACAAAGAAAGTAAAAGCAAATTTTTTCCCAAGTTTACATGAGCGGAACTGTATACGATAAGATCGAACTCTTATGGGATATCGAAATATGAAAGGTACATCATTTTCCCCAACCTAACGGTAATAAATGGTAATAAAACAACGTACGCATGTACGCATCATTCGTTCAATATGCAAGGCTAAGGCCAGTGCCGTATTACCCAGTAGGTTGTCTTCTATATAGGCAGTATTATTGAAAAAAATGAATTAACAAGTAAAATGTCTTACCTTCACTATGGAATCACGAAGTTACAAGTAAAGAAATGGAACCGTTTCAATTTTGTGGATCCGCAGACTGGCGCTGATACTAATACGATAGAATCGACATGGGTTTATGCCGTAGTTTGAATTGATTAAACCAGCCGCTGCTTCTTCAGAAGAATAATCAAAATTGGTAGAATCATAAATATTTCGAATCTTTTCCTTGATGGTTGTGAGATCTGCACTCTTGAATCCAAGTGTGGCCCCGGGGGATGGGATTTTACCTCCCGGAGGAGTAAAATTCCCCCTCCCGGGGGAAATTTAATAATTTTACTTAATGTTAAGAAATATTAATGGTACCTTAAATAGAAATATGATGATGATTGATCGAAAGTGTCAATTACAATTAAAAACTATTTATGTCATTCAAACTTCAATCTAATATTTATTTTAAAATACCCCGAAGTTATTTCCCTCCCCCCCTGGTCAACAATGTCTGGAATCAACACTGTGTGCACATGCTATTTAATTCAATTTACAGATCCGATAAAAATAATACAAATCGCTACACATTTAATTAACTTTGCTTGTAAATATATCCTCTATGTTTTTAAGAGGGAATCTTACCATTGGTCATTTTTCGGCCTAACTTCATGTCCAAGTTAAGCTGTTCTATCAACAATAAATTTTTATAGTACTTGCCCATCCCAACGAATACTACTGAAAGATAGCTGAGGATGGCCAATTAGAATCTGAAATGTGTATCAAGTTTACCTACCCTTTTTATGGCCGGCAATTGTCTGTCTCATCAATAGTAATTTTTTATTTTCTAAAGGAAAGCTTTTTCTGGAATTAGTAAAATTTGAAATACATTACCCTAATAGCAAAACCATCATTTATTTCTTTGGATTTGTTTTTTTTTATCCACCTTTTAAGGAATAATAAGTAGACCAAAGAAAATTATTACCATATATTGCAGCATATAACTTGGTCTTTGAAGCTTAAAAAAAATTATTAAAACTTAAAGTCAACTTAAACGCCAAATATAAACTGAATCTTAAATTGTAGATGAATCACATTGATATTTACGAAGACAGCTGTTCTTTCAGTGTAGGTGATAGCCATTTTGAATCAGCTGCTCCAATGTTTATATTTTAAGACATTTAAAATCAACAGAAGAAGCCTTTACTTGGTGGAACTCCATCATGAATAAAATGAGAGAAAATATCACTTGGTATAAGTTCCACTTTATTAAAATAGATACGACTGGTTTTGACTAATATCTAGTCATCATCAGGTACAAAAACAAGAAGTAATGCAAATATATATGGAATAAGAGGGGAGTGGGGGAGGGAAATGTGTAGAGGGGACCAATGAATGGGTAGAGCGAGAGGGGGGAAGGCTGAGTCAAGGTATTGGGGAGGGGTGGGTGTTAGGAAGAAACAAAGTAAGCAAGGGAGAGTGGGTGGGGGGAATAAGTTCATTAACGAGGTTGAGTGTGTTATCATTGTGGTGTGAAAGTATTTCCAACTGTTCTAAAAGATTTAAACTGAGAACTTTAGTTGCGAAATGAATGACCTCTGGCTTAAAGTTGGAGGAATGGTTGTTTTTGAGTAAGTGTTTGGCAAAGTGTGATTTGAATGAGCCTTGTAAGAAAGATTTTCTATGTTCGGTAGTCCCAACATGGAAATTTCTCCCTGTTTGCCCTATGTAAATGGCATTACAGTCATTATTGGGAATTAATTAACCTATTTGCAGCCGAAGGTGTGAAAATGCAACATTTCTTATATTAGCTGTAAAAATATTTTGGAAAATTATACTTATGTATTATATGGTGCATTGTTTTCAATGAAGCTAAAAGTATTTTTTGAAAGTGGAAAATGTTTTTTTCGATAAGTGGTATATTTTAAAAAATTTTGCAAAAATACTGAATTTTAAGGTCACAAAGTGTACATAGTAAAAAATATTTTTTAAGCAATATAAAAATAATAACTATGTTGTTGGTTTCCTCTACTCCAGTATGTATCATGGAGAAACATATTTTTGTATAACACAAGAATGCATTGTAGAAGGAAATTTTCAAAAAAAGAACTTAATGGGACGTTTTCGCACCTTTGGCGGGACAGGGCCTGGGTTGGTGGGACCCACACATCAGCTTGTCTCCACATGACTGGCTAATCCTCGCTTTTGGAGTAGGGCCCTCCTTACCAACCATTTTGTTGCTTGTTTCCCTTTGCTAGCCTTCACCCCTTGTCTTTTTATTACTTTCTCCATACGTAGTATAGGGAAAGCATTGTTTTCATGAAAAAATTCGAATTCCAGATTTCAACAGAAGTACATTTTTTGAGATCCCCTGAACAAGTTTTCTCGATGATGTCTGTGTGTCTGTATGTCCGTATGTGTGTGACAGAAATTTTGTGGGCGCTCTAACAAAAACTATTCATCAGATCAGCATGAAATTCCATATTTGTGATTTTATATATGTTCTTAAGATTTGAAAATCTTTTGATAACAGGCAGTCAGCAGGAAGTAGCGGTTTACCCCTGTAAAATTTTAGTTTTTCTTAAATATTTCGTTTAAAACAGAATTTCACAAAACTAAGGCCGCTGTTTGAAATTTTGAATAAAAAATTTCTAGAATTTGGTATTTTTTCCCATAATCTTTCCATTGACGAGGAAATGATACGTTATTTTGGTTGTCACTCAACAGAAATGTTCATAAAAAATAAACCAGTAAGGTTTGGCTTCAAATTATGCTGTCTCTTCTCTTCTGATGGGTACCTTTTTCAATTTATACCATATGGTGGGTCCAAGAGGAAACATGAAAATGCAAAAATTGGTTTGGGGGCTCAAGTAATTTTAGATTTATTAAAAGTTGTCTTGAATCCTTCAGAGCACCGAATATTTTTCAACAAATTATTATTCTTATTCCTTATTCAAAATTCTAAAAGGGATGATAAGAGAAAATAGAAATGGAAAATGTCTGTTGGAAGATATGAAGAGTATTGGCAAAAAAACCTAGAGGTTCTTTTGATTATGCTTACGATGAGGTGACTGGACTATCAGTGGTAAAATGGAATGACAACTCAGTGGTAATCATAGCTAGTAATAATTTAGCAGTTGCTCCATTGGGGAATGCAAAAAGGTACAGCCGAAAGGAGAGGAAAGAAATTTCAATATCACAATCACGTGATTGGAGAGTATAATAAATACATGGGAGGATGCTATCACTAATTATCGAATTAGGATTAGAGGGAAAAAATGGTGGTGGCCCTTATTCACCAATTTAGTGAACAGCGCATGTGTAAATGCTTGGAAGTTGTACAGGTTGACCACTGCAAATAAGATTTTGCAAGTGCATTTCAAATCTTATATAATTCAGACCTTACTGAAGAGCGCTAATTCACATGAAGTACCAGAACAGCCATCTATTTCAACCACAAATCTTAAACAAGTTAGGAAAGTGTACAACGTATCACAAATGGGCGCATTTCATGCAATGGAGTATTAGAAAGAAGTTATATACCTGTATGTAAGGGAAATGGCGTTTTAAAGTTCTTCTCTTCATCATAAATAATCCATTTTCTTCCTATTTAAAAATAGTGCATGCACACATAAGTAAATTAAACGTTTGTTTGTGAGATTGTTTATGTTAGCAACAATGAAGAAGTAACTATGCAAGAAATTTTCTAAGTTCAACTCGATTTAAGAGTTTCTTGTTCGATTTTATGGATAATGGCTACACCTACGATAAAAATGTATAGGAAAAGAAATACTCCAGTTTATTAGTTCTACAAGTTTTATTTGAAAAATATTTTGATATGAGCAATACTTTACGAAATATGACGGAAAGTTGATTTTTTATTATCGGTAAAGTGGTATCCCAGATTGGCTTACGTGATTCATTTATGCGATTTTCTATTATATTTGATATTAAGTCCTTAATATCAAATTTCATGAAAATCCGTTTGGTAGAAGCCGAGAACGAACATGCAGATGGACGGACATACAGACTGACGATAATAGGCGCTCATGCTGGAAGCGAAACGCACCTAAAAAGGTCGACCATTGCAATTATCTCTGCCTCAAGAGATAAGGACAGACAAAGTTGGATATGGTAATGAAATGTGAATCAAGAAGGTGTAAAATTTGTAAAAATCATAGTTTCTTTGTGTGAAATGTAATGTAGCATTACATCCTAAGTGTTTTGAAAGTTTCCATAGACAAAAAAATTATTGATCATATCACACATTTTCACATATTTAAAAAAATATTTGTAATATTCAAAATAAATTTTAATAAAATATTATATTTCAATGCTGTATGACTTAGTTCATGCATTTGGCCAAAGGTGCAAAAATGCACCATTATTTTTTACATATTTACCATTTATTTACAAACACCATATTTTATATTTATCTTGTCTAATGAATATTTAGAAGAGTTATAAAGAAAAAAACCTCAATTTTTTTATCGTTACTTACTTCGGCTGAATATGGGTTAATTGTTGTGAAAAAGTACATGTAAGTAAATATGTTTAAAAATAGTATAGAATATTGTGTTCACTTGCAAAATGAAGTAATTGAACTTGTGAATTTGTGCCTTCTGCTTTAACTTCAGTCCTGACATTAATAATGAAGGAAATCTTAATTAATTAATTCCCAATATATCTGAATAATTTAACAATGAAAACTGCTATAACTGCACAATATTTTAGAAGTTGATACCTAGTAAATATTTTCTCCGATTTTGCTCGATATTTTATTTAGATCCTAATAATTTCGATATTCTATTTACCAAATAAACAAAAAAATAGGAACTTAAAATTTTAAAACAATTTAATAACAGCTTCTTATAGCTTCAACAGCTGTGGAATTACAAGTCCATTACATTTCTTTTGTAAACTCTCATGCAATATTACTCTAAAATGTAATCATGAATCCATTTCAAAATAAAATATAATATGTATTTGAATACTTTTAACCTGTTAAAATGTACTACTTTTGAATTAGGGAAGCCATAATATGGTGAAACATATTTAATCGTTTTCTTATTTACTCTCAATATTTTGAATTGTTTCTAATCAAAAGTGTATTGCAGTTTCTTATTTTACTTTTCTTTCGATCATGTTGAAAAATTGAGGCGCATTCCAAGGAAATGAAGTGGTTCGCAAGAACATTTAGTCCTATTTTGTGTTTGAAACATTTAGTTGGGGGACATTATTTCTGGGTACGTTTTGTCCAGGGACATTTTGTCCGAGTCACAGTGTTTGGTGTATGAACGTTTGGGACACTTAAAGAGTGCTTGCAAATAATATTAATTTTTAAATATGAATGCAATAAATTTTTGTGTTGTCATCATTTATTAAATTTATATGGTGATATTTTAAATTTATATACCCCTCCATTTTCATTTTTTCACTTCATATTCGTAATAGTTATAAAATTCCTAGTCGATTGATATCTATGTCGATGGGCACTCACAGAAATTTTTTCAGGGAGGGGCAAAATGCACCCATTAGCATTGGTTGCTCACCTCGCAGGGGCTACTCATACAAATATAGCCAAAAACTCGTTTTTAAATTGATTTTTTAAGCAGGGCCTGCTTTTCGTTTTAGGGGAGTAGTATTGCAAACCTCAGATAAAATGTTTGTTTCTAAAATTATCCATAAAGAATTACATCTAATGTTATTAACAATGCGAGTTAGTTTCCACGATAGATATCGAAAGATTCCAAATTATCAGTGATGTAGGGTTTTTTGTTATAGATAAAAGTAGATTGCCTACATTGGATCAGAACCATTCTTTTCGTTTATATTTGAAATATTCGCTTATCTGTTAATCGCAATCACACAGTAAAACTCCCTCCCCACCTGGCTGTGCGCCTGCTTGCAGTACTGCCCTGCTAGAGTTTCAAAGATTGATATATCTGCTACTTTATATTCCAGCATAGGGCACTTGGAATAATGCCGGAGAACAAATAATTACTTTAATGTGTCCTTCTCTCTCTCAGCAAGTGCTTGGATTACTTGTTCCTCTACTATTGTTTATACAGAACCCAAATTGCAACAACAATGTTGGGAAAATTACATCCAGTCATCTTATTATATTTCTTACAATCAACATTCGGAAAAACAGTTTCAATAGGAATATGGGAGTTATATTGCACTCAAAACATGTACTTGCAGCCACACTTCAGCAGATTTTCGCCCAGCTGCAAATAAAACAAATGTTTTTAGAAAACGCTGGGCCTGGTGCAGTCACACTGTTGACACTGCGATCTGTCAGCTCTGCTCGTGCGAGCATAAACTTTAAAATACCATATGTAAAATTTTTTGGGAAACGTAGGGGGGGGGGTGGGAAGTGCCCCCTCTTGCCCCTTACTGCAGGCGTCCATGCCTATATCCACTGTGTTTCCTTCGGATTTCTTCCACCCCCTTTTCCCCCTCCCCCTCCTTTTACTCCCCCTACATTTTCATTTTTTCGCTTCATATTCGTAATTGTTATAAAATTCTCAATTGATTGATACCAACATCCACTGTTTCCTTCCGGTTTCTTCCACTCCCCCTTTTCCCTCCCCCTCCATTACTCTTAACTAGACATAAAATCTGTGGACGTATTCACTGTGGACATATATAAAAGTGAACAAAAAAAACAGTTGACAAAAAGACTGTGGACATATATAAAAGTGGACATAAAGGCAGTGGACAAATAAGAGTGGACATAAAGGCAGTGGACATAAAGGCAGTGGTCATAAAGGCTGTGGACATATCATCTGTGGATTGTATGGAGTCGAGCCTTTGGTGCCCTGATAGAATTCATATCTCCCTCTCCATGCCAGCGAAGTAGCACAACACTGCAGAAAGAGATCCTTATGACGTAGTTCTAAGTCACCTATACTAAACTATAGCCAATTCAAATTATAGTTTTTTGTTTTTATTACTGAAATTTCAGAAATATAAATGATCTATTTACAATTACAGAAACAAAGGATAAATAGAAATACAGACTGTCAAGACAATGTATTAAGGTTGTTTGCAATAAGACTTGTTTTTGTTGCCTTATATTTGACCTTTAATGATCTTTCTTAAATGAAACCAATGATTCAGTAACTGAAAAAAATCAACACTGCAGTTTGGGAATAGACTGAAGTTGGGTTTTAAAATCTATAAAATTCCTCGTATTCTTCATCTGACACAAAGAGTTCGTGAAATTCATCCGGAACAACTTTGGTACTATCAACTAGAGTCCTGCACGGGCCGAGTATGGGCTGATCCTTTGGAATTAATTACAGAGCTTCAAAAATCACGCAAGTTACGTTAGTCCTCCATAATATCTCACGAGCCTACAATTTTTTCGACACCGTACAGGACGGGTTCGAGCTCATTATCGTCTTCCCATAAGAAATTATCTTCCTCCACATCTATGGAATTCGATATTCTGCATTTTTTGAACGATTTGATGATGGTTTCTGCTTTGTCATCCCATGATTTTATAACCCATTCACACAAAACATTGGGTTAAGCGACACATACATTTCTAACCTTTGTAAAAGTTTTTCTTTGTAACCATCCACTTATTTCATTGGGCACAAATGTGGCTTGTTGAGGCACACATCCAAAGGTTGAAGTAAAGACATTTCACCCCCAGGTATAACTACATTATCTGTATTGTTTATTTTTAAGCATTTCTTGCTGTCTTTTTTTACATGGGAATGGAACATGTCACACACAAGTAAGCTATGCACTTTGTGTAGGCCACCAGGATGCCTATTCCAGATATTATCTAGCCACAATTTCATTCCATCTTCATCCATCCATCCCTTTTCATGGAAATGAACAGGAACACCCGTAGGGAACTTAATTTTTGCCTTAGTTTTCCATTTGAAAATCACCATGGTTTTCAACTTAGTTCCATCGGCCATGCAGGCTAGTACCATTGTGAATCTTGTTTTTTCACGCCTGGTAGTTTTTTTAGAATCGTTTTTGCGCCTTTTAAGTCAACAGTTCAGTTGCTGGGCATATCAAAATTCATAGACGCTTCATCCATGTTACCAATATGAGATAATGGGTACTTGTGTGTTTGCTACTTTCTAATGACAAATTGCTGGATATAGGTAATTTTGTCATTGAGATCTTTCAGAAGTTTCTCATATGTGATCTTAGTTATCTGTCGCAACACCAGAGATATTCTTTTCAAAAAGTGGGTACACCAACTAGCTGTTGCCTTGAATCCTTTGCTTAGTTCTGGATTTGATTTAGTTCACTTAAGCGCATATATGCTTATTGCATTTTGGGTGATGATGTAGCCATTCTTTTGATTTTCAAGGACCCATTCCGAAACATGCTCCTCAATATCAGGCCAATGACTGCTGCTGGTTATCATTGCACATTATGTCTATGGCATCTTTATCATTACAGATTCGTTCTTTCTTTAGTCTAGCACCAGCTTTTCACTAACACCAAATTTCCTCGCTGCATCACAGTTATTTGATAATTTAGCAAATTTCACATTTAACTTGAAACCAGTTTTGTATTTCATTCTTTTTGGAGGCAAAGCTATGATGAGGGTATTCCAATTTCTAGGACCAACTGTCCTGCATTCAGTGGACAAATTATTAAGTCCTCACCCCACACACAGTGGAGAAATTCGTAAAATGCCTCGAAAAAATCTGTTTCAATAAAAAATATTTTCTTCTTTGAAAAGGGGAAAATTCCATTATCAAAACCATCCTTACGGCTGCCAGCATATGCGATATTTTGTTGAATTTCACCATCGCAGAGATCGATCGTGATCACTAGGTAGTATAGTAAGTTTCAATAGTATCATTAACAGCTGACATAACACGAATTATAAGAAAGTTTATTTAGTGGGTCAAGCTCTCCAAGAATGAGTTTCTTATTGGTTGAAATTAAAACTCCTGTAACATGGAAGGCTCAAGAAGAATAACATGAGACTTCAAACAATATATATATTTTTATTATGTTTATTTGTTAAAACTAGGAGTGTACAGGACGTTGATTTTGTCTGAAAAAATTTCAAGAGAAGTATTTTCAAGTGAAACAATGGGGGTCGACTTATACAGTGAATAATGTCTAATCATGTATTTTCAAGCCAAAAAGTTGGTCGACTAATACACCCAGATATATGGTATTCTATTCAGCCAAAGGGATTTGAATGTTTGCAATTTGATGGGAAATTTGATAATGCACCCTTAATATTGTTTTTATTAGTAAATCTCTACTAGAAGTATTTCCACCTTTTTCTACAATTGAAAATGTGTGAAATTTCATTACAAATATTCACATTATTATGATCTCAATTGCATTTTTCATTTCTTTCAATTTGAAAGATATCTTTTAACCTGAATTATTGGTCTGCATAGTTTAACAGCTTTAAGGAAGAAGGGATGAAGAGGTAGTATATATGACATAGTATCTGTGAATTTTCAGTGAGTAACGTGATGTCAGTAATGAGCTTTTGATAATTTGCATTTCTTTAGGCTTATTTGGTGGGAGGTGAAATTTCAATTTTTAGGTTAATACAGTCCATCACACACATTTAAAACTTAAAAATCTTTTTTTTTTAAATTAGGATTGACCCTTATGCCAAGTGTAAAAATATGAACCTTAAACTCAAGGTATATTATGCCAATTTCGCTGATTAACTTGAAATTATCCTAATACCTATTTTATTCTTATGATGTGAGGGACCATGATGAGGTTTGTCATTTTCAAGCGATGTTATTGTAAATTGCGATATGATGTCAGTCATCCATAGATGGTTGCAATACTAGGGTTCAAACATTTTTGACATAGTAGTAACCAGTGAAATTAAGTGGTTTATTTCTTGGTATCCTTTCAAACTGGGAGTAGAAAAAGTTTTCCCTAAACAATATTTCTTCTTTTTGCCTTCATGATATTTTTTTTTGGCATTCTCATACTTGCCAAATGTACAGTAATTGCCCATTCAGTTATTTTATCAAATATTATAACTCTTTCATTACCTAATCTATTAAATATATCCATAAACATTAAATTCATCCGAGCAACAAAGCAAATGAATATCATGCCTACTTACAATTAGGTATTTTTATTGTTTGAGAATCTTCTTAAATACATTTTATTGTAAAAATGTCCACACTAATTACTCTTACTGGTTAGCCACTTCATATTCCAATAATTAAGAAGATAAATCTTAACAAATCCAACATTTTGTTTTTATTAATTGTTACAGGAAAAGGTTTATTTATCACTTTTTCATATTAATATAATATTTCGATTACAATCATCAAATTTCAGTTGGAAAAGAAATTAGGAAGCTATAAGTTGTCACTACCCGAATTCAACAGCACCGTTTGAAATTAGTGTATGGCATCATGTCAACATTAAGTAATTCCAAAATTCCTAAGATTAAAACATCTTCAGCTAAACTGTTTCCTTAAGGTTTAGATGGAATACATGTACACTACGCATATAAGTGCTAGTATTACGTGGATGATTACCTTCGATGAAATTCACTTTACACCGAGAGATACGAGATTTATTCAGCTATGTCATAAAAAAGAACGATTTCAAATCTCTTCAATGTAGGAATATAGTTCGATATTTCAAATACACTGACTTATGCAATAATGGGCTTCATCTTTTCTCTGTCTAATGTAATATAAAGGATACGTAAATCGTCTATTATACTCATTGTCAACATAATAACATAAAGATACTTTTTCAGATGTAGGTTTCAGGCTTATAATTCGTTCTTTGTTTAAATAAACGGGTTATATTAATTTATTTCAAGAATAGCAACAATCTTAAAACAATACACCCATGGAAAAATCACTGAATAACGTTTAACAAAAATTTCGTTTTAAGGATATTTTCGTACAATTACACTGGAAGTAAAATATATTTTAATTTCTTTCGTATCTAAACTATTTCGAACGCGGTTTTACTAATTCTACAAAAATGAGATGACTTGCGAATTACATAACGTACTATCGTATAAAAGACACGTTTGAAAAAAAAGAATATCTTTAGGTCAATATTCCAATAAACTGCATTAAAAGCAACGTACCTTAATTTCTGAATATTTTATTATGAGAAAATTACGACAACCTCGGAACAAACTTCAAAAATACCTTCATTCATTTTGTTTATATGTTTCCGCGACTGGACAACAGTGTCGCTACTGACGCAATTGCTGGATTTCGGCGCGGCAGTGCTGGAAGTTAACTCGGTCGAAGTTGGGTTGTTCAAGAATTGGTTCACCTAGTTTGATTATTTTGTGTCTTTCTGGAAGTTTTTTCGGTAGATCTAAATGGTACATGCCCGTTTCGCTTTTATTCCTATGAAATTAGTTTAAAGTAGCACGTTAGATACTTGTTAAATGTTTTGAACGATTTTGAAATGCATCGCATGATAGCGTATTCAAGCTTGTGAGGAATTTCGTTTAATTTTATATTTCAAGTGAGTGAATTGTATCTATTGTCAAAGGAGATTATAAATAGAAGTATCGAAAAGATGTTTCATATAGAAAGAGAGATCTGTTTTTAGTGTTAACAGAGAGAATAAGTGGGGTTGAATAGGAATAGTAATTGGTCAACTATGGAAATACGATTGGTAGTTTCCGTGGTAATATTCTGTTCTGATGGGTGACCCTCAGGCTTCTCAAAGATTGAGAAGCCCGGGCAATTTTCAGATTTTGAGATCCCTGGCCACAGTAAAAATTTTAAATCAGCCCCATTTCAATATTTATTTTTATCATTAAATGAAAGTTTATTCTGGTTCGAACAAGGTGGTTCTGACCATAACCACACGGTTCCATTTAGTGATGTCATACGTGCCAAAAAATGTCTGAATTTGGCCATCCTTGAGTTTAGAGGTTCAGGCCAAATGGTCCCCCTGCTCCCCATCTGATTGGCCCTGGTAAACTTTGACTGTGACTACCTGTTTTGTATATTTTGTACATTAAATGTGTTGAAACTTAGTTTTAAACGATAGATACTCAAACTGGAAATCTTTGGTTTCAAATACGAGCATTTAACATATAACTTTGGATATAATCTTTTGCATTTTCAAGTAAAAATCTATAACTTAAGAAATGTTTTGTTTCAGTGAAACATTAGCTGAATGTTTTAACATTCCAGCTATTAGCAAGCAAAGAAGGACATCAGTGTCTTACTGTTACTTGCTACAGGGAGCATGAGTCAGTTGGAGTTTGTGCTCTGAGTTGTTTAGAAGTGATTGCAAATTGAATGAGTTTTGTGCATTGAATGCCTGGACTTATATTTAGCAGCCGATTGAATTGACACTGGTAAGTAAATTTATTATTTCTAAATGATTACTTATGCATTATCAACTTAATTACATTGTTAAAATGGCATTGCTGAGAACTAAACGTAGTTTGCATGATGGCTATTGTTTGCCACGTTGTCGTTTGGGTAGTATTGGACAGCATGTTGTTGAGTTGTATTGGACAACATAATTAAATTGTTTTAAGGCGAGATATTGTTCATAAGGATATTATAATGTTAAGTACCGGTGACAATAATTATATGTAATTGTTATCAGGGTCGGCGGAAGGGGTAGTGCGACAGGTGGTCCAGCACAGGGTGCCACTCGTCTTGGGGCACCATTCCGTTCACCGCCCACTACCGCCGACGAAACCCAAGGGGTACCAAACACGTAAATAAACATTTTAAGTAGATTTTTAATGTGAGGGTAGGGAGCACCGCTTCATGATTTCTACTTGGGTTCCAAATTTCCATTTACGGCACTAATTTCTTCATATGCAAACATGTTAACAACAAAATGGTCCTTTTACCGCTCTTATTTTGTGTGTGACGTCTTGGTAGATGAGGGCGCTGTGCCAGCTATGAAACATCTCATCCGCTTGATGTTATTTTGTGGGTCTTCTTCTGTTAAAAGATGGTTTATTTTTTATGATGTAAAATGTATTGTGTCAAAGCAACCCTCTTCTAAAATAAGAGCTGAAAGGTTTCGACCATCATGATAAAAGAGCCAAGATATCTTGGTATTCATTTAAAAGATAATTGAAAACTTGGGCGAACCTCATAACCCCAGTTGAAGCCTGAAACAACAATGGACACGCGATAAGTTTTCTAATAGGCTCAGCGCACTTAGCTGCAGATACGTTGTCTTAAGGCAGTCAGTAGAGCGAGACCTTCAATAAGATTAACACTTGAATATCAAGAAAAGAAAATGATTAATACAAAAAATAACTTTTTTATTTATGAAATCCAGACTTTCAAAACATCTTATAGTTGTCAAGCATATTAGAGTTAATAAAATTTTTTTCTAGATTTTTTATCAATGAATTTATCTATTGCCTGTTTTCTTATTTTGTTGTTATCAAGGAATCCCTGTTCTATTGAAATCAGCACCAATGAGTTCATATTCATTTATTCACGGGAAATCCCATTTATGTACATAATTCAGAGATACACAGAATGCACTATGAAACTAAAATACAACTAAAAGTTTGACATCACTTCTGGGTTGGTTGAAGTATGTATGGATAAATAATCAAATATGTTACCTCAAAAAAGAATTATAAAATGAGTACAAAATATGTATAACATCATTCCGTTATAATATAAAGTGCAATCTTCTTAATTTTTTGAACATTTGATTTGAAAATGTCAATGGAATTGCATGGGAGATGTATATTACAGAGAGACTGCATTCTGTTTATTGGAGAATTATACAGAAAATTTTTAGTATAAACCTCTGTGAAAAATACATAATTACATCTTGTAGCATGATTGGGGATTCTTGAATTAACGATAAAAGTTCAGAGCAGTCTACTTTGTTATTAATCAAATTGAACAAAAAAATTATATCAAATATAATTCGTCTCTGATACAAATCCTCATATTAAGAAATACTAAAATATTATATATAATTTAACTCATTAATACCTTGGCCCATTTTATAATTGACAAATCTTAGAAACTTATTCTGTACTTTTTGTATAGCATTGATATGTGATTTATAATATGGAGACCAGATTGTAGAAGCACATTCTACAAGTGGCCTAACTAGAGAACAATAAAATTTTAAAAGAACCAGTTTGCTGAAAATTGCTTGTATTCCTTATTACAAAACCAAACATTTTCAAAGCTTTATTTCTAATATAGTTCATCCATTGCTGAAGCATTGTAGACCTTAAAAATGTTTTGATCAATTTAAGTTTAGGAAACGATCTTTTGCCACTAGCAACAGTAACAGGTACGGTTAAAAAGATTATTAGTGCATTCCATACAATTGTTAAGGTACATTGTAGATGGTCATCTGTAATAAAATTGTGAACATGTAAAGGACTCAAAAGTTAATTTTTCATTTAGGGGAATGAGATTTTTTATATTTTTTATTTCATAAAAGAGTTGTTCTCCGTTGATATCCAAGTCTGATTTATCGGTCAAATCATTTTTTTAATTTTTCCATTAGCTCTTCGTCATTTGGTACTTTTTTCAAATCAATGAGAAATGAACATTTTCCATTTGCAAAAAGCCCTCATTAAGAGTGTCTAGAACAGGCCTGTGCAACCCGCGGGCTGCATGAGGCCCATTCTGAGGTATTTTTGCAGTCCACAAATTTCTTATGGTTTTCCACACAAAAGTGGCCCATTTCTTGCAAATCGTCTATTTTTGATTGACGTGGATGCAAGCACAGCACCAGCACTATTGCAATAGGAGATAATTGATTTGCAATGCAATACTGAATTCAAATTCATTTTTGAAAAGAAGAATATAGTTCAATTTTACAACAAATATGTTGAAGAATCAAAATTCCCAAACTTGAGAAATCATGCTGCAAAAATAGTTAGTGCTTTTGGGAGTACTTTTCTTTGTGAGTTCCTTTTTGATAATATGATGTTCGCAAAGAATAAATCTCGTTCTCCTTAGAAGATATTAAGTTAGAAAATCAGTTGAGAATTTCTACCACAAAAATAAATTTGATAAATTAAGTCAGTGTAAAGAAAAACAAGTTTCCCATTGAATACGTTTTGTTGTTATGAAAAATCAAGTTTTTAAAATTTTTCTTTTGCGGCATGCCTAAAATATTTGTTCTCGAAATTGGTCCATCGAGTGATTTGGGTCTAGAACAACTGATAAACAGGGCCGGTTTCAGTTAAAAAATGCGTAACCTAGTTAAAAATTTGCCGCTCTCTGTATGTCAAAGGCATGAAATAATATTAATGATATACTAAAAAAAGAAAATAAACTTATTTTACTTTTTTATTTTTTCCAAAAAATATTCAGCTAAATATTATCAGAAAATAGAAATAAAACATTCACTGACCTTATAACAAAATTACTATGTAATGATTATATTACCGAATATTTTTATATTGCAACTTTACGAACCCACTTTTCGAAGAGGACGAGATTAAGTTTTTTCGTGCTTTTTTTTGCAAAGTCATTTATCAGTGATCAGAGGGGGAAGCTACGTGCAAAAGGTAGAGATCTCGTATGTTAAATAGTTGTACAAAGAGACAAACCCCGAATAATCAAAGGTTATATTCCGTTAAAGAGGTTAAGGAAAGTGCACAGTGTATCGGCATGTTTTAGACAATGTAAAACTTTAAAACGTTTCTCTTGCCGCCCTTCTTAGGTGACACCTGTAAGCGGTAGGTTTTGTTGCTTACACCTTAAACAGACCCTGAATGTAAATGACTTGTCATGGCATAAAATATAATTTTTTTGCAATATTGTCAAGTTCTGTGCTATAAACTTTGAAAAAAATGAAAATGTAAAAATCCGAAATATTGATTTTGCCACCCCTCTGAAGTGGCACCTGTAAGCGACCGCTTACGTCGCTTACGCCTGAAACCGGCCCTGCTGATAAAATTTCGTCAAATACTTTTTAAAATATCCTATGTGATCATCATTTTGGTAGTCACATAGTTCAACATTCAGATCTTGATGGTACCTGTTTCTCTTTCTTCCTCTTGTTTTTTAAAACTCAGTTTCCCCACCTATATCATAGGCTACAGTTTTAGTAAGTTAAAATATTTTTCTAAACTTTCTTCATTCTTAATAGATTCAACAAAATATTTACAGTTGGCTGAAGTTTCCTTTGCACTTACTGTATCCATACTTTCTTTTTGTAGCATCACGCTGCAAAGAGAGGAGTAAATCATACCAAAATCCTAGCAGGAAAATGAATTCCAATTTACAAACTTGATCTGCCAATGATTTTGCCAAGAATCGAACAGAAGATTCTAAATTTGTATTTCAAGACAAATCTTCAAGAGCGGTTAAAACTCCTTTCAACTCAAATTTAAGAACTTTTACTGCATCAATATGACATTCCCCTCTGTTTGTACAAAGTGGTTTTAATGAGTAAACATCAATATGTTTTTTTTTAGGTGCATTTCGCTTCCAGCGTGGGCACCTATTATTTTAATTTTCCATTGTGCTGGCGGCGGAAAAATATTGTATAGAGATTGCAACACACCAAAGAAGTTTACTGATTTGTTCCCGCAACTGACTGCATCTCCAATGACAAAATTTAATGAGTGGCATCCACAGTTAATGAAGAATGCCTGCTTTTTTCCGATCATAGCCTTGGCCCCGGCAGTTGTTTAAATGTATTTTTTGGTTCTTTTTTGGGTTTTTGTATACGACGTTTGTAGTTCGTAAAGTTTTCTTAAATTCAATAAAACAACTAGAATTACAAATCTGTGCATGGGAATCAAACAGAGAGAGCATTAGCCAAAGTCTTAATTTTATATTTATAAGTTTGCAGTGGTTAAAATTCATATATAGGGGCACCAAATTTTGATTTGCACAGGGCGCTAACTCGGCTTGCGCTGGCCCTGATTGTTATAACTAATGGGCATACCAATATGACTAATGTTCACTAAGATTTTGACTGAATCATCAGTCTATGTAGATATAGTGTGTTGCACATTGAGAATGCAGTGTAGCCGCTGATAGGAACATTGTCTCTTTTTATTAAATGCTGAGTCGTATATACAACACTGTTCTTTGTTACTTTCTTTGTTCTTTGTTCAACATTGCTACTGGTAACACTGTTCCCATAAGAATCCCATTGCATTCTAAAGATGGAGCACCCTGTAGCGGAATGTTTTTCTTTCATTAAACATTTTTCATTTTTTGTATTTTAAATGTTATAGGGGGACAAATCAAGATGGAGAAGAGGAAGGATGCCAAATGAAAATGTGGCAAGTGGACAACAGTGGCGGCTCGTGGTGTAAGAAGTAGGTGAAGTGCTTGGTAAGGGTGGCAGGATGACTACGTGCCAGGGGCGCCAGATCGCTCTAGTTTAGTAATACCATTCCGCTAGCTGGTAATTGAATGTCAAAATATACCTGAAAGGACAAAATCAAAAAATTTTCAAATTTTCTAAAAGTTTAACAACTGGCTCGCTAAGTCCAGAAAAAAATAACAAACAGCTCTCACGAGCCGGCTTCAGCTCATCACTGCCAACATGCGTACTTATGTTAATGCCCCAATGCCTACGAGCTAAAATTTTACTAATGCTACAATATGTGCAAATATGTAAATGTTTTTCACAACTCACCCTATTTCTTGTATATTAAGTCGATCCTCCTGTCTTTCAGAGCAGCAAATTTATCGACGATGTCTTCATAGAATGGCTGGTTTTCGATGAGGTTGGATAATAGTTCCTTCTGTGCAGAAACGTTGGCTAGTGATGGAAGTCTCTCTTGTGATGTTGTGTTTTTTGTGTAAGTTTTCAATCTCTTCATACAGGAGAAGCTTCTTTCAACAGAAATGCTTGTAGAAGGTATGGTCAGAACTAAGCAGAACATTTTATAAGTTTCCTCAAAAATATCCTATTCTTGCAGTACCTTAAGAATTTTTTCTGTTGTTAAGTTTCTGTAGGATTCATCAGCATACAAGAGACAAAGTTCGTTCTTCAAACGTTGAATTTTGGTGAATATCTGTGGGTAGGATTGCTGTAAATTTTGAAGAGCTGTAGAAGGAAAATCTTCAGCATAATCTGCAAATTTTCTTGCATTAGCAAGGCTAAGAAATTGCAGTCTGTTACAGTCTTGAAATCTCATTTGCATTTCCATCAGAATCTTGTCCAAAATTTCGTAATATAAAATTCTGCAAATAAGAAAAACCTCATCCTCTGATGAAGCAGCATGAACTCTTCGCAGAGTTATGCTCGTCAATCTTTTACTTTTCTCAAACTGTAGAAAAATACTGTTCGTTTCTTTTATTATTTATCAAGTCACAAGTTATCTTTACCTTAGCGGCACAATAATTAATTTCTAAAGATTTTTTCTGCAGAACGTCGAAAAGAACATCAGTCAAAGCAAAAATATCATTGAACACAATGGCCAAAAACGTAAATTCAAAATTGCTCATATCATTTAGAAATCCTTTACACAGACGAATAGATTTCTCGTCTGATGCTTCATCGTCCATAATTAATTCGAAGGCATGTTTTAGTTTGTTCCCAATCTTCAATAAAGACCCGAAGAAGTCTGAAATTGGACGACCAGCGAGTTTCAGCCACAGTTGGAATTCGTCTAGCGGCCATGGATTCAATTGTATGCATTCGTTTTGCTGAATGATGGAAAAACGAAGGAATTCCACTAACAGTTGCAAAAAATATATGACACTTACAGTTAGATATTTTCTTAAAACTTTGCTGTAGTACAAGTTTAGGCGATGGGCCATACAATGTACAAAAATAGCTTGAGGTGCCTTGTCTTTAATTCTCTTTTGAAGACCATTTAAATGTCCAGACATTACACTTGCACCATCATAGCACTGCACAACTAATTTATTTTTATAGCAAAATTCTTTTAAAATGCCATCTAACAGATCAAACAAATTTTCAGAAGATCTACCAGCACTAACATTGTAAAATCCTAAAAACTGTTCAACCAGTGTACCATCTGAATTCACATACCTAATAATGGCAGAGCATTGTGACTTCTGAAATATATCTGTGGTATCATCAACTTGAATTGAAAAAAATGCTGTATTGTATTCAATTAGTTCATTTTGTATTGTTTTTGAATTATCACTGAAAACAGTTTTAATTTTGCTGTAATGGTTTTGAATTTCTAAAGAACTTCTGGATATTAACAAAGCCAACAGTTCCTTAAAATTTCCATGATTTAAGGAAGAAGTGGTTTCGTCGTGTCCCCTAAACGCAAGTTCTTGCTTACTCAAATATAACATTACATCAATCACTAGTTGCAGGAATTGTCGATTTAAACAGACATTTTCATTAAATTGGTGAGTCAACAGTCTCACATTTTCCTTGAGAGCATCAGCAATAGTATTTCTGCCTTTTTCAAAAGTTTTAAAATGTAATTTGCACTTTAAATGTTCTGCAGATTCTTTGTGTTTGTGTAGAGAACGAGTTATATTTTGAAAATCTCCAAATCCTTGTTTATTCCAAACCTTACTTTTAGTACTAAATAGAAGGCAAGGCCAACAAAATAATTTCTGCAAATTTCGGCTACTGCATAACCATATACGTAAAGTCTGTAAACCAAGATTTTTAAAAAGTAATTTGGTAAGATTTTCCACTTTCCTTAATTTCCTTTTTGAGGCAAATATCAAGTAAATATGTAGGTCGTCCACAATTGAAAATGTCTTTTTTGTCTCCATCCTTCCATCTACAAAACAGTGTTTCTAACAAATTACAAATAATGTCATTAACAGGATACATAGCATTATTAAATGTATTCACACAACAGTTTAAAATGATAAAATCGTTTGTGGAATTCCTCTCGATGCACCGGTAACGACTCACTCACAATGAATTTAGAATCCGCCTGCTTACTCACAAGTGAAAAACACACTGTAGGTTTCTCAGCGCTTCACATGGTGCAAAAATAGCATAGCGGAGGCAGGCCGCTTGATGTGACATTGTCATGGCAACTGCACGTAGGTGACTGAAAACTTTCAACCATGGTCAAGTTCTTCACTTCTAGTCGCACGATGCAAACGACGGCCGAGGCTCGCAGTCAATCCAGCCATACGAACTGACTGAACATGCATTCGTAAAATCAAAATACAATGTTCCATCGTCGCGATATATTAAAATAAATAATATAAAGTAAACATACTTATTTAAAATAAACATACGTATTTTTCGATTAAAATAGGTGAAGTGGCACTTCACTTACTTCACCTGAATAGCCGCCACTGGTGGATAAAGGCTGAAATGAAAGTTGCTGTTGAAAAAGTCAGATGTAAGGAGATGTCAGTAAGACAGGCAAGTCAAGCTTTTGCAGTTCCTAAAAGTTCACTAAGTGACAAGACTGGCCAAACTAAAGAAAGGGAAAATTGTGAAACTTGCGCCAGATATGGGTAGATTCAAAAGAACCTTTTCTGATGAACAGGAAGAGGAGTTAGTGATGCACATTAAAGACCTGGACTGTCGGCTCATGCCACTTACAAAACATGAATTTGGAAAGTTAGCATTTGATTTTGCAGAACATTTTGAATCTACCACATTGCTTTAATCGGGTAACAAAAAATGCAGGAAAAGAGTTCTATTATGGATTCATGAAGTCTAAGGTATATGCAGAGGCAACCAGTCTGCAGAGAGCTGCCGGTTTCAATAAGCCACAAGTTGATTGATTTTTTGATAAATTTAATTTGATAGTTTAAGTCTCGAGTTTGTATCTTGACGGGAAGTAATTTTAAAATGCAAATACAAAACCTCTACACCAATTTACATATTTTCTTATGGGCCAAAAATGGGGCAAAAGGGGCCAAAATAGCCCCTTAAAATAGGAATTTCGTCAGTTTCGGATTTTTTCCTTCGGTTGTGACTAAAAACCTATATTCCTACCAAATTTCAAGTTTCTAATACCTCTGGAAGTGCCTCATAATATTATATATATATATATATCTATAATATATAGATGCTTCTTACACATGATATATATATATATATATATATCATATATATATATATATATATATATATATATATATATATATATATATATATATATATATATCTATAATATATAGATGCTTCTTACACATGATATATATATATATATATATATATATATATATATATATATATATATATATATATATATATATATATATATATATATATATATATATTTATATATATATATACTAGTGAATGTGTGCTTGCATTCTGCAAGCAATTTCTCTCACCTTAATGTAAAGAATAAGAGCCGACAATTAATTTTCAAAAGCATGATTTTGCACCTGTGCACCTAATTACGTGTATTTTTTGGATAAATGTGGGGTAAAAACAACCCCTAATATGTATAATTATAAACCTTTTATAGGTTCTCATCATCCGTTTTGAATACCTCATATTTGTGAAAAATATCATCGATGTAGTACCTCTAGAAATGCATTTATATGAATTCAATTGTATAAATTTTATGAATTTTTAACAGCCACAATATTTAATGTTAGTTACCACTGGAGCATCATTCCCTCCCTAGGTTAAAATTTTCATCTTCCTGCAACGTCAGAAACTACATAAACATTAGTCAAATTGTTTAATATTTAAGAATTTTTTACGGCCAAACGAACAAAAATTTTCAAATTTCTATATTCCCGTTTTTGTTATTTGGTAAAGTCTACCGTTAGAAAAATTTCAGCATTGTAGTCCATATAGGATTACCTAAACCGCAAAATGTTCGCCCCCTAAAAATTGTAATTTTTCCAGTTTTTTACTTTATCCTCGGTTACAATGAAATTTATATATTTGTGCAAAATTTCAAGTCTCTAGGTTATATGGAGCTGCCTCATCATTTTTTTCTCGTATGGAGCAATACTGGGGCAAAAAAGCTCCAAAAATGGGAATTATATAAATATCAGATTTCCTTCATTAGGCACAGTTTAACATTAATGGCATTAAAATATAAGCCTCTGATCCCCATTAAAAGCTCACCCATATGAAAGCATTAAGGCTGTTGCCTAGGAGGCCTATTGTTAGACCCAGAAAAATTACCACTTTTTTGCGATAAAAACTATACATTTACACTAATTCTACTCGGATTTGAATTCTGCCTTCAAAAATAAGAAACTACAATTTATATCCTATCCGATACTTTAAGTCTCGAGTTTGTATCTTGACGGGAAGTAATTTTAAAATGCAAATACAAAAACCTCTACACCAATTTACGTTTTCTTATGGGACAAAAAAGGGGCCAAAAAAGTCCTTCAAAATAGGAATTTTGCCAGTTTCGGATTTTTTCCATCGGATGTGACCAAAATCCTATATTCCTACCAAATTTTAAGTTTCTAGCACGTCTGGAAGTGCCTCATAATTTTGTATCCTCCTATATCTATACTATATAGACGCTTCTTACACATGATATACTTGCACATAAAATCAGAATGTTTGGCGTTACTGGTAAAGTTTTTGATCTTTTAGTTGTTATCGATGCGTTTTCTGGGTCCATTTTTATTAGGCGCGTTTCGCTTACAGCGTGAGCGCCTATTATCGTCGGTCTGTCCATCCGTCCGTCCGTCCACATGTTCGTTTTTAAAGTCTGTGTAGCGTCAACTTGTAAACCAGGTATCTCGGATACGGTAACTCGGATACGGTAACTCGGATACGGTAACTCTGATACGGTAACTCGGATACGGTAACTCGGATACGGTAACTCCGATACGGTAACTCGGATACGGTAACTCGGATACGGTATCTCGGATACGGTATCTCGGATACGGTATCTCGGATACGGTATCGCGGATACGGTATCTCGGATACGGTATCTCGGATACGGTATCTCGGATACGGTATCTCGGATACGGTATCTCGGATACGGTATCTCGGATACGGTATCTCGGATACGGTATCTCGGATACCGTATCTCGGATACCGTATCTCGGATACCGTATCTCGGATACCGTATCTCGGATACCGTATCTCGGATACCGTATCTCGGATACCGTATCTCGGATACCGTATCCGAGTTACCGTATCTCGGATACCGTATCTCGGATACCGTATCTCAGATACGGTATCTCGGATGATTTTTGGTGTACCATTTAAGTCCAATTTCAAGATTCTAAGATTATTGGCTCTCCTTTGATAATGACATCTTCCATAATGTTAGCTCATTCAACCGGATCAGCGAATGAATCATGACGAATGTTGAAGTCATTTCTCAAGTCTATGATTAAGGGGACACAATCAAAAAAATATAAAATTGATGGGGACTAACAAAGATACGTGTAGCCTCTTTGAAGGTTACAATCTGGATAAAGAGAAAAAACCAGCAAGTTAGGAAAGTGTACAACGTATCACAAATGGGTGCGTTTCGTGCAACGGAGTATTAGAAAGCAATTATATACCTGTACATAAGGTTTTATTTTAAAGTTCTTTTCTTCATCATAAATAATCCATTTTCTTCCTATTTAATAATATTACAGGCACACGTAAGGTTTGGGAGATTGTTTATGTTAGCAAGAATGAAGTAACCATGCAAGAAATTTTCAAAGTTCAACTCGATATAAGACTATCTTGTACGATAAAAATGTGTAGAAAAGGAAATACTCTTCTTTACCAGTTCTACAATTTTTATTTGAAAAATATTTTGATATGAGCAATACTTTACGAGATGTGACGAAAATTTCATTTTTTGTCACCAGTAAAGTGGTACCCTGATTGGCGGACAAGATTCATTTTTGCGATTTTCTTCTTATATTTGATAGAAAGTCCTTAATATCAAATTTCATGAAAATCTGTTGGTAGAAGCCGAGAACGAACATACGGACGGACGGAGGGACTGATGGACGGACAGACGGACAATAATAGACGCTCACGCTGTAAGCGAAATGCGCCTAAAAAGCATAAAACTAAGAGTGCGGACAGACGAACGGACAGATGGACAGACCAACCGACGATAATAGGTTCTCACGCTGTAAGCGAAACGCACCTAAAAATAACAGGTTTCACCTAGATACGTCCTTCGGCAAAGATCTTGATGTAGGTATTCGAATAGTATACATACGAACGAATAACAAGTTAGGAAAGTGTACAACGTATGTATATTATATATATACATATTATAATTCCCAAATAAATGTAAATTTCACCTAAAATGACTGGTTTCCATTTGTTAAATCGAGATCTGAAAGACAATTCTACATTTTTAAAGTGATTCTCTGCATCCAAACATTTGATTAAAACTACTGCATATTTAATGAACAAAACCAATCACTTTGAAAATTTTATAATGAATATTTTACAAAAATAGCATAAGAATAGGAATGTAATCGCTATCAATAATAACAATATATGGTATCACACATTTCTTATTTAGTCACCTTGAAAGTAAAGTTTCACTTATGCACTATAAGATATTTATGATTATCCCCAATAATGACTAGGATTCCCATACGTCTCGGTTTGACCGGGTTTGCCCCGGTTTTCAGGTCTTTTCTTGGCTGGTTTACTGTTTTGTCTTGGAAAATAAGTATGAATCAACTCAGTTTTTTCAAATTTGCATAAATTGAGTACAAAAAGGTTTTAAAACATGGCAACACAAGATTTCTTTCCCTTTTATTTGAAGGTCTAAAAAATTATTTCGATTCACAAGAAAAGTGCCTAAAAATAATAAAATAATTTTTTGAAGACCCATGTGGATTTGTTCTCAGACAACTCAGTTTAATAAAGCAATACTGGGAAATGAGGAAACAGGTGAAAAAATCTGCCATTCGATTATAAGGGACGGTATTTCTACATGTCTGACGAAACGGAACGGTATCATCGGCGCGTGTGACGAGCCGGAGCGGCGTTCTGGTGCATTCCAGTTCATTCCGAACACTGGATAAAATCCACTCCGATAGGCTAAATACTTCGACACAAATATCAAATACGTATTAATCTTTTATTCGCCTTAATTTTCAGGAAACAACGTCCAATATACATATTGCATTTTTATAATATATTAAAAATATCCACCTTTAACAAACGACAATGAATGTTCTGGCACATGAAAACTTTTTTCGAACAGTTTTTGGAAGATTTTGGATGTACAATCCATTGACCTAAAACTTTGATTATGGTTAATTACATGGAGTGAAAATAGTCGTTACACAAAGGTGGGAAAAAAGACGACAGAGAAAATTACAGGCCAATTTCGCTTACCTCCCTATCTTGCAAGGTTCTCGAGCACATTATCGTTAGCTCCGTGATGGACTTCTTAGATAGTCAGAACATGCTAAGTAAATATCAGCATGGCTTCAGGAAGACGAGATCTTGTGAAACACAGCTCGCTCTGTTCGTTCACGATATACTAAGATCAGGAGACGGTAAGACTCAGTTAGATGCGGTTTTCCTTGACTTCAAGAAGGCTTTCGATAAAGTCCCGCACAGTAAGTTAGTGAAGAAATTAAATGACTGTGGAATAAATCGAAAGATAATCAAGTGGATCAGGGACTTTCTTAATGAGCGTGAACAAATAGTAGTTATAGATGGATTTAAATCAGATTCAGTCAGCGTAGCCTCAGGCGTTCCACAGGGAAGTGTAATCGGCCCCCTACTATTCCTTTTATATATAAACGACTTAGATAAGGTTATTAAAAGTAAAATCAAGTTATTCGCGGATGATACAGTAGTTTACAGAGAGATTAACAGTCCTTACGATCAATTATTACTTTCTGACGACTTAAATGCAATTCTCGAGTGGTGTAAAGAGTGGCAGTTAGAATTGAACTTAGGAAAGTGTTCCTTTATAAGATTCTGGGGAAACAAAAACATTGACACGACGAATTACACTGTTGAAGGCATCCAGCTAAAACTAGCCGATTCCGTCAAATACTTAGGCGTTACTTTAACAAGCAACCTCTCGTGGGATATGCACATACGAAATATATGTGGGAAGGCTAAACAGAAACTAGGATTCATCAAACGCATAGTAGGTAAAAGTGAGGAAAAAGTCAAAGAGACATGTTACTTCTCGTTAGTAAGACCGCTATTAGAGTACGCGTCGAGCATATGGGATCCGTACGTGAAAGGATCAATCTCAGAGGTAGAAAGAGTGCAGCGAAAAGCCGCTAGATTCGTCAAAAATTGTTACGATAGAAACAAAAGTGTTACAGCCTTGATACCGGACTTAGGATGGGAATCACTAGCTGAGCGCCGATCACGCTCTAGGTTAAAACTTCTCGAAAGATTTAGAACGCATATATTCTCCAGCGATGTCGAAGAAATAATAAGAGCGCCAACTTATATTGGTAGAATAGACATCCTCGTAAAATAAGAGAGAGAGCCTGTAGGACTGAGAGGTATAAAGGCTCGTTTTTCCCTAGAACGATAGCTGAGCAGAACAGAAGTTATGAAAAGAAATCAGCCCATGTAGAGTGATACTATACATTATTATGCACTTTACCTTGGTGCTATTGCACCCCCTGCCACACACCATTGCGGTGGCTTGCAGGGTGAACTATAGATATAGATATAGTCCTCCTGCTGTTGCAAATTGTCTTTCCTTTTCAGCGAAATCGGTTTTTCGAAAGAAATCCTCTAAGTTAGAGCAGGAAGCGGCATTACTTAAGGCTTTCTTATGCTTTTCTACCTAACAGTATCTTCTATTTTAGTTTTTTTTTTCAAAAAAGGAAAATCTTTCACCAAAATTTCATTGAACTTTTCCTATATGTATAAGGAAAGAACTTAATTTTAAAAAGAATTTAAACTTTTAAATTGTTACTACACCTTTTATGTTCACAAAATAATAAATCACAGGAAAGTTACGTGAGAGCACTTGTCAATATCCCATCAAACTATTTTATTAAAAACCAAGCATACATCAGGATTCAGCTACTGACAGCTGGTAGCGAACGAGCCATACGGATTCACAGAAATGAGCCCTATTACGACAAAATGCAGTACTGCTGAAGAAGAAAGTGATACCAAACTTAATGGCATTTCCAAAGAAAAAGTTAAAACCTAATGCGCAACAGTATCAGAGCTACAAAGTTAAAGTTGTGTTTGATTCAAACAATATGCCCCTCCTTTTTGCCCAGGAAATAGGAAAATATATAAAGAAATTACATGCTTATTAACTGCTACTGCATCTTCCTGACACCGCCAAAAGAGACCTTGATGCCTTCACTTGCAATTCTTTACAGAATACCTGGCTACCGATTCGCTGACTAGTTTGCAGTCATGAGGGTTTTCCCATTAAATCCCGAAGCGTAAGGACAGCCAACCTGCTCTACTAGGCTGATATTACTGATGACTGTATATACCAGTGGTGCTCATACTTTTCGGCCCGAGGGCCACATGATCCATTTCTGCAAACATCGCGGGCTACATAGCTCGATTCCGCCCTCTTCGCGGGCCACACCGTTGAAAATAGAGGTTAAGAACGACTTAAGGAAGTTAAGGATTTAGTTGCGAGTCGAAATTACCTAATTTGTTATTTATCCATTATGGAATTAGAGAGGTAAACACAAAATATGTTGCTTTTTAATTTTCTATTCTCTTTTTATGTTACATTCTGTCCTTTAATTGTTGAACTCATCCTGTTGTACTTTTGTGACTGATAGAAAGCAGGACATTTATCTTTATACATAGAAACGTAAATAGACACTGATAATTATTCAGGAAACAGCCTGTGGGAAGCGTTTATAAAGATTGACCAAAGTAATTGTACCTTATTTTGTCTATTGAATACTGGAATCTTACCTTTTTCATAGGTAATTAAAGTCATTATATTTTACATTTTAAATCTTTATTAACGTAAATAGGCCTACACATCTGGTGTACATTTATCAGGGTCAGTGTTCAATCATAGACAAATATACGTTTACAGGTGTTCTTGCTTACAAGACATAAAAGTGAACATTTCAGAAAGGCATGATTACACAAGAAATGAATCTGGATTTGGCGAAAGTGATATGATCTATGTATATAAAAGTGAAGTTTTTTTTGCTCACTATAGAAATCCACACCGTTGAAGGTTTCGTCCAAAACTTCGCATAGGTATATAATTTTACCCTGCGAAAATTTTGGGGAAGGGGTGCTTAATTCAATAATTATTTCCTATAAGTTTACACGTAATTTTCGATTTGTCAGAGTGCAAGTTTTTTTCCTTCATTCATCGAAATACCTAATTATAGATCAATTTTCTTTGTTTTTGCTTTATTCGACGGTTACAACCGTCCATATGTGCGACTGTGCGATGCACATGGGTGGTCAAACAATGGGGGCGGCTGATTTATCGTCAGACACGAATAGTATTTTTAACAGTAATGCGGATTATATTATAATATGCCGTATATTCTTTCGTATTTATTGGCTACGGAAAGTTATCAAACCATAAGGCATTTTTTATTTTTTTAAAGAACACCTAAATATGGTGGAAATGAGAGACTTGCACAGGGGCTGCCATGAGGTTACAACTATGTATTATTTTATTCTTTTGATGTTTAGATGTTATACCAGTGGTCTTCAAGGTGGGCGATAGCGCCCACCTGTGGGCGTTTTTGGATTTTTGGTGGGCGTTAAAGAACTCACCAAATGCTATTCTATAATTTTTACACTGAAAAATAAAATTCTATAAAAAAGTCTAATGATACGCGCACATATTCTGTACAACTATTTTATGTAAAACTATTACAGTTCGTTTGTCTTTAACTATAGTATCATATCATACTATACTAGCGAAAATGTATCCATGCTGCGGTAAAATCGAAAGGCCCATGAGGGTCGTCGGAGTCTCTCGCAGAAGTAGCAAAGCGTTTAAGTTTAATTTTATCAAATATATAAAATCATAAATTTTTAAACACTGTTATTACCACTGAGAACGTATTCGGCAATCTCATCTAACGACAATCCCACTAGTATTAGGGTTACCATACGTCTGGATTTTCTTAAAATTTACCGAGATTTTAGCAAATAAAACTCATTTTTTTCTGGTTATGCCCATCAATATCTTAACGCTATAGACTTAAGCAATTAGATACCTTGATTTTAAAAATATTATACTACATTTTAGGTTTAAAATTAAATTTGTCCGGGTTTTATTATCAGAATATGGTAATCCTAACTAGTATGTGCCATTTAGGAAAGAAATGCTGAAAAGCGGCCAGTGGTTTAAAATCCCCAACGGGATACCTTCACTCAGATATTTGATACATTATATGGGGAACGCAGCGAAATGAAAGAGAAGCGATATTAAGAGATAAGTATACTCTCTCTTCCCACGGACACTCATTGATTGCAAAAATGTTATTTCGGTATTCATTGACAAATGGGATTTATTCAGAAAAAACATCCTGCAAAAAGAATTTTACCAGTTTCCGGAACTACACAACATCAAAGATGATCTTAAGCCGAAGACATAGACAAGTTTGCAGATCACCTTTCTGTCATTAGAATTGATATGATGACTCGTTTTCGCGATGTAATAGACTTGAAAGTGGATGCCTGGATAGTGACTCCATTCATCGCATGTGTGTGTGATGCGGATATTGAATACAAAGAGGAGATAATAGAATTAATTCATGATGATGAGTGTAAAGCCAATTTCAACCAAGGTAGATATGTATAACTTTGGCAGAACAAGAAAATGCCCTCTCTGTATCCATGTTTGTGGAAGAAAATATCGTTGGTCTTGTTAGCTCTCCCAACTTCATATCTAGTCGAGAAGGGGTTCAGTGCAGTCGACAATCTCCTGTCCAAAAAAAAAGAAACTGCTTACAAATAACAGAAAGAGATCTTCGAATGACCCTTACAGACTTTAAGCCAGACATTGATTCCCTGGTTTGTAGGCACCAAACACAAAGTACGCATTGAAATGTATGACAAATGCTTATTTTAACATTGTTTTGGGATTAATAAACAAAATTAAATTTTGACTTTTTAAACATTTATTTTATTTAAAACGTTATTGTTAAGTCGATATGGTAGGTGGGCTTAGTGGCGTAGTGTAGGGGGGTGCAGTTGCCCAGACGCCGAGTTCAGGGGGCGCAAAAATATCAAATTAGCACCCGTTGGGTCGAGGTGCGATTATTATTCTTTGCCCCTGGCACCAGAAGCCCTCAATACACCACTGGGTGGGCGGTGAACTTATTTCAAAGTACAACATATGGTAAAAGTGGGCGGTGACTCAAAAAAGGTTGAAGACCACTGTGTTATACGGTCGAAGTTTTAGATTCAATAAATCCGTTGAAATTCAACGGGCACTTCCGCTGGTGTCTAATATAATATTTAGGTTTTTACACATTTCCAGGGGGGGCAACTGCCCCCCCCCCCCTGCCGATGCCCATGGGCAGCCCTATATATGATGATCATAAGTAAGTTTTAAATGCAAATTAAAAATGTGAAACCCATCCCCATGTTCATCAAATAGAGAAATGAAATGGTCCTGAAATTGAAACAATGTTTTTGCTGTAGATTTGACCAGTCTAATATTTAAAATTAGTAAGGCCAAGTAAATAAAGATTACCGTGTCTGCCCGAATACAAGCCAATGTTTTTTGTCAAAATCTATCATGAAAAATCACCCCTCTGCTTAAATGCGAGTCCGAGGAAAATTTGGGTTATGGTTAAATCTCGAAGTCTCTCATTGCCTTCGTGTTCAAATGATAGTACTATATTTTTCGTAAAGTAAATATTTGGCCTAAGATGAATATATCACTCATTTGCGAGAAGAGTGACACAAGTCAAAAATCGTCATTTTTGAGATTACAGGAAAAACTTGCTCGAAAAATGGTATATTTTTATCGAAAAGAGTGACACAAGCGTAACTCTACCATTAGACGCAGGAGAGCAGAAGTGTCATTGTCTCATTCCCCACTCCTACACTAAAGCGAAATTTTCAAACGCTTCTCCTGCAAAAAGGTGATTTTTGACTTGTGTTACCCTTCTCGCAAAAGAGCAATATATAAAAATATCTTGGCTAGATCGCTTGCATAAATTGATGATTACGCAAAATGTGTTGACGGCTTTGAATGCTCAACTGTTTGAATTTCGGTAAAACTTTACATGGAACGTGCACAATTATAAAAATGCAGTTTCTTAAGGCAATGTATATGCTAATTTCATTGGAAATAGACTTGGATGAAAAAATATCTTGGCGAGATCGCTTTTACTATATTTGACCTTTTGTGAAAATGAAGTTGAATGAAATTATTGTCACTGATTATGGAACATTATTCAGCAATGCAAAATTATTAATTGGAGTAATATTTCAAAATGTCAAAAACTAAACCACTTCCCACACATTTCTTCGATCTCAAATAATGTACTCTAAGATGTGCATGAATGCCCGGCACACTTCAGCATAAAATCTACGAAATTTACGTTTTTGTCAAAAAATTGTGGAAATTTTTGGGGGGTCGGTTTAAATCTGGGGTCGGCTTCTATTTGGGCAGATACTGTATATGTGAAAAATCTTGAAAACCTGATAGACAATATCACAAAAAAAGATTATCGAACACATTCTATTGCTGGAATCCGACTGATCATGAAGAAAATTCTGATAGTTATTAAATAGTTGGTATGACCAGATTCACATTTCTCTATCAAATTAGCCATCTTCAGTGGCAATCCACTAATCACTGATTATAGAAAGAACCAGAATCGATGATCATTGGAACACCACCAATAGTTGCCTTTGTTGATGTTTGAATTCCATTAATTTAAATTCCTTGGTGATGACAGGTGACCTATTTTTCAAATATAAATTTGATATTTTAGATTTATATTTTGAAGATTATGCCATTTTGACTGCATTAGGTAAATTTTGTCACATTGTGTATTGTTTGCTCTTTAAATGCCAGACCTCCAGGTTTTGAACTTTCTTTTTGTTTACTTAGATATTTTCAGTTGTGTTGCAGACTTGGGTTACTAAAAGGTTGTTGATTTGATATCTTAACCAGTTCTTTTTTAGTCAGAGTGTGTGAAAGTACTTGTAGTAATGTTCTGTGGTGTTTTCTATGTCTAAATGTTTGTGATGTGCTTGAATGGTGTGGAGGGTTTTTGCAGTATAGTTTTTGAAGTAGTATGTGCTTTGTTGTGTATAGATTTCAGTAGACATTTTTTGTGGTTGTTGTTCAGTTGCACTTGTATGAATGGCAAATGATGGTTTACTTGTGAATAATGCTTTATCTTTTCAAAATGGTAAACATAAAATTCAAAACCTGGAGTAATATGGCATAAATAAATTTAATTTCTCATAATTTGAATGATACACATAAGCAGTGTTACCAACTCCTAACCACACAGTCCCACTGAATCTATTTGAAAAACCAGATCCCACTAAATTGGTTTGAAAAAAGCTAAATACCCTTTAAAAACAGAAATGAAAATCTGAATAAAAACCTATTATAACAGTTTTAATGGTTTATTTCAACATGACAGAAATATACCATATCTGCCTGAATAGAAGCCGACTCCGGATTTAAGCCGACCCCCCAAAAATTTCCACGTTTTTTGGCAAAAACGTAAATTTTGTAGATTTTATGCTGAAGTGTGCTGGGCATTCATGCACATCTTAGAAAACATTATTTGAGATTGAAGTAATGTGTGGGAAATGGTTTAGTTGTCGACATTTTGAAATATTACTCCAATTAATAATTTTGCGTTGCTGAAAATTGTTCCACATTCAGTGACAATAATTTCATTCATCTTCATTTTCACAAAAGGTCAAATATAGTAAAAGCAATCTCGCCAAGATATTTTTTCATCCAAGTCTATTTCCAATTAAATTAGCATTTACATTGCCTTAAGAAATTGCATTTTTATAATTATACACGTTCCATGTAAAGTTTACCGAAATTCAAACAGTTGAGCATTGAAAGCCGTCAACGCATTTTGTGTAATCGTCAATTTACGCAAGCGATCTTGCCAAGATATTTTTCATCAAAGTCTATTTCGAATGAAATTAGCATATGCATTGTCTTAAGAAATTGCATTTTTATAATTATACACATTCCATGTAAACTTTTACCGAAATTCAAACAGTTGAGCGTTCAAATCCGTCAACGCATTTTGCATAATCGTCAATTTACGCAAGCGATCTCAACAAGATATTTTTATATATATTCATCGTAGGTCAAATATTTACCTTACAAAAGTATAGTACTATCATTTGAACGCGAAGGAATGAGAGACTTCAAGATTTAACCATAACCCAAATTTTCCTCGGACTCTCATTTAAGCTGAGGGGTGATTTTTTTCATGATAGATTTTGACAAAAAACATCGGCTTGTATTTGGGTAGATACGGTACTATGTATTTTTTATGAAAAGATTACATTAAAATCATGACAGGTTTTGCTACAATTGTAGCCAGTGCCTGTCCTAACCAATTGGCGGCCCTGGCCAAATTTCTATTGGCGGCCCTTATAACAATATACTGTGTTAGCCCGGATATAACACGACTCAAGATTTTGGAAGTTCTTAAAGAAAATACTAGAAAAAAACAAAAAATCATGAACTTTTTCTGTATTTCACGTTTAAATAACTAATAAACAGATTAATAACATTATAAATTACATAGTGTTTTCAGGCAATCACACATTTATCCCCATTTTTTCAAGCAGATCAATCATTAGTCCTCGAATATAAGGTGCTATTTTTACAAAATCATTTCAGAAAAAAACATCATGTTATATTCGAGCTAATATGGTAATTTATTTGTAGTGTGAAAAAAACTTCTTATTAAAAAATGCAGAGAAATTAATTAGATGCAAAGATTTATTTCAAAACAAAAGAAATTCTTCTTAATGTACTATCTTGTTTCAACTTTTATTTAGTTTAAAACAATCAAAGGTTGACTTTTTTTGCTTTACGACTCACAAAATCAGCAATAAAATTGGAATAATCAAGGGATGATGCAACAGAATTTTCAGTTGATATATGAGGGCGAATCAAAAAGTATCCGCAATGTATTTATTAAAATTCACATAACAACAATACAGAATTCACAAGTGCATCATTTTTCAACATAGTCACCCTGCTTTTCAACATGCTTGGTTCGGCATTGCGCAAGGATTTGTATGCCTTCAGAAAAAAATGTTTTTGGCCAAGCGGCAAACCACCTATGCACCGCCTCCATCAGCTCATTGTCGTTGGCAAAACGACATCCTCTCAAAACAACTTTGAGGAGTCCAAACATATGATAGTCAGGTCAGGGCTGTATGGTGGATGTTCTAGTACCTCAAAGCATAGTTGCTGGAGTGTTTCAACTGTGTGGACAGCATTTTGGAGACGGACATTGTTATGCAACAACACAACACCTTACCTCGACATTTACTCCAAATCGCTGGTTTCAGCTCATCACGCAGCATCTCACTGTAGCATACACTGTTTATCATCATACCCCTTTCCTGATAATGTTTAAATATTGGTCCTTGTTAATCTCAGAAAAGTGAGAGCATCACTTTTCACAGTTGGTTGAGATTTGAACTTCTTTCTGACGGGGGACGTAGGGTGTTCCACTCCATATTCCGATGTTTGTTCGCCGGTTCATAGTGGTGGACCCACGTTTCGTCAACAGTGAGAATGCGATTCAGGAAGGCATCACCATCCTCTTGATACCGGTGCAAAAGTCGCTTACAAATGTCCAAACGGATACAACTGTGATGTTCAGTGATTTGTTTGGAAACCCATCTTGCACAAAATTTATGGAAGAGAAGTCTGTTTTGGATAAATTCATATGCCGAACGGTGACTAATCTGCAGGTGGTTTGCCACTTCATCGATAGTTACCTTTCTGTTGGCAAGAATCAGTGCGCAGACTTCTTCAATGTTGTCATCAGTCGTTGATGTGAAAGGGCGCTATAATGCTTGTTCGCCTGTGACACTTGCTCAGCCATTTTCAACATGTCTATCCACTCGTACACGCTTCACTGTGGAAATTGCTGCTGCCATACTTCGCTGATAGTCTTTGATGAATTTCTGCACCCGTTACACCTTCAGCCCACAAAAATCAAATGACTACATGCTGCTCTTCTTTGGTGCATGTAATAAATGGAGTGGCCATATTGACACTGCTATTGTTGAAAGTCAACTGCATGGCCAAGGTCAAATATTCCACTACAACAACAGTGAGGCTTTGTGCTTAATATTGCACACGCATTCAGGAGTAACGCCAATCTCAACAAAAAAATATGAGCACTTTGCGGATACTTATTGACTTGCCCTCGTAATAGCAAGATCAACCAACCTTTCTTGTGACATAGTTGAACGTAAGTAGGTTTCTATTAATTTTAATGTTGAAAAACTACGTTTGCCACTAGCTACAGTGATAGACACAATCATTATAATTCTAAGCAAAATATAAATATTTGGTATAATTTCTATGAAACGGTTCTCACAATTATATCGCAAGGCATCCAGAGCTGTATCACAGTGATTGGGATAATTCGTAACAAAGTTTTAAGTTCAGTAAACAGCCTTAATCCATCAATGTCACTTAATCCATCAATGTCACTTTCTGATTCATCCTGATTATCGGAAAGTAATAGTTCATGGTCTTTGCAATGCTTTAGCAAATCAGATATATTTTTCAGTCAAAAGTTTTTGTCAAAACTATTTAATTGCTGAAATCCTTCCCTCAGTGAAAAAATTGCTTGATCCAACAAATAATTTAAAAATCCTACTTGAAATCTTTTCTCAGGATCATGTATTGGTTTGTCGTCAGCTTCATACAAAAATATTTTCTTTATTTTTCTTCATCGAGCTGAGAATTCCTCTCGAAAAACCAATTCTGGATCCATTTCAAGTTCGTTTGGAAGCTCTTTTGCTGCTGTTTTAGAACTTTCAAACCCATTTTCTTTAAAATAAAATAAGAACTTTTCTGTGCTTTGCATAAGTGACAATGTTTGATATAACTGCATATTTTTGGCTTGCATCTTCTTACTCAACATTAATTTGCACGAGAATATCATACCAAATGACTAGAATCACTAAAAATTAAAAATTTTTCAATTCTTAAGCCAATGAAAGTGCTTCTGTTCAGTGCCTTAGGTCATTTGTTTTTTTTGATACATCAATTAATGCATCATACACATTGCCAAACTAAAATCAAATAGTCTTAACCCTTCCGGCCCGTCAAAATTTAATTGCCGGTAAGCCCTATTTGCAGTAGTAAATTTTGCGAAAATCTTTGATGGTTCAATTTTGCAGACAATATTTTATAACTTTATTAAATACAAATCAAATATCATAAAAATTTCGTTACTTGTAGAGAAATGTTAAGTAAATATAAAAAAAATTACTTAGGCATAGTTGGTGTTTTACCCAACTTAAAAACTCCTCTGATGACACTAGTATCCTAAAAATGCAGTTTCGTGTGATATGTTTTAAAACAACCTTCTAAACATAAGCCTACTCACACTCAGGGCACCAATGCACAGTACTCATTGTCTTTCCGTTAGCATAGCAAACTTGACATCTTTTGGGCCTATATTTTTTTCCCATAGCTGGTATGTTTTTGATGAAGTGCCTCTTGACTAAACGGCATGGTGATGGCTGTATGGGTGGTCGCCTGGCACATGGTGACTGTAAAAGACTCCCGTACTTTTCTAACAGTCGTTGAATTAAAAGAAGACGAAAACTTAGATGGTCCACCCAAGGCCACCGAGAGGGTGGGGATTTCGGGTCAAAATCCCTGGGGCCTGGAATTACGATCTGTCATAAGGTTTTCCTATCGCAATACACGGGTGCAACCAAGACCAATGGGCGGTGGTGTCTCCATTTCTCATTCCATTTCTCAGATTTGGATTTGGGTTTTTCCAACCCAACCCACTGCTTTTTTATCACCCCTTAGCACCGTGAAACTCTTCCCCGCTACTCTTATTTTTCTCCCCTTCGGGGAATTTCTTCTTTGGGCCTGGGGTGCAGACCCACAAGCACTCGGAGTGTCGTCGTACGGTCAGTTCTACAGAACAATATTGTTTACTCCTAATTGTTTAGCGATGAGAAACTTAATTTTATTCGTTGAATCGTACAATTAAAAAATCGAGGCCATTCAATAACAAACTACGCTATTATAATATACAACCAAATTTATACGTAAATATTACAAAGGGAAAAGTTGAGATGTTGGTAAAAAATCAGGAGGAATCTAGAAAAATGCCTAGAACGCAAACACACAACGATGATGATGGGAAACTCTCCTTCGGAGGATGGATTATACATATGGCCCCTAGAAATGTATATTTTGTGAGAATTTATTAGTTAAAAGTACTATAGGGACATCTGGCGATCGGTATTCATTCGTACTAAGATCTACTCTCGCGTAATTCATACTTTTGGACTCTGTTGCAGCACAAGATTTGCAGCTGCTTAAAAATGTCATGGGAGACCTCACAATGCATAGTGTAGGAAATTCCGATTCAAATGTGGTCGTCTGTTATGACAAGTATGTTTTTTTTACTCGCTTTTTTGGTACTATAATACATTTTTGGTGTTAATTTGGAAAACCAAATTTTAAAACTATTACATGTACTTTCGCAAAACTTTAGTGATGAAAAACCTACACTTATCGACAGCAATTAAATTTCATTGAATATTTGATTTTTACAAATTCGCTGTTTATCGAAATTAATCATACCATACCAAGTCTTATTATGATGTGATACATATAGTACCAATGTATATTTTACATGTAATTTTGATAAAAAGTTTTAATTGGATGGAATTTGACAAATTGTGTTCATATTACTGTGAGCCAATACTGTAGAGAAGGGGGAGGAGGAGTCGGCTGTCCTTGGCCTGCCAAGGGGCCACCTTCCCTTTTTGAACTTAAAACAGAGAAAAGGGGCCCGGCAATGATATTTGTCCTGGGGCCCACACTGGCTCTCGGCAGCCCTGGGTCCACCTTATTTTGACAACTATTGAATGTTACCAATGCATTATGCACCAAAGCATTTAATAGCCGTCTAAACAATTTTATGTACCATTTGTTACATCTTTTACGTTCTAAGAGATAGAACTGAAACTTTTGGTCTTTCAAATCCACTCTTCCCATTGCCGTATTATATTCTAAAATACAAATACAGTAGAACCTCATAAATCTGGCACTCGAAAATCCGGAATTATCAAAAATCCGGCAGTTTTTGAAAAGTGCACTTTTAAAAATTTTTGCCGTGGGTAGCCTAATCAACTATGGAACGATAAATGCACCACTTCGCATCAAAATTCGTGATTTCTAGAACCAATTTGACAGCAGCAGTTACATTGTATGTGTGAGTGAGTCCAATTGTCACCTGACCAATACATGTTGGCACGTGTTAGGGAATAGTTTCCACAGTCACATTGTATAACTTGTATACAGTCGCGTGTTCAGATTCGTAGCGATTGCATGTGTCTTTCATTAGTGTGATACTGCTCAAGTTCATATTGGAATGTCTTCAAAAAAAAAGCTGAAAACCCCTCCAGTAGTATTATGAAGCATAAACATAAATCTCTTTCTATTGAACGAAAAGTAGATTTATTAAGAAAACTTGAAAAAGGTGCTTCAGTTAAGAGACTTTGTGAAGAATATAGCATAGGCAGTTCTACTGTGTATGACTTGAAGAAACGAAAAAGTGAGTTGCTGACATTTTATGCAGACAGTGACACTTCTAAGGCCGAAAAACATTACACACATCCAGGGTCAACGATATCGATAGAGTATTGTTTGAATGGTTTCGACAAAGAAGAAGTGGTGTACCGGTATCAGGCCTATTGCTAATACAGCAAGCAAAGAAATTCCACGATGATTTGAAAATCAATAAAGCTTGCGATTATTCGCAAGGTTGGCTTCATCGCTTCAGGCTTCGCCATGGAATACGAAAATTAGCAGTGTCTGGCGAAAAACTTAGTGCCGATTCGGATGCTGCCGAAACATTTGTAGAGGAGTTTACCAAGTTAATTTTGGATGAAAATCTTACTGCAGAGCAAATATATAACGCGGATGAGACAGGATTATTTTGGCGATGTCTTCCTCGGAGCACACTTGCAGCTGCCGAAGAGAATATGGCATTTGGAGTGAAGGAGTCAAAGGAGAGACTGACGGTTCTTCCGTGCGCAAATGCAGCAGGTACGCACAAACTAGAGCTAACTGTGATTGGTAAAAGTGCACACCCTCTTGCTTTAAAGAGTGTAAAGAATTTTCCTGTCAACTACCGTGCTAATAAACCTGCATGTATAACTTCTCAATTAATGTTGGATTGGTTTTTGAATTATTTTGCACTGGAGGCACGTGATCATTGTAAATCTTATGGACTAGATGATTGTAAAATAATTCTGACATTAGATAACTGTCCTGCCCATCCTGATGCATCACTTTTGGTATTGGGTAACGTGTGTATGGTTTATTTATCTCCAAATTGTACATCTATTATTCAACCTATGGATCAGGGAATATTACGCTCATTAAAATGCTATTACAGACAGCAATTTATGCAGAAATTGCTATAGAGGCCAAGGTGTTGACGGATTTAAAAAGGAATTTAACATTAAGGACTCGATTTGGACTCTAGCTAAAGCGTGGACTGATGTAACGGCCACAACACTGAAAAGTGCCTGGCATAATTTGTGGCCTGTAAGCATGTTTGAAGAATGTGATGAATCACCACCGGATTTTCTAGGTTTCACTGTTAGTGACAAAAAGAGACTGGTGTCTGAAATTACGGAATTTGCTAAGGGATCGACGAATAATGCTTTCACGAAGGGTTTGGAAGAAGACGTTGAAAACTGGATGTAAATCGACTATGAAGTGCCTGTAGTGAATCAGCTAACTGACTGAGAAATAGTTAAAATGGTTTTGGAACCCGAACGTGAGAATTATGAAAAAAGTGAAAGTGACGATGATGACAATGCAGCTGCAAACAAGCCTTCAATAGACCATTGCATAAAATTAGTCACTGATACAATATCGGCTTTAGAGCAATGGTCATGCATCGAATCACAGGATATGATGAATTTGTACCTAATTATAGATAAACTTATTAAGGAAAGATCACTATGTATGAAGCAATATGTGTGATATGTTCAAGACGATTTCGCAGAAAACCTTCAAAAAGCTTCCAACACTGAAATGAAATGAAACGAAACTTGCATTCCCGCACCTAAAGACACTGTCTCGACGTTATCATCTAGCCATCGAGAGTAGAAACGAGACGTTTAAATTGGTAAGTGTGCATTAAATTTGCTATGACCTTATTCCAAATTCGTCCACTTGTTAATGTTTCTTGTATAAGTTTTGGCATAAATTTTGGATTTTAATGTTATGTATTTTATTTTTTTTACGTATAGGCCGTGATATGGTATGAAGGTGCAGTGGCGTAGCCAAGGGTGGTAAGAGGGCAAGGTGTCTGTTATGATTTAATTAATATTTTGCATGTTTATTTACATACATTTTGTGTATGTATTTCATATTTTAAAATATTCTGATGTGATTTCTGATTAAATTTTGAAATACATTATATAGATTACAAAAAGCTTTCTTTTGTTTTATCCAGCAATAGACCGATTTGCCCCTGGATACTTAGGCAATGTGCAACATTTTCAAAAAACTGGAATTTTCTAAAATCCAGGTCGTGCTAGGTCCCGAGGGTGCCGGATTTATGAGGTTCTACTGTAGGTTTAAATTTTCCATGTTTTTTCCCAAAAATTATTAAAATGGTTGGTTGTAATAAATGGTACATATTTTTTATCCTTCCATTTCATAACCATTATCCCATCACTCGCCTTTGAAATATGTTCTCCCTTCCTCAGCTTGGCAGCTTTGACTTCTTTTGGAACATTTTTTCTATTTAAACGCAAAGTTCCAGCTACATTTGTGCCCCGATTCATCAAAAATTTGGCCTAATCAGGTGAATTGTAATAATTGTCCATCCATAAAGTACAGCCTTTTCTAAATAAAGATTAAAGTAATTTAATCACTATTGCTGATGTTTTGAGTCCATCTGGAGTTTCTTAAGTAGAAATTGTCACACCTGAGCCAGAGTAAACAATGAAATTTCATAAGTAACCAGTATCTGATTCACAAATCTCAAATGTTTTTATGCCAAATTTTGATGATTTAAAAGGAATATATTGTTTGAATGACAGATGTCCCTTCCAAAGCATAAGAGATTCATCCACAGCAATATTTACCTTTGGCAGATAGATATGTATATTTAGCTGGGAAAGGTGAAATTAAAAATCTTTCATAATCGAGTAAAAGTTTAGCATAACTGGCTGAGATGTATCAAAATTCCAGTGAATGAAGTACTCCCATTAAGTAAATGCCATTATTTTTAGTATGTATTGCCTTTTATTGTAAATCAATGGAAAATGAAGTCAGAAAATATTTTTCTTTTAGCAGTCTTCCGTTCCACTGGGTCATAAGCTTGAAAAACAATAAATTTTTCAATTTTTTTTACAGGAAGGAATCCGAAATGAAATTTAATATCAGAGAAGTAGCTGGATTTACATAACAGAAAACTTATCCATGGCAAGACATTGTGTGATATATATGGTTATTAAATGGGGAAGTGTTTTAATGTGTAAATATGCATGCTATATGAAGAGAAAATTACTAAAAAATATTAAGTAAAAATTATGAAATGTCTCCAACTCTTCATGTATTTTTCTTTGATTAATGTAGGAAAATGCTAAGTGATGTGAATTGAAGTTGAACATAGAAAAACAGCATTGGCCCTGCCATGTAATTAGATGTGGAAGACTGCAACAGATTGTAATTTGTTTGCCTGATCAAAGGAAGGGTAATTGCATAATTATGGGGCAAAATTGTCACTAGAATTTTTGGACCAATGTGAAATGTCAGTCTTTTGGCATTTTCAGCCCTTTGTCAGCTCTCTGACTTGTGCCAGTAGTGAGAAGGAAAATTTAGGCAATTATCAGACGGTTGATTTGGTAATTCAGAGTTAAAGGTGATTAATTTATTAGAAAAACATTAAATTCTAATTCCAATTTGACTTCTAATATATAGATGAGGTGAGTATACATTGTTTTTTTATTGTGAATCAACAAAAAATGAAATAGGAACATTTTTAATGTCATCTTCCCTTCTACTGGCCCATGATGCATTCAATACTGTCGCAAGAAAAGTAGTTTGAAAAACGCTGCTCTAAAAAAAATCACCTTGGAGAGAAATTTTCATTGGCCATATATATTTTGAAATTTGAGCTGGATTTATATGGTGTAAAACTGATACATTCAAGACATTGAGTGAAGTACATAAAATGGGGAAGTATTTTTGATATGTAGCCATGCATGCTATGTTAGAAGAAAATTGCTACAAAATTTTCACAAAAACTTTTTGTAAAATATCTGCAAGTGTTTATATATTTTTCTTTACTAATGTAGGAAAGCACCAAGTGATAAATGTGAATTTTTTATTTGAAGATGGAAAAACAGATCATACCAATCCATTGACATTTGTTTGCATAACCAAAAAAAGGGCAACTGTATAACGATGAATTAATTGCTTATCTTATTATATTAATGGTTTTGAAATTAATGTTCTTGTTTTTTCTGTTTCTCAGTCCTTACATGCAGGGGCGGATCCAGACCAACTGGCTTGGTTTATTGCAATTATTCTCCCTCAGCGAGTGTCTTTTAGCAAGGTTGCATATTCTTAGGGGCAACCTCAATAGTATTTTGTCTGACCTACAAGGAGCATGCGAAATTAAATGTAATTATTCAAGATGAATTTAATACTGGAATGCAACAAATAAGCCAAACAAAAAATTACGTGCAATGGTATGAAATATTTACCCACATGCTTAAATCGTAATGCTTACGACCAATTTAATTTGGAGTGATTAGAAGTCTGGTACGATATTATCTTTGGAAAATAGGGTGACATTGGTCAGTTTATTTGGCCAAAATTGAGAATGACACTGATAACCTTACCAGCAGTTCATTCTTTTGGTTCCCTGGTATTTACCACGAGGGGAGATTCTGCTACTTATAATAACAAAACTTAGGTGAGTGTAAACTTTGGTGGTTTTTAGTTTTTCGATCTACTGTTACATCCTCCTCAAAGTGTGCACATATTTTCAGGTATTTTGTCCTCTCATAGAATGCCGCAAATTACTTCATGTAATTGAATTTCAAGCCTAGATCAGTCCGGGTATTGTGTCAATGTGGCAGTAAATTTTAAACCACTAGCAGCGGAACACAATTGGCTAAATCACCACCGCTAGGGGTACCCCTCTGAATTATCAACTCATGCATGCAAATTAGTTCAATTTTTTGTGCTTTTTGCAAACGATATTTGTCAGTTTGGGATAAATTATCATGTAAAGCCAACTCTAGCCTGAATCAGTGGGATAACTTCTTCTTTCTGCAAAACAAACACAAACGTGTGGTTTATTGGAAGAAAATACTCTAGGGTTTATATAGGGTGACAGTGCATCCCTATTTAGCATATATTGTGTGCAAAAACCACGAAATTGAGTTAAATTATTATTAAGTTATTGCTATTAATGCTATATTACTCTTCCATGGAAGAACCGAACCAGAAGTCTATGATTGCATTATAGTATGCGTTGCATTTTAGTATACATTGCATTTTAGTATGTTTTTAAATAGAACACATGGCCTGGACTGACATAAACGATTGTACTGACTCCCTTTCATCCGGTTGGAAAACCCCTGAAACATCTGGAATTCCCATCACCAACAAAATCAGTGCACATAATTTGACAGCAAAAATTCCTCTCCACTGGCTGATATATCCCTTTTCTGAATAAAATTATCTGCATCAGCAGGATTCTAATGACAGTACATATTATCCGACACTATTAACTAGATTTGTCAATTAATTTACATAGTTCAAAGACTCAAAATCAAATGGAGAGACTTGACCACTAAAAGTTTGTAACTTAGAGCATGGGATGCTGGCCTGCCTCCCTCCTGCATCTCCCAATGTCAATTCCTTAGGTTGAGAGGCTGGGATGTTGTCAAAATAAATACACTGCTAAAATTCTGCGCTAGGAGATCTACGAGACACCACTACTGCATATAAAATCGACAGGCCGTTGATCTGACAACAATGCACCTAGCACTTACATCGAGCACGCGTTCAAAACAGCGAAATATTTTTGTTGGTAAGGCTTGCAGAATTATTTTTTGATCATCAAAAATATTTTCTGGATCTCTAAGGTAGGTTTATCCCCTGTAAATGCATGTACATGGAGAATATTCCACTTCTTACATGAGATTTGCAATCCTATAACAAGGCTCATTTGCCTGTTGACCAAATTGAGAATCCTGAAAATAACTGGTTATTAAATTTTTAATCTATTCAATTTTTTGCCATGAACAGGCAATTTGATATTATGAATAATTTAAACATTCAATTTCATAAATGAATTTTTACTATGTTATGAATGCTTGTTCATTCAATTAAACAAGTATCCTAGTATCTATGCTTAAATGTATGAATAAAAATAACCTGCTAACTTAATATTCCAGCGTTTGAAAATGAGGAAAATTGAAGATCCATGGAAATGTAATTGTCAACAATTTGAGAATCAGCCTATGGAGCAGTCTTCCTGGATGATGGGGTTCAATTATATTTTTAACTAGTAAGTTGCTAAGTTAGAGATTTGATGATATACATGTTTTTATTGGGTAATGCTGATGAGGATATCAACACGTTTGGGACATTAATGATTTTCACAGTTATAACTCTGGAACGTCATTGAGCACTTAGCATAATCATCAAGAAAATGTATTAAATTTGGTTCTGGAGATGTTTGAGGGATACTGCAACTTTAATTCTATCTTTCCTTCATATATTTGTAATTTACAACCATTAGTGCATGATTTCAGGAATTAACCCTTTGTTAAACATTGGAACAATTGTCCTAAAACACGTTCCTAAGTAGAAGCCCAAATTTAAAAATATATAATAATTTACAAAAAAAATTGAAAATATGGACGGGTCAAGTCATTGATGAGAAGAATATTTGCTGGATCGAAGGGATTAAAAAAATTGATTTCAGATATGGTTCTCACTGCACAACTTGTTGACCAATGTATTATATAGAAAATTATGAGAACTTATGGAAAAATTGCCATGTTTTTTCTCATTGATATTTCTTTTTAACCACTTTTACTTAACTTCACTTGTCGTATGTATGTCACGGACTTTTTAAAACTTAAATATCTCCAAATATGTATGTTTGGGAAAGTTGTTCATAATGATGAACCACAGATTTTGACACCATTATTAGAGGAGCCCAACCCAGCAGCGAAAATATTTTTTGAGCTACGAGAGGAAATTAACTGTTTCATGCAAGCAGAAGGCAAACCCACCCATGAATTCGGTGTAGAAATTTTTCTCTTGGATCTTGCTTTTTTGTTGGTATAATGTTCCATATCAATAATTTGAATGTGTAGCTGCTGGGAAAAGACACAAATATATCTGATATGTATCGTTTGATCGACGCATTTATTGGGAAGTTAAATTTGTTTCATAATCAGCTAAGGGAAAACAAATATGATCAATTTGAATCTATAAAGCCCATCATATTAATCGAGAAGGATACTAAATGATGTTTGTTCTCTCTTTCCTATCTCATTCTAAAACTGTTTAATAGAAGGAATAACGCAAAAATGTAACAATGAATCTGGAAACATGATATGCGATAGGTAAAATTAAGTTCATATACATCATGCTACAGGTTTTAAATTACTTGCATTGTTAATCGTACATAATAGAATCATTAACTAAATAAAATTATTTCAATTTGCTTATTCTATGTTTTCGATGTGTGCTTTGCGTGAAGCCTATCTGGTAATTTTGCAAAAATTACTGCAATCAGCTGATGAGCTAGTGAAATGTGGAATATTTGGAGAGGATGGAATTATAACTGTAAAGAATTAGATGTTCTATACGTATAATTAATATATGTATAACCTGGATTATCGCAATAATTATTGTGCTTTACCCCTTAATTTACCCAAAAATCAAGAATCTGGTATGAGGTAGGTTCACCACCCTTACTTTATGACCTGAACATTTGGTATTCAAACTGCATGCTATACGTGAGTATATACAGTATGTCAGGGATAGCAAATACATGGCACACTTACAATTTTACTTGGCATGCATTAATCTTGTTTTTTTCTATATAAAATATAATGTTCCTTAGAATAAAAAACGAGTGGCATGCAAAAAAATTCCAATGATTCAAATTATGTTTTTGGCATGTGACACAAAAATGTCATCCCTGACATATGTGGTTCTCCTCTCATTCAACACTCCAACCAATTCCATCACAATTTCTTGTCCTTGTCCACGCTCAGACCTGTTAGAACTGGGAGGAAATACGGTATCCATAAATCATTTTTACAAAAAAATATAAGTAAAAATAATATTTTTAAAAACCACTTTTACTTCAAATGCACTAAAAATAAAAAAATAAAATTTTCTTCATCAATGTGGTTGGCTCATGAATGCAACAAATGAATTTGCATGATCAAGATGTTTAAGGAGTTATTCATCACGAAAGATAATAATTCCCTAGCCTAAAATCTGAATACTAATGGTCGCATCTCAGTTATCTATTGTGGGTACAATTTTCTTCATCAAAGTCGTTGGCTCAGTCTAACATCTCGATCATGCAAATTCATTTGCTGTGTTCAAGAACCAATGATAACATACAGTCAGCACTCCTTAATTATCACCTTAAAGTTTATATTTTTTAAATTAGCCAATTCTTTAATTTGCAAGTTTGAATGAAGTTTAAGTGAATGCTTAGTATTAAAAATAAATAATATCAAGCTTACCTGTTCTTGAATCCATTAGCTTCAAAGCAGTTTGAAACCCCAATTAGTTGGAATGAGATATGTTAAGGTGCATGTTGTCTGTTGGTATGATGCATGTTTTAAAAGTGATAGTGTGATTTAATTTATATTTGTTTTTTGAAATCTAGTGTGTTGTTTAATATTGCATGTTACTTCATTGGCTTTTGAGTAGAAATAGTTTTGGTGTTTTAGTTGTGTTATGATTGGTTTAGTGTTTTTGTGTAGTTGTAGTTTTTCATTGACCACATGTGCTTTGGTTAAAATTTTATAGCTAATGGAGTAATTCTCATAATTATTATTTTTATATTTCTTACTATGGCTATTTACTTACCGTATATACTCGTGTATAGTACGAGTTTTTACGACCAAATTTTTATTGCAAAAATTGGGGATCATACTGTACACGAGTAATGTATTTGAGTATTTAAAATTCATGTATCTTCATGGGCATTTTCGGTGAAGTTATGCCACCCGCACGCATTATAATGGTAGGCTAACCTTAACAGTGAGGTCCTTTATCGTTGTTATGTTGCTTCGTGAAGAGTAGAATCTTTTTCATATATACAGCTTCAAATTCACAAATACTTGATATAAGTGAAGATTTACGGGCACTTCCTTTCTGGAATTTTATGTATGTACATCTTTGTTTGCGTCTTTTTACAAGGGATGGATTGGAACGAGTTGGACTAAAGTATCATAGACGGCGTAACTTTTTGGAATTTCGACATCTTGTAAAAAAGAAATTACTTTGTAATAATCAACAGTCTTTATTGTTTCTTCAGTCACACACCGATCGGTTTCCACTACAAAGTCATTCTAAAGGTATTACGTCGGTTAATAACACCATTAGAATGATTTAGTAGTGGAAACCGGTCGGTGTGTGATTGAAGAAACAATAAAGACTGTGGAATATTACAAAGTAATTTCTTTTTATCCGTTATCCCTACCTATTTAATAGATGAGCAAGTGGAACCATTACATACACGGAACGTAATCCAGACGTACTAGAATTGAAACGATTTTGTTTCATCTTGTGCAGTCATGATTCATATCACTTTTTATTAAATGTTTTAGGAGTAAGATACTTAACTTATCCGAACTCGCAAGAAATATTATTTACGACATTTACGGTCTATTCTATGGTGGTGTGGAAAATCAAGGTTGTTCTATATATCTCACTCGTAACCATCGAGCTATCGAAATGAAATATATCGACCATGATGGAAAGCTGGGATCCTACCATAAAGGAGATATATGAAAAAATCAGATTTGTTCACCAAAAAATCAGGGGTCGTACTATACATGGAGTCGGCATATACACGAGTATATACGGTAATCATTTATGAATACTCATCGTAATTCAGATTACAAGGTATGAAAAGTTGCAAAAAAGACTCATTAGTGATATGCTTGACTGTTGCCTGAATCATACCTTATTAAACTACCACAGTCATCCTTGGATGAATCTGGGTTAGATAATTAGCTATGGAAGACTGCTAGTTAGAATTAAAAACCTTTCATAATTGAACAAAAACTTGATTCACAGTCTAACATACGTTCCCGAGTTTTAGACCATTATTGTGGAAAAAAACTTACTTAGCCCTTAATAGGTCGTGCACGGTCTAAAAGACGGGTGGTTTACATTATTTTAAATTAAAACTCTCTCAGTAACATTTCATCTCTGTCCTTCTCAGTACCTTATGTCAAGTTCATCATTATGTATCATATAACGGATTTTTTGGGTTCTCGGAGTTAGCGTTATTTGTTTACATTGTGTTTTTCTATACTACACATCTGTTTTTGCTAGTCTGTCACTGAAGAGAGTGGCACGCACGGTCTAAAAGACTGGTATCTTTTTCTGTAATATCTGATGCTTGGCCTCCTTATCTTACCTCAAGTTCACTAGCTATATTTTTATCGCAATCTTCTTTATTTCTGTGCGGTAATAATAAAAATGTAATCATATTCTTTGAAGAAATCATCAACTCTTCTGCCTGTGAAAAAGTGCCCTGCGTGCCAGGTGTTGAATGTTTGAGGTCGATAACTATAGTATTTGTCCATATAAATTATGTGCGCTAATAATTATTTTCAAGCCTTTTTTTTTTACAAATTATTGTAGTAATGACCCATCGCCATGAGTTCATTAGATGCAAGGGAACTAGAAACAATCAGGCATGTAAGCATAATTTATGTATGTGGTCTTTGTGAGCGTTGATTTCTGCAAGCATGCAGCGACAGCGAGGATAGGCACTATCTTCCAACAACATATACCTATGCACAACATGTATCACCTTACAATGGGACAGTTGATTGTGCTTGCCTAGGAGTCAGTTGGCCTTTATGTCTGGTTGAGAAGGGACCTTGGTGACTACACAGTTTTTTCAAGTGAATGTATTTGATTTTTTATCACAATCTTCTATATTTCTGTGCAGTAATGATACAATGTAATTTTTTTGAATAGGTCATCGCCACTTGATTGTTTGAGACAGCTAATCATTGTATTTATCTATACTATTTATTTGCACTAATATTTATTTGCAAAGAAGTTTTTTTTACAAATTTATATTAGCAATCACTGTATTTTTTGCACTAATGAATATAGCCGGAATCAATGGCTTTATTATACTAGAGAGTAGCACGCAAAGTAAAATCCACTACAGGGAGATTTTGAAAACACTTTCAAAAGACTTTTGCATAGACTACTCGAAAATTCAGGCCCAGAAGCATAAAAGTAAAGATTAGGCAATTCGTAGAAATTTCTGAAGAAGAAAGACAAGAACAGAAGAGCAATGTACCAGAAAAACTCGCTTTTTGCTCTTGGAAACAAAACAGGAAAACCCGACGTACTGTCTAATATGCTCAAGATATATATATATATATATGCAGAGAGCATTCCGTTACTATGTGTCAGTTGTTCCAAATTTCAAGATGAGGATTAGGAAGATGACGAAGATTAATGACTGTAAAACATAACAATAATTTTTATCCAAAATTTTTTGAGTCCATGTTTTATTTTTACTTAAAAGTTATTTGCGTTTGAATTAAAATGCTCTACTCTGCCTCGTATAAATTTTTCTGAAAATATTTTTCAGTTTACTAATATAATACTTCGTTATTAATGTAAAATCATTGTATACACAAAAATAGATATAAAAATAAAGAAAAGTTGCATAGTAATATTCATTTTAGTGTATTTTAACCTGTTTATCCAATATGGTCAAAAAGACCGTGCGTGACCTGATATGTCATAAACGTCCGCGCGACCTCTTTATGGGTTAATGAATATAAAGAGAAGGAAAAGGTGAGGTATAACCTAAGGAGCAAGTGCATAAAGTGGAGGTTCTAGGAAGTGGTTGAGGTAATTAGGAATTACCAAGAAAAGTTGCATTGTGGAAAAATAAGTGAGAAGTTTGGGATTTGCTATCCTGGAAAGGAAGTATTATCTAAATTTGCTCCAGAATGTTAAGTTGTATCATTTATTTAATACCGTATATACTCATGTATAATGCTCAGTTTGAAGACCAAATTTAAGGTCCTAAAGTAGGGGTGCATGTTATACACGGGTAACACTTTTGTGCACTTAAAATTGGAAATTAAAGTGAACCTAACGTGCACCAGATTCTCACTTTTTGGGTGAATTGAGGGGAAAACCACAATAATTATTGATAATCCAGGTTATATATACAGGGTGGTGCACGAATAGTTGACACATTTTAATCCTTCAGAAAAATTTATTTACAGTTAATATTCCAATAAAGTTTATATATCTTGATTTCTAATGCCTTGCGAAAGTTATTCACGATATTACTTGTTCAATATGTCCTCCATTTTGTTTAATAACTTCTCTAAGTCGAACACATATTTGTGATGACCCGGCGGCACATGTCTTCGTCAATCTCGCTGCACAACTGCATAATCATTGCTCTCATTTCCATAACATTACCGGGTTTCATCGAGAACAGCTTATCCTTCAGGAATCCCCACAAAAGGAAATCACAGGGATTCAAGTCTGGGCTAAGCGGTGGCCAAAAATGTCAGCAATCATGATGCTCTGGGTAACTGTGCGACATGACGGGACAGGCGAAAATGTTGTGCAGGAAATCCAACACGACGTTAGCTGTGTGTGGTATGGCGCCGTCTTGCATAAACCACTGAGTCTCGATAGGCAGTTGAGTTGCCATAAGCTGCGGTACAAAGTCATTTTGGAGCATATGCAGATATCGTTGAGAATTCAGTCTCACTGAAGAAAATTGGTCCGATTAATCCGTGACTGGAAATGGCTACCCAAACCGTCACTTTTGCTCCATAGCTTCTCCTCCCGTGAAAGTTGGGTGGATGTTCTCTTGCCCAAAAGCGCATGTTCTGTTTTTTGTCAGTCCGGTCCAAATGAAAATAAGCCTCATCAGAAAACCACGTATTGTGCAGTGTTGCATATTCCCCATCCTCCCATGTTGCAAATTGAAGCTTTCTTTCCTTGTCATGTTGGGAAAGTTTATGCAGCTATATGGTGACCTCTAACAATTTTTGCAGGAACTATTCAAGTGTAGCGCGAAATTTAAATGACATTAAAAGAACGAATTTCTTTTTAATTGAATGAAAAAATGTGTCAACTATTCGTGTGCCACCCATTAATTATATGTATAGAACACCTAATTATTTCTTTACAGTTGTAATTCCATCCTCCAAATATTCTGCATTTCACTAGCTCATCAGCTGATAGCTGTAATTTTTTAAATCTCGCAAGATAGACTTCCCGCAAAACATACATCAAAAACAAAAAACATATAACAAGCAAATTGAGATAATTTTATTTAGTTAATGGTTCTAGTATGTACAGGCATCTCTCGATATTCGTCCTTAATTGGTTCTGTGGAAACTGGATGATAAGCGAAAAGACTAATATCGAGGGCTATTTTCCCTTATACGCAATGTTATAAATGTATAATTCATTCCTGAAAACCCGAAAAGCAGACTAAAATATTGATATTACCTTATTTTATGGAGTTATTGGTACTATAAACACAATCTATAGGAACTTATGACCCACGGAAGCATTTTATGGGCCCGCAAAGGCACAGTGTAAACGCAATTACAAATGTGGCCACCATGTATGAATGGGAATTTGGTTATAATTGGTTATGGATGAACAAGTGAAAAGACAAAAATCGGGGGGACGAATTGCAAGGGACATTTATATAATTAACAATGTAAGTAATTTAAAACCCGTAGAATGATGTGCATGAACTTAATCTTAACTGTCGTGTTTCCTGTTTCCAGATTCCTTCTATTAAACAGTTTTTGATTGGGATAGGAAAGAGAAAACCAAAATCCACTATAATTCAAAACTCGAACTATTTTATAGATCCCTTTTTGTCTGATTTAAAAGGATTGGCAGCAGTGGTTCTGCGGTTTTCTACGTGGCATCATACTTACCATGTGAAGTTGCTGCCATCTCAACTCATTCACTTTCATTACTGATGATGTCTCTCTTAGATGTAATGGGGGGCTTATTGAACATAATACTTTTGGGCGAGTCCAAGCATTTTAAAATTGTTAACAGACGATAATTTAATTCTTTAACACATTTATTTATGGCACTAGTTAATACTTAACATGACAATATAATTCTAAAATTTTGTTTTTATACCCCACAAAAATGAAGGATGCGAGGTATACACGGGGTATAAGAAAAAGTCAGGATTTTTTGGCAAAAAGTAAAGGTGCATGTTATACACGAGGATGCATTATACACAAGTATATACAGTATGTGTAAGATTTAGGGTTCGCAATCTGAATGGATGCAAACTTGAGACCTAATGGAGCCCCGTGGAGTCTATGTCTTTGTTTGTTCCTGATAAATAGTAGGTAAGTGATTACATTTTAATATGTTCCAACCACTGCCTGATTTTTTTTTCATTATGTTGCTGAGGGATTGCCTGGAGAAAATGTGCCTGAGGAAGGTTCGGAAATATTTAATGGGTTGAAGAATCATTTATTACCTAAGGCTACAATCCTGAAAGTTAGGAATACCAAGGAACTATTTTAATTCAACTGTAAGTGGTTTGCCAACCATACCTCTCCTGACACCATGAAAATCCCAGATTGTGCTGTTAAAGCATGCATGGATTTCTAGTCATAAAAATTGTTTTAACTATTTGTATAGTTAAAAAGCAATATTTTGTAGCACTTCCCCATATATTAGAAAAATAATTCATTCTTGTTCAGAAAAAATATCTCCTCAAGAAGTGCTATTCTTAGATTCTTAGCTGTTCAGTTAGTTAAAATAAATCTCATGCAAATGGTTGTCAGTCCTCTCTATAATTAGATAGAAGAATTATAAACTTCAATTAATAATTTATATTTGTATTTAGTACTTTCAGGGCCGGAGTGTTAAAGAATGGCGCCTGGGGCAAGTGAAAGAATTGCCGCCCCCAAAAATTATAAGAAAGGGAAAAAGTGAAATTCTACACTATATAAATGCAGCCTGAAGCCGTCGCCTCTGCGGCTCACCCTTGCTCTGCTCCTGAATGCATTAAAGTAACTCTCCTTAAAAACAAACATTTTATTAAGGCAGAGTTATAATTGAAGATTAAAATTATTTTTATCATTGTAAAAATAATAGTACAGTTAATATTATATTAGTTTGAATATGATTACTTTCAAGAAAGCGCTTCAATTTGAAAATGAAATAAAAAATAAGATATATGTGAATTCAAACTTTATATTGATTTAATTTTATAATTTCATAGATAGGAAAATTATAAAATAAATAGAATTATTCAAAATGTTATGTTTTGGTTAGGTTTGTCCAAGTGTAATTCTGAAATTTTTGGTCCAACAGGGTAATGTTGCTCTTTTGGTATTTTCAGCCCTTTTTCAGCCTAAGCCAGTTCAGAGAGAGACAGAGAGCATTTCAGATAGTTATTGGTAATTCAGACCTAAAGGTAGGTGTTATTTTATTAGAAGAACCCAGGAAACTGTAATTGAAGTTTGACTGTTCTTATATACATTATGATTTCATACCGTAAAGACCCAGGTATAGGACGCACCCGTGTATAGGACGCAGGGAGGTTTTCGACGTCAAATTTTGAGAATTTTCTGTGTTCCCGTGTATAGGACGCAGGGTGGTTTTCCGCGTCAAATTCTGAGTACGATCTGAAAAGTGAATTTACCGAAGTATTTGTAATACTAGATTTACCTATATCGAAACTACATATTACGGGATATTGTAAAACACTTTGGAAAGCAATGTAGAAGATATAATGTAGCAGATTTTCGTGACTCCTATCCAATTGAAATAAAAAAAGTCGGTAAAAATTTTTTCGATCGTCTGTGAAACTTGCAGTAAAAATAAAATATCAAGAGTTTAAAGAAGTTATTTATTTCAATTATTGATAAAGATTTCTCCAAAGTTTCATCCCTTAATATTTATAAATGAAGTCTACAACGAGTTTCAGATTACCGATGACGACTCAGATGATGGCGAGTTTATAGGATTTTAGGGAAATTGTTTGAAAAGTTTGATTTATTTTCTTGATTGAAGATTTTCTTTCAATGGACAGACATTCAATATTTAACTTTTAGCAATTTCATTTTATATTTGTATTTCATTTTAACTGAAGACAGTACAGAAAAAACGAAAATTATTTAAAATCCATATCTGAGTATAAGTGGCTAATAAAGCCGAAATATCTTGTACTTACATCACTTATTTGTAAAAGTGCAATCTTTTTTTCATATTAAAAAGTTTTATTTTAATTAAAACACTTTGATGTTTAATAAATATTAGTTTTCACCTGTTTATTCTTCATTTTTCATCGAACATTCGTAGAGAGAAAAACATGAAATATTATGTACCCGTGTATAGGACGCATCCTACATTTTAGCTTCGAAAATTTGGAAAAAAAGTGCATCCTATACGCGGGTCTTTACGGTAGTTATTTGGGTTTTAGCAAACAATTCAAAGACTGGAATGTCATCTAGTCATATTCTTTAAAATATTATCAGCTTTTGAAGTAACTTTCAATTGCAATAAATTTCTGCAAAATATTAACTAAAAGCCATTATTAAATGTCTGCAGCTGTGTATTGTTATTCTTTGATAAATGTAGGAAAGCACCAAGTGATGAGTGTTTATTCGATTCAACCACAGAAAAACACCATTGACCCTGCCTTGTAATTGGCTGCAGAAGACTGCTGTGGATTGTCGTTTGTTTGCTTGAACAAACTAAAGGGTAATTGTATAATAATGGAACAGAATTAATTGCTTGTCTTATTATTTTAATAGTTTTGAAATAAACGTTATTTTTTGTTTCTCAATGCTTACATGAAGTTGCAATCATCTAAGGAGAATAACTTGTCAATAGACCAAGTTGAGTATAAAGTAAATAACATCAATCCTGAAAAGATTTTTATTTGCATCAAAATTTTACAATATTCAAAAATTTATCTTGTACAGAAAATTTGATATTAAGAATAACAAAAATTTCAATTCTGTCAATGAATTTCTACTATAATATGAAATATTCCTCATTCAAATAAGATAAAAATGTCACTTATATTATCCCTGCTTAAATGTTTGAACACTAATAATATGGTAGCTTAATATTCCAGCAATTGAACATGAAAAAAAGAGAGGATCGATGGAAATGGAATTAACAATTCGAAAATCAGCCTTTGCAGCAATCTTCCTAGAAGAGATGAGATTCATCACAATTTTTAAATAATAATAAGGTTGAGATTTCACAAAAGTTGTTTTTATGAGTTTTTTTTTATTAATGACTCAATGTCTTTTCATTTAGTTTCAGCACAGCATCTTACATGATACTACATAGAATATGGAGGGGAAGAAGTAATGTGAAGATGAACCTGTATAACTTGTTTCTTCAACATTGAATACATTTATGCATAATTGTCATGTTATCATACTCAATGGAAATCTTTTCTCTTTCTCTCACCGTTACGGATTTCAATGACCACAATGATCTAAGAGGAAAATATAAGTGGCTAAATGGATTTCTATTATATGTTGAAACATGTATATAATACTTCTACATAAACTAATATTACTTTACAAATTTGGCATGGTATTATTCATGTCGGTACATCAATAGAATGCACATTCAGCCTACAATTTGCCTTGTCTATAAAATTCTATATAAAAAAATGGTAATATATGTTAAAATTTAAGAGAGAAATTCTATATTTGGTCAGGAATTGGACCTGGGCCAAGCACCAAATTATTAATGAAAATTTAAAATTTCTGTTAAGATTTATGTGGTCAAGCATAAATAAATTTCTCTATATTTCATCTTGATAATATTTTATTACTATTCATGGAGGTAAGAATTAAAAGTAGGTGAATGTTTTGTACATACACCGTACATAAAATGCTTAGTATTATTGTTTTTATCTTTAAAATGTTTTATGCTGATATAAAGTTGTATTTATACTTTACACCTAAGTTGCATGAATTAATGCCATAGAATATACATACTATACTATGTTAGTATGATTAATGTAGAACTTAAATATATAGATGTATGCTAAATGGTGAATCAGTGAATTATATCTAAGTGTAAGAACAGAATTTAGGCAAACTAGTTAACATGGTATGTAGGAATTTCAGACAATTATGTGGGGTTAGAATATATAGATGAATCGAGGGCCAAAAGCGTTAAAGATTACCAATATTAGTCTAGAAGCTGATGCTAGGTTTTAAATGAGTAATAATAATATATTTTCTTATAATTGATTAGCGGATATATATATTTTTCTAAACTGACAATTACAGAGGACCATCAACGTGGGATCATGGACCGAAGAGGGCATGCGGCTAAGAAGAGGACAGCACCCAGCCCAGAAGAAGACGACAGCGCCTGGAGGGACAACCTGTGCACGGCACTGCCTGGATGCGACTCTGCTAGGGTAAGGTTCGCAAAATTGAAATACCATATTGTCCTACATAAATGACAAATTGAAATCATGACAATTTTCAGATATACCGATATCTGTAAACGGAAATAATATGGGTTGAAAAAATAACCTCCTTAAAAATATCCATTGCAAATCACTCTCCTAAATAGTGCCATACAAACTGGCGGAGTCTTCCATACTAGCATGATTCATTAAATTTCAGAGATAAATATTCTGTGCCTGGCTTGAATTATTTCTTTATAAATCAGATAATTTTGAGTAAGACATAATCCCTATATACAAGCCATATAAGTTACTGGGTCATGCTGTAAGTGCCTAACTATCAGGTTTCATAACTGAAGAACGTTTATTTTTCGATTTACTAGAAGGTGCTGAAAATTTTCAAGTTTTCTTTTTTAATCTGAAGCTTTAATATAAATTTTTGTAATGTAGTGAAAATTCTAAATTAATTATGCACTACGCCTTCATCCCTAATACAATTATGCATCTAATACTGAAACAAGCATTACCAGTAAATAGTGCATAACATACAAATTCTATAAAGTTTGGTCATTTGTTTTCTAATTTAATGGCAGCCCCTGTAAATTTTCAAATATGCTTTATATACCTGCAGATTCTTAAAATACATTCTCCCTCTTTTTCCAGAACTCAGACTTCCTTAATTGTTTACCTTTCTTTGACTTTTAAGTAATAATGTAGGGGTACACAGGATTTTAAAATAAAAACTCTAAAAATGAAATTGAGCAAAATTACATATAAAATATTGGATTAACTGGTACCTGGCCGAAGGTTAATAGACTGTAAATTCACAAACAAAAAGTAAAATCTGTGTGGTAGGAAATACTATAGTAGTATTACGTGCAGTAGATATACAGTACAGGAATCCTTCGTTTATTGCTGTTGATGCGTTCCTGAAAAATACCCCATTACTTAAACACACTACAAATGAAAATGAATTTCCAATAAGATTACATGAATGATAGGATGTATTTCTGGCAAAACATTACTGCACATATAAATTTTAAAACGTGTTTTATGGTTTTAATAAATGAATATCATCAAATACGCGTTACTATAACGTACCTTAACTCCTGCGACTAGTCTAAATAAATGAAAACTTCTGTTATGGAAATGGTTCTAATATGTAACGCACAATTCCAGTTTTCATTTCTTGTAAAAATATGAAAATTAAAATTAAGAAAGGAATTCAAATAAAAAATAAACATGGAACTGACCTAATCAAGTTGAGACTTTGGACTTCTAAATCCTGCTGAAGAGTTGAGCTGGACACAGTTTCATTCTCTGCTTGAGACTCAGCGATGGGAGGCCCCAGTGAACTTTTAAAGAATAGGTTTAAGGACAACAGCGTTGAAGTGTTTACATTTTTTCCAAACTTGTTTTTCAAGTGTAAATATGTGAGCATCCTTTGTAAGAGGAAGAATGGGAGAAATCCCACTTAAGTTTTTTACTGCTATGTTTAGAATTGCGGGAGGCAGGAAAGTGATATTTAAAAACTGGCAACAGCACCTTACGTAAAGTCTCATGATAGGCTCATTCCCTTCCAGCTCTGCCTACTTGTTAGAGATCAACTCTCACCGGCCCGAGTGATCTGGTGCATGTAGGCATCCTGCCACCCTTACTCAAATTTCCTTGAATTTTTTGAGAGCCAGTACTTAATATTTTTTTCAGCTCATCACTGGATAAAACCACTAGCTTTTTGTTTTTGGTTCATCACTTATTTTCGGGTAAAACAAAGGCATGGTATTTTCAGAGATGACATTCGGTATAACTTCGTACAACGTTATTTAAAGATTGGTTCAGTGACAGTAATGAATATTACACAGTCTTTTCTGGAACACCACTTTTTCATGAGAAGAAACTTGTCCAGGTTTGGGAAAGCATGAGGATTGAGATAATGGGGGTTCTTGTAACTTCTGTTCATTTCAGCTTGGTTCTCGAATTTTGCTATCCAATTGCGAAAGTGAGCATTCACAGCGATGCAAGGATAAGCTGATTGATTTCTTTGAATCATCGAAGACTTTTATTTCATGTTGACTTTTAAATAGGTTGACCACATTCCAACAAGGTGAAAATGGGACATTTTGTTGTTGTAAAGAAAAAAATGGGACAAAATATTCGCATTATTTTTTTAATGGTAGATCTGTTACTATAACGATCTATAGTGAAAAAGGCAAAAATGAACATTCCTTACAGTTGGAGCATGAGCATGCAAGATTAGGACAGAGCACACAATCAAAAGAGAATCCGACTAGCGTAATCGTCGAAACTCGAAGAGAATAAGTTACGTTAAACCTGGGCAGGATATTATATGCAGAAACCAGGTTTGCCATCTCATATTTATCAATGACCCTGAGGTTTCCTAATCCGACAATTGCGACTGTATTTAACTTAGGTTGTTCATTTGATAAACTCCATGTTTCCGAGAATCCTACATTTCTACTAGGAATATCAGCTATACGAACAGATAATCAAAATTTTATTTGCGATGGGCTTGTAAACTGTACAAGATTGCTTTTTTGATAAAAATGGCTGTCTCGGCAAAAATGGGAAGTTTAGTCATCCTACTATTAAATAAGTAAAAGGGAGTCATCTGTTTGGGAGGCTATATGTATTTTGTGTATATGAAATGAGGAAAAAAACGTGACGTGATGATGCACGTGGGAACCTTCCACTTACACAGCATCGAGGTTTCAAATTAAATGAACTGTTTGTAAGTCATCGGACAGATCATGAGGTTGAATTTCATTGTAGGCCTATTTCATATAATCTCTACCAAAAAGTACTCAAAATGCTATGGTGTGGGCCAGGCACTGATCTTAGCTTCGAATTACACCAAATTTGAAATATCCGGGATAAAGAGAATGGGGATCCGCTATAAAAAAAATGGGGTTTTACTGTGTTTATTATTGCAGAAAAAGGAATATTTTTATCAGATAAATACTTGACCATATAAATCTCTAGTTATTAAGGCTTGGTACAGTTCTTTAATTTGAAGATTGTCACCGTAACTCAGTAAGATTAAATTTGTATAAATTGACTTTTGTAGCAGGGTACCAACGTGGGACCATCAACGTGGGATCATGGACCGAAGAGGGCATGCGGTTAAGAAGAGGACGGCACCCAGCCCAGAAGAAGACGACAGCGCCTGGAGGGACAACCTGTGCACGGCACTGCCTGGATGCGACTCTGCTAGGGTAAGGTTCGCAAAATTGAAATACAGTATTGTCCTACATAAATGACAAATTGAAATCATGACAATTTTCAGATATCAGTAACATTAAATTTATATAAATTGACTTTTGTAGCAGGGTACCAACGTGGGACCATCAACGTGGGACCATCAACGTGGGATCATGGACCGAAGAGGGCATGCGGCTAAGAAGAGGACGGCACCCAGCCCAGAAGAAGACGACAGCGCCTGGAGGGACAACCTGTGCACGGCACTGCCTGGATGCGACTCTGCTAGGGTAAGGTTCGCAAAATTGAAATACAGTATTGTCCTATATAAATGACAAATTGAAATCATGACAATTTTCAGATATCAGTAACATTAAATTTATATAAATTGACTTTTGTAGCAGGGTACCAACGTGGGACCATCAACGTGGGATCATGGACCGAAGAGGGCATGCGGCTAAGAAGAGGACGGCACCCAACCCAGAAGAAGACGACAGCGCCTGGAGGGACAACCTGTGCACGGCACTGCCTGGATGCGACTCTGCTAGGGTAAGGTTCGCAAAATTGAAATACAGTATTGTCCTATATAAATGACAAATTGAAATCATGACAATTTTCAGATATCAGTAACATTAAATTTATATAAATTGACTTTTGTAGCAGGGTACCAACGTGGGACCATCAACGTGGGACCATCAACGTGGGATCATGGACCGAAGAGGGCATGCGGCTAAGAAGAGGACGGCACCCAGCCCAGAAGAAGACGACAGCGCCTGGAGGAACAACCTGTGCACGGCACTGCCTGGATGCGACTCTGCTAGGGTAAGGTTCGCAAAATTGAAATACAGTATTGTCCTATATAAATGACAAATTGAAATCATGACAATTTTCAGATATCAGTAACATTAAATTTATATAAATTGACTTTTGTAGCAGGGTACCAACGTGGGACCATCAACGTGGGATCATCAACGTGGGACCATCAACGTGGGACCATCAACGTGGGATCATGGACCGAAGAGGGCATGCGGCTAAGAAGAGGACAGCACCCAGCCCAGAAGAAGACGACAGCGCCTGGAGGGACAACCTGTGCACGGCACTGCCTGGATGCGACTCTGCTAGGGTAAGGTTCGCAAAATTGAAATACAGTATTGTCCTACATAAATGACAAATTGAAATCATGACAATTTTCAGATATCAGTAACATTAAATTTATATAAATTGACTTTTGTAGCAGGGTACCAACGTGGGACCATCAACGTGGGATCATGGACCGAAGAGGGCATGCGGTTAAGAAGAGGACGGCACCCAGCCCAGAAGAAGACGACAGCGCCTGGAGGGACAACCTGTGCACGGCACTGCCTGGATGCGACTCTGCTAGGGTAAGGTTCGCAAAATTGAAATACAGTATTGTCCTACATAAATGACAAATTGAAATCATGACAATTTTCAGATATCAGTAACATTAAATTTATATAAATTGACTTTTGTAGCAGGGTACCAACGTGGGACCATCAACGTGGGACCATCAACGTGGGACCATCAACGTGGGATCATGGACCGAAGAGGGCATGCGGCTAAGAAGAGGACGGCACCCAGCCCAGAAGAAGACGACAGCGCCTGGAGGGACAACCTGTGCACGGCACTGCCTGGATGCGACTCTGCTAGGGTAAGGTTCGCAAAATTGAAATACAGTATTGTCCTATATAAATGACAAATTGAAATCATGACAATTTTCAGATATCAGTAACATTAAATTTATATAAATTGACTTTTGTAGCAGGGTACCAACGTGGGACCATCAACGTGGGATCATGGACCGAAGAGGGCATGCGGCTAAGAAGAGGACGGCACCCAACCCAGAAGAAGACGACAGCGCCTGGAGGGACAACCTGTGCACGGCACTGCCTGGATGCGACTCTGCTAGGGTAAGGTTCGCAAAACTGAAATACAGTATTGTCCTATACAAATGACAAATTGAAATCATGACAATTTTCAGATATACCGATATCTGTAAACGGAAATAATATGGGTTGAAAAAATAACCTCCTTAAAAATATCCATTGCAAATCACTCTCCTAAATAGTGCCATACAAACTGGCGGAGTCTTCCATACTAGCATGATTCATTAAATTTCAGAGATAAATATTCTGTGCCTGGCTTGAATTATTTCTTTATAAATCAGATAATTTTGAGTAAGACATAATCCCTATATACAAGCCATATAAGTTACTGGGTCATGCTGTAAGTGCCCAACCATCAGGTTTCATAACTGAAGAACGTAGATATTCAAGCAGACAGTTGAATGTGCACAAGAGCATATATTTTTATCATGTCCGCTTGTCTAGTAATATCGCGTTTTTCTTGCAGTAGAACTGCTGCATTTTATAGTCGCGAAATAAAGATCTTTACCTGACGGTAAAAATACATGTCGCAAGGTTGGCATATGGGGGTGCATTTTGGCGGAATTACCTTCACGGTGCATGTCGGCTGATTTTCATCATCGATGAAGCAGTCGTAAATGTAATTTATCAATACATTAACGAAACCAGCATCATATCATCATATTAGAAAACAATCCTTAAATAATTTATCACTACTTACCACTGCGACAAATTAAATAAAACGTGCTTTCTTTTACTTGAGAATAACTATTTTGAAAGGTCAGAAACCTACTAGAAATACCGGCAAGTGCGGAAGAAAATCTTACTGCAGATCTCCTACAACAAATTATCATTCACTGGAATGTGTGGAGTATGGCTGATGTAAACCGATTCACCTCGCACATCACTCATAACATCCAACTCTCTCCCTACCTCGGCGGCTACTGCTCGCCCACACTTCCACCTAAAGCGATCAAGCTAGACAATGTCTAGCTTGATCGCTTTATGCACCCGTCCTAGAGAATGTCTTCCGACTCACGACAATGCATAAAGCAAACGAGCTCTAGTTATAGTGTTGCCATTACATATTTTTGTATTTTATCTCTATCAGGATTTCAATGTATGACAATGAGCTGTGAAGCTGAATCCAAGAATGTCACTTTGGCGAACAATGTTTCTCCAAATGTGCGCGGTGTCGAAAATATTATTGCTTCCACTGCTTCTACGATATGTATCATCCAGGAAACTGTGAGGGTTCATTGTGAAATCCCTTTTAAGAAAGTAATAGAAGACGAGAAAGGCATTTAAAAAATGAGAAAAACTTTTAAAACATTATAGTAACTCTAATAAAGAATATACGAAAAAAATAGAAAAAAATAACACAAACGTTAAAAGTAAAAAAAACAAAGAATATATGAAAAAATACAAATTGAAAACAATATTTAAAAATAAATATAACATAAACGCAAAAAAAGTCACCAGGATTCGAACCAGGGACCTCTGACTTTGTAGTGCCAATTATAACCTCATGGCCAAACTTGCTTAGGGAGCAAGCAAAACTAACACGGTACTTAAACGGCAACTAAATAAACAAATCCATATATTGTTTAAACTATTGACCATCTACACCGAAAAGGGGCGTAAATCATGATTCCCAAGTCTAGCTCTACCAGCTTGCAAATTTTCAGACAAATCCCTTTCCCGTTAACCTGACACTCCCCTTGTAAGAAGAGGAGGAAGAAGAGCTCGTTAGAAGACAAGCCTGAGGGAAAAGCTGTCCATAGCACAGCCCAGATGAGACTCTGCTTGGGTAAGGTTGCAAAATTCAATTACCAAGTTGTCCTAAATAAATGACGATTTGAGATAGACTATGTTCAAATATACTGATATTTGTAAATGGAAAGAATATGGGTTGGCAAGAATAATCCACTTCAAAAATTATCTTTGCAAAACAGTCTCCAAAATAGTGTCTTACAAACTGGCAGAGTCCTCCATTCCAGCATGAATCATTAAATTTCAGAGAATGATATTGTGCCCGGCTTGAATTATTTCTTTACAAACTAGATAATTTTGAGTAAGACATAATCCCTATATATTAGCTGTACTAGTTACTGGGTCATGGTGTAAGTGCATAACTATCAGGTTTCATAACTGAAGTTCATTTATTTTTCAATTTTCTAGAAGGTACTGATAGTGTACAGGATGATTCAAAAGGTTTGCCCAAAACTTTGTGAGCATATAGAGGGGCCTAAATGCAACAACTTTTGAATAGTAACCCATGTCTGCCGAAGCCAACCTGGGTCGCTACAGTCGATTAAAAAATTTTACCATTCAAACTTGGCGGCAAGATTTTGAACTCAATTACGCGATCGCCTGCAAAACTTTAATACATTTGTGCTTGTTATTCATGAGCACACAGACCCGTGAGTGGTTTGTTGTTTGTTTGTCAGCTGATTAGTAGATTAGTAGCAATGTGTGTGCAAAAGTGTATGGCTCCATTTGACGGGTAGCAGTGAACATAAAGAGACGTACTTGTATTTTGATGGCAGCAAGACATCAGTCACTATCAGCTCACAAACGAACAATAAACAACTCATGGGTCTGTGCACTCATGAATAACAAGCGCAAACACATGCAAGTTTTGCAGGCGATCGTGTGATCAAGTTTGAATGGTAAAATTTTTTAATTGACTGTAGCACCACAGGTTGGCTTCAGCGGACATGGGTTACTATTGAAAAGTTGTTGCATTTAGGTCCCTCTATACGCTCATGAAGTTTGGGGCAAACTAATATGGCTTGTATATGTGGATTATACAGGGTGATATCAACATATACAAGCCATATTAGTTACATCATAGGGCTGAGCGAAGCTAGATGGGAAGGTGAAGGGCAGCTTGACTTGGAAGAAGTCACAGTAGTTTACTCTGGAGAAAATAGTGGAGTATGGGAGTAGCTGTGATGTTGATGACAATAAAGGTAAAAGCAGTCCCATTGGAAATGTTGATAATCCAGGCATATATGCCAACGTCCAACCATGAAGAACAAGAAGAAATAAAGATGTATGAACAAATTAATGAGATTTACGGAGAAGACGGTAGAGGAAAGGTAAACTGCATAATAATGGGAGATTGGAACAGCATAGTTGGAGAAGGACGAGAAGAAAATGTTGTCGGTAAATACGGACTTGGGAAAAGAAACTGAGGAGGAGAAAAGCTGGTAGAATTCTCTGTTAATAACGACCTAGTAGTGACTAATACATGATTCAAAAAACACAAGTGAAGGCTGAACACATGGAAAAGTCCAGGAGATAGAAAAAGATGCCAAATAGATTACATCCTAGTAAAACAAAGATTCAGGAACAGCATAAAAAATGCTAAGACATTACCAGGAGCAGACATTGATTCAGATCACATCCTTCTAATAGTCGATGTAACTACAAAGCTTAAACAAATATGGAAAACAAAAAGAGAAAGACAGACATGGGTCCTAGAAAAACTAAAAGAAAAAAGATACATTCAGCACGAGTTGGAAGATCGCCTTAGAAAATTGGAAAACAAACCGAAGACCTGTATACAGAATGGGAGGAAATTAAAGCCAGTATCAAAGATACCTTGAATAAAGAGATAGGAAAGCAAGAGAAGAAAATCAGAAAACCATGGATCACTAAGGAAATGCTGAATAAAATGGATGAGAAGAAAATGGAAAATCATTAACGGTGAAGAAGGTAGAGCCAACTATAAATGCATAAACAATGAGTTGAGAAGGATAAGGTAACAGATAAAGCTAGGGAAAATTGGATAAAAGAAAAATGTGAGGCCAACCCCTATGATTCAGTTTAGTTGTTGCTCCTTATTGAGAATATCATAACCCTCATTTTGTTCTCATGAGTAATGTCACTCACATGAAAGTATTTTGTAATAGCATTATACCTATTAAAAGTGATACAATTATGAACCGTAGGGCAGTAAATATAAGAACTATGCCAATAATCCCTGTTTTCTGACAAATCAAATATTCCCATGGAAATTAGCACTCAAAGATATGCCTTTAGTTCCTTTACTGTAATATCAATCCACTCTTTATCAACCCTTCCTGACTTGCTTTGTTTGAATTGGGGGTATTTTTTGAAAAAAGGGCACTATCCCCAACAAAATCACCAAGAACTTCAGAACACTTGTATCATTCCAATTGAGAGTCACACAGGGCGATTCACCTGAATGAAGATCGTTGTCCGCAAGAAATTGCGTAACATCATCTTCGTAATCATTTCCAGCTGAAACTTTGCACAGGTCTGAATCATTTGAACTATCAGAATCACTGGAACAAATTTTCTTTATTCAGTTCTTCTATAGTAGCATCCACACTCAACTCGTTCATGGTCACAACTGAGGGCTTTGGTTGAAAAAGAATTTTTTCAGCACTTGTCATATTGGTGCATAAGGAGATTTGCTTACAAATAGCATACCACATAAATCACAGAAGAAATAAGATATTCCTGAGATGATGATGGCATTTTAGCTGGCTCATGTATATCGTTTTGTTGCTTTGTTCATCGGTTGCAATAGCAGGTCATCTCATGATAGCATCCTCACTCATCTCAGCCGTGTTCCGAGCTGAGTGCAATCATCAGAAGAAATGATATTTTTCCAGCACTCAGCATGTTGGTGCATGATGAGATGGTTTGCTTACAAACAGTATACCACATAAATCACAGAAGAAACCTCATATGTCTGTGATGATGACAGTCTTTTAGCTGGCTCATGCATATCATTGCGTTGCTTTCATTATTCGGTTGGAATAACAGGCAGTGAGTTGTTTTCGGAGTGTTTATAGGAGAAGGAAATGAAGATGTGAGACAAAAGAAGTGTATAGAGTGAGAGGAAACAGGCACCCTAAGGGATTAATGCTAGGTACAATTGTATTAATTTGAAGATTGTCACAGTAACTCACTCAAATTAAATTTTTTTAAATTGACATTTTGCAGCAGAGAACCAACGAGGGACCTTCATCGTGGGACCATCAGCGTGGGACCGTGGACCAGAGATGACATGCAGCTGCCATGCAGCCTGGAAGAAGATGCCTGACAGAGTCGGGATGAAAAAGCTGTGAACAGCAATGCCTGGATGCGACTCTGATGTGGTAAGGTTTGCAAAATTCAGATACCATTCTATGCTAAAATAATGACAATGGGAAAACGGGATTATCATCATATACACATAGTGTGGTAGTTGGGTTCCTTGAAATCACATTATTTGAAGCATTACGTTAATAGGAAATAGGGAGTTAGGTTCTTGGATCTTATATTTTATACATTTTTTAGAATAATCTCTTTTTACTGGTATTTAAATACGTGAAATAATACCGTATTTACTTGCATAATTCACACCATCACGTAATTCACCCAACTGTATTTTTGGATGTTGAATTTATAAATCGGTACAACACCCATTGTACAAACTTTCTCATATATGGGTACTAATGCGTCGTTTAGTTATCTTTAGAAAATGAAAATCGTATGAGCCTGTTTTTAGAAAATCAATTTTTGTTAAAGTTGCTCACGAATAAACTAGCCTTATATTCATTTTTTTGAGAAATATCAACTACGTGGTATTATTGAAGACGTAAACTCAAGTAACTATGCGAAATTTGATCAAAATCGTTATAGCCGTTTTCGAGAAAATCGGATTGTTGTTAAAAATGCATTGAATAAACTACTCTTAATTATTGATCAATGTCAACCATTTCTACGTATACTCTGCTCAGTATGATAAAATGCCTAAGTACGAGATTTCATTCATTTTCGCTCGTCTAGGCTCCAGCGCCAGTAACAGACGGACAGACAGACAGATGGCATTGCGAAAACCACTTTTTCGGATTCAGCGACACCTAAAACTTGTATTTCCGTAAAAATCTCGAGGTCGAATTTTTTCACGAAAACAATACTTTCTCGATACTTCGTATGAGAAAGTAAAAATTGGTACAATATACATTGTACAAACTTTCTCATGTACTAATGCATCGTTTAGTTATATCTGAAAAATATGAACTATGTAGGATCAATATAAACCTCTTTAATAACTATATGAAATTTGATAAATATCGTATGAGCGGTTTTTAGAAAATCCAATTGTTTTTAAAGTTGCCCAAACTAATCTTATATTCATTTATTGAGAAATGTAAACTATGTAGTATTATTATAGACATAAACTGATGTAACTGTATGAAATTTGTTCAAAATTCTTGGAGCCATTTTTGGGAAAATCAAATGGTGGTTAAAACTGTTTAGAAAAAAACTGCCCTTAATTATTGTGCAATGTCAAACATTTCTTCATTGCATTCTACTCGGAGTGATAAAATAGCTAAGTATGAGATTTCATTCATTTTCTCTACCGTTTAGGCTCTAGAGCAGCGGACAGACAACATTGTGAAAACCACTTTTTCGGACTCATGTACACCTAAACCATACATTTCCATCAAAATCTTGAGATCAAATTTTTTCGTGATTACAATACTTCCTCAATACAGTAAAAGCTGTGTTATATGGCTACCTTGGGGGCTGTGGATAGCCATTTAGGAGAAATAGCCAGTTAGGGGAGCGTTTTTTAATTTTGACATAGCAATAACAAACAAAATTGGGCTTAGGTTCACTATCATACTCCCCAAACATAACTATGCATGGGGTTTGCATTTTCCATTTTAATTCTTCCACACGTAGTTGGATATAGATATTTACCATTCTTATTTCATACGTTGCTATGCTTACATGCAAAACAAAAGATTATTGAAAAGTTTAGGGCGTCCAGGGAGTTTGGGGAGTACAACAGTGAACCTGTTCCCAAAATTGAACTTATTGGATTGTATCCTTCTTATTTATCTTTATTTACTCTATTAGAAAAGGACAAAATTATTTAATTCTTCAGAACGTTTCTGTGAAAACCAGTCATAAATTTTATCCAGTTCCTTCATTTTTGGCTTATGAAGCATATGTTTATTAATTGATATACTAGTCTCAGAAGATGACACAAATTTCATTAATTTAGCGTTATTAGCCTTGATATTGTAGAGCATGGAAGATCCGATTTCTTTTGCTATGGCTGCTCTACTTTTTCCATTCATTTGATCAGCACCAGCTTTTGTGTTAGCATTAATACAACTTTTTCTCTTCTGTCCCTTGCTTTTAGGTATTTATTTTGATGCCATATTCAATGGATGGGAAATTTTTCAAATAATAAAAAGCAGTAAAACTGGAAATTGTAAAAATACACCAAAACATCTAGACCAGTGCTTCTCAACCTTTTTTACTCCACTGCATACTTTCATGCATGCTTAAGAGCATCGCGGCACACCAAACCACCCCTAATTAATTTCACTGCATAAATACTCATACGCCGCGCTCCAAAACCGCCGTGAACGTCCCATTCGCCCCGCTTTCTCTTTCAAAAATATAAAATATTGTGTTCCTTTCAGTTTAATGACATTACTTGATTCGGAATAGGAATACCGAGATGAAGACGACAGTGTAGGCTGCGTGCCTCAAAGCCGGCATACTCACGGAGAAAACACGGTCTCATAAATTGAATAAAATACCATAAATGAATAAAGTTAAACACTTGAAATTGGGCACACGTAATTATAAGTCTGCGACTAAGATTCTATTAAATTTTCATGTCATTTGAACATCCCGTTTTGTTATTACAAACAGGCAAAGTGAGGCCAGCCGCCGCAACACTCAAAAAAGGGGTTCGTATTTCATTCTCACTCCAAAAACATACCTTAGAATAATTATTAAAAATTCTGGTTTACCTACACTAAACGCAGAACAAAATTATCTACACGCTGATATGCACTGCGCAAAAATCCCATGAGCCGTTTTTGAGATATTAAGCCTCGAACTCGAGTCTACATAATTTTGGCGCGGACAGTAGTTGCGAATATTTCTTTTTTACAGAAACACATCTCCTTATAAGTCGCGAGTTATTAATGCGAGGTGCAATTGTATTAATTTTAAGATTTGTCATTGTAACTCAGTAACATTAAATTCATCTAATTTGACTTTTGCAGCAGAGTACCAACGAGGGAGCTTCATCGTGGGACCATCAGCCCAGGACCATCAGCGTGGAACTGTGGACCAGAGATGATGGCATGCAGCTTATGAGGACTGCACCTAGCCTGGAAGAAGATGACCTGATGCCAGGTGCACAGCGGAATCTGGATGCGACTCTGATTAGGTAAGATTTGCACTTCTCCCTATAAATCGCGAGTTATTAATGCTAGGTACAATTCTATTAATTTGAAGATTTGTCACAGTAACTCAGTCACATTAAATTTATGTAATTTGACTTTTGCAGCAGAGTACCAACGTGGGAACCTCATCAGGGCAGGACCATCAACGTTGGCCCATGGACTGGAGAAGGCATGCAGGACAGAAGTGGAGGATGAAGAGGACGCAATGCAGCCGCACAGGTACTGTGTGTAATTATATCTATAGATATATATGGTAAATTTAGTCTTTATATTTTAGTATTAAAGTGGTGTCAGATTGACAGTATTGATACCATTTTTAACATAGAATAGGGAATTGGCCCTCGATTCATAGATTAGGTAGGACAGAAAAGGGTGGGAATGTAAAAGGCAAGGGGAGACAAGGGAGACTTTTATTGAAAAGAAAATTGGAAAAAGAATTAATAGAAGCGTGGTAATTAATGTGGGAGGAGGTTACTTGTAATGAGGGAGGGGAAGGCTGAAGTGTGTGGAGGGGAGTGGAGGGAGGAGATGGGAGTGGGGTGGAGGAGATTGGAGGGAAGGGGAGTCAGTGTGGGGAGTGGAGGTGTGGGGGGGAGGGGAGGTGTGGGGGGGGGGAGGTTGGTTGGAGGAGTGAAAGTTTGGGAAGGTAGTTTGACCTTGAGGAATTGAGGAATGTGGGAGGGGGAGAAGAGAAGGGAGGAAAAGGAATAAATGGGAGAGAGGGGAGGGAAAGGCAGAGGCATGGAATGCAGGGGATGGGGAATGGAGGGGAATTGGAATGCATGGAATGCAGGAGGAGGGGAATGGAGGGGAATTGGAATGCATGGAATGCAGGGGCAGGGGAATGGAGGAAGGAGGGGAGGGAAAGGAATTGAAGGGGTAAAAGAGAATGGGAAAAGATAAGAAAGATTAAAGGAATATTTTCTCAAACTAATTATGAATTAGAATATAGTATTATCATTTTGATATATTGCAAATGAACTTATTGTACGCTTCAGTTAATATTCAATTTTGCTGAAATGTTCAAATAGTAAATAAAATTAGGTCAGAAGTTTCTTAAACTGGGGTCTGTGGACTTCCATGGGTCCCCATCAGTAATGTTCGAGAATAATTAGTAACGATTAAATATAATAATACATGCAACATAATATCCTTACAAGTGTATGCAGGCTTCCAATATTCATTGCTTTTAGAGAAAATGATGCTACAGAGCGATGGTGTTTTTCAAAAAACATATGAAAAATGTGTAGGTACTCCGTTATATTATATTACTGTAATCATCTTTGGCAAACTTTTTCTGATACCCTAACAATTTGTGCACATTTTTTTCATTCATTCATCAAAATACATAAATATGGACCGATATTCTTAGTTTTTGCTTTGTTCGACGGCTAACACTCTATACTATCTTTTTCTTGCGATGTTTACATGTTACAAGGTCGAAGTTTTCAGAAATATTCATTCATTTTTGCAAATTTGTGGATTTTTCACACCCTTACTGGATGTTGCCAAGGCGACCATCATTGTTGCCTCTGATTCAATTACTGTCGATTAAACCTTCAAAAAGATGAAAGAATAGTTATTCATTTTAAACTTTTGTTAAACTTCAAAATTGATACATAGTAACATATATTTATGGATAATTATAAATGCATTATTATTTTACAACTTTGTGTTTATAACTGTTTTAGTTGATGGATTAATACTCTAGCTACTTAAAATATAATAATTATAATGCTTGATTTATAACTTTATTTTCATTAAATAGATAAATAAATAGTGTTCATTTTATTTTACTGGATACATGATAAATGTTTGTGATGATCAGCCATATTAACATCAATACTATATTATTTTACACCCATTACCGATCAAAATAGTATAAATCCCATGTAAATCTGACAATTAGTGGTCAAGTTATGGTTATTATTAAATTGAAAAACTTTAAGCCTCAATTACTGGAAATTATAATTTCTCAAGTTCATCATTATGGTTCAGAACGCCTCGTATGATAATAAACAGTATGTTCGTGCTTGTTTTGCAGATAGAAGAGTTTATCCCGCTGGCTGAGGCTAGGGTTGGCTTTATGCGATAATTTATCCCAAATTGACTAACATCGTTTGCAAAAAGCATGAAAAATTGAACTAATTTGCATGCATGAGTTGATAATTCGGAGGGATACCCATAACGGTGGCGATTTAGCCAATTGCTTTCTGCTGCTAGTGGTTCAAAATTCAATGCCACATTGACATCATACCCAGACTGATCTAGGTTTGAAATTAAATTACATGAAGTTATTTGCGGCATTCTATACATAGAAGGTGAAAGACATGAAGATATGTGCACACTTTGAGGAGGATGTAACAGCTGATTAAGTGTGCCCTTGAGTGACCAAACACAGCCAAAGTTTAGCCTCATCTAAGTTTCGTAATTAAAAATAGCAGAATCTTCCCACGTGTGTTAAATACCTCAGAACTGAAAGAACAAACTGCTGGTAAGAGTGATAGGTTATGAGTGTCATTCTCAGTTTTGGACAAACGAACTGAAAAATGTCACCCTATTTTCCAAATATAATATCGTGCCAGCCATCTAATCTCTCCAAATGAAGTTGGTCGTAAGCATTACAATTTAACCCTCGAGTACTCGCATAAAAAATGTTAGTATTCACGTTTGGTTGAATTGACCCAATGTATTTAGAAGCTTAAAAAGAATGGCTAGATTCTCAGAATAGTTGTAAAAATTAATGGGAGTGCTAAAAAGTATTTCAATAGAAAAAGTAAACAGAAATTTAAATTATAAAAATTTATTGAAGAATTTTTATGCAAATATTTATTTAAAACCAAAAATTTCAATTGACATCTTCATCGGAACTTTCAGCCTCCTGAAATCTTGTTCTTCGAAAACAACACAAATGGTAGAACAAATATATTTACTACAAATTTGACAAATTGTTTTGGTTTTGCTGACCTTTTCTGTCTCACACAGTTGGCATACTTACCCTGATAGCGAGGAAGTGAGAGAAAATGCTTTTTGGGGACCCTTAGGGTACTTTCTGGGGACCACCAATTACTCCCTCTTTCTTCAGATCACCTTGCCAGTCGGCATACCCTCAGTCAAAGGAAATATACATTCCCCTTCCATTCTCATTTACCTCCGAATTCCTTGGTTGCCGACATTACAGCAAAATTTTACCCTCGAACACATGGCACCATAAAATTTTATGATGGGTTATGACTGCACTGGGAAGCAGTTGAGAAAACCAAGGCAGAGACAGAAAAGAGTGAGTAAAAGACCCATCGCTACCCATTACTCTCAGCCAAAATTTTCTTGCTGTCATCCCACATGGATTGCTACAAAGGTGCAACACACTTCAGGCTGGCAAACCCTCTTGCACAGACTATATACTTATAGATGACCACCCCAATATAAGGTGATTTAGTGAGTTTGCTACCCGTGAAAGTTATAACTAACCGTCAGTAAAAATTGTACGGTAAAAATGCCTTATTTTCTCTTCAAAATTGAAAGGATGGTTCATATATGAGAAATGTTACAAATAAAACCATGACTCGTGCATATGACCATAGCAATTCATCAGTAGCATTACAAAATATAACAGAACATGAAAAAATTTTCTTAAATATTTCTATTGAGTAAAGCCCAAAATAAATCAAGGGCGCAACATTTTGTGTGTGAGTTTCTATCACTGCTTATCAGTTATTTGCTCTTATTTATCATTAAATTTTCAGTGCTGAGCCTATGGACACATGTGACATGTTTAAAACATTGTAAAACTAAGCTACTAGGTGAATGAAGTTAGTTGCATTTAAAAATAAAAAGATACGGATGTATAAACTTGGTCTGGGTCGATTTGACGTAGTTTTTACTTTGGCTCATTTGTTGCCTTTCGGTATTAAATTCATCTTGAATAATAATATTTAATTTCCCATCCTCCTTGTAGGTCAGACAAAAGGAGATTGAGGTTGCCCCTAAGTGTATGCAACTATGCTCAAAGACCTTCGTGGGAAAAATAATTGCAATAAACCTAGCCGGTTGGTCAGGATCTATCCCTGGAATATGTAGTTTTCAGTGCTGGTCCAAGCTCACAATGTGGTGGGTGCAAAAATGAAATTTGTGACCTTTTTCAAAATGTTTTTATTTTGAAAAATGTTGAACTTTTTTGTAATTACAGATGACAGAAATGGTACATTTTAAAATACATTATAAAATCAACTTTTAGAAAATGGAAGTTTATGTCCAGCTACTGTGACGACACCAGAAATGTTCTTCTGAACAGAGCAAAGGAGATTAGAACCACTGCTGAACTTCAATCATAAGTGGAAGTGAACATTACAATGGTATAATGCAGTTTAATTTTTCTTTCTAATGATAAATTCTCTACAAATTGTAGTGAACCTTAATTTGGAAGTTAATTAAAAATAAACAAATTTTTGTTGCTGCTGCTCCAGTTTTGCACTCCTAAAAATGTTGCACCCTTCAGACCCATCTGGAGCTGTTACTGATAGTTGGAATTCCACTTCAAAATGATGATGATCATTCTTCTGAGAGGTAAACTAGTGGTGACAAATTGGGATTTTATTAATTTTGAGGTATGTATAATCAGGGCTGCGCTGGTTTATGGGTGCAAGGGATGTATCACACCCAGGTGGCAACATATTTGGGGCAGCAATTCATGGGAGGTGGTAAGAATTTATCTTACTTTTGTGTTTTGCACAATTTATTTCTTAAAGTTAATACAACTTTTAATCTAAAAATCGAAAAAAGTATGGGCCAGAATGCTTTATAAGTCCATAAGTGGCAGCATAAACTACTTGCATCCGGGCAGCAAATATGGCTGGTGTTGGCCTGTGTATAATCATGCCTTCATTTCATTGCATGATATGTTTGATTTTCTGCATAAAAGTCTTTGATTGTCTTTCAGAGAGAATTTCATGAGCTAGTATTACCTGTAATTTATGCCTCATTAACTTAGACTTGGATGAATGGTTGTGTATTCAAGAGCAATATAACATCCATGGCCATTTCAAATGCCTCAATGTTAAGGTATGTGAGATTTAAAAATATACCGTATTAGTTCGAATATAAGGTGAGGTCTTTTTCAAAAACTGTTTTTCAGGAGAGTGGGAGTCACCTATATTCGGGTCCTTAATTATGAAGACGTTACTTTTTTTTGGATTTTCTCATTGGGAAAATAAGGAGTTGCCTTATATTCGGGCTAATATGGTAATTTTCAAAAATTAGGATGTTAATCTCTCCCAAAATCTTCATTTGGTAGTAAGAATTTTTTATAAATGATACTTAGTATTTTGAAATTAACATGAAGATTTTGTGTTTTCTAATTTGTTTTCTTTTTGAATTTCATGGCATTCCATCAGAGCTTGAACTTCTGCTCCATGTTATATGGAAGTGTCAAGAAAAAGTAAAGCTACATTATGAGAGACTTTGCATCAGTTGGATAAATTAAAATAATGGTAAATTTTTTATTATATCAAGAAAGTAATCCCACAAATCCTATTTTCCAAAAGCTGGCTGTTTTAAAATGTAGACTAAAACCGTGCCTTACGGTTTCAGCCGTCTACTCCATATTAAAATAAACCTTCCATCTCTGCCACTTCTGACAACTCATCTGTCATCTTAACTTTTTGTTAATGACCTTTTTCTTTTTCAGCTCACCATTTGCTTTTATATTTGCTATTGTGTGCAACATATAATTTCTTTAAATAGTTTGTTCTTGCTGCAAAAATGGTCATATATTATAGTGTGCAATTTCGATGGAAAATTGCAATTAATAATTGTGTACCTTTAATGAATCATATATGTAATTTATATATGTGTGTGTGCATGCATGGGTGTGTGCATGGGTGGGTGCGTGCTTGTTTTTTTGTGATGCTATAAAAACCAAATAGGAGCATGCATGCAAAGACACAATGATTTTATAAATTTACTATAAAATCTGTATGTGACTGTCTCTTTTGGTATACCGGTTTTAAATATATTTGATTGTATAAAACGTGCTTACAAAGTATCTCTCTTAAATAACACATGAAATGTCTGGATTTGTAACATATTAACTAGCCTTAAGGTGACTATTAGTAAATAAAAATTTAGTTTTATTGCTTAGGAAATGGGAATTATGGAAAGAAGTCAGAGGATAAGTTTCAAAATGGGGAGAGTGAGTTTAGCTTTGAGATATATAGGAGAGGGAATAGGTTATAACCAAGGTCCATAAATATGATAGTTTAATGATAATATTAGGTTAATGATAAAAATATTTTAATTTTTTATACATATTGCATGTGCTACTCTACCCAAACTGTCAACTCTAGGTGTAAATCAAGAAGGAATCACAGGCACTGGAAGGATGGCACCCCAGGACCTGGATGAAGAGAAATGGCCACAGCTGCAATGAAGACAAAACTACACATCAGGATCATCAAATATCTCTTGTAGGTAGGGTATGAAATTTTCATCTACTTGGATATAATTTTGAATGTGGAGATGTAGCCTTTTATTACATAACACATTTCATTTTTAAGGCTTCATGATGGTGTCTGACCGGTACCAGCCACCACCAGGGGGGAGAGAATCAACCCACGAAGAAATGCATTCTGCACGGAGTCACCAGACATTTATTTACAGGTAAGGGTTAGCATTTTAAGCCTTTATGATGTTTTGGACAGGATAACGGAGACCTTAGAAGATATTTTTCAAAATATGAAATTTTCATTTCTTTGGGAATCATTTTGAATGTGGATAATGCTTTTTATTACATATCACATTTCATATTTAAGGCTTCAAGATGATGCCTGACCAGTACCAGCCACCACCAGGGAGGAGAGGACCAACCCATGAAGAAATGCATTCCGGACGGAGTCACCAGACATTTATTTACAGGTAAGTAGTGGTGTATTTACCCTATGGCGAATATGGCCGCGGCCATAGGTGCTGAATAGAGAAGGCGCCAAAAGCTTATAAGCTGGCCCGAAATGCCGAAGAGCCTGTCGGCCGAATAACGAGGCGCATTCCCGAAAATACATTTGCATCGGTATACAGTGTACTATTGGCAGTGCTAGTGACATTCTGGACTCATGATGCACGTCATTCTCACCCTGCGGAGCTTTTAGCACCCATATACAAAAAAGATAAGGATTGCTAGAACAAATGAATCTCGATTTTCCTCTCTAACCCCCGCTATAGGAGGGCCCTCTTCCTCTTGTCCTACCACTCTTTCGGAAATGGACCTGGCAAAGACCGACTGACTGCGGCACCATTGCTTCCAGCCCACTCATCTTTGTCTTTCTTACTAAAAGATCTCTTGCAAGAAAGGTCTTCCCGAGTGCACGTGCCCCATGGGGCGTAGTGTGCCCTTTGGATGACACGATCCGACCTCTTGTCCCTTCCGGGAAAGAATTATCCCAATTTCCTTGTCTTTTTTAAGAAACCATCCACCCCACTCCCGGAGTGCGTTTCTCCTCATTCTTTCTCTACCGTGCATGCGTTCGATCAGTTTGCCTTCGTAAATATACATAGTTCAGAGCTACCTTCGAATCAGTTTCTTTTGTCCTGTCGTGAAAGCAACATCTATCTATTCTCCATTAGTGTGCTTATTTTCTTTTTTTAACCCAGAGGAAGTTTAACTTTTTGTGTGTAGATATGGAAAATGTCCGTCCATAATTAGGAAAGAGAGCATCATTCGGAATATAAGTGGTAAGACCTATTTTTTTGTAAGCTATTCCTAGAATAGAGGAGTTTCATAAAATTTTCCATGAGAGGAAGAACTAACTTCTTCACTCTTTGTGATCCAGGAACAGAAAATTTAGGTTAATTAGTAATGTAATGCGCAATTTATTATGCAATTATTTTAAGCTAAATAGCACATTCTTTTGCTCTTATATTAGATCGACAAGGTCCGACTCAGAATCATGCAATGATTTGGACGGACTACTGAACAACTTTTTTGCATATAAACATTGTGTTTTTAAGTTTATTTTGATGAAGCATTGCTTTTTTTACTTTATTTTATAGTTGATAAAACATGCTGCTAAATAACTTTAAGTTACCTGTTAAATATTGATCATTTACAAAATAGTTTTTCTTTTATTGTTTCTATGCATTTTATGACAATTTATTTTCATAAATATATAGCTCAACATTGTCACCTTTATTTGCAAACTGCTATTACAATTGGACTCGCAAATATCCAAGCCAGCCTTCCATTTAGCAGCCGAAAGTGACAAATCAAATGAGACGAATCTATTTTCATCAGACAGCGAGGTGACAGCCTTTTCACTTATTGAAGGTAAATAAATGTTTTTACTTCCTACACTGTTTTCACAAAACAATCAAATTCGAGATTTCAACAAAAATGCAGGTCTTGAGATCTCCTGAATACGTTGACTATTATACCGATTACGTGTGTGTATTACGTTAAAATAGTTAGCCTGAAGTTGATGTTTACTCTTTTCACTATTTTTATTTTTGTCAAACATAAAATTTAAATCGTTATTGTACGTAAATGTTGGGCATTAGAATTATAAAGAAAATATTATTATCGACAACGTTTGAATGCCACACTGGAGTTATAAGGCTTCAGTAAAGTAAAATTTTGCTGTTATGATAGCAGTATATACAGGTAAGCCCCGCTTAACGTGTCCCCGGTGAAACCAGATTCATTATAACGCAAATTTTATTTCAAATAAAAATAAAAATACCGTATGGTCACGTCTACCACGCCCACCTGTGTAAGACGCGCATTCGGTTTTTGAGCATCTTGATATAGGAAAATAATTAATTTGAAAAAAATCAAAAAATTACAACGGCAACAATTGAATTTTTTATATCAAAGTAAAAGAATTATTTTCAGAAACTATTTCAAGAAGCAACAAATTTATCGAGTGCTGGGACTTGTCAAATTACGTCTAGAGTCAGACTATCTCCATATTAGTGCTTACCCTAGAGATATGTTTCTGAATCTGACATATAATCCCGAATATACAGTAATTGCTTACGAATTAAATAGCAAATACAAATAACTGGTCATATAAGCGTTTTCTGTAATTAAAAAAATTAAATTCATATTATCTCCGAATGCCCGAAAGGTTAGTTTACAGATCAAAATGAAGTGTGGAGAATTCTTTGTTTTTGTATAGCTGTAAAGCACGTCAACAGTCAGAACTATTACAATAAAATTTATTAGTGCTAATTAAAATACCGATTTGCATCCGCTATAACAAAGCACAATTTTTTGTTCATACGTGCGTAAATTTAATGTATATTTTTATATAAATATACTTCATAGTTTTATAAACTAAGCACTATTTTTTAAATCATTGAATAGCAAAAAATCATCTTTATTGATGTAGATATTTGGTAATCGTTTGTATGTGATAAAATGTCAACTGAATTTTCCTGCATAGATATTGCTATTTTATGTTTTAAGTGAAATATATTTTTAACATTCATGTTCAGAAAATGTACTTATAACAGTGTAGAACTTTTTAATTTGAATGTAATTTAGATCTGAATGCAGTTGCTGGTGATAATTGTAAAGAAAAATGGAAGTTTTGCGTAATTTTGAACTTCTTTGTAATAAAAAGTGTGTATAAATCAGTAATGAAAAAGTATTTCCATAGAATGTATTTCATTTATGAGAAAAGAGCAATAAATATTAGAATTTTTAAAATTGGTTTATTTTATGCCCCCTCCAATGGGCACCACCTTTTCGTGGTGGAGGGGATTGCGTGCTCCAATGAAGCTGAAAGCTGAGCTGAATATTGTAAAGCTATTAATACAATGACTTTAGCCAGACAAGCCAAAGCAGAGGAGCCAGACTAAGAGTGCCCAAACTGTCATCAAACCTTGATGTGCTAATTGCACACCAAAAGTATTAGCCATTCATAGAAACAAAAGAATACTCCAAGACTGACAACATTGCTGGAGACAAAACTTTAAAGAAAAGGATCATAAAGTTGGAGCATCAAATTGTTGAATCAAAAAGAAGCCAATATTAGTTGAAAAAGTGGAAGTTAATTAAATGAATAGGAATTTCGCTTAAAATACAGCACATTGGTAGAAACAATTCAAAACATCTTTAATTCCATCTTTATCACTTATCAAGCTTCAGAGTAGCAACATCTAGCTTTTCTGTATTAAATTTCTCGTTTGTGTGCATATGAAAGCAAACTCTGTGCACCACACGTGTAGTTATATTTTTATTCATTATAAGACAAAAAAATTCACTATTGTACCATACATTATCTTTTGCTTTCTGTGCACTGAATTCATAAATTTCTATAAATTTCAACAACTCCTTTCAAAATTATTGTTTGTATGGGAATAAAAAGAAATTGAGTGAAATTTTGATTGAGCTAAAAAGAGCAATGCTAAATGGAATTCATATAAATTAAATTATTTGAATTTAGCAAAATGTACTATGGCATTTAAAATAGAATGAAGGGCTCGTGTAAAATGCCGAGTTCAGGATAGGATTGTTAGGAATAAACTTATTAGCTGATTTACTAAAGCATTTATTAAATTTAATTTTGAACAAACCTTTAAAAAAGTGCATGGAGGTATGGGGAAGACAAAATTGGGCCTAGCATTACATTTGTTTTTATTTCATCATGTTAATTACTGATGGTTTGGTTAGTTATATAACTGTATGGGTGTCTTGCTAAAATATGCAGAGCAGAGGCAAGATGGGATACTGGAACTGGAGCGTTTGTTTATGTTGGAGTAGCACTAATAGCAGATAGCAAGGAGGTGAAGAGGACAGCACTCGAATAGACAAAGGGTTTGGAAATAAAGGGAACTGAACTAGTAAAAGATACGCATACATTGAATAAAGTTGAGGGGATGGAAAGAATGGGAATGGAGGTTTTTATATAGTAATATTTTAGATTTCTTTTTGATACACGATGGGCTGGATCAAGAAATAGTGAAGAGTGAGGAAAGAAATATACTATCAAATGAGCAAATAGAATAACAAAATTAAGCTTTACAGAGAATTCTGATTTACAGGTTAGTTTTGGAGCCAATAATTTTGGAAGGGTATGAAAGCTGGTCTGCTTGAGAAGAAACCATGGTTGAGAGAAGTATGTGAAGAAAACCTTGCAGGGAGGAGGACAGAGCAACAAATGGAAGAGGTAAAACAAGCTAAAGATTGAAAGGATTGGAGGAAATGGCTGCAAAGGATACGTCTAGGTAAAACTAGAATAATATCTTGTTTCTTTTTGTTGTGCTTAGATTTTTTGATGTTATGAACATAATATTTTAGTATATGAAAAGGCAAAACAACTTAGGGAATTTTTTCTCATGTCTAGGTTATGCATATGCAAGTAATTTTTCATATTTTCCATAGACATTTCTGTCTGAAAAAATGTTAATATATCTTTCTTATGCTTTTTTGAGATTGTAATTGATTGTGTTAGCATTGCAATATTCTTTGTACAAAAAGAATGGCATTTTCTAACTTTCACAGTCGCACTACCACTTGGTAATAAAAAGGAAATGAGGCATTGTTGAAATTGAAATTAACTTCAAATAACACAGCTTTAATGCCATTTCAAATTCTTTCCCATAACACTTTATAAACATGACTGGTTTTGATGAATAATCACCATAATTTATCAAATAATTTCATAAAAAGGAAATACTTGTAACATTACTTGGGGTCTAATTGCTGACCTTTTTGATATGTTAAATGTCCACACACAGACAAAAATGTAAAAAGTTTCACAATGAATCTTGTAATGTTATGCAGATCCAAAGAGTGTAATCATAAAAACTGAGCAGAAATATTGATAGTCACAGAATGTTTGGTTACAAATTCAAGTGAATTTTTCTTTTATGCAATTGGCCTGGAATTATTTAATGGAATGTTTTACGAATGAATGGTTTCTGGATTTTGTTATCACTTTGAAAGTTAAGATAAAATTAAAATTTGAATACAAGTTAAATCATGCATGGAAAAAGTGGAATGTTTAGCATCATTACGATTTAGTATGTTGTAATTTTCAAGACTTGATTTATTCTAATCTCTTTGTCACTTATGGACTAGAAATTTCTATAATGGAATTGGCCAAATATTTTATAATATGTTCTTTCATAATTTCATTGTTATCCTAAAACTTTAAAGGTAATTTTATTAATATAATGCATATTTAAATGCAATTGAAAATAAGAAATAGCAGTCAGAAACCTATTTAATGTAGGTTTATTTGTAAAAGCTAAATTATCAGGAAATCATTATAGGAATCATAAATCTTGCTACAGTGCAATGCTAAAGATTTGGAAATTCATTTTAGTTGTGCATCAAAGTAATTTATATTAATTGGAAGGGTTTCATGTATTGCATGTTATTCATACTTCAATGCTGTTTCATCATTTTTAGGTGCATAAGCACCCATTAGCTTCAGTCTGCTCGTATGTTTGTTCTAGGCTTTTACCAAATGGATTTTCTTGAAATTTTCTATTAAAGACTTAACAGTCAAAGAGAATAAGAAAATCGCATAAATGAATCACACAATCCAATCAGGGTTATCACTTTACTGGTGACAAAAAAATGAACTTCCATCATATCTCATAAAGTATTGGTCATACCAACATAATTTTCAAATACAACTTGTAGAACTAGTAGAGTATTTATTTTTCTTTACATTTTTATTGTAAGAGTAGCTGTTATCAAGAAAATCAAACTAATGTATTAATTCAAGTTGAACTTAGAAAATTTCTTGCATGGTTCATCATTGTTGCCAACATAATCTCACAAAAATATGTTTTACTTATGTATGCCTACAATATTTTTAAATAGAAAATGTTTATATAACAATTTTTCAAATAATCCATTGCATGAAATGCACCCATATGTGATACACTAGACCAGGGCTGGTGAACCTTTATGAGATCGTGTGCCCAAATTACAGGAATAAGAGATCATTTTATAGCTTGCGTGCCAACGATAAGCATGGCTACTGAGGGGGATATAAATATTGCATACAAACAAATGGTATTTAATCTACTGTGATTTTAACAACATTTAGATTTTCTGAAAAATAGTTTTAACAATTTTGATCAAATTTCTTACAGTGATAAGAGCTAGGCATCACCTATCATACTGCACTAACCATATGTCTAAAAAAAATAACTATTTCATATCCAGTGACATTAAAATAAATTGAGCCTATAAAGCCTGCCCAACGATCGCCTATCCCCGTGTATGCAGGTCTGTGCAATGTATATTGTAACGATTTTTTATTGCTGCTGAAAAGCACACGGTAGGGCTGATAGTTTGCTGCAACTCCCCGGAAAAACACATTTGAGAACTCGGAAAAAACACATGACCTCATTGAATTAAAAAAGTGTCCCCTAAATCACTTGTCCTCTTCCAGCTGCGTCCGAACATCTATACCCCCCCTCCATATTATTCGACATCTGGCCAAGAGTACAAAAAACTTTAAAATATTATTTATGCCAGTTAAGGTTATTTATCCTTTTATCATGCAATACAAATTAAATACAATGATACAAATACCAATAAAAAAATAAATTGGCATTTATTTCTTTCTCTCTTGTAGTGGCATGCAAACAAAAATCGTCTCGCGTGCCACTTTGGGCGTGTGTGACATAGATTTGCCAGCCCTGCACTAGACACTTTCCTGACTTGTTTACAATGTACAGGTATCCCTCGCCGTTCACGAGGGTTACGTTCCCGAAGACTCCGCGAACCGCAAAACCGCGAACGGCAAATGCATAAACTAATGGAAGAATGGGATTCTGTTCCTACATCCACGAAAGTGGTCCGAAGTGATTATTTACTTTACCTTACTGATGACTGTAGGCCAGAGAAACAAATAGTAAGCTTAAAATATGAAAGGAAAACCAAACTGACGAACGTTTAAATTTAGGAAAACTAAGAAAACAGAAGTTTATTAACTCACCGTGAATTATGTAGAGTATACGTAGGATATTGACAATGGAGGTGTTTCGGAAGAGCATTATTTGGAGACGGAAGAGGAAGATGAAGGACTTGGCTTCAGGAATTCTGTGATTTGGAGCTGTTTCCCTTTTGTTTTGATTTTTTTATAAATTTCATCATAGGGAGATATTGCAGAGTCAATTATTCTCTTAAAATTGATTCTCCTTTCCAGAGATGGATCAGCCTGCATTACTTTCTCTTTTAACTCGTTAGCCATATTTAAAATTTCTGCTAAGGTCTTCGCTGAAAACTTTTATCTTAGGCTCTACATCTTCTTTGTTTCGCTCTCACTTGATTATGCAAATTCTTCAAGTTCCTCATTTGCTAATTCTTCTTGTTGGAAGTTGAGCAATTCCTTCACTTCTTCCTCTTTTAGATCTTCAAAGCCCTCTCCACCTACATTTCTAGCCATTTCGATGATCTCTTCAACTTCTCCACGAATGCTGGGATAAACTTTGGAACGAACAGCTTCGGGCCAAAGTTTCTGCCATCATGCATTTATTGTTGATTGTTTTACTTCGTCCCATGATTCTTTTATCATATGAATGACTGTTCGAATGTTGAATGAAGTCCAGCATTCACGAACAGAAATCAAAGAATTGGTGTCCATTTGCTGTAAAATATGTTTGAAAGTTCGGCGAATATAATAAGATTTGAAGTTCGCAATGATCCCTTCATCCATCGGCTGTAAGATTGGTGTTGTGTTTGGTGGTAGGAATACAACTTCTATGTCAGAATATGTTTCTGCAAGAGAAACTGGATGACCCGGAGCGTTATCCAATACGAGAAGCACTTTAAATGGCAAATTCATCTGCCTCAGATAGATCTTCACCTGCTCGATGAAGCAGTTGGCAAACCAATCTTCGAACAGTTTACCAGTAACCCATGCCTTCTTATTAGACCTCCAAAAGACAGGTAGATCTGATTTAATTTTCCCTTTTAGAGCACGAGGATTTTCTGAACGGTCAATTACCATTGGTTTACATTTCAAATCTCCCGAAGCGTTTCCGCATAATATTACAGTGAATCGATCTTTTGCAGCCTTAAAACCTGGAGCAGTACGTTCCTCTTTGGAAATAAAGGTCCTATTTGGCATTCTCTTCCAATATAAACTGGTTTCGTCGACATTGAAAATTTGTTCTGGCTTATAACCTTTCTCCTCGATAAGCTTCAAAAATTCACTGGGGAATTCCCTCGCTGCCTCTTGATCAGCTGATGCAGCTTCTCCTGATAGCTTAATGTTATGCAAATTTAAACGCTTCTTTAAATTATCAAACCAGCCCTTGCTCGCTAAAAAACAGGTAGAAGAATTATCTTCATCATCGTCTTCAGTTCCACTCTTTAAATGTTCATATAGGTTAAGTGCTTTATTTCTTATTCACTCCGTGTTAAGGGGATCATTTTTCTGTTTTATCCTCTATCCACACAGTTAACAGTTTTTCCATTTTTTCTAACACAGGGTCACGTCTACTTACAAAAGAAACTTTAGCACTAGATGGAGTAGAAGCCATTACACTACTTGGTATTTTGTCTTCGACCCTTTTTATAGAACGTATGGTTGATTCATTTACTCCATATTCTCTACCAATGGAAGCGTAACTTGCTCCACTTTGTAATTTATCTATTATCATGATCTTTTCCCTCAAAGTCATGACTTTACGCTGTCTCTTAGCTAATGCGTCCCTTCCACTTATATTAACACCTTTAGATGCCATAATAATGTAAAAGAATGGGTTAATTAAAAAAATTAAAAATGTTTATAAAAGCACTCAACTATAATACAATGCCAACGTCACTAAGCCTAGTCCTGTCTAATTTAAAACAACAGAATAAAATGAAACATCACATTAATACCACAAACACACAAAGGATATCAAGTCATGTTGCTTGTGGCACTATAGAACAGAAACTGATATAAATGTGGAAAGTGGAAGCTTGCGAAGGTCCTCCCATATTCCCCTAAAAGTCACTTTTTCAACAAGCCGCCTGTCTTTTAGTCCGATGGCCATATTTATTCCGCGTCAAAATAAGCAGACTTAATACTGTTTACACATGTGGCGAGAAAAATAAATAGAACATAGAGTGGAGCAAAGTGGGAGATTTCACTGTTCAGTATTCTATGGATCCTTCAGGAAACGGTAAGGTTTCCCCGTTCGGTACGACAAAAAAATGAGTACCTAATGGGTATTGTTGAGAAACCGCGAATAAGCAAAATCGCGAACGGCAAACCCGCGAATGGCGAGGGATACCTGTACAATACTTTCCATGAGAGATCCTCAGCATATTTGCTGATCTAGCCTTTTTGCAAAAATCATCCAAATTAGCTATTTTATATAAAATGATTGCTATAATGAAGGTGAAGGTATTAATCAAGTTGTCTATAATCTTGGCATTAATTGAAATAATTAATTTTATTATTAATTAAAACTTTGTAAAAGGCGAAATTTTTCTGTAACATAATAAGAATGATGAAACATGGTGCTAGTCATATTTTGCAATCTTATTTGGCTGGATGCCATTAGATATGTATCAGAAGATGCATTTTATATATTTAAAGTACTATACCTTAACTTTATCTTAGAGTCAGTTCAATATTAAATCATTAGAGAAAACTTGTGGCACACGAAATGTCATGCAGTTGTGCGGCACACTATCCGAAGATTGGTGCCATAAGGTGATCACGAACGCATGAGTGCGCCTTTTAGAGGTTGTGAAGCAAAATGGAAGCCATATTGAACATATTGTGCACTGAAAAAAAGATTCCTGGCTTCACTGAATAACCACCCTGTAGTATGTCAAGGCTTGATTTTAGTGATCATTTGTATTTCCTGTGTAAGTTAGAGCAGAAAAATTACTAATGCAATGAGAAAATTCCGTTATTGTAGGTTAATTAAAAAGTGCACCATTAAATTCAGGGAGTCCCAAAATTCCCTTTTCCCCCAGTTGTTCAGATTGCATAGCAGAAATAAAACACATTACATTCATTTTTATAGTTTATTCAGTTATTACTGCAATTGGCCATAATAACCAAGAGTATATTAGTATGGCACAATGTGACACATCATTTGGGGGGCATTTTTTTATACTGATTTTTTCACAGTTCATTTTAAAATACAGCAGCAAATTTTATGGTTTGTTTTCTTCTCTTTGTTTTATCTTTATTTTCTTCTTTGTTTTCTTATCTTTGTTTTCTCTTTGTGTTCTCATTTTCTTCTCTTTGTTTTCTTAGTTTTCTTCTCTTTGTTTTCTTTTCTTAGTTTTCTTTTTGTTTTTCTCTTTGTTTTCTTTTTGTTTTCTCTGTTTGCTCTTCGTTTTCTCCTTTTCTTTTTGTTTTCTCTTTTAGTTCCCTTAGTTTTCATCTTTGTTATCTCTCTCTTTTCTCCTTTCTTCTTCTTTGTTTACTTTGTATTCTTCTCTTTGTTTTTCTCTTTCATTTCTCTTTTTCTCTCTTTGTTTTCTCTTTCATTTTTCTTTGTTTTCAATCTCTTTGTTTTCCCTTTTTTGTTTTCTCTCTGTTTTACCTCTTTGTTTTCTGTTTTCTCTATTTCTCTTTATTTCTTCTCTTTGGTTTCTTTGTTTTTCCTTTGTTTGCTTCTCTTTGTTTTCTGTTTTCTCTCTGTCTTCTCATTGTTTTCATCTTTGTTTTCTCTTTCTTTTCTTTTTGTTTTTTCCTCTTTGTTTTCACTTTTTTTCTTGGTTTCTCTTTTTCTCTTTGTTTCATCTCTTAGTTTTCCCTTTTTTCTCTGTTTTCTTCTCTTTGTTTTATCTTTATTTTTTCTCTTTGTTTTATCGTTTTCTTCTCTTTGATTTTTCTGTTTTCTCTTTTTTTCTATCTGTTTTCATCTTTGTTTTCTCTTTGTCCTCTTCTCATTGTTTTCTCTAAGTTTTCTCCGTTTTCTTCTCTTTGATATCTCTTTGTTTCCTTTGTTTTCTCTTTGTCCTCTTCTCATTGTTTTCTTTAGTTTTCTTCTCTTTGTTATCTCTTTCTTCTCTATTTCTTTGTTTTATTTTTGTTTTTTCTTTGTCTTCTCGTTGCTTTCTCGTTTTCACCATGTTCTCTTCTCTTTGTTTCCTTCTCATTGTTTTCTCTGTTTCTTCTCTTTGTTTTCTTCTCTTTGGTTTCTCTTAGTTTTCGCTTTGTTTTCTTATCTTTGTTTTCTCTTTTTGTTCCCTTTTTCTCTTGTGTTCTTTTTGTTTTCTCTTTGATTTCACTTTGAGTTATCTTTGTTTTCTGTTTTCTCTCTTTGTTTTCATCTCTTTGTTTGCTACTCTGTTTTCTTCTTTGTTTTCATCTGTTTTTTCCCTATTTTTCTCTTTGTTTACATCTCTTTGTTTTCTCTTTTATATCTCTCTGGTTACTCTTTCTTTTCTCTTTGTGTTCTTGTCTTTGCTTTCTTCTATTTGTTTTCTCTCAGTTTTCGCATTGTTTTCTTTGTGTTTTCCCTTTGTTTTCTTTTTGATTTCACTTTGAGTTATCTTTGTTTCCTCTTTTTTTAGTCTTTGTTTTATCTTCATTTTCGTATCTTTGTTTACTTTGTTTTCTTCTCCTATTTTTCTCTTTTGTTTTCCCTTTGATTTCTGTGTTTTCTCTGCTCTTTGTTTTCATCTCTTTATTTTCTCTGTTTCCTTTTTCTGTTTCTTTTCATCTTTGTTTCATTTGTTTCCTCTGTTTTCTTTTTGGGTTTCTCTTTTTCTGTTTGTTTTCATGTCTGTTTTCTTTTCTTTGTTTTCATCTCTTTATTTTCTTTGTTTTATTCTCTTTCTTTTCCCTTTTTTCTCTTAGTTTTCTCTTTTTTCTTTTTGTTGTTTTCTTTTTGTTTACATTGTTGTACTTGTTTAATTTGTTTTTTTATTGTTCTCTTCCCCTTGGTTTCCTTTTTGTTTCTTATCTTTATTTTACTGTTTTTTCCTCTTCGTTTTCTCTTTTTCTCCTTATTTCTTCTCTTTATCTTTGGTTTCATCTCTTTGTTTTCTGTTTTTTCTTTTGGTTTTCTTTTATTTCTCTGTTTAATCTGTTTTATCTTTGTTCTCTTTCCATTGTTTTCTTTGTTTTGTTCTTTTTGTTTACTCTTTGTTTTCTCCTCTTTTTCTGTTTACTCTTTGTTTTCATTTCTTTGTTTTCTCTTTCTTTTCTTCTCTTTGTTTCTTTAGTTCTCTATTTCGTTTTTCTTTGCATTCTTTTTCTCTTTGTTTTCTTTGTTTTCATCTCTTTGTTTCCATTGTTTTCTCTTTGTATTGTCTTTGTCTCCTTTGTTTTCTCTTTATTTCCTTTGTTTTTTCTTTGTTTCTCTTGGTTTTCTGTTTCCTTTGTTTTCTTGTTTTTGTTCCCTTTGTTTTCTCTGTTTTCTTATCTTTGTTTATTTGTTTCATCACTTTGTTTCTGTTTTCTCTTTGTATTCTTCTCTTTATTTCCTGTTTTATCTTTGTTTTCTCTGTTTTCTTATCTTTGTTTTCATGTTTTTTCCCTTTGTTTTTTCTCTTAGTTTTCTCTTTTTCTCTCTGTCTTCTGTTTGTTTTGTTCTCTTTGTTTTTCTCTTTGTTTACATCTTTTTGTTTTCTCTGTTTTTTCTCTGTTTTGTTTTCTCTCAGTTTTCTCATTCTTTTCTGTTTTCTCGTTTTCATGTTTTTTCTCTTTGAGTTCTCTCTGTTTTCTCTTTGTTTTCATCTCATTGTTTCCTTTGGGGGTAAAAGGCGGGGATAAAGGGGGATAAAAGTGGGTATAAAAGGGGGGGAAAGGGGGGGGAAAAGGGGGATTAAAAGGGGAGATAAGGGGGGGATAAATGGGGATAAAAGGGGGGATAAATGGAGATAAAAGGGGGGATAAAACGCGGGAAAATGGGGTGATATAAGAGGGGATAAAACGGGGTTAATATGATAAAAATGGGGCATAAAAGGGGGGATAAGGGATAAAAGGGGGGATAAAAGGGCGAAAAGGGGGGGATAAAAGGGGGATAAAAGAGGGGATAAGGGGGGGATAAAAGAGGGGATAAGGGGGGGATAAAAGGGGAGATAAAAGGGAGGATAAGGGGAATAAAAGGGGGGGATAAAAAGTGGGGATAAGGGGAAATAAAAGGGAGGGGTTAAGGGGGCATAAAACGGGGGGTAAAAGGGGGCATAAAAAGGGGGTTAAGGGGGGATAAATGAGGGGATAAATGGTTGAATGAAAGGAGAGATAAGGGGAAATAAAAGGGGAGGGTAAGGGGGGATAAAAGAGGGGATAATGGGGGGGGGGTTGGTAAAAGGGGGGGAAAAAGGGGGAGATAAAAAGTGGGATAAAAGGGGGGATAAGGGGAGAAAAAGGGGGATAAGAGGGGATAAAAGTGGAGATAAGAGGGGGGTTTAAACGGGGATGATAGGGGGGATAAGGGGAGATAAAGAGGGGGATAAGAGAGGTTAAAAGGAGGGATAAAGGGGGGGATAAAAGGGCGATAAGGGGGGATAGAGGGGAATAAAATAGGGAATGAAAGGGGGGAAAAGGGTTATAAAAGGGGGGGGGAATAAAAGGAGGGATACGGGGGGATAAAAGGGGGATAAGGGGGGATAGAAGGGAATAAAATAGGGAATGAAAGGGTGAAAAAGGGGGTTATAAAAGGGGGGATAAAATAGGGGATAAAAGGGGTTTTAAAAGGGGAGAATAAAGGGAGGGATAGAGGGGGATAAAAGCGGGGATAAAGGGGGGTTAAATAGGGGATAAGAGGGGATAAAATGGGGTATAAAAGGGGGGTTAAAGAGGAATAAATGGGGGGATAAAAGGGGCGTAAAAGAGGGGTTAATGGGGGATAAAAGGGATAAGCAGGGATAAACAGAGGGGATAAGGGATGATAAAAGGGGGAATAAAAGGGGGTTTAAGTGGGGATAAAAGGGGTTTTAAGTGGGGATAAAAGGGGGGGGTAAATGGGGGATAAAAGTGGGGATAAAAAGGGAATAAAAGAGGGGATGAAAGGGGGATATTAGAGGGAATAAAATGAGGATAATAGGGGAATAAATTGGGGGATTCGGGTGGATAAAAGGGGGATAAGGTGGGACAAAAGAGGGGATAACGGGGGACAAAGGAGGGGATAAGGGGAGATAAGAGGGGGCATAAAAGGGGGAATAAAAGGGTGATAACAGAGGGGGGATAAAGGGGACGATTAAAGGGGAAAGATAAGGGGGATGAGGGGGGATACAAGAGGGGGTGGTATAGGGGGGATAAAAGGGGTTTAAAAGGGGAATAAATGGGGGGATAAAAGGGGAGGAAAATGGATAAAAGGGGGGATAAAAGGGAATAAGCAGCTGGATAAAAGGGGGGATAAGTGGGGATAAAAGGGGTGATAAAACGGGGTATAAAAGGGGGGATAAAAGGGAGATGAGGGTGGATATAAGGGTGGATGAAAGTGGGGATAACGGGGGAATAAAACGGGCGGTTAGGTGGGGAATAAGAGGGGGGATTGGGGGAGATAAGGGGGGATAAAAGTGGGATGAATGGGGGATAAAAGGGGCGATATGGGGTGAGAAAAGAGGGGATAAAAGGGGTAATAAAACGGGGATATAAAAGGGGGGATAAAGGGGTGGATAAAAGGGGGATGAGGGTGGATAAAAGGGGGATAACGGGGGGATGAGGGTGGATAAAAGGGGGATAACGGGGGGATGAAAGTGGGGATAACGGGGGAATAAAACGGGTGGGGAATAAGAGGGGGATAAAAGGGGCGATATGGGGTGAGAAAAGAGGGGATAAAAGGGGTGATAAAGGAGGAATAAAAGGGGGGATAATGGAGTATAAAAGGTGGGTTAAAAGGGGTTGTAAAAGGGGGTATAAAAGGTGGGATAAAAGGGGAGATAAGGGGGGATAAGAGGAGAATAAAAGGGGAGATAACGGGGTGATAAAAGGGGGATTAAAACGGGAATAAAAAGGGGTTAATAGGGGAATAAAAAGGGGTTAATAGGGGAATAAAACGGGGGATAAAAGAGGAGATAAAACAGGGGATAAAAGGGGGGCTAAGGAGGAATAAAAGGGGGTTAAGGAGAGATAAAAGGGGAAATAAGGGGTATAAAAGAGGGGATTTAAGGGGGGATAAGGGGAAATAAAAGGGGTGATAAGGGGAAATAAAAGGGGAGGATAAACGGGGGATAAGGGGGGGTTAAAAGGGGGGATAAAAGTGGGGGAAAACGGGGGATATAAGGGGTATAAAAGTGGGATTAAGGTAGAATAAAAGGGGGAAAAAGGGGGATAAGAGGGGATAAAAGTGGAGATAAGAGGGGGGTTTAAACGGGGATGATAGGGGGGATAAGGGGAGATAAAGAGGGGGATAAGAGAGGTTAAAAGGAGGGATAAAGGGGGGGATAAAAGGGCGATAAGGGGGGATAGAGGGGAATAAAATAGGGAATGAAAGGGGAAAAAAGGGTTATAAAAGGGGGGGGGAATAAAAGGAGGGATACGGGGGGATAAAAGGGGGATAAGGGGGGATAGAAGGGAATAAAATAGGGAATAAAATAGGGAATGAAAGGGGGAAAAAGGGGGGATAAAAGGGGTTTTAAAAGGGGAATAAAGGGGGGGATAAAGGGGGGAATAATAGGGAGGGATAAAGGGGGATAAGAGGGGATAAAAGTGGAGATAAGAGGGGGGTTTAAACGGGGATGATAGGGGGGATAAGGGGAGATAAAGAGGGGGATAAGAGAGGTTAAAAGGAGGGATAAAGGGGGGGATAAAAGGGCGATAAGGGGGGATAGAGGGGAATAAAATAGGGAATGAAAGGGGAAAAAAGGGTTATAAAAGGGGGGGGAATAAAAGGAGGGATACGGGGGGATAAAAGGGGGATAAGGGGGGATAGAAGGGAATAAAATAGGGAATAAAATAGGGAATGAAAGGGGGAAAAAGGGGGTTATAAAAGGGGGGATAAAAGGGGTTTTAAAAGGGGAATAAAGGGGGGGATAAAGGGGGGAATAATAGGGAGGGATAAAGGGGGGTTAAATAGGGGATAAAACGGGGGATAAGAGGGGGATAAAAGGGCAGATAAGGGGGAGAATAAAGGGGGGAATAATAGGGAGCGATAGAGGGGGGATAAATAGGGGATAAAACGGGGGGATAAGAGGGGATAAAATGGGATATAAAAGGGGGGTTAAAGAGGAATAAAAGGGGGCATAAAAAGGGGGTTAAGGGGGGGATGAGGGGATAAAAGGGGGATAAATGGTGGAATGAAAGGAGAGATAAGGGGGAATAAGAGGGGAGATAAGGGGGGATAAAAGAGGGGATTATGGGGGGGATAAAAGGGGTGTAAAAGGCGGGATAAGGGAGAAAAAAGGGGGGATAAAAGGGGAAAGAAAGGGAGATAAAAGGGATATGTGGGGATAAAAGGGAGGATAGAGGGCGATAAAAGGGGGAGATAGAAGGGCGATAAGAGGGGGGGATAAACGGGGATAAAATTGGGGATTAAAGAGGGGATAAAATGGGGGATTAAAGGAGAGATAAACGAGGTGTTAAAGGGGGATAAGGGAAGATAATAGGGGGGATAAGGGAGGTTAAAAGTGGGGATAAAACGGGGGATAAAAGGGGGGATAATGGGGAATAAAAGGTGGGATAAAAGGGGTGATAAGGGTGATAAAAGAGGGGATAAAAGGGTATAAGGGGTGATAAAAGGGGGGACAGAAGAGGGTAAGGGGATAAAAGAGGGGTTAAGGGGGGATAAAGGGAGGGATAAAAGGGTGGACAAAACGGGGAGATATAAGGGAACAGGAGGGGGTTGAAAGGGGGTGATAATGCAGGAATAAAAGGGGAGATAATGGACGATAAAAGATGGGTTAAAAGGGGAATAAAAGGGGGGATAAAAGGGGAGAAAAGGGGGGATAAGGGGAAATAAAAGGGGAGGTAAGGGGGAGATAAGAGGGATGTAAGGGGAGATAAGAGCGAGATAAAAGGGGGGATAAGAGGGTTTAAAAGGGGTGATAAAGGAGGAATAAAAGGGGGGATAATGGAGGATAAAGGGTGGGTTAAAAGGGGATATAAAAGGTGGGATAAAAGGGGGGATAAGAGGGGATAAGAGGAGAATAAAAGGGGAGATAATGGTGATAAAGGGGTGAAAAAAGGGGGATTAAAACGGGAATGAAAAGGGGTTAATCGGGGAATAAAACGGGGGATAAAAGAGGAGATAAAACGGGGGATAAAAGGGGGGTTAAGGAGAGATAAAAGGGGAAATAAGGGGTATAAAAGAGGGGAAATAAGGGATATAAAAGAGGGGATTTAAGGGGGGATAAGGGGAAATAAAAGGGGAGGATAAACGGGGGGGATAAGGGGTATAAAAATGGGGTTAAGGTAGAATAAAAGGGGGATAGGGGGGTATAAAAGGGGGGAAAAAGGGGGAGATAAAAAGTGGGATAAAAGGGGGGATAAGGGGAGAAAAAGGGGGGATAAGAGGGGGGTTTAAACAGGGATGATAGGGGGGATAAGGGGAGATAAAGAGGGGGATAAGAGAGGTTAAAAGGAGGGATAAAGGGGGGGATAAAAGGGGGATAAGGGGGGATAGAGGGGAATAAAATAGGGAATGAAAGGGGTTATAAAAGGGGGGGAATAAAAGGAGGGATACGGGGGGATAAAAGGGGGATAAGGGGGGATAGAAGGGAATAAAATAGGGAATGAAAGGGGTTATAAAAGGGGGGATAAAATAGGGGATCAAAGGGGTTTTAAAAGGGGAGATAAGGGGGGAATAAAGGGGGGGAATAATAGGGAGGGATAGAGGGGGGATAAAGGGGGATAAAATGGGGTATAAAAGGGGGGTTAAAGAGGAATAAATGGGGGGATAAAAGGGGGAATAAGGGGGCGTAAAAGAGGGGTTAATGAGTGGTTAATGGGGGATAAAAGGGATAAGCGGGGATAAACATAAGGGATGATAAAAGGGGGAATAAAAGGGGGGTTTAAGTGGGGTAAAATTATTATTCAATCACCCTAAATTTTGATTAAATTTTGCGGTGCTCCAGAAGGTTCCAAAATAGTTGATTCTAAATCACTTATATTTTACGCATGTAATAAAGTACCAATTGTAATATTCTGTGGGAATATCATTATCTCCATTTTTCGCATCTTACGCTTTTCTGCATCTAAAGTCGATTTCCCTTGATCCGGTAAAAAACATTAGATCGGGAGTTCACTGTATCAGTTTTTATGTTTAATGTTATATTTGACAATTAAATAACCTTATTTTAAAAATTCAATGAAATCTGATTATATTTAACGTAGCTAGCGCATGTAAAGTAAAACCCTGCACAACATCTAAATTAAAGCAAAAATCCTCCATCCTGGAGGTATTTAAATAGGTTTAAATCCTCCGTGCCTGAAGGGTTAATGAACAAAACTTTTTATTCAAGAATACAAGACTATAATTTTCTTACATGTATTATCCTAAAACAGTTTTAAAAGTGAAATATTTGTATATAAATATGTCTAAACTGTATTTATACCAACAATATGCAATTAATATTTAATAAAGGATTTTTGTTCTCTATTTTATTGTATTGTATTGTAAAGCCATATTAAAACATAATGGATGCTGGGGGCAGCCACTGAACAACTCAACAGTTAATGAACAAGTAAAAAATATGAATTGACAAATTGTTTTCATAAAGCACATTTGAGGTTGCAACAATTATCAAAAAAATTCCTAAGGTTACGGAAATTTTATCATATTTTTTGTCCAAAATAATTAATTAGTAAAACTGCTAAGCCGCTGATTCAATAAGAAATCGATATATTATTTATAAGTTTACTTCAAGTAACACCAATACGTTACAATCTTCCCACAAAATTACAAATGTTTTAGTAGAAAAGTTAGTATTAAAGGAAACTTAGGCTGTAAGCTTTCATGAACAAATTAAATGAATGGCGTATCATTTCTATTCTATAAAATGTGCAGAAATTGAAAGGAACAAAGTTTCATTTTGACAGTTTAATGCAATACAAAGATAGTTGAAAATAAACTTACTGATTACAATTCAAACAACACACTAAATTGAAGAAATTGGTAAACAGAATTATGAGAATTTCTCATAAAAAGCATTGGACTCCCTAATAAGGTGTCATTTAAAGTAATGATTAATTTTTAAAAAATTGAATAATTTTCAAAATGAATAATACTTTGAGAAATTTTTCTCATATAGAAAAAACTATAGGTAAACAAAATTATTTGGTGCTGTGGATAGCAAATGATTGATGAGATCAGAATTACCGTTTGCTGTCAATATTTACAAGAAAATTAGTTTTAAAATGTGATGCAAAATGATAATGGAATAATTTTTTGATCACGAATAAAATTACTCTTCAGAGTTGTCACTATTAACAATTACAAATTTTGATCATAGCAACTTAGCAACGTACTTTAAAATTCAGTCAATCGTAGTATCTCTTTATGAAGAAATGTTTCAAACAAAAGTTGTATAAAATTATATTTGCCTACCACTTTGATAATAACAAATATTTTACATTAATGAAGTTCTAAAGGAGATATCTGGCAAAAACAGAAAAACATCAAGCGTAACTTCCGGTTGGCCAATTTTAGTCAAAATCTAATCAGACCTTGATTTTATAATTTAACTCTTAATTATAAAGTTGTGTTGATTTGATTAGCACAAGGCATATTTGAAAGAAAAACTATTCAGTTCTACTGCAATATTAATAATAAGATTTAGATTTTACATAATTGGTTCATCAAATTATAAACTGAATTTAAACCTCAACCGTAACAAATTTCATTTTTGTTATCGATTAAAACAAATGATTATTTTGGGTGCCATTATGATCAAATTCAATTATACAACAATCCATCATAAACCATTTAAAAGTATGAATTATAACATAGACCTAACTGGACAAATCAAATTGAAGAACAGCATCAATAAAAATACAATTTGAAAACAATTTATGGAAAAATCACTTCTACCATGAGATGTGTTCAGATTTAAGAAAGATGAAATAAATAATGATTAAAACACAAAACAATTTTTCAAATACAAGAAGTCCTTGAGTAACACCAATTTGAAGTTATAACAGTTATACTTATTCCTTGTTTAAGGCTCTTTTAATTTTAAAGTTTTGGTTTCCTTCGGAAATGAAGCAATGCTGTGCAGCATTGCTCTGCTTGCTTTCAACCCAGGATTGATAAAGCAGCACAGAAACAAGCCTGACAGTGCCCCATGAATACCTCCACATATATTAGTGTGTTTACCTAGTAAGTTATATGAACTTGAAGGACTCATTGTCTTTGAAGTGTGATTTCAAATGTATTGCTGAACATTGGATGCGATATGGAGAGGTTAATTTAAATAATTTCAATGGATATGAAAAATGTTAACTGTCTATTATCATGAATTGGCAAAAAATGGTGGTTTGTATTTTATGGACCTGAAAATCTTAAATGTAATGTAATTGATCTTAAATATCTTTGCATTGAATTAGACTTTGAAATTGTTGCAGTCTTGTACAAAGAGCAAGGACTTTTAATTGTCTATACTATACCAAATAGAAACTTTAGGATTTATTGTCAACAGCTGGAAAAAGCATTGTGTACATTTGAAATATAACATGAAAATAGTGATTAATGGCGATCTCAATTTGGATATGCACTTTGTCTCAAATGATAGCCTCATTCTCAATAACCGATTGCAATTCTTTAAATTATATCATGCAGGATTATAATATCAGGATATTTAATACTTATTTATCTGACCATCTCCCTATTATTTTTTATAAAGAGGTAAAAAGTTTGATGTTCAACAAGAAAATAAATTCTGGCAATCTAATCATCACTCGACCCATTTCTTCAGAAGGTGTTGCCTGCTTTAAATATTTGTTGTCTGAGATCATTTGGGTTTCAAATTTGAAATTTAGTGATGGAAAGTCCAATTTTTATATCCTGCATTAAACTTTAGTAAGATTTTTTTGAGATTTGCTTCCCCAAAATATTCACATGAAATCATGCTGGAGGTGATGTTAAAATTAAAAATAAATGGTTCACATCTGAACTGGCAGAACTAAGAAATAGTAGTAAGTTTGTTTAGAAATTTTAAAGTGACAAACACAGAATATAATATAAAATTATACAAAGATAAAAAAATGAGTACAGATGAAAAATCAATGATGCAAAGAAAAATGCAAACCTAATGTATATCCAACAGGCAGAAAATACATATAAAGCAGCATGGGAAGTTATTAAAGAGGCTACAAATAGTACAAGAAAACATGACAAGATAGAAATATCTCCCAATGAATTTAATAACTACCCTATATACTCGTGTATAACACGCACCTGTACTTCTTGCAAAAAAAATCCCTGACTTTTCTTATACCCCGTGTACAATGTACACCCTTGATTTTTATAGGGTATAAGAGCAAAATTATATCGTCATGTTAAGTATTAACTAGAGTACCATAAATAACTATGTTAAAGCATTAAATTATCGCCAGTTAACAATTTTAAAATGCTTGGACTTGCCCATAAGTATTTCATTCAATAAGTTCCACTTTATGTCTTAGAGATACATCATCAATAATGAAAGTGATTGAGTTAATATGGCAGTAACTTCATACAGTAAGTTAGCCAAACAGATGCAGACTAGAAAACCACAGCGCCACTGCTTCCAATCCTTTTAAATCAGACAACAATACATCTATAAATGGTTCGAGTTTTGATTTATAGTGGATTTTGGTTCTATCTTTCCTATCTCATTCTAAAACTGGTAAGTAGAAGAAATAGCGCGAAAATTTAACAAACAAAACAGGAAACACGACTTAACCTTAAGTTCATACACGTCATTTTACATTCCATGGGTTTTAAATTACATTGTTAATTGCACATACTAGAATCATTAACAAAATAAAATTATTTCAATCTGCTTATTCTACTTTACGTTATTTTTTATGCATGTTTTGCAGGAAGTCTATCTGATGATTTTGCAAAGATTACAGCAATCAGCTGATGAGCTAGTGAAATGCGGAATATTTGGAGGATGGAAACTGTATAGAAGTAATTAGGTTTTCTATACATATAATTAATATATGTATAATCTAATGGGATTCATGGTAAAGGAATTATTAATACAGATAGAAAAATAGTCGCAGAACCAAAGGATGTACCACAGGTATGTGAAGAATACATTAAGGAACTATACAACAAGCAGGCAGGATTGGTAAAATTGGAACTGGAAAAAGAGGATTACATTGAAGAAGACATCTTGGGACCAAGTATTATGAAAAGCGAAGTACAAAAGGCAATACTGGAACTGAAGAAAGGGAAAGCTACAGGCAACGATGGAATACCAGCAGAGGTACTTAAAGTCATGGGATGGGAAGGACTAAAAGTGATTACGAAACTAATTAACAAGATTTATGACTTGGAAGAGTGGCCTCAGGATTTCTTAGATGTAACAATGATCCCTCTAAAGAAGAAGCCTACTGTCACACACTTCGAAGATAATCATGAGGATTCTTAATAAAAGGCTAGAGAAAAAGACCAAAGAAATGCTAGGGGAAGATCAATTCTGCTTCAGAAAAGGACGAGGAACCAGAGATGCTCTTGATGTGAGAATCATATCAGAAAGGGCAATAGAGTACAGCCAAGATTGCTGCATATGTTTCGTTGACTGGCAAAAGGCCTTTGATAGAGTAAATTGGGTAGTGCTGATGAGGATATTAAAGGATATAGGTGTAGACAGGAAAGACAGGAGACTGATCAGGAATCTATATGTGAATCAAGTTGTAAAGGTCAGGTTGGAGAATGTGGACACCATCAGAGTAAATATCGGTAGAGGAGTAAGACAGGGCTGTTGTCTATCGCCAATTCTATTCAATATACAGTAAACTTCCTGTTATCCGGCATGCTCTGGGAATTGGGTTTTCTGGTTAACTGAATATTCCAGTTGCTTAAGAGTTTAATTGGATAGGCCTTAATAATGCATTTGGAAACCAAAATATGGAACAGATGCATAACTATACGTATACCTTGGAATTTCTAACCCACAGAATCGATATTATACTAACAATTATTCTTAAATAATTTCTTGACATTCACGGAAATAATGAAATTAAAATATACAAGTATTCAATACACTTAATAGCAATATTTTAATAATTAGTGCCTACATTACACCCAGCAGTTTCCCGTATGTCTATCACTATTAGCTTCTCTTTTGTTTTAATAACAACGGGAGGTAAGGATTAACTTAGTACAACCATTAGAATTTTCCAACAACAAAAATTGTTTCCTTGTCCGAGGAAAGGAGAGAAATTATCCTCACACAACTCAAAGTATTAGCAGAAATTTTTGAGGAAAACTGTTATTAAACGAAAGACGAACTTGAGTAATGTACTGTATAAATAAGCAATTCCAAGACGAGAGTATGATTCTGCATCTAAGCCCAAAATAATAATGCAGCCTTAAAATAAAGTAATAAACTATTATAATGCATAAAATTGTCTCACTCTTAAAACATTCTTATTTAGGAGGTTTGATACAAGAATGGAAACCTATGACACTATGCCTACGTAGTTCTTTTTTCTGCTGTAAGGTGTTGTCATCTATGAACCAGATTGTAAACTTTATATGGGAAAAAAATGTCAACTTACGTCTTTTATTTTTTTATTAACAATAAAAGTGGACTCTAGAGAGTAATAAGTAGAATAACACTTGAACTAACCAGAGTTGAATGTGGTAAACATCGCCAAAACAAACCGATCTCATCAGCATTATAAATCTGATCAGGGGTTAGGTAATGTTCCTTAACTAATGTTTCAAAAAATCAAAAAATTTATCAGCAGCTTCTTGGTCACCCGATATTTTATCATCTGAAACATCTAGACGTCTGATCCCATGCCTAATCTTAAAACGTCTTAACCATCCATCTGAAAATGCACACGGTTCACTAATGTCCATTTGTTCATAAAAATCCTTGGTCTTTTCAACCAACATTGGTCCAGAAATAGGGGCTCCCTCGGAACGCTTTATAGAAAACCATTCATACACAGCAACATCCAATTGCTCAAGTTTCGCCTTATGAATAGTGCGCCGATATTCAATTCCTCTAGTTGTCTCAGAAGACAAATTTCAATAACTGTGATTTCTGTGCCTTAATGTCATAAATAGTTGAAACCGACAAGGAACTCTTTTATTAAAACATAGAGATTCTCACGTTTCTCTAAACGTTTAATGATATTAAGTTTCTGGGTTAAGGTTAGTACAACCCATTTCCTTTTATCACCTTTAGCGCATATTGCAGTTTCAGGAGGCATTTAAAAAGGGTGGACGAAATATTTCATTTAACACAAACACTGATTCAAAAAACATACATAATTGCGTATTGCAACTGCCAACGCGAACGCCAAATTTATTTAAATTAGCAGTAGCATTCCGAAATAGATGTAAAAATAGATGATAATAATGAAGATGTTGAAGAGATAGAACCCATCCTCACAGCAAAGACTGTTTGATTTCCTCTGCAAGACAGTCGAGATCGCAGATATGGCTGTGGACGTGGATCCCATAATGCAGAGAAGCATTAAAGTTAAAAGAGGGTTTAATGACTTTCTAGCGCCCTACAGGGAAATCTGGATAGATCTGCAGAGGAAAGCCAGAAAGCAGAAAATAACTGACTTTATGAAGCCTAATTCACTCAAATCATCAACTTATACATGTTCCATTGGAGTTTGAGGGCGAATTTTCCTGATGATCCATCGGCCTTAAACCAACCACTCATCTTCCAAATCTATCATCATCACCACCATCACTATCATCGGAAGACTTCATCATTACATCAAGCATCATTATAGCAAGTCTTCATCTCATCAACGGAAGTGTTTGTCATCATCATTCAAAGGCAAGTATTACAATAAAACAGTAATATTTTCATTATTTTAAATTACAGGTGCAAGGTATCATATGCAAATGTCACTATGTTTATGATTTTATATACTGGCGACTCCCGGGTCTCGACTGTTCGAGTCTCGATTAATTCGAGATTTCGATCCCACCGATCGATAATATACGCGGAATAAACTTTGCGTAGTTATTGGTTCCGACCAAACGTGAGGTTTAGTTTCAGTGTAGACATAGTTATTTCTGCTCTAATTGTTTGAATTTGTGACGATTTCACTCTTTTTTCTGTTAATCTTTTATTTAAATTTATTTATTTTATTGATTTATTTATAAATTTATCACTTGACATGGCATCTAAAAGGAAATATAACAGTGACAATGTAAGAGAATCAAATAAAAGAGGGCATAAGATTCATAGTTATGAATTGAAATTAGAAACTTTAAAGCGTGTTGAGAAAGGTGAAAGCCAAGCTGAAGTCGCACGATCGTTAGGAATGTGTCCTTCAACTATTAGCACTTATGTGAAACAGAAGGAGAAAATTCTAGAAGTTGTGATAAATTCACGTAATTTGATAACAACAATAAACAGTCCTAGGCGCGGTGTTGTGATTCCTAAAATGGAAAAACTTTTAAAACTTTGGGTAGATGATCAGTGTCAGAAACACATACTGAAATCGTACGATCGTTGGGAATATGTCAACTATTAGCACTTATGTGAAACAGAACGAAAAAATTCTAGAACGTGATAAATTCAGGTAATTTGATAACAACAATAAACAGTTTCCCACCCAATAGCTCCTCTTCTTCCAACTAAAATCTTCAACTTCTCAATTAATAAACCAAGTCCAGTAAGTGCAATTGAAAAAGATTTAAGGTATGAAAATTTTTTTAATTTTATTATTTCTTTACTCTTAAGTTATTTTGTGATTTTTAAATAACTTTTATATTAATTTTGCTGCGATAAATAGTTGTATGTATAGATAGATATACACAGATATGTTATCAAGCTCGCACGAGTCGTTTGTAACGAACGACTCGCGATCTGGACCAGGCTGTCTGTAAAACATATTGCATACATCTATCTTTGAAGTTTGAAACAAATTTATTTTTTCCTTTTTAGTTCAAAAAATAAGTAATACGTTTAAAATATTTATTATATAATTTATTCATAATTTAATATTGTTGTATTAACATATTAGTAATGTTATTTTATCGTTATAGAATGTAAGAGAAAACTTTTCCCGAGATGCGGGAACGTATCCCCTGATTATAACATGCAAGTATATGGAAAAACGGCGTTCGACACTCGAATATTCGAGATTCGAACACGCTTTCAGGAATGCATCCCCAACGAGACTCGGGAGTCACCTGTATTTAGTTCATGTACAATATAGGTAGGGCTTTCCATTTATATGTGTATAAAAAAAATCTACATATCTAGGTATTTATCGGAGACATCACGCTAGGTTCCTTCAACGTGGATTCGCCCAACATGGTGTTCTTGAGGAACCTAACCCCCGCATTGTAGGAGGACTGACTGTATTCACTTGTTGCCATAATTCAGGGTCATGTTTAGCACAAGGCAAAATAGGCACGTGCTTAGGCCCCATAAATTGAAGGGGTCTAGAGGACCAGAATAAAATTAACAAAAAGTTTAATAGGTGCCCAGAGAGCTCCACAAATATTCTTTTCTTTAAAAATTCTTTTAATTAGATTTTTTGGCTGACATATTTTTACAGCCCACTTTGACAAAAATATTTAGATAGTTTACCTATGGTAGTAAACAGGGGCAGACTGGTCATAATGTATACTGGGCGAAGCCGATGCCTCTTGTGTGCCAATAAGCTGCCGATATGTAACACGACTTACGGCATGGTGGAGAATAGCTGGTCCAGTTTATCCAACAGAAGCAGTACTGCATTAAGTGAAATATTTACCCTTTTGGAAATTGCTTAAAAATGAATCCGTATTAATTCAGTAATATATGTACCTGACACCGCTGTGTACACTGTAGATTTATAACTTGTTTAAGAGTTTGTTGTTTACGAGATATCTGATTACCTCTTCGATGTTTTGCTCCATGCATATGACTTCTGACAGCCAATCCTACTCTATGCATGTGGTGAAACAAAGTCTGTCTCGTATTTTGCAAAGATTATTCTACAGGACTACCAGTTACATAATGGCTATCGATTATAGCTATTTGTCCATGTTCTATTTTTTACATTTATATTCCATATTTATCTCCCCATATTTAAAATATTGCTCCCTATAAACACTTGAGTAAAAATGTAAAAGAAAAAGGAAGAAAGATCATTATGAAAAAATGAAAACATCTTTGAAACCTTTTTAATAACAAAAAAAGTGAATTCTAAAGAGCCTAAAGATGAGGAATTTTTTTGAAACATTCAACCAAAATTTGACGAAGAAATGTCTCAATCTCCATCATTGACCCAAGGCAATTCTAATGTAAATATTTGATCTCATTGCGCACATGAGATATCTCTATCGCAGCCACTGACCCAATCTAATGAAAATATTCCACCTCAATATGACGATGTTTTACCTCACTCACCGACCCAGGAAAGCTCAAATAGAAAACTTCAACCTCAATCCAACAATGTTATTGTGAATTTATGCAGTACTGAATGTTTCCGTAGAGTTAGTTGTCAAATGATATTGCACTATGGCCTTCAACAATACCTTCATCTGTCCAAGATTATTATATTAAAATTAGACCAGAGCAAGTTTGCGGAACCCTAGAGTCTTCGAAAATTGAATTCAAGGAAGGGTCAAGGACAATAAATAGGTCTGTAAATGAAAGCTCATTCACAAGAATTAATAAAAATAGAAAGATTTCAACATGATTGGTTTGTGTATGCACAAACAAAGGCATATTGCTATATTTGTAAATTATTTTCCAAGCAAAAAACAAATTGGCTCAAGGGACTAGTGATTGGAAAAATATTTCTCAGAAGCTATCAGAACATGGGAACTCTTCGGAGCATATGTGGTCTCAGGGGCGGCCATCTATCTAAGGGGGACCGGATGCAAATTTCCACCTGGGGCCCCCCCTCACCCTGCCCATAGGCCATGGGTAGGGGAGGGGGCTATATTATGTTTTTGGCTTCCAGACAAATATTTCCTTGGCATTTGTAACCTTTCAAAATAATATTAAAAATAATTAATATTCTAAATTATTTAAATAAGACTTAATTGGGAATATGCACCTTTTTAAATTACACTTTAAAATTATTTATAGATTAAAAAATTAATATTGTTCTATTCCAAGCAATAAGTTTTAAAATTCTGAATAGTGTAATTACCGTATATACTCGTGTATATGCCGACTCCATGTATAGTACGACCCCTGATTTTTTGGTGAACAAACCTGATTTTTTCATATATCTCGTTTATAGTACGATCCCAGCTTTCCACCAGGGTCGATATATTTCGTTTCGATAGCTCGATGGTTACGAGCGAGATATATCGAACGACCTTGATTTTCCAAACCACCATAGAATATACCGTAAATAGTATTTCATGCGAGTACACTAACATTCGGATAAGAATCTTACTCCTAAAACATTTAATAAAAAGTGATATGAATCATGATTGCACAAGATAAAATAAAATTGTTTCAATTCTAGTACATCTTAATTACGTTCCGTGTACGTAATGGTTCCACCCGCTCATCTATTTAATAGGTAGGGATAACGGATAAAAAGAAATTACTTTGTAATATTCCACAGTCTTTATTGTTTCTTCAATCACACACCGACCGGTTTCCACTACTAAATCATTCTAATGGTGTTACTAACCGACATAACACCTTTAGAATGCCTTTGTAGTGGAAACCGATAGGTGTGTGATTGAAGAAACAATAAAGACTGTTGAATATTACAAAGTAACTTCTTTTTTCCAAGATGTCGAAATTCCATAAAGTTACGCCGTCTACGATACTTTTAGTCCAACTCGTTCCAATCCATCCCTTGTAAAAAGATGCAAACAAAGATGTACATACATAAAATTCAAGAAAGGAAGTGCCCGTAAATCGTCACTTATATCAAGTATTTGTGAATTTGAAGCTGTATATATGAAAAAGATTCTACTCTTCACGAAGCAACATAACAACGATAAAGGACCTCACTGTTAAGGTTAGCCTACCATTATAATGCGTGCGGGTGGCATAACTTCACCGAAAATGCCCGTGAAGATAGGTACATGAATTTTAAATCCTCAAATGCAATACTCGTGTATAGTACGATCCCCAATTTTTGCAATAAAAATTTGGTCGTAAAAACTCGTACTATACACGAGTATATACGGTATATCTTTTATCTTACCTACGTTAAGTAATGTATTAATTCCAACATATCAAATTAGCAGCAACGTGAAATTTGCTGTTGTACAGGTGTAAAATACATTTAACATTGTGGACCAAATCGGATGCCAATAAAATTCATTAGGGCCATGCTTTCTAAGAAATAATAATAATTCAATTAATATTGTATATCTACTTCAGAAATAATAATAACTAGCATCCCGCTGCAGCTACGCTTGCAAATATTCTAAATAGTTCAGCCCTAGGTTAGATCATCTTTGTTCCCTATTCATTTGATGTTTCCCTATTTCTTGGTCTTTCTTGTACTCTCCGCTCCTCATCTACACGGGCTTCCGCATCTCTTTCTCTCTCCAGCTCTCCTTACTCTGGCAGCTGTAGCTGGGCTAATAGCTCTCCTTTTCACTGGTCTACCCCTTGGCATTTTTTAATTTTCTGCGATTTTACAGCAATATATTAGAGCAATTACGTGAACACAATGTCACAGAGTTACTCACTGCTAGTTTAATATCGCTGTATATTCAAAGGGGAAAAATACTACTGTATCGCTTGCTCAACAAGGGTTTCCCTTTGGCATTCTATGAAACAACTAATTTGAGGCACACATTTGAGATGATTTGTACTGTATGTAAGAGCGCATCTTTTAGTGGAAGAGGGATTCCAAAACGACGGTCTATGTTTTTCCGCATGCCAATAAAATTTTTTGACATGCCAGGTTTGGCATACGTGCCACATATTTGCCATCCTTGCACTAGATACTACTAAACGTGTACTTGAAATGATGTTACAGACAATTATGACATTTGGAAATTTGCATTGCTCCTTTGTTTATGCATATGCTGCCATACGTATTACAGGTAATACTTTTTTTTGCAGGTAAAGTAAAAAATCGTTACTTTTTTAAATGTGGGCCCCCCACAAACTGGGGCCCGGATGCTAGGCATCTGCCGGGAACCCCCCCCTTGGCCGGCCCTGTGTGGTCTATATGTACTTTTATTTCTAGAACGAAAACATTTGGTCGCATTGATCATTGATACTACTATTATAAAAGCACTCGAAAGCAAACATCAGTACTGTAGAGAAGTTTTGAAATGTTGTTATAGCAAAAATTACATATTTGTCTTAAGAAGCAAATTTTTTTCAATAATCTTCGATTCTACATAGGATATCAGTCATATTGACCAGTTGACAATATTAGTTAGGTACCTATGTTCTGCACGGTAAAGTAAATGAACGTTTCCTATTTTTTATACCGATAACCTCACACACCGGAAAAAATTTGAAGCATGTAGTGTTGGAATATCTGCAAAAACTTTATCTACATCAAGGATTGTAGAGGCCAAAGCTACAACAATGCTTCAAATATGTCTTGCCCATATAATGGTCACTGAAATCTTACTAAGCAACACAGTCCTTCAGCGGAATCTTTTCCATCTGCAAGCCATTCCTTAAATTTAGTTGGCAATGCCGCTGCTGAGAGTTGTGTAGAAGCTACAAGCATTTTGGATTTGGTTCAATAAATTTACGTTTTTTTTCTGCATCAACTCATCGTTGGAATGTTTTGGAAAGTTGTTCCCGAAAATAAACATTTAACTATAAAACCACTATGTAGTACTAGATGGTCTGCACAAGCTGATGCAATTAAGGTATTAACAGAAAATTTCAGTATGGTTAAAGAAGCTTTGAAAATCTTTTCATCAAATAATTTGGTGAAGCCAATAGTTCAAGCAGAAGCTACAGGACTATTCAAAAAAATTGGTACAACATACATTGTACAAACTTTCTCATATACTAATGCATCATTTAGTTATCTTTAGAAAATGAAAATCGTATGAGCCGGTTTTAAGAAAAACCAATTTTTGTTCAAGTAGACCAAGAATAAATTAGCCTTATATTCATTCATTAAGAAAAATGAAATATGTAGTATTATTGCAGATGTATACTCAAGTAACGGTACGAAATTTTATCCAAATTGTTTAAGCAGTTTTTGAGAAAATCAAATTATTGTTCAAGGTGCCTAGAATAAACTAGCCTTATTATTCATTTTTTGAGAAATGTGAACTATTTGGTATTATTGAAGAGGTAAACTCAAGTAACTGTAGAAAATTTGATCAAAATCGTTAAGAGCCATTTTTGGGAAAATCAAATTGTTGTTAAAAATGAGTAGAATAAATTTCCTTAATTATTAAGCAATGTCAACCATTTCTTCATAGCTTCTGCTCAGTATGATAAAATGCCTAAGTACGAGATTTCATTCATTTTTGCTCTTCCATTTAGGCCCTAGAGCAGGGGTGCCCATTACGTCACCCATGGACGACCGGTCGCCCTTTAGGAGGGTCTGTGTCGCCCACGCATCGATCCAGACATTAGTCTTATTATCCTGAATAAGGAGTTCTCTTTTCTGATATGAACTTAAATCAAAAATCAGAAATGCTCTCACTAATGAACATCTCGAAGACTGTTTACTTCTCTCTGTTTCTATTGACATGCCCAATTACCATTCACTAGCTGAAGATATGCAGTGTAAACGTGCCCATAATCCCGCAAATCAAAATTCAATTAATCAGTTGTATAATGTTGTTTGATGCATAATGTATAATAAATGCATTTTGCAGTAAATTTGTGGTCTAATTCATTCTTAAAATCCCTTTTTATATTATATTGAAAAAAATAAGTAGGCCGCAAGACAATTGCCAGGATGAAAGTAGCCCATGATATGAAAAGGTTTGGGCACCCCTGCCCTTGATCCAGTAACAGACAGATGGCATTGCAAAAACCACTTTTTCGGATTTAGCAACACCTAAAACGTATATTTCCGTAAAAATCTTGAGATTGAATTTTTTTGCGGTAACAATACTTTCTCAATATACTTCGTATATGAGAAAGTAAAAAAAGATGAATATGAATTTGTATTGTTAATGTGTACATGGGATAAGATTTTAAGTAGAATAAACACCTTCAGCAAATCTCTGCAATCATCTACAGCAGGGATGGCAAATATATGGCACGCGTGCCAGAAATGGCATGCAAGCGATTTTACTGGGTATGAGTTAGCTAGTGTTTTCTTTATAAAATATGAAGTTTCTTAGAGAAGGAGTAAATTAGTGGCACAAGAAAAAAAATTCTGATGGTTCACATTACTTTCTTGGCATGTGACTCAAAAATCATTTGCCATCCCTGATCTACACCGTCATTATATAATAGTTTAATTGGTTTCATTCAAAATATCCGTGATAACTTTGATGATTTTGAGAGCGAGGCCGAAAAAAATTTATCCATGAAGAACTATAAAAGTAAAAAAAAAAGATACTAATAGCAAGGAAATTATTTTTTGATGATGACTTGGTGAATAATGTGGAAGTGGAAGATAAAAATCCTTCAAAGTAAACATTTTTTGTTATTTGTGATAAAATAATTTTTGATATTGGAAGAAGAAACAAAGTTTCTCAGATGGTAAACGAAAAATTTGAATTTATATTTAACTATAATAAGAAAACATGCCAAATCTGTTAAATATAATATTATAATAATGATGTAAATGTAAATGAATTGGAAGAAGAATTTGAGCAAATTGATATTTTATGTAAATCAGAATGTTTAAAATCTGCTTCAGAAGCTTGAATTCATTCACGATAGAAACAGCATTTCAACATTTCCGAATGTGGAAATAATTTTGAGATTGTTCATAGTTTTGCCTATGACTAATGCTGAAGGAGAGCGGACATTTTTTGTACTTAAAATTATTAAAAATTATTTGCAAAGTACTCTCCTGGAGCTAAAGTTGAATGCTCTTGCAATGCTTTATATACAAAAAGAAAAATTATTTAAATTTAATTATGATGAACTCATTAATGACTTTATGGAGATAAAAATTCAAAAGGAAAATATAAAAATGCTATTTATTTTTCGTCATTTTACTTATGAAAAATTGTCTTTTAACGCTCAAGTCACATTTTTATCAGTCGAATAAGCTTCCAAAAATGTCAACTTTGTAGTTACATATTGCTTATAAATACATCCTTTTATTATTATAAAAATTTGATGAATACATTTTAAAATATGTATATGATTTTGTTTTGTGGGGGGCCTGGATTGCTCTTGGTGCCTAGGGCCCAAAAATGTCTAGATGGATCCACAGATGATATGTCCACAGACTTTATGTCCACTGCCTTTATATCCACAGCCTTTACATCCACGGATATATATGTCCACAGCCTTTTTGTCCACTGTCTTTATGTCAACTATTATATATGTCCACAGCCTTTTTGTTCACTGTTTTCTTTATCCACTTTTGCATATGTCCACAGAGACTTTATTTCTAAGTATGAAAAATATGAAGGACAAACCTGAAAATGGAAGAGTGTTTGAAGGAGAGGGAGGGAAAAAAGGGGAAGGGAGGAATCCGAAGGAAACATAGCGGACAGGACATAAGGGCAGTGTACATAAAGACTGTGGGGACATATCAACTGGGAACCTATCGATGCAGCCCTACCATAATTATACAGGCAGTCCTCGACTTCCGTGCATTCGACTTCCATACAACTCGCACTTTTGTACATTATAAATTCTCGCCCCTAAACTACCTTTCGTACTCCGAATTCGGACTTTCGTACATCAGCTGACGAACAAACATTTCGATCTATCTCATAATGGAACTGTCAGCCAAGCCAACACTTTTAATAAATTACCAAATTAAAGTATGCTATGTAATAACATATGTATTATATGTAATGTAAGATTTGTGTGTAATTTTTTTAAATATTGTACTGAAATTTGACAAGATTAATACCACAGTGAAGTTGTTTAATAATCAATAAAGGAGGGGCTGGACTGGGCGTGCCAAAGACAAGGTTTGTTTTTTGTTGATCCAAACTGTTGGTTAAGAGGTAATCTTTTGGGAAGGGATGGCTTGCACCTGAATAGAAGAGGTTCTCGCATACACGGAAATTTGTTGAATAATTTCATTGGAGCCTACTCGAGCCAGGGAAACTAGATGGTAGAAAAAGAGGTGAAATCATTGGAATGACGCAGCATTATGACGAAGGTGAGGGATTACGAGTTCTTCAGGCGAAGTGTCATAGTTTGTTAAATAAAAGAGAGGCTTTTACCGCTTTAATTGATACATATGGCCTGGATTTTGTCTGGCCAGGAGAAATCGTGCTATGGTAATGAAGTAGACTATACAGCCAGTGTCTCAATGCTGAGTGTCAGGCAGCGGTAACTAACTTGACAACCTGAAGGAAGCCAATGTCTTCGGGCATATGAGCTTCCTTTAGGAGGGAGGATGGACCCTCAGCGGAGGAAATGCCACTGAAAATCCATCAAAATGTAGCGTCTGTACCCCAGTGGGGCAGCTACAAAAGGCATCTGTCTCCAGAGGAGTGGCCTCAATACCTCACCTGGCAGAAGGTATAAAATGCCCTTAGGAGCAGCATCCCTATTGTAATAACAGCCTATAACAATAATAATAATGGTACAGAAAAGGTTAGGGTGTACCCCACAAGCAACGTGCAGTTCTCAAGGTACTGGGAGAACTGTGAGAAATGGTCGACCAGTAAACAAAATTCTTAAAGTAGGCATTGCCAATATAATGACTATGACAGGAAAGACGGAGGAGTTGGTAGATTTTATGATAGAGAGAGACATAATGATGACGGGTTTGAGTGAGACAAAATGGAAAGAGAGTGAAGAAAATGAGGAAGGGCTACACACTATATTGGGATGCTGGACAAGAAGCAAGAAATGGAGTAGGTTATAATTATAAGGAAAGACCTGGGGAAGTATGTGGAACAAGTTGACTATATAGGAGATAGAATGATAAAGGCTACGTTGATGATGGAAAGTGGAGTGAAGAACTTTATACAAGCATATGTACCCCAGACGGGAAACACGGAAGAAGACATTGAAGAATTCCTGGAGAAATTAGAAAGGAAAATAATGGATGAGGAAGCGATAATTATGGGCGACTTTAATGCACAGGTGAGAAAGTACAGACAAGGGAGAGAGGAAATAGTAAGGCCGTTTGGGTATGGACTAACAAATAAAGAAGGAGATGCAATGGTGGATTTCTGTGAGAGGAATGGACTGATTATGAGAAATACTTGGTTTAGAAAGAAGAATAGCAGAAAATTCACAAGATATGGTTGGGGAGATGGAAGAACGAAAACGCTAATTGGTTACTTTCTAGTGAAAAGAGAAAATCGCAGACAACTGGAAGATATCTCAGTTTTACCAGGCGAGGCTTTTGATGGAGCCCACTGTGTACTGATAGCAAAATTGAAAGTGGGAAGGATTGAAAGAATAAAGGAAGAACGAGAAAGGAAAATAAAAGTATGGAAATTAAAAGAGAAAGAAGTACAGGAAAAAATCCGGGAGAAATTAAAACGAGTAATACCCAAGTCAGAGATGGGAAGTGTGGAAGATGAGTGGGCAAAGTTTAAAAGTGCAATAGTAAGCAGTGCAGAAAGTGCTTGTGATAGAACATCAGAGAGAGAGAGAGAGATAGAAAAGGAGATGCCATGGTGGAATGACAGGGTTAAAGAAAAGGTAAAAGATAAGAAGAGAGCATGGCAGGAATGGAACAGGGATAAAAAAGAGGATAGCAGAAGGAAGTACCAGGAAATAAAAGGAGCTCTAAGAAAATTATAGACGAAGAAAAGAGGAAATGTTGGGAGAAGTTTGCACGAGAAATGGAAGAGGATGTACATGGAGGAAAGAGAGCACTCTATAGGCTTATTAAAAGCAAAAGGAAAGAAAGAGTACACACAAAGTTTGTGGAAGATGAAAGTGGAGAGATATTAACATAACCAGAAGAGATAAGGAATAGATGGAAAGAGTATTTTGACAAACTGTTGAATGTGAGAAATGGTACAAGTGAGATTGTAGTTGGTGGTGAATAGTCTGGGTGTAGAGGAAGAAAATGAAAATGATATTACGATGTTGGAGGTTAGCAGTTAAAAGGATGAAAATGGGTAAAGCAGTAAGGGTGGATGAAGTATCAGTGGAGATGATAAAGGCAGCAGGACCTGTAGGAGTACATTGGCTGTACAGACTGTTAAAGGGCGTATGGAAAGAAAAACGTGTCCCGGAGGACTGGAGGAAGGGAATAATAATACCAATTTTTAAGAAGGGGGGCAAAAAGGTGTGTAATAATTATAGAGGAATCACACTTATTTTGCAGTAGCAAAGATAATGGAAAGGATATTGGAAAGGAGAATGAGAGATAAGGTAGAGAGGCAGTTACAGGAGGAACAGAATGGTTTTCGAAGTGGTAGGTCAACAGTAGATCTCATTTTTGCTATGGGACAAAGAATGGAGAAACAATGAGAGTATGGAAAAGATATGGAGATGACGTTCCTAGATTTAGAGAAGGCATATGATAGGGTTCCCAGAGAAAAAGTCTGGGAAACCATGACAAGAAAGGAAATTGGAAAATCAACAATACAGATGGTGAAAGCAATGTATGACAACTGTTACAGCTGTGTACAGACCCAAGTAGGGAAAACAGGATGGTTTAGGAGTGAAACAGGGCTAAGAGAGGGAAGCGTGTTGTCACCCCTGTTATTCATAATGGTTATGGATGAAATTATGAAGGAGACAAAAGAAGCAGATGGGGGCATGGAAATGAAGATAATGTTATTTGCGGATGATATCGTAGCAATGAAGTACAAGAACAACTGGATGTGTTAAATGAAAAAAATGTGAAATACTGTATGAAAGTTAGTGTGGAAAAGAGTAAGTCAATGGTAATGACAAGAGGGGAAAGAGAAGGGAAAGGTATTATAACAACTGGGGGTCAGAATCTTGAAATAGTGGAGAACTTCAAGTATCTGGGAAGTGAAATACACCCACTCCCCGACTTACGTAAAGGTTCCGTTCCGTGAACTCTTACGTAACTCAAGTTTTATGTAAGTCGGATTTCACCGTATTGCCTACGGTAGAAGCCGGCGGCTGCTGTCAATTCTCACCTCCACCGCAATACGCAGTTTCACTTTGCACGTATTAATTCTATATGAGTATAATTATTCAATAAACTACACTAAATTATAGGCTTATGTATTGAAATTATTATTTATTATATTGTTGAAACGCTGTGCAATCCCTCACTGTAACCGCAAGTTGTTCCCGCCTAGCAAATGGCAGCAATATTGGTGAGTTGGTGGTTGTTGGAATGGCGGACCATAGATGACACTATGATCGGTGATAGATATATTTAACCCTAGAACACTAAGGCGTAGTAATTTTTACGACGGCAATTTGCAACATTGTTTATATCTCGACCGTGGATCAGATTTCCGACGGCTCACTTTCTGTACCTTCTGTATTACAAAGTATAAATTTAGTATAAATAATTTCATCTTTACTTCTGCTGTTCAATTCAGACAGTGACATCGTCCTGAAATATATGACGCCTTAGTGATACCATTTGAGTTTTTTGGAATGGAACTTCATATTTTCTTCTTCATACATATACCCACACCCGTTCTTGGTTCTTGATATTCTGGACTTACATCCTTTGTGTTGTCTCGCCATTCTAAAAGGTAAGTTCAAATTACTTAGAATGACGGGTAAACAATTACGAAGATCGTGGGCATAAAGCCTATTCAATGATGGCTTATTTCTACAATAAAATGTTAAGATCTAATTAGGTTTTCAGCGTAATTTCTAACCGCAAGTGATGTGTATTTTAGGGGATGTTAGCTTATTTTTACAGTTTTAGACAAATATCTTTTTATAGCCGCATTTACGTAAATAACCTATTTTGTAGATTATAACATTATATGCAATTTTTATTCGTCATTTCATTTACTGGGGGCCTCCTGGTACCCCTTTATGGAGAACGTAACTTGATGAATGTTTATTTATTACTTATTCTGAGAATGTCTACTTTTTCGTAAAAATTTTTATCCGTAATGCTTACGTAGAAAAATATTCATTACATTGCAAGATTTACAGCCCCTTGCGGCGCTACCGTCTCCTGTTTCAGAAGACAATGTATCAATTCGCACGTGCTGTGCTATGTTGATGTTCCGAGCCCATATCGTAATACGTATGTATATAATATGTACTACGAAAATTTTCGTTTGTGGTTCGAGAAAAAGTATACGTAAGTGCGAGTTTACTTAAGTCGGGCTTACGTAAGTCCAGGAGTGGGTGTAATGCAAAATGCAAGTCTAGACAGGGAGATTAACAACAGGGGAGTGTATTTTACCAGAGTGTAAGGAAATTAATATGGAGGAAAGAAATCCCAAGAAAGTGTAAAGAGATAATGTACAAAATGTACTACGCACCCATAGTAACATATGCTGTCGAGACCTGGACGATGACAAAGAGGGAGGAGAGTAAAATACAGGCTAACGAAATGAAATTCTTAAGAAGTATGTTAGGAAATACAAAGAGGGATAGATTGAAAAATGAAGATATTAGAAATGAAATTGGAGTAGAAAAGTTGAATGAAAAAATTGAGAAGAATAAATTAAGATGATTTGGTAATTTGAAGAGGATGGAAGAGGGAAGGATACCGAAACAGACAATGGAAACTAAAATGGAGGGGAAAAGGGCCAGAGGTAGACCCAGAGCGAGATGGATGTATTCAATCAGGGACAGTGTAAGAAGAAGAAACCTGGACTGGACACAATGATGGAGGAGGAGTGGTGGAGAGAGAGAGGAAGGTGGAGAAGTACCATCCACTCCCTGACCCGGTTGGAAGTGGATAAGGGGAAATGATGATGATGGTCCGGATATTATTGCTGGGACGGAGTCATGGTTAAAAAGTGAAATTTATTCAAATGAAAAATTTCCAAGCAGTTTGTGGTGTATAGGAGGTATCAGGACTCTAGGGGCAGTGGTATTTTTGTCTGCGTTAGAAATAGGTTACAGAGTAGGTTACTGAGTGGATTGGAATGGGTGAGACAGGATTGTGATGTGTATTAGGATTTCAAGGTCGCAGGGTGGAAGAAATCTTGACATAATTGCAGCACATAGAAAACCAGGGAAAGACATGGCTCTGCTCTAGGTTCTGAATGAGTTGTTTGCAGGAAAACCCAGACAGCATGAGTACCTCATAGCAGGGTGTCTGAACCTGCCTAATGTGAATTGGGAAGGAGACTCAGTGGGCAGTGGAAAGGCCCAAGAGCTGGTAAATGGGTTGATTCATGGAGGGGGCTTTAAGCAAGTGGTTCAAGGAGGGAAGAGAATTTACTAATATTTTTCTTCTTAGACCACAAAATTTATTGACGAATTTGGAAGTTTTTACTGGAATTAGTGATCACAAGGCAGTGGGACTGGAAATGAAATGGGGATATCAGGAAATAGAAAAATCGCTCAAAAATGAAATAATTTGGCAATATAAGAACATGGGATCCAAGAATACCTAAGACTAAATTTTCCTTGCTGGGCCAGCACAGGAACAAATATAAATGAGTTATGAGAAAATTTCAAGAATCTGATTTATGAGGGAATGGAAAAATTTGTTCCTAAAAAGTTATTAAAGAAAAATCCAGATCCTGAATTCTATGATAAGCAGGTAAAACTGATGGAGAAGAAAGTAAGGATAGCACATAGAAAGAGGAAAGACAGGGTAATGTATGAAAATGAATATAAAGCATTGCGTCGGGAAATGGAAAACATAAAATTAAAAGCTCATGAAAGGCACCTCATTAATATTCTAGGTATGGGTAATTTGAGTCAGTTTTTTAAAGTATTTAAGGAGGTGAAAAGATAATACCGAAAATATTGCAAATATTAAGAAACGGGATGGTGAAGTAATTGTTGATGACGAAGAGAAATCAAACGAATTTAGTTCTTGGTTTTTCTGTTCTATATGGAGAAAAGACTATCTACTTCAGAAAATGGATATTAAGGTTGATATTAGTGAAAGTCAACTCCATATATGGGATAGATGTATATTACAAAAAATTTTAAAATTAGGTTCACACAAATCTAGAGGGCTGGAAACTCTCTCTGTTGAAATCTTAAAACTTGGGTCTGAGGCCATTGTACCGTATCTTAAAGTAATGTTTAATGCATCTATAAATAACCAGGATGCACCTCATGATTGGAAATTAGCTACTGTGTACCTGTTCATAAGAACGGAAATAAAAAAGTGTAGAAAATTATAGACCGGTAAGCCTAACTTCCACAATATTGGAGGGTTAATAACTGGTTGGTGAAAAACCAACACGGTTTTAGGGTTGGGTACTTGTGTGAGTCACAACTTTTATCTTTATGCCAAGATGTGTCAGAAGCATTGGATGAAGGGGATGTGGTTGATGCAATAGGATTGGATTTCAAAAAAGCTATCGATATGGCTCCTCATGATAAATTAATGGAAAAAGTGGAAAATATTAGTTTCGACAAGCATATAATTTATTGGATAAATGCCTTTCTTGTAGACAGAAATCAGAGAGTTATAGTGGGGGATAAATTATCAAAAGAGAGTGATGTTACATCTGGCGTTCCCCAAGAAAGTGTTATTGGTCCGATACTCTTTCTATTGTTCATCAATGATTTACCTGCCAATGTTAAATCCGTGATTAGATTATTCACGGATGATGTCATTCTTTACAGAATGAATTAAGTGTGATGTTGATCAAAATTACTTGCAAAATGATTTAGATGGGGTGATTGATTGGATGAAAAGAAATAAAATGAGAATGAATATAAGTAAATGTAAACATCTATCATTCACAAAGAAATTAAATCACCAACATAAAAATTATTATATTCAAGGGGAATTAGTGACCCACACAGATCATTGCAAATATTTAGGAGTTACTTTGACTGAACGTTTAGGCTAGGGTGAACATATAGATAAAATAGTTGCTAAAGCATACAGTAACTTACACTTCGTAATGAGGAACCTAAGGAAGAGTACGACTACGGCTAAAGATCATGCATACAAGGCGTTAATACGACCACTTTTGGAATATGCCACAAACGTATGGGATCCTCTTAAATTAGGTCAAATAAAAAAGATGGAGTACAAAGAAAAGCGGCTCGTTTTGTATTAGGTAGACATGACAGAAAAGACAGTGTGACAGAAATGATCCAAATGTTGGGGTGGGAATCGTTAAGAGAAAGAAGAGGATTATATAGACTAGTCGGTATTTATAGGGTATATACGGGAGATCAGGCTTGGGATGATCTTCGTGGGAGAATGGAAAAACCATATTTTATGGGGATAAATGATCATATGCACAGTTACGTAGAAGGAAGCATAAGACTGATGTGGGGTAATATTGTTTTATCAGTAGGAGCATAGGCGAATGGAACGCTTTGCCTGAAGAGTTCTTAAATCCCTTGCCGAAAAATGCGAAATTGTTTAAAAATAATCTTAAGAAATATTATCAAAAAGGGCAGTAGTAATGTAAAATGATTGTAAATTCCTGCAAATTAACAGCTTCGAATTGTATTAGTATATTCTGCATTTAAAATTTTTATTATCCATATCATTATTATATTATGCAATCTACAGCTGTATTCATGATCCGATTTTATATTCTCCATTTATTTGTCATTTTCTGTATTTTTCTTGCCATCTGTCTTTGCCTAATTGCAAATACCTCTGTAAATAAAAAATAAATAAATAAATTATTATTCAGTCTCGGCAACGTTACCATCTTTGTTTGTACGTACAGTAGTGTTTCTTTGTTTGTGCAATTTACATCTATTATTTTATAAACATGATTGAGAAATGGAAAACAATGTGCTAATACAAGTGAAAAGAAACGTAGGGCTCATAAAGTGAATACAATTGAGACAAAGATGGAAATAATTAGGTGTGCCGAAAGTGGTGAATCTTTAGCTTCAATTGGACGCTCATTGGACTTAAGCTGGTCGAGTGTGTGTTCAATTGTGGAAGAGAAGAACAAAATTAAAGAATATGTATGAAATGCTGGAAATATAACAATTTGAGACATAATGATTGTGCAGTTGCTTGGCTTTCTCACGAATGACAAGTGAACTCGGCGATATCACAGGTTTAAAGCCTTCTCTGTCTTCTCTACATACGGATTCCTAGGTAAATAAGCCACTTTTGTACTTGTTGTAGTACCACTTGCAACACTACCTCTATTCGGTTCTTAACTATCCTTATCGATCTTACTGTGGACCAGAAAAGACACAAGTGTCATAAACAAAGATAATTTCACCAAAAATACAAAAAATAAATAGACATAAACAAGAAAAAGGTAACTTAATACCAAAATATAATAACTATAGTCAATGACTAGATCAGTGGTCAGCAACCTATGACCCGCGGGTCAGTTAATGACCCGCAGGAACATTTTGCTGACCCACTGAGGAAATTCTGATTTCTTTCTAAAAATAAAATCGTGTGACGCACACTATTACAAGGAAATTGGAAATTTGTTTCCATTAAAAATAATATTTTTGTATACATTTTATTATTTAAGTTGCCTAAATAAAAAAGGAAGAGAACGTTTATGATAGACTAATTCAAAAGTTGAATATAGCTGCAAAAATTTATGAGCCAATGAAAAGCTAGTTCTCACCAGGGCAATTGCATTCTTCATTTGCTTTCGATGCAGTGTTGCACCTCTATGCATTTAGTTGGCTGTATTAGCTTTTTGGTGCCAACTTAAGCATCATATATGGCCCAAATGTAACATATTTGTAGCCGTTGTGGTCTCTTGGAAGTTTAAAAGTTTTTTGTGGATGGGTAATTGTAACAAATGCTCAGTATTAGGTGCTTATTAATTAGCAAAGATTTCGAGATTTTTCTTTATTTCTCTCACAATAACGAGCTGTAAGTTTTAATATATTTTAAATTGGCAGTATTAAGCGAAAAATTGTCATTGTGGTGTCTTTTTTTATAATTACAGCATTCCGCGTGAATATTCGTTTATGAAGATTTATTTTATATGAACAACTATGTAGTCCTGTTCGGGTCACTCCTATATTTTCGGTTTACTTCTTGTATTCAATGTACTAAGTGTATAGCAACAGGCACTCTTAGGCCCAATACAGGTGTGTTTCATTGTAGTAAATTAATGCTATTCTTTAAGTACTTTATTTGTATTAATTAAGGAATTAGACGTATATAGTACTTATTAGTTATTATATTTTTAGTGATATTTATAGATAATTTACATTAGCAGTAAGTCGACAAACATAACAATTTTATTGTCCTATTGTACAAAACCTTTCATCAATTATTTCTTATTTTCTAATAGCTAATTTTTTGCCTACAAGTAACTTTAACATATATTTTCAGAAACTAAATAAAAAATAAAATTTCAGTTACAGCCCATGTCTGAGCCAAAATCAAAAAAGATAAGACAGTTTCAATCTGTCTGGGAAGAAAATTATGGATGCGTTCAACTTGGTGAAAGTGTTCACTGCACTCTCTGTGGTGAAAGTATAACTGCTCGCACATACAACATAGAGCGCCATTATTCATCAAAACATAATGCATCTCTATCTAAAATAGGGATCGGAAGAAAGACTGTAATACGTTTAAAAATGTGTACAAAATTACACCAAGCAGAAAGGCACTATCTTTAAGTTTGTGAGTTCAGACGAAACCTTAACACGAGCTAGTTTTTTTGCATCGCTTGGAATGGCCAGGCACGGTAAACCTTTTACTGATGGAGAGTTCTTAAAAAAAAATTTTCTCGAGTGTTCTGAAGAGATATTTTCTGACTTTCAAAATAAAAAAGAAATCTTAAGGAGAATACAAAAAATGCCTTTATCTGCTAGCACTGTTCAGCGTCGTGTCGATGATATGTCCAAGATGTTAATGAGCAGATTACAACTGATTTGTTTTTCAGCGATGTTGTCAGTTTAGCTGTTGATGAAAGTATTGACATAAATAATATTGCAAGGCTTGCAATAGTTGCTCGTTATGGAACAATAAATTCTCCAACTATTCGTGAAGAATTATGTGTACTGGCACCAATGTTAGGTACTACAAAAGGTAATGACATCTTGAATAAAGTACAAGATTTCTTTAAATTTGAAAATGGAAACATTTTAGATTTGAAGAAAGAATTATTTTCTGTGATAACAGATGTTGCTCAAGCCATGTTAGGGAAAAAAATTGGCTTTGTGAAGCTATTAGAGAAGGAACTTGGAAGACCAATACTTTCATTCCACTGCATAATTCATGAAGAACAATTATGTGTGAAAGCATCGTCGAAACAGTTAAATGAGGTGATTAAAGTTACTAACAAAATTGTAGGGCATTCGTCCTTGCATCACAGATGTTTTAAGACATCTTTAGAGGAAACAGAGTGTGAATGTAGTGACTTATTAATGCATGCTGAAGTTCGCTGGTTAATCATAGGGAATGTTTTGAATAGATTTTTGGCCTGTATTGATGCTATTAAAATATTTTTAAGTGAAATTGGCGAAAGCTTTCCTCAGCTTAAAGACAAAAATTGGATTTTGAAATTGAAGTTTTTAACAGTTATTACAAATCATTATAATGATTTAAATTTGCACTTCCAGGGTAAAGATCATACCATTCTCAAACTTCATGAAGAATGGAAAAGTTTTTGTTCGAAATTAGCTCTATTTCAGCATGACATTAAAAAAAGAACATTTAAATATTTTCCACCTGTGAAAAGACATGAAGAAATTAATGATGCAAATTTAGACATACTCATAAGCTTCATTGATGTCATTAAAATAGAATTTGAATCCAGATTTGCAAATTTTAAGGCCTACGGTCCAATGTTTGCCTTCATAATAAAGTCTGATGAAATTCATCAGAATGTGTTGGAACTTCAGTATTTTAATTTCCTTGGAATTGAAAATCTGGATATGGAGTTAATTGACTTAAGAAGTCCAACTTTATGGACAGATAAATTTAAAGACTTAAGAATGAATCTTGAGAAAACGGAAGAGAATCACCTAAAAATGATATCTACATGCTGGGCGTCACCTCCATCCAAATTTTCTTCAATCATGAAAATAGGTTTTGCCCTATTGTCAGCTTTTGGATCCACCTACAAATGTGCGCAAGTATTTTCACAGATGAATTTTATTATGAATTCTTCGTGAAACAAACTACAGAAAATTCAAATTCTTTTGTTCTTTTAAAAACAACTAATTATTCACCAAATACTTCAAAACTTTCAAAGAAAATGAAAGAGCACCAAGGATGTCTCTAATATTTTTTACAAAAAGATAAAATTTTTTGTTTATATTTTATAGATATAAAATTATTACAGTACATATATGTATCTAAATTTTACAAAATATATAATATCATAACATAAAGGTTGTTAAATAAAATGGTGAAAGTTTGTTTGAATTTGAATTTTTGAGCACTGACCCATTAGTTGATGACCCAGGAACAAATTGACCCGCTATAAAAAAACGTTGCCGACCACTGGACTAGATCATGGTAAGGATGGAAACACTGTGTTACAAACAGTACGAATAAACGTAACTCTTACAGTAATAAAAATTTCTTGAGAAAAAAGAATAATAAAAAACAAATAATGATAAATTATAATAAAAAAGATGATAATCAGTTACACTCTGTGTGTGATAACCTTAGGATGATACAAAGGAACAAGAACTCAAGATAGCATACATTGACACCCCTGAACCGCCTTTTGTACGCCGAATTTGGACTTTTGTGCGTCAGCGAAATGAGGAACAAATATTTCGAGTGGTGCTGGCTGCCAGCCACCAGTTTCCGCCACGTTGCCATCTTTGTCTGTAGAGTAGTGTTTATTTGTGAAATTATTTAAATATTTTACTGCATTTTGCCCTATATCTCTATATTATAAAATCGACGATTGTCTAAAAGGCCCCTGCACAAAAAAACTAAACATTTATACCATAATTAGAGATTTTATAATATCTTTTGGCTCTCTGGGAACAGAACCCCCATTATAACATCTAAGTCTATTGCTCGACTTCCGTACACATTTTCAGGAACGCGTTATGTATGAAAGTAAGGGACTGCCTGTATATTCAAACTCTGCTTTAAATAGATTATTCAACCAATGTTGCTGATAAATATCAAAGTCGAAATTATGAAAGTGTGGGTATTACATGAATTGCATTTTTTCTGAATAGTTATCTCTAAAAACTGGGTGTGGGCATTACATGCATACAGGTATTACTTGAGTAAATATGGTATATACCTATAATGCACAGTGATAGATATACTGCAGTAATCTGGTACTTTCCAATATAAATTCTTTGTTCTGTTCCAAATTATATATTCACTTGTTTACCAGAGCAGACACAAAGCATGGTGGTGAACAGAGCCAGTCTTAGAGGCGGGCGAGCTGGGCGGTCACCTGGGGCAGCCACTTTTAGGGGCCGTCGATTGTACAATATGTACTGTATTATAAAATTTTCGGTCAGATCTACTATAATATATTTTGAAGTGTGTTTGTGTGTTTGTTCATGGAACTACTCCTAAACGATAAAAGCTAGAATAACCAAATTTGGTACGATTCTTCCTTACATCCTAACTTAGTAAATGGTCAAGGTTTGGTCAACCGGGATTAATCAGTGCTGCCAATATAGGGGATTAACATTTTCCCATAAAAGAACACGTATGAATCCATTTCTTGACTTGCAAGGTATTCTTCCTTCAAGCATCAAAATATGTAAATATGGACCGATTTTTTTTTCGTTTTTGCTTTATTCGACGAAGAAAACTCTATACTATCTTATATTCCTACACGGTCGAAGTTTTCAGAAATACGTTATTTGTTTCGAAATTTTGTGGATTTTTCGTATCCCTCCCGGGCGTTGCCAAGGCAGCCTTCATTGTTACTACTGATTCAGTTAGCTTCAATGAAGCTTACAAATAGACGAAACTTTTGTTTAAGCAACGAAACGATCGATATTTATGGATAGCAACGTAAATAGATACTGATTATTATTCAGGAAGCATTTATTGATGAAAGTAATTGAACCTTCTTTCATCTATTGAATACTGGAATCTTACATTTTTGTAAGTAAAATCATTATATTCTACATTATAATGTTTATTAACGTAAATAAGCTCACGTATCTGGTGTACATTTACCAGTCAGTGTTCAATCATGGACAACTGTACGTTGCTTTTTCAAGCCATAAAAGTAAATGTTTCAGCGAGGCATAATTACACAAAAAATGAAGCTGGATTTGGTAGTAATATGATAGGAAATAAAATTATCGTTATGTTTGAATGCAATAGGCTCGGAAATGGATTGTTACAAGCAAATATGATTAATTGTTAAGAAAAGCTAATAGTAATTTAAAAAGTATCTACTGTATATTTTAAACAGTTTGTATGTTGTGCTGTAGTAGCTTCACTAAATCCATGGGAACCATGGAGAGAACACACCTACGGGGAATCCCCACATTTTTTGATTTTTTCTTATTTTCCGCCGCCGTAGACATCAACTTATTAAAGTAGGAATTTATTTTTTTCTCCTCGAACTGGTCCAAAAATAGGGGTGCGCGTGGTATACGAGGATGCGGATTACGTGAATAAATACATATTAAAATTAATTAAAATTAATTAAAATTAATTATAATTAATTAAATCTCCTAAAATACCGTATTTACTCATATAATCCATGCAGTCGTGTACCCCGCTCACTCCTATTTTTGGGCCGGTTCGGAGGGAAAAAATTAATCTCAGTCAGAATAAGATTTTTTGTGTCACCGATTCCCACTCTCTGAAACAAGTTCCGCTCAAGTTAAGCATTTTCTCCCTTCTACGTGACGCAATTTATTGGATGACGATACTAGCAGAAATCTCCTCACTGATAGTTAACCCCTTAACTGTTTTTGTTGTAATATTATGCAACTTCGTTCCCACTTCACTGTTTTTGACGTAATATTACGTACCGATGCGGAACTTCACGAAACATTTGTTCATCTATGAACGGGAACTTCCCTACGCAGATTGGGAGTGTATTCGCGTATCGTCTCGTGAGTAAATATTGGAAAGTTAGGAACAAACGAGTCCAAACACTAGAGATTCCGAATTCCGTGAAGTGGATGAGGGAAAAGGACCAAACTTGAACATACCTATTCTCAATCCGGCAAACCCTCAGTAGTCGTTGAACTATAGTTATCAGTTCGTTTCTGCCTACTTTTGCGAGTTTTTGCCTGCAGCGCGGGCAGAACTTACACGTTTGCTTGGTCGCACAAATACGCGTATACTTCATAGAATTTGACGTCTTTTACGAATATAAATGTAGACACAAGCATATTGCAGAGAATTTATTATCGATACTCACAATTTATATAACCTGTTCAGAAATCCTCTGTAAGATGCGCACCCCCTTTTTTCCCCGGCATTTCGGGAAAAATGTGAGCGGGGTACACGAGTAAATATGGTAGATGTCATAAAATGTAAATACTGGAACAGCTGATTCAAAATAGCGTTCACCTTCAGCAAAAGATCAACGGTCTTCTTAAATATCGATGTTATTCATTTATAATTTAAGGTTCACATTTTGATGTCCGGCATATAAGTCGACCCTAAGTTTTAGGAAAATATTTTAGTCTTCAAAGGTCGACTTATACGCCGGAATATACGGTACTTCTCCCTATAAATCGCTAGTTATTAATGCTAGGTACAATTGTATTAATTTGAAGATTGTCACAATAAAGATTAAATTTATATAAATTGACTTTTGCAGCAGAGTACCATCGTGGAACCTCCGTCGCGGGAGCGCCAACGCGGGACGCCGTCGCGGGACCGCCAACGCGGGACGCCGTCGCGGGACCGCCAACAAGATGGAGGGAATACTAATGATGGGAATACAGTCCACCGATTTTTCAAAAACCCTGAGACGGCATCTGAAATCACGGGTATTGCCGTCGGTTTAATAAGGCACTTCGATATTATATTGAGTGGATTATCAAGTGGATATGATATAAACTACCATACGTGCCCGTTGAATTTCAACAGGCTTAATGAACCTAAATTTTTGTCAATGCAACATGTAAAAATCTCAAGAATAAAATTGTGCACTGTTTTACCATTGAATATTTCTATATTATAAATCTATTTTAATTAATTAACTAAAATCTCACAGAAATTCCTTGTGAATAAAATAGTACCTTTCTTTCTACTAAAATAGCCATTCTTATTAGTTTTAAATTGATTATAGCAATAGGATTTCAATTTCATTAAATAAGCAGAATTCCAGTTCCAAAAAATTGGTTCAATCTTCAATTGCCTCTGATATTACTTTAAAAAGATGTTGGAATAAAATGTACCCCAATATCGTTTAGCGTCCGCTCACCACTCTTGCCTTCTCATTTTCCGAAACAACCACTTTCACCAGTTTTATATGGATTTCAAATTTAGAAGAGAACTTGATTCAATTCAGTTAAAATAACCACAAATTCCAAAGAAAATCCTTATATAATATGCAATGTTAACCTAGAATTCATTCATTCTGAAAAGTGAATAAAAGTACCTACCATGTACATACATTTCTTTCAACTAAAATAGCCACTCTTAACAGATTTTAATGGATTAATGCATTAGCATTTCAATTTCATGAAATAAGCAGAATTCCGGTAACAAAAAAATTTGTTCAATCTTCAATTGCCTCTGATAATACTTTAAATAGATTTGGAATAAAATGTACCTTAATACTGTTTAGCGTCCCCTCACCACTCTGGACTTTTCAGTTTCCGAAACAACAACTTTCAATAGTTTTAAATTGATTTTTGCTTTGAAATATACTTGAGTCAATTCAGTACAACTTCCACTTTACATACTGTAAATTCCAAAGTAACTCCTTTTATAATAGGCAATGCTAGCCTAAAATTAATTCATTCTGTAAAGTGAATAAACTTCTTTAAACTATAATAGCCACTGTTATTAGATTTAAATAGATAATAAGCCTTAGAACTTACTCTGTATTAAATAAGCACCAAAATTCCTTTTATAAGAAAAAATCAATTCATTAAAAGATCCACCGTTGTTTCTTCGAAAATTGCCTGTTAACAGTTTTAAATATCCTTTTAATTTTAATTGATATTTGTTTCCAAACTTCGGCCATTGTTACGAAATTAACTCGAGGAATAACAATATAAATTCGTAAGCACGTATGGTTTACAAAGAATTTAATTTAAGAATGCTTTTTATTTCCAATTTTTCTAAAATGACACTGTTGATACTTAAAATTTTTTATATTTACGTTAATATATTTATTTTCCACAAAACATGCCAATCTCTCCCCTTCCTTCCCCCCTCTCTCTCTCTCTCTCGTATTGAAGCACTCACGGCACGCTTATCCCCAGAAGGATGTATACAATAATAGTAATTTGAGGTGTAACAATGATAATGGTCGACATAGCAACATCACGTTAAAATGGCAAGATTTCCCCAAAATATGCAAATTAAACGTTTAATATGGAATATTTCTAACTGTGGGCAAAAAAAGAGAAATGGAATAAGAAACCTTATAAATTTTTCTTCAAAATGGTTAATTTCTTCTAATTTTAATTTCCAAATGAATAAAAACCTGCATGTCGAAAAATCGCGTTTTACATGTAAAGTAATCTGAAATGGAAATGCCTCTCTTGGAGACGAACCAAGGAATTTTTTTGAGATTTAAATTTGTCATTCTCTGATAAGTGTTAATCAAGCATCCCTACCAAATTTCGAGTTTCTATCATTATTACTTCTTGAGTTATTGGCGTTTGCATAGCGTGACCAACCAACCAACGGACAACGGCTATTATTATATAAAATGTGGAAGCGTTTAAACAATATGGACATGACACTGCAAGGCTGTATGTGAATTTATACAAATGGTTTTATATGCCCGCAAGTGTGCACAAAATATTGATTCACGGAGATGTGTTAGATAAAATGATATTGTCCATCGGACAACTTTCTGAGGACGTCCAGGAAGCAAGGAAGAGAGACTTGAAAAAAATTCTTGAGCAAAATACACGCATGACATTGAGACAAAGTACGTTCTAATATAGATCTCTTGCATATGCTACTGACATCATCAGATCCAGTAATTTCTAGCATTAGAGAGCTACCATGGAAAAAGAGTGGACCCCTAACTACAGCCCCTATCTACCGAAGTCCTGAAGATACTCAAATCACTAAATGCATCACATCAACGTATGTACCTAGCATGCACCTAGAAAAAACATCAGTGTCTGTTTATTTTCTGCAAGTCACAAATAGGTGTTTTGTAATATTTTATTCAGGTATTCTTTTAATAGTTATATTTCGGTACAACAGAATCTATAATTCTATATTGTAATCCAAAAGAATAAGTTTTTGTAACAGCATAAAGTTGTATTTACTGATTTTTTCAATTTTTGTAGAAATAGAATTATTTTATTATTTTTAAAGGAATTACGTCACATATTAAGGTATTATATAGGAATTGTATTAAAAAAGAAATAAAACTGTTTTAAGTCAAATTCACAAAAAAGTATTTTTTCCTTCTAAAATCCTCATATCGACCACTGTGCATGGGTGCCATTAGAATGGGCTTTTACTGTACATTGTACAAACTTTCTCATATGCTAATGCGTCGTTTAGTTAACTTTTGAAAAATATGGACTATGTAGAATCGTTATAAACATCAACTTAAAAAACTATTCGAAATTTGATGAAACTCGTATGAGACGTTTTTTAGAAAATACAATTGTTATTAAAGTTCTCCAAGAATTAACTTGACTTTTCATTCATTTTTTGAGAAATTTGAACTATGTAGTATTCTTGCAGATGTAAACTCAAGTAACTGTATGAAATTTGATCAATATCGTTGTAGCCATTTTTGAGAAAATCAAAATGTTGTTAAAATTGCCTAGGATAAATGGCCCTTAATTATTCTGCAATTTCAATTATTTCTTCATAGCTTCTATTCTGTATGATAAAATGCCTAAGTATGAGATTTCATTCATTTCTGCTCTACTGTTTAGGCCAGTGGTTCTCAACCGGGATGACATGACACCTTAGGCCAACGCAGAGGTCATTGAGGGGTGATGCAAATATTTTGATGAATTCACATACATTCATATTCTGGCTTGTAAAAATAAATAAAACCAGGAGTATAAACATTCGTGCTTATTTAAATGCCAGAATTTTATCTTTATGTGGTAGGGAAAGCGCAATTTATGCTTAAAAATGTAATTCAAAATATGAGGGTGGCAAACTAGAAGGTGGAACCGGAGGTGGATTTCTGCAGACGGAAGGACAAAGGGAGGCAAGAGATAATGACAGACCGAAGGGTGTTGGTCGGAGTGAGAGGGAGGCGGAGATGGAGGACGGCTTGTGCATTGGAGGATCGACGCGGCGTGTAGGTGAAGCCGTGGGGAAGCTGGAAGAGGTTGTCGGGGATGACACTGCGGGGACAAGGACTGTCAGTGACGACTCCAGAGGTGTGACTGCGAGAAGACTAGAGGAGCCGCTAAGAAGACAGCAAAATATTGACACGGGAAAGGGTTTAAGAGTTCTTCAGGTAAACTGCCGTAGTTTGTTAAATAAGATGAGTTTTCAACATTAGTGGATGCACACAAACCGGATGTAATAATTGGGACGGAATGATCGTTAAAAAGCGATATAAATACAGATGAAATATTTTCAAAAGGTTTCACGGTACATAGGAGAGATCGCGATTCTAGGGGTGGTGGGATTTTTATTTGCGTAAAGGATTGTTTACCGAGTGTTCTTGAATGGGTTAGGAAGGATTGCGAGATGATGTGTGTATGATTAATAGGCTCAAATGGCAATAAAATGCTAGATATCAATGCAGCCTATAAGAGTCCAGGATGCAATATGTTCATGCTAGACTTTGAATGAGTTGTTTTCAGAAAGACCAGGTCGTCCAAACTGTCTAATAGCCGGAGACCTAAATCTACCGAGAGTTAAGTGGGGGAGGTGAAAAGTGGTGGGTTGGAGGTCCCAGAAACTGATAAACAGCCTGACTCTTGAAGGGGGCTTCTCGCAGGTAGTAGAAGAGTCTACTAGGGGAGGGAACGTGTTAGATGTTTTCCTATTACGTATATGATACATCATCATATACAGAAGAGGTTAAAAATAATGGTTGGGAAGACATGACAAGGCGATTAGGTAAACCAGATTTTGTGGGAAAAAACGATCACAAGTATAAATTAAAACTGAGAAGACAGAAAAGTAATGTATCTAAATATTCGTTTATAAATCACGGGGTGTGGGAATGGAATATGTTACCTGAGGAACTCTTCAAACCATTCCCTAGAAATGTTAAAACCTTTAAAGATAAAGTTAGAAATGTCAATGTAAAACATACTCGTTACTTTTGGTCTTAATGTTAAACTAAATAAACATACCCTTAAATTATAAGACCAAGGGAGCTGGAGGAAGTAGATGGACCGCTTGGCAGGGTGATGTATGGTGGGGACTTTGAGGGCCCGGGGACCACTATGGTAGCTGTGAAGGCCTGCCATGAACCTCAAAAACTCTAAGCTCCCAAGGTTAATTATATATAGTTTAGAAGAATTCAATATTGTGCAGAAAAAGTTGTAAATTGTATAGAAAAAAATTGTACATTGGATACTAAAATGTAACAAGTCTAAAACCCTGCCACCGGGCCAGGCGCCCAATTGCATTGTAATAGAAATAATAATAATAATTTACCTTTAAAAGTGACTTGAAGGTAATGGAACTGTAAATGAGGTGATGCATAACTGAACATGGGATGACGCAGATAAAAAAAGGTTAAGAACCACTGGTTTAGGCTCTAGAGCCATGGACAGATGGACAGACGGAATTGCAAAAAACCACTTTTTCAGACTCAGGTACACCTGAAACATATTTCCATCAAAATATCGCGATCAAATTTTTTCCCGATTACAATACTTTCTCAGTATATGAGAAAGTAGAAATGTGTTTTGCTATTAACTTTGTATTCAGACTCCATTTATTCCAGATTATGGATTGAGATTATTATGTAAATGATATATAAAGCAACAGTAATGAAAAGAATAACACCAAAATCTTTTATAATGAACAAATAGTCTGAAAAATTTCTTGTTTTATCCTTTTAAGGCTGCCTATTTTGTAAAGCAAAAAGATTTTATTTTTGAATTTTTTTTAATTCTTACTTGTTTTCATCTTTTAAGAGCAAAAATGAGCAACATTCAATGAAAAATAATGAACTTAAATAACTTATCTCAATCGCTTTCTTACAATGACTGATGTCAAAGTTCGTGATTTGTGGAACTTTGTGACTTCATACGACTCTAGCACTAGTAGGCTCGTCAGTCTAAATCACAAAGCAAATAAGAAGAAAAACCCGATACCGGCATTAGCCTACTCTTTTCGAAAAGCTCCAAGGAGGACCAATGGCTTTGCGTCCCTTCAGAAGGATGAAGCGTTGATTCGCATGCTCTCCTCTATATGTGTAAATGGGAGGCCACAAGATCTATTGAAAAAATCCCACTTTTGCAGGTTTTGAACAGGTATGATCACCATAGCAGGTCAACACCCTCGCCACTACACCATGGCACCCCATTTCACAACTTTTGAAATTTTGAAGATACTTTTCTACTCAGAAGCCATCTACGGCAGCATGAGGAATAAAAAATACTTTTCCAAAGGAACCATCTACTGATTACGAATTGTTGTTTCATGAAAAAAATCAAAATTTTTAAACTAATAGTGAACATTATAGAGGTATAAAATGACATAACAGAAATAAGTTTAAATTTTCAACCAGTTAAGCGTTATCACTTCTCTCTCCATATAACTGTCAAGATGACAACACGTTGAAATCCGTATTTCCCACTATCATTTCTAACGTATGGGCAAAGAATCCTGTGAATATGTGGTAGTTCAATTTCTAGCTACTAAAACGCCTCCAGACTCACAGGCAGAGCCACCGCAACTTGATAGACATTTGCAAAGTTCGAAATTTCACTGTTTAACTTCTAGTTGAGATATGAAATTGTTTATGGGCTATAATCCATCTGCAAGCCATAACCTTTCAATCAATGTCACATTCTTTACGATCCGATCATTCATTCAAAGGATATGAGGGAACAAAAAATGGTTTAACCAAAAAAAAAGAATCTGTACAACATACATTGTACAAACTTTCTCATATACTAATGCATCGTTTAGCTATCTTTAGAAAATGAAAATCGTGAGCCGGTTTTTAGAAAATCAAATTTTTGTTAAAGTTGCCTAGAATAAACTAGCCTTATATTCATTCATTGAGAAAAATGAAATATGTAGTATTATTGCAAATGTAAACTCAAGTACCTGTACAAAGTTTTATCAAAATCGTTAAGAGCCGTTTTTGAGAAAATCATATTATTGTCAAACTTGCCTAGAATAAACGTCTTATATTCATTTTTTGAGTAATATGAACTATACAGTATTATTGAAGACGTAAACTCAAATAACTGTATGAAATTTGATCAAAATCGTCAGAGCCGTTTTTGAGAAAATCGAATTGTTGTTAAAAATGCATAGAATAAACCCCTTAATTATTGAGCAATGTCAACCATTTCTTCATATACTCTGCTCAGTAAGATAAAATGCCTAAGTACGAGATTTCATTCATTTTCGCTCCACCATTTAGGCTCCAGAGCCAGTAACAGACAGACAGCATTGCAAAAACCACTTCTTCGGATTCAGCAACACCTAAAATGTAAAAATATCGAGGTCGAATTTTTTCATGATAACAATACTTTTTCAATATACTTCGTATATGAGAAAGTAAAATATATATATACTAGTGAAGGTGTGCTTGCATTGTGCAAGCATTTTCTCTCACCCTAAAGTATAGGGTTTGCGCCGACAAATAATTTTTAAATGCAACAGTTTGCACATTCTTGCCGAATTACGTGTTCTTCCTTATGGTCAATATTAGGGTAAAAACAACCCCTAAATTTATAATTATAAAACGTTTATGGGACGTTCCACACTATTCCGATCAAGAAAATGGATATTTTTTTTTATTTTGGAACTTTTTATACATGTTGTAACAGTAGTCGAGACATGTTGTTTGCCGTTGAGAATGACCCCAAATATTTTTTTTCGAAAAGTTAGGTTAGGTCAAAGTTTTGAGTAGTGGCCATTCAGACCTTTTTTGAACGCTCATATCTCAAAAAGTATGAGTTTAAAAAAAAAGTACTCCTATATTACCAAAATTCACGAAAAACATTTTTTTAATGTGAAAAAGCAAATTTCTACATTTTTTAAAAATAAACAAATGTAAAAAATAATGCAAAACGTCTAGCACAGCGATCTAAAAATTTGAAAAAAATATGTTACAGCCTTAATTTTTGTAACAATGTTAAGCTTTGTTTCATTATATAACACCTAATAGTTCCCGAGATATGGATGTTTTAGTGTGGTGGGCCGAGGGCCGTGAGCGCAGTCCGAGAGTCCATTGTCGTCTACTTCATTATTGAATATCTCGGAAACCATTGTGTGTTATATCATAAAACAAAGCTTAAAATTTTTTTAAAAAAATCCTATAACACATTATTTGCAATACTATCAACATTTAGGAACAAATAAAAAATGATCAATATATAAATAATAAATAAATAATAAATAAATAAGACATAAATAATAAATAAATAACAAAGGATTTCAGTATTTGACATCATTCGAAATTGAGAAATCGAGTCGAGTATTTTGAGTAAACAGTAGTTTCAATTCTTGACAATATGGGTGGTTCTAAATATTGTTGCAATTCATTGCGCAGAAAGAATCATTTGCATTTTGTGAAGAATGTGTATCATGTCAACGATTCTGTACGAACACAATTTTCCGAAAATATTGGTTGTGGTGAATTTATTTGCAATGGGTGTTAAAATGAAAATATTTGAATAACAACAACATAACTAATCCCAATTTTAAAGAAGAGCACTCAGTCAATTCAGATCTTACTGAGGAGTCAAACTGTTTGGAGGACATGTTGGATTCATCTGATTCAGAGCATTCTGATGTGGATTGTGAACAAGCACATCAAGAAGTGGTCATTGATTCCTTGAACAATGTCACACTGCCGTTATTACGACAATCACCAATTCCAGAAGACTGGGAACAACGTCCTGCCGCAGAAAAGAGGAAGAAACTCGAGTCAATTAAGGAATCGATAGACAACATTTTGATGCCCAAGGACTCTGCCAACACATTGAGGGACATGGAAACTATTGTTGAAGACATCAAACAATCTCTGAAGGATGCCAAGACCAACACCGAAAAAATAAGGTTGCTGATGATGCTTCCGAGGACATTGCGTATCAGACAAATACAAAGAACACTCAATGTGTCATACCACATTGCTCGACGGGCTCATCTTCTTCACCAAGAAGACGGAATTGGCGCAAATGTACCAAAGAGAACACGGCGATCTTCCGTAAGTTATACTACCGAACAAATTGTCCAAGATTTCTATCGAAGTGATGAAATTAGTCATTAGGCATTATGCCTGGAAAAAAAGATTTTATTACCTTGAAAGTAGACGGGGAACGACAACACGTACAGAAACGTCTTATATTGGCGAATCTGAAAGAAGTTTATGCTGCTTTCAAAGAAAAATTTCCAGAACATGAAGTCGGTTTTTCTAAATTTGCGGAATTTTGTCCTAGAGAATGTGTTTTGGCAGATAGCAATGGAACTCATATGGTGTGTGTATGCAAAATTCATCAGAATGTAAAACTTAAACTGTTAGGACTGAAAGCGTATGAATTACCTGATGAATTTAATTGTTGTTATTTCTGAAGCATTATTCTGAGGTATTAAGTGCAATGATGTGCAAGAAACCGACTTCGTCACGCCACCTCGGGGACTGCTCACAATGTCCAGGAGTATAGAGTATTTATCTTCACTTACAAGAAATTTGTGATATCAATTCTGTCGATTCGGTGACTTATATGCATTGGACAGCCACCGATCGCTTGGAACTGATAAAAGTTACAGAGGAGACAGACGTTTTTATTGAACAATTGTGTCAAGATTCTTAGGAATCATGATTTTATTGTGAAAAGTCAAAGTAAATTCTTAAATAATTGTAAAGATAATCTTGGTGAAAGCGAGTTCCTGATTTTGCAGAAAACTACACATTTTTAATACAAGATGCAGTTCCTGGATATCACCGGACGAAGGATCAAGCAACATTACATCCAATTATTGTTTACCATCGAGAAGGTAAAGAGTTGAAGCATGACAGTTTTGTTGTAATATCCGAATCGCTAATGCATGACACAACAGCTGTTCATTTGTTCATAAGAAAAGTAATTGAGATTTTGAAAAACCAGTAGCATAGTATTAAAAAAATCACTTATTTTTCTGATGGCGCAAGTTCACGATACAAAAACAAGAAAAATTTTGCTAATCTCATTCGCCATGAAGCAGGCTATGGCGTTCCTGCCAAATGGCATTTTTTTTTGCCACATCTCATGGAAAGCCTCCATGTGATGGACTCGGTGGCACTGTCAAGAGAACCGCTGTTCGTGCGAGTTTACAACGTCCGTATGAAAATCAAATCACGACTCCGAAACAATTGTATGAATTCGCGAAAGATTCGATCCCTGGGATTGAATGTATTTATTGTACAAATGCAGACCACAAAAACGAGGAAGCAATTCTTGCAGACTGATATGCAAAGGCCTCAACAATTACCGGAACTCGCCAGTATCAGTCCTTTGTACCAATGTCAAACTTCAGTATTCTATGTAAATTTTTTTCATTAGACGACGAATTTTTTGTTCATAATGTAGTTTAAATATTAAATTTCATGATTATAATATAATATTTATAAGGTACTGAACATAATACAGAAAATTATTGTAATCGAAATTATACAATGATATAATTCTTCACCTGACAACAATAGTAACGATAAATAAGAAACATAGTGGAAACTGTTTACCAAAAAATTTTATTGATCATTTTTTATTTGTTCCAAATTGTTGATAGTATTGCAAATAATAAGTGTTATAGGATTTTTTTTCTAAAAATTTTAAGCTTTGTTTTATGATATAACACACAATGGTTCCCGAGATATTCAATAATCAAGTAGACAACAATGGACGCTCGGACTGTGCTCGCGGTGTAAGCTTGGTCGCGGCCCACCACACTAAAACATCGAAGTCTCGGGAACTATTAGGTGTTATATAATGAAACAAAGCTTAACATTTTTACAAAAATTAAGGCTGTAACATATATTTTTTCAAATTTTTAAATCGCTGTGCTAGACGTTTTGCATTATTTTTTTCGTTTATTTTTAAAAATGTAGAAATTTGCTTTTTCACATTTAAAAAACTTTTTTCGTGAATTTTGGTTCTTTTCCAATAAAAAAGTATAGGTGTACTTTTTTTTGTTAAACTCATACTTTTTGAGAGACGAGCGTTCAAAAAAGGTCTGAATGGCCACTACTCAAAACTTTGACGTAACCTAACTTTTCGAAAAAAAATATTTGGAGGTCATTCTCAGCGGCAAACAACATGTCTCGACTACCATTACAACATATATAAAAAGTTCCAAAATAAAAAAAAATATCCATTTTCTTGATCGGAATAGTATGGAACGTCCCTTATAGATTTTTAGCATTTGTTATGAATACCTCACATTTATGCAAAATTTCATCGATATAGCAACTCTAGAAGTGCATTTATATGAATTTCATTGTTTAAAAGTTATGAATTTGTAACAGCCACAATATGTAACTTTTATGAAATTTTCAATGTTTTTTACCAAAGGAACATTATTAACTTTGTTAAAATTTTCAGCTTCCTGGATCTTAAAAATGTACATAAACATTAGTCAATTTGTTTGACATTTAGGAATTACAGTCGAACGAATAAAAATTTTCAAATTTCTATAATCCCGTTTTCATTATTTGGTAAATTCTACCACTAGAAAAAATTTCAGCTTCATAACATATTTAGAAGTGCCTAAACCATGAAATGTTAGTAAAATTGTTTATAATTTTTATCGGCCAAGAAAATACACATTGTTGCAATTTTTCAATTTTTCCTCATAGCATATTTAGAAGTGCCTAAACCATGAAATGTTAGTAAAATTGTTTATAATTTGTATTGGCCAAGAAAATACACATTGTTGCAATTTTTCAATTTTTCCTGATTATTTTCTTCGGTTCAACCTTGTATTAAATTTCAGCTCTCCAACTACACACACACATATATATATACACACACACTTCCCTCTCCAACCACGGGTTTATTAACCGCAGCCCTCGACTATACGCGGTCTACATATTGAGTCCTACCCTTCCCAACCTCGGACATTTCCCTTGCGTATCCACGGTTCGGACCAAGAAAACTTTTAAATACCACGCATCTTATGACTTTGTTGTCATCTTAACTCACTCACAAAGATTTTGTTGCCGTTTTAACTTGCTCGCTATTACGTTGTTGCCGTACTGACACGATTACGTATCCTTTTCATGCGCCACAAGTCACTGCATTCAACACGATAATCCCGCACATCGTATGACTTTGTTGTCATCTGCATTCACTCACAAAGGCTATGTTGTTGTTCTAACTTGCTTGCTATTACTTTGTTGCCGTAATGTACGATTACGCTTTTCACCCTCCACAAGTCTCTACATTCCACGAGGCGATCAGTTGTGTATTATTCACATCAGCATATGCATGCTTTTCGCGCACCGAAAGTCCACACAACGTGTTTAGTTGTGTATTATTCATATCAGCATACTAAATAAATTAAACGTTTAATATTTTTCTGAATTTGTGTGTAATAATATTTGTTTAAATGCAAAAAAATGCCGGGTAAGATTAGAAGACCGTAGTAAATTGTATAAAATGATGTGATGTACGTCATAGTAGGCACGTAATTTCTCCGTTACCTACGGGGCAATTGTAACCCTTCAGTCAGTAATTGTTTTACTCAATAGTTTGGCTTATGCATAGTGTGATACGTTTGAAGAAATTCTTAAAAAAAGAATTCATTCTGGGGTAGAATATGTAGTTCCGAACAGCGGAATGCAGCAGAAAGCTATTTCTCACATTTAGTAGCACGTATGTAGATGGCGGTGATTGTTTTTCGTCACACATTTTTCATCTACGGGAGTTTCGACTAAGCCAAACCAGAGAGCTCATAAGGAAAGAACAGCATGTTATTGTATTCGTAATATTAATATAATGTATTTAAGTGAGAAATAAGCGAGTAATGTAAGAGATCAATAATATATGGTATAGTAATACGAACCGTGGAACCTAACCCTCAATTTCCAATATATTTAAGTATTTACTAACCGTGGTACTTTTCAGGAACGTAACCCCCGCGGTTGGCGAGGGAAGGGTGTATATGTATATGTGTGTGTGTGTGTATACACTAGTGAATGTGTGCTTGCATTCTGCAAGCATTTTCTCTCACCTTAATGTAAAGAATAAAAGCCGACAATTAATTTTCAAACGCATAATTTTGCACCTGTGCACCTAATTACGTGTATTTTTTGGATAATATTGGGGTATAACAACCCCTAAAATGTATAATTATAAACATTTTATAGGTTCTCATCATCCGTTTTGAATACCTCATATTTGTGCAAAATATCATTGATGTAGCACCTCTAGAAATGCATTTATATGATTTTAATTGTATAAATTTTATGAATTTTTAACAGCCACAATAATAAACCTTTCTAAAAATTTTATTGTTAGTTACAACTGGAGCAGCATTCCCCCCCTAGGTTAAAATTTTCATCTTCCTGCACCTTCAGAAAGTACATAAACATTTGTCAAATTGTTTAATATTTAAGAATTTTTTACGGCCGAACGGATAAAAATTTTCAAATTTCTACAATCCCGTTTTCGTTATTTGGTAAATTCTAATGTTAGAAAAAATTTCAGCATTGTAGCCCATATAGAAATACCTAAACCCCAAAATATTCGTCCCTAAAAATGGGTATTTATGCAATTTTTTATTTTATCGTCGGTTACAACGAAATTTATATATTTGTGCAAAATTTCAAGTCTCTAGGTTATATGGAGCTGCCTCATAATTTTTTTATCGTATGGAGCAATACTGGGGCAAAGAAGCTCCATAAATGGGAATTATATCAATATCTGATTTCCTTCGCTAGGCACAGTTTAACATTAATGGCATTAAAATATAAGCCTCTGATACCCATTAAAAGCTAACCCATATGAAAGCATTAAGGCTGTTGCCTAGGAAGCCTATTGTTAGACCCAGAAAAGTTACCACTTTTTTGCGATAAAAACTATATATTTGCGCTAATTCTACTCGGATTTGAATTCTGTCTTCAAAAATAAGAAACTACAATTTATATCCTATCCGATAGTTGAAGTCTCAAGTTCGTATCTTGACGGGAAGTAATTTTAAAATGCAAATATAAAAAACCTCTACACCAATTTACGTTTTCTTATGGGCAAAAAATGGGGCAAAAAGGGGCCAAAATAGCCCCTCAAAATATGAATTTTGAGTTTCGGATTTTTTCCTTCGGTTGTGACCAGAAACCTATAATCCTACCAAATTTCAAGTTTCTAGCACATCTGGAAGTGCCTCATAATTTTGTCATCATCATCATCATCAGCCTTTTTCAGTCCACTGACGGATGAAGGCCTCCCCCAGACTCTTCCAAATTTCCCTGTCAACTGCCTCCCTCCTCCAAGTTTGCCCCAAGAACTTAACAAGCTCTCTGTCCCACCTGTCTTTCGGTCTTCTTTTCGGTCTTGATGTTTCTTGGGATCCATTCGATGACACTGGACGTCCAACGCTGGTCATTTCTTTTAGCAATGTGGCCCGCCCACTGCCATTTTAGCACCTTCGCTCTTTTAATCACGTCACAGACTCCCGTCTTCTTTCTTACCCAGTCGTTCCTCTTGCGGTCTCTTTGGGTAATCCCTAACATGCATCTCTCCATGCTCCTCTGTGTTGTTTGCAGGCATTGTATCATTCTGGCATTCATGGTCCATGTTTCACAACCATATGTCAGAACAGGCAGAACACATTGGTCATACAGTCTCCTTTTTAGGAAGACTGGAATGTTTGATTTAAAGATGTTCGCATTCTTGCCAAAAGCACTCCATGCAATCTTCACTCTCCGGTTGATTTCTCCAAGAAGCAAACCATCAGTAGTGATGAGCTGACCTAAGTAAACATAGCTGGTTACTTCTCCGAGTTCTGCTCCGTTGATATGTATCTTCTCAGAATTTGTGAAGGAGTTGTACATAACCTTTGTTTTATTAAGATTCATCTTAAGTCCAGCTTCTCGGCTTGCTTGTTCAAGCTCTTCAGTTCTTCTACGGAGCTCTTCTGCGCTCCCTGCAAACAGTATGATATCATCTGCAAAGCGCAGGTGACTCAGATATTCTCCATTTACCTTTATGCCTTTTTCCTCCCAGTCTAGCGTTTTGAATACTTCCTCTAGAGCTGCTGTAAATAACTTAGGGGACATAGTATCTCCTTGTCTCACCCCCTTTTCGGCTTTAAAGGCACTCATCTCTTCATGCAGCTGGACAGATGTTGTCGCATTTTCGTAGATATTCTTGATCAAGGTTATGTACGTTTCTTCTACTCCTTGTTTCTTTAGTGCACGTAACACCGACGAAGTTCGGACGGAATCGAATGCTTTCTCGTAGTCGATAAAGCATATACATAGAGGTAATTCATACTCGCTAGTCCGACTGATTACCTCTCTCACGACTTGGATGTGGTCCATCGTGCTATACCCACTGCGAAATCCAGCTTGCTCTCTGGGTTGGGCAGAATCAAGATGGTTTTGAAGGCGCATAGTGAGTATTTTGGTGAATATTTTGTAGACTGTTGGGAGTAGGCTGATCGGTCTGTAGTTATTCAAGTCTTCTTTGGAACCTTTCTTGTGCAGAAGGATAATACATGCGTGGTTCCATGTTTCTGCTATCTTTTTCTTCCTCAGACAGGAATTAAAAATCTTAGCGAGAATTGTTTCCATATGATTACCCATTGCTTTGAATACTTCTGCTGTGATACCATCCATTCCAGATGCTTTTCCATTCTTCATACTTCTGATTGCGTGTCTCACCTCTTCCGGAAGGATATCTGGGACCTCTTCGGTGGGCATGTTTCCATCATCATTTACTTCCTCATTTCCTAGAGGATCATCATACAGCTTGGTGTAAAATTCTTGTACCCGTTTCAGGATTAGTTTCCTACTATGGGTTATGGAGCCGTCTTTTAGCATCAGGGCCACCAGCTGTCTCTTTCCGATCGAGAGATGTTGCTTCATTTTCTTGTAACTTCGATTGTTTTCTATGGCTTTCTCGATTAGCTCATAATTATATTTTTTCACATCTTCCTTGATGCACTTCCTTATAGTTTTGTTTAGTTCTGCAAAATGGATCATTTCTTTAGGATCATTAGTAATTATCATTTTCCTTCTTTTTTCCATCAGCAGTCTTGTTTTTTCGGTCAATTTTTTCTCTGGCTTTGTTTTAACTGTTCCGCCTATTTCTTCAGCAGTTTCTTTGAGTATCTCTATAAATTGAGATTCAACTTCTTGGTCTTCCAGTGCACTGAATCGATTTTTCAGTTGGAGCTGAAATTCTTCTTTTCGTTCTTTTAGCACCTGCGTGTTGATAATAGACTTAGGCTTCTTTATAAGCTTCTGTCTTTCTAACTTTGAGTTGAATTTTATTCTGCATCTTACCAAGCGATGGTCGCTTCCAGTTTTAAACTGGTTGAGGACGGAACAGTCTTCAGCCAATTGCTTCTTATTGACTAGTATGTAGTCAATTTCGTTTTTGGTACCATTGGGTCCTTTCCAGGTCCATTTTCTATTGGGACTCTTTTTGAAGAAAGTGTTCATTATATATAGACTAGTACATTCAGCAAAGTCTACAAGTCGGTCCCCTCGTTCATTTCTCTATCCTCCTATATATATATCATTCTATAAGCACTCTTCTTACAGAGGAGGATATATGATATATATATAGGATATGAACGTGTGCTTGCATTCTGCAAGCATTTTCTCTCACCTTAAAGTAAAAGTAAAAGCCGAAAAATAATTTTCCATGCATAAGTTTGCATCTCGGCTCCGAATTACGTGTTTTTCTGTTTTGAAAATATTGGGGTATAAACAACCCCTAAAATTTATAATTATAAAACAGGTTTTTAGCATTTGTTACGGATACCTCACATTTCTGTAAAATTTCATGAATGTAGCACCTCTAGAAGTGCATTTATAAGAATTTCATTGTTTAAATTTTATGAATTTTTAACAGCCACAATATAAAACTCTTATTAAATTTTCAATGTTATTTACCACCGGAACATTATTTCCTAACTCTGTTAAAATTTTCAGCTTCCTGGATCTTCAGAAAGTACATAAACATTAGTTAATTTGTTAAACATTTACGAATTTATTACATCCGAATGAATAAAAATTTTCTAATTTCTATATTCCCATTTTCATTATTTGACAAATTCTACATGTTGAAAAAATTTCAGCTTCATAGTGCATTCAGAAGTACTTAAACCATGAAATGTTATTAAAATTGTTTATAATTTTTTACGGCCAGGAAAATAAACATTGTTGCAATTTTGATTATTTTTTTTGATTCACCTGTGTATTAAATTTCAGCTCTCCAACTATGGTAGTTTGGGCCAGACATTAGTATCCTCCTATATCCTATATATATCCTATATCATATATCCTCCTCTGTAAGAAGAGTGCTTATAGAATGATATATATATACACATATATACATATATATATATATATATATATATATATATATATATATATATATATATACACACACACATATATATATATATATACTAGTTGTTATGTGCTTGCATTCTGCAAGCATTTTCAAATTTTAGCATTTTTACAAATTCAAATTATTCCCAAGCGATATGGTACATAATGTTATAACCATGTCAAATTTGGAGTTTGTTGCTCATTTAGAAGTGCCTTATAATTTCAATCCCCGTATGGAGCAATAATGGAGCAAAACAGCCCCTAACATTAGGAATTATTACATTCTCAGTTTTATTCCATCTGTTGTAATTAAAAACCCATAATTCTGCCAAATTTCAAGTTTGTATCTCATTAAAAAGTGCCTTATAATTATCACACTCGTATGGGGTCGAAAAAGGGCAAAACCAAACATTAAAAATAGGAATTTTTGCAATTTTACCTTAGTTTGCCATGAAAATTCTATAATCGTGCCAAATTTCAAGTCTCTAGGTCCTATGCAGCTGCCTCGCATTTCTGTTCTCGCATGGGGCCGAAAAGGGGCAAAACCGCCCTTAAAATATGAGAATTTTTGTAATTTTGTAATTTTATCTTGGGTTGCAGTGAAATTTCTATAACCGTGCCAAATTTCAAGTCTCTGGGTCCTATGCAGTTGCATCGCCTTTTTTGTTCTCGAATGGGGCAATAATGGGGCAAAACAGCCCCAAAAATGAGCATTATATCAATATCGGATTTCCTTCATTAGGTGTAGTTAAACATTAACAGCATTAAAATATAAGCCTCTGATTCCCATTAAAAGCTTACCCATAGGAAAGGATAGACCTTGTTACCAAGGAAACCTATTGTTAGACCCAGAAAAATTAGCAATTCTTTGCGATAAAAACTATAAAATTACGCTTATTCTACTCGGATTTGCATTCCATCTTCAAAAATAAGAAACTACAATTTATATCCTATCCGACAGTTTAAGTCTCGAGTTTGTATCTTGATGGGAAGTAATTTTAAAATGCAAATATAAAAACCTCTACACCAATTTACATGTTTTCTTATGGGCAAAAAATGGGGCAAAAAGGGGCCAAAATAGCCCTTCAGAATAGTAATTTCGACAGTTTCGGATTTTTTCCTTCGGTTGTGACCAAAAACCTATAATCCTACCAAATTTCAAGTTTCTGGCACATCTGGAAGTGCCTCATAATTTTGTATCCTCATATATATATATATATATATATATATGATATATATATATACTAGTTAATGTGTGCTTGCATTCTGCAAGCATTTTCAAATTTTAGCAGTTTTACAAATGCAAATTATTCCCAATCGATATTGTACATACTCATATAACCGTGTCAAATTAGGAGTTTGTAGCTCATTTAAAAGTGCCTTATAATTTTAATCCTCGTATGGGGCAATAATGGAGCAAAACAGCTCCAAACATTATGAATTTTTACACTCTCAGATTTTTTCCATCTGTTGTAAATAAAAACCCATAATTCTGCCAAATTTCAAGTTTGTATCTCATTAAGAAGTGCCTTATAATTATCGCATTCGTATGGGGCCCAAAAAGGGCAAAACCACCTGTTAAAAATTGGAATTTTTACAATTTTACAATTTTATCTTAGTTTGCCATGAAAATTCTATAATCGTGCCAAATTTCAAGTTCCTAGGTACTATGCAGCTGCCTCAAATTTTTTGTTCTCGTATGGGGCCGAAAAGGGGTAAAACCGCCCCTTAAAAATTAAAATATTTGTAATTTTATAATTTTATCTTAGGCTGCAATGAAATTTCTATAACCGTGCCAAATTTCAAGTCTCTGGGTCCTATGCAGCTGCATCGTCTTTTTTGTTCTCGAATTGGGCAATAATGGGGCAAAACAGCTCTAAAAATGAGGCTTATATCAATGTTGGATTTCATTCATTAGGTTTAGTTTAACATTAAGGGCTGTCGCACACGAGCCACTTTGTGGCGGCCACTATTTGTGGCGAGAAACAGAACAAACGGTTTCTGGTTGGACCCCGCACACGACGACACAGTTTTGTGGCGGTCACAGAAAAGTGGCTCGTGTTCCATTTTCCTCTCCACACCACTGTGGCGCGCCACCGGCCACACGTCATGGAACGCACGCAGTCAGGTTGAAACACGCACACGGTTTGCTTCTTGTGGCTCAGTTCACGCAGTTTTCTTCAGTCTTCTGTGCCAGGGAGATGGCTGACAACGAAATTGACGTTGACGTGCTTATATCTGAGGTGCAAAAACCCCGCTGTCTATGATAGTGGACTAAAGGAATATAGTGATAAATGTGTAAAGGAAAAACTGTGGAGAGAAATATTTGAAATCCTGATAGAGGGATGGCAGAATCTTCCCGACCAGGAAAGGCGTGAGAAAGGTAAGAACAAAGTGTATTTATAGCAGTATTTAATTTTAAAACTTGGCTCTTATACAGATTTTAACAAAATATTTTATTATTTTGTATAATAATGGCCGTCGTCTGTTGGTTGGTTGGTCCGCTATGCAAACGCTAATAACTCGAGAAATAATAATGATAGAAACTCGAAATTTGGTAGGGATGTTTGATTAACACTTATTCAGAGAATGACGAATTTAAATCGCGAAAACATTCCTTCGTTCGTCTCCAAGAGAGGCATTTCCATTTCCCATTACTTAACATGTAAAACGCGATTCTTCGACGTGCAGGCTTTTATTCATTTGGAAATTAAAATTAGAAAATAGCAGACGACCTTCGGATTTGAACCATTTCGAAGAAAAATTTATAAAGTTTCTTATTCCGTTCGTCTTTTTTCGCCCATAGTTCGAAATATTCCATGTTAAACGTTTAATTTGCATATTTTGTGGAAATCTCGCCATTTTAACGTGATGTTGCTATGTCGACCATTATCATTGTTATACCTCAAATTACTGCTATTGTATATACATCCTTCTGGGAATAAGCGTGCCTTGAGTGCTTCAATACGAGAGAGAGAGAGAGAGGAAGGAAGGGGATAGATTGGCGTGTTTTGTGGAAAATAAGTATAATAACGTAAATATAAAAAAATTTAAGTATCAACAGTGTCATTTTAGAAAAATTGGAAATAAAAAGCATTCTTCAATTAAATTCTTTGTAAACCATACGTGCTTACAAATTTATATTGTTATTCCTCGAATTAATTTCGTAACAATGGCCGAAGTTTGGAAACGAATATAAATTAAAATTCAAGTAAAATTAAAAGGACATTTAAAACTGTTAACAGGCAATTTTCGAAGAAACAACAGTGGATATTTTAATTAATTGATTTGTTTTTATAAAAGGAATTTTGGTGCTTATTTAATACATAGTAAGTTCTAAGGCTTGTTATCCATTTAAATCTAATAACAGTGGCTATTATAGTTTAAAGAAAGAACTTTATTTATTCACTTTACAGAATGAATTAATTTTAGGCTAGCATTATCTATTATAAAAGGAGTTACTTTGTAATTTACAGTATGTAAAGTGGAAGTTGTACTGAATTGACTCAAGTACTATATTTCATCCAGAAACGTAAATGCGGCCTGTATTTCTTCATTTGTCGCTTTATTCGATGGTGAAATCAGTGCACAATTTTATTCTTGCGATTTTTACATGTTCCATTGACGAAAATTTAGATTCATTAAACCCGTTGAAATTTAACGGGCACTTATGCTAGTATTACATATGGGGCTATCCTTAAATGATGTCACAGCATTTTTGCGATTTTTGACAACCCCCTCCACCCTCTGTCACAAGAGCACATACACATGCTGTCTCTATGAAATCCATTTCGAAACTGAACGAAGCTACCGCTTTATGTCGCCCGTGTGCGCCCAAACAATTTCCGTGTCCACTACTTTTTGTGACGCCACAAATAGTGGCTGCCACAAAGTGGCTCGTGTGCGACGGCCCTAACAGCATTAAAATATAAGCCTCTGATTCCCATTAAAAGCTTACCCATATGAAAGGATAGAGCTTGTTACCAAGGAAACCTATTGTAAGACCCAGAAAAATTAGCAATTTTTTGCGATAAAAACTATAAAATTAAGCTAATTCTACTCGGATTTGCATTCCGTCTTCAAAAATTTGAAACTACAATTGATATCCTATCCGACAGTTTAAGTCTCGAGTTCGTATCTTGACGGGAAGTAATTTTAAAATGTAAATATAAAAACCTCTGCACCAATTTACATGCTTTCTTATGGGCAAAAAATGGGGCAAACAGGGGCCAAAATAGCCCCTCAAAATAGGAATTTTGCCAGTTTCGGATTTTTTCCTTTGGTTGTGACTAAAAACCTATAATCCTACCAAATTTCAAGTTTCTGGCATATCTGGAAGTGCCTCATAATTTTGTATCCTCATATATATATATATAATATATCATGTGTAAGAAGCATCTATATATTATAGATATATACTAGTTAATGTGTGCTTGCATTCTGCAAGCATTTTCAAATTTTAGCATTTTTACAAATTCAAATTATTCCCAATCGATGTTGTACATACCATATAACCGTGTCAAATTTCATGTTTGTATCTCATTAAGAAGTGCCTTATAACTATCACACTCGTATGGGGCCTAAAAGGGGCAAAACCACACATTAAAAATTGGAATTCTTGCAATTTTACAATTTTATCTTAGTTTGCTATGAAAATTCTATAATCGTGCCAAATTTCAAGTCTCTAGGTCCTATGCAGCTCCCTCGCATTTTTTGTTCTTGCATGGGGCCGAAAAGCGGCAAAGCCGCCCCTTAAAAATGAGAATTTTTGTAATTTTATAATTTTATCTTAGGTTGCAATGAATTTTCTATAACCGTAACAAATTTCAAGTCTCTGGTTCCTATGCAGCTGCATCGTCTTTTTTGTTCTCGAATTGGGCAATAATGGGGCAAAACAGCCCCAAAAATGAGGATTATATGAATATCGGATTTCCTTCATTAGGTGTAGTTTAACATTAACAGGATTAAAATATAAGCCTCTGATTCCCATTAAAAACTTACCCATATGAAAGGATAGAGCTTGTTACCAAGGAAACCTATTGTAAGACCCAGAAAAATTACTACTTTTTTGAGATAAAAACTATAAATTTACGTTAATTCTACTCGGATTTGAATTCTGACTTCAAAAATAAGAAACTACAATTTATATCCTATCCGACAGTTTAAGTCTCGAGTTCGTATCTTGACGGGAAGTAATTTTAAAATGCAAATATAAAAACCTCTACACCAATTTACATGTATTCTTATGGGCAAAAAATGTGGCAAAAAGGGGCCAAAATGGCCCCTCAGAATAGGAATTTTGCCAGTTTCGGATTTTTTGCTTTGGTTGTGACCAAAAACCTATAATCCTGCCAAATTTCAAGTTTCTGGCACATCTGGAAGTGCCTCATAATTTTGTATCCTCCTATATATATGATATATATATCATGTGTAAGAAGCATCTATATATTATAGATATATATACTAGTTGTTATGTGCTTGCATTCTGCAAGCATTTTCAAATTTTAGCATTTTTACAAATTCAAATTATTCCCAAGCGATGTTGTACATAATCATATAACCATGTCAAATTTGGAGTTTGTTGCTCATTTAGAAGTGCCTTATAATTTTAATCCTCATATGGAGCAATAATGGAGCAAAACAGCCCCTAACATTAAGAATTATTACAGTCTCAGATTTTTTCCATCTGTTGTAATTAAAAACCCATAATTCTGCCAAATTTCAAGTTTGTATCTCATTAAGAAGTGCCTTAGAATTATCACACTCGTATGGGGCCGAAAAAGGGCAAAACCACACATTAAAAATAGGAATTTTTACAATTTTACAATTTTATCTTAGTTTGCCATGAAAATTCTATAATCGTGCCAAATTTCAAGTTCCTAGGTACTATGCAGCTGCCTCAAATTTTTTGTTCTCGTATGGGGCCGAAAAGGGGTAAAACCGCCCCTTAAAAATTAAAATATTTGTAATTTTATAATTTTATCTTAGGCTGCAATGAAATTTCTATAACCGTGCCAAATTTCCTATGCAGTTGCATCGCCTTTTTTGTTCTCGAATGGGGCAATAATGGGGCAAAACAGCCCCAAAAATGAGGATTATATCAATATCGGATTTCCTACATTAGGTGTAGTTTAACATTAACAGCATTAAAATATAAGCCTCTGATTCCCATTAAAAGCTTACCCATATGAAAGGATAGAGCTTGTTACCAAGGAAGCCTATTGTTAGACCCAGAAAAATTAGCAATTTTTTGCGATAAAAACTATAAAATTACGCTAATTCTACTCGGATTTGCATTCCATCTTCAAAAATAAGAAACTACAATTTATATCCTATCCGACAGTTTAAGTCTTGAGTTTGTATCTTGACGGGAAGTAATTTTAAAATGCAAATATAAAAACCTCTACACCAATTTACATGTTTTCTTATGGGCAAAAAATGGGGCAAAAAGGGGCCAAAATAGCCCCTCAGAATAGGAATTTTGCCAGTTTCGGATTTTTTCCTTCGGTTAGGACCAAAAACCTATAATCCTACCAAATTTAAAGTTTCTGGCACATCTGGAAGTGCCTCATAATTTTGTATCCTCCTATATATATGATATATATATATATCATGTGTAAGAAGCATCTATATATTATAGATATCATGTGTAAGAAGCATCTTTATATTATAGATATATCCGATGAACGCATATAAAAGATTCTATAAAAATTGTTTACACTCACCACTATTCCTTCTTTATACCACAAAGGGGTAGAGGTCCATGCAGATTCAGTATGTCAGCTGTGTGGTAGACCGTATTCAGAATGGCCAGGTAACTTCCCTTGGAGCTACGCTTCTAAAACAATAAGAGAATCAAATGAGAAATCTTACACAACAGGATGTCATGCTGATGTTAGGGCACTTTGTGATACACCTGTCCCTCCTATAATATGGGGGATGCATACCGGAAAAGCACACTGTAATGTGAAACCGCATTATACAAACGCTATTTTATCTAGAGAAATGGGTTTTTCAGAATGAAACTCATGTTAACATTTAATTTAATTTGAAAATTTTAAAAGAAGGAATTGAGTAAAATTCATTCTTTATGCCTTTATAAAAACACTGTTCCAAAGTAGCTCAAGTAAACTAGTTTTAGGAACAAAATCGCTGAATATTCATTGATTACAAACCTTGATATCAAAATAACTGAATATACTACTGATATTTATGAATTTGTCCATAGATGATTACATGCTATAATTTAAGAACCGCTCTAAGTTTAATAAAATGTCAACTCTAGCTCAAGTGGAACAAAATCTTTAAGATTAAAAATTTACAGGAATGGCAGGGCCACACCAACCTAGGGTCCATGGTGCCTGGGTGCCTTCCCATCATTACATTTGTATCCATATGTAAATGGAATGTGAGTTATACCTACTGAATGGGATGGCACCCTCACATTCCATCTTGTTAATTATGAGCTAATCAAAAAACAACAAGAAACAATAGTAGCTATACAAAAATTATGAAAAATCTCTTGATTGGTAAAAGAGCTTGTGGCTTTGATGCAAGAATACGACTCTATAACCCATGGCAGGAAAATAATTCTGAAATGGGTACATTAATTCTAAGTTGAGTTGCAGTTAGATCCGTTAGTCAATGACGAAGTATATGAAGAAGAAAATACGTCCACCAAAGAAGTTCCCAATATACTTCCAGAAGAGGTGATACATGCAATCAAAAGCTTTGCCTTTGGAAAGGTTGAAATATGAAGTTAGTTTTAACTTTAAAGTCATAGAATTCCCTAAATAATTAATTATTCAGTAGTGAGGTCATTCAGACTCTCCTTAATTAATTGTACAACATGAAACTTGACTTATGCCATAACATATATGGTAACATGACTTCACTGCCTAACAGTATTATCACAATTTCTGCTAAATATTTACATTCATTCCATGATCAATTTTGTAATAACATATTCTTTGAATTTCTAAAATTATTTGCTATCTATTAAACAAAATTATATCAAATCTATGTGAAATATGTTTTTGCAGCATAGAAATAACTAAAAGACTACAAATTACATAATGTTCTGGTTTTCTATCCTGAGAACACAATGTCCAGGTATTACTTCCTCAGAATTTGGTCACCCTAATTAAGATTAGATAATGAAGTTCATCATCTGCTCTGTAGACAGGTAATGAAAAGCTATCGGTTTAAGAGTTTAGCTAAATTAAACATTAATTTGTTTATATCAAAATTTAACCATTATTAATTATTATTAAATTGAAATTGATGCTCAATAACTTGGAACAATTATCTTCGCTGGTGTCTGTAGATTGGGACATCTCAGAAATAATTTGCACCTAGGCATGGCCCTTAAGACATGTAAAATTGCATCTATCCCAAATGACTATCTTTTGAAATTAATACTAAGCTCAGGATATGACCCCTTTAATATTCATCTTATGTTTAATACTGTTACATAATCAAGTCTACTCAAATCAAAAATACTTTAATGGTGACAAATCCGATAACACTAAATATTAACCATGAACATTTATGTTTAATAAGTAAATGACCTGTCACATCTTTAGAGTAATGGGGCTGATTAATGAGCTGTCATAAAAGAACAGTTGCATGAAAACCTCATTCACAAGAGAAAAGAAGAACACAGGTAAGGAAGATTTTTACCTAAAACAATGTACAGTAAGTGGCCTGTGGAATCTTGCATTGTTTATAGTTAATTCTATACCTGCATACATTATGATGCTTCTATTCTAGTGAACTGCTTACTGCTGCTATCATGTCAACTAATAATTACAATTTTTCTGAGTTAGCATTGAAAAGAGAGATTAGTTCAGTTTCCATACCTTTGGTGAGAAAATCCTCCTGCAGTGGGATATCACTCTCTGGAGTGCAGCAAATGCTCTTCTTCAATCAAACAATGGACTTCATCAAGGAATAGATGTATCACAGGCATGCCAAAGTTTTTAAAACTACAAAGATTCAAAAAGCAGTATTGGGCATTAGTATAACATTCTTACAAGTCAAAACTTTCAATAAAAATTTAACTAATATAAAAAATAATTTGCATAAAGTCTCATAATAATGTACCCAATTAAATACTAACTAAAAATATTTAAATAACTCTGTCAAAATACCTGCAACATTAATATTCACAACGAAGACCGATGCTTCTAAATCACAAACGACCATGAAAATTATTAGTTAATGCCGTCGACCGCAAGAGGTCACTAGTCCATTTAGAATCTAGTGATGTATAGACAGAATAGAAATTTCGGGAGGAAAATATCAAATTGCTCTTAGGCCAACGCAAGCCTTGTCAACCATAGTCAGTTTCGTGGTTTCGATGTAGCGCTCGGCTCAACTCATTTTAAATGAATCGCCTATACAGGAATCGCTTGAGCCGTAATGAGACCTTAATTAAATAATGAATCGGTAAATGTAAAGAGGTAAAATGATCGGAAATCTATACATATCTATAAAGTAAGGTGTCGTATGTATGTATGTATGTTCTGCTAAGGCTCAGAAACTACAACACGCAGAAAAAAGAGGAAGGTGTCATATTAACCGTTATCATGTGTACGGTGGTGTAGTAAGATTTTTAAACCGATTCGGTGTACTATTTAATTATAATAAAATATTTTCGTTTATATGGGATTTCCATTTAAAATTTTTTCGTAAATTTCTCGAATTTTTAACTCCTTACATATATATCGCAGACATATGCTCTCGCAGACTTTTTTGTGGTAAATTATCTCCTCTTTTGGAATAATTTTTTAAAAGAGGGGCTTACAGATCAAATAAGACGAATCGAAGGGAAAATCATATTTTTCATTATTGCTCAGCATTTGGATATACTTAGCAACCGATGTAAACAAATTACGTTTGAACTATAAGCATATCGTAAACGTAGAAATAGTTGATGAAATACTCATTTAATATCTTCTGATTTGATTGTATGTTTTTCTTTCATTATCTATGGTCTTCTATACACAGGTTAATTCTGCGAATAAACATTAGTGAACTGTTTCTTTTTCTGTAATCGTGTCATTCGCATTATAGGTATGTTTGGATATAAGTTAAATTGTTTTTATATGCCTTTTGTCTTATTTTATTTCATATTTTGTTTAAGTGAAAATTACTGAAGATATATGATTAAATTACTACGTTAAAGTTTTTGTGTTTATTAACTTTTATTTAATTTAAAGGTATATTAACTTTTATTTAATTTGAAGGCATCGAAGAGGACCTGATCAGGCGCTTTGCTATTGTGCTTCAAACTATGTCATCTGGATTTGCTATTGACACTGAGGCATTTGGAGAATATGCGTACCAGACTGCCCAACTATGTAACAACCTATCCGTTGTTCTACATGCCTCCCTCAGTTCACAAGGTACTGATTCATGGTGCATCTGCGATCTCAGCAGCCCTTTTACCAATAGGACAGCTATCAGAAGAGGCACAGGGGGCACGCAATAAAGACCTGAAGAAGTTCCGGGAGCATCATACCAGAAAGGTTACTAGGATAGCCACAAATGAAGATCTATTAAGATTGCTACTAGCGTCATCCGATCCTCTGATTTCGTCATTAAGGAAGAAATCAATGCGGAAAAAATCATCTTTGTTTCCTGAAACCGTGGCATTATTGAAAATACCGTCAAATGCAGTCAATACTGAGTCTTCAGATGAGAGTGAATGAGTGTGTAATGCTTTTAGATTGAAACTTTAGACAAGAGTGACTGATCTGTTCTAGAAAATGAACCATCTCCTTCAAAAAAATTTTCGCAGACGTTTATGGTGATTTAGTTTTCTGAATGAAATCACTTCAAACAATTACTACTTATAAAAGTTAATTGAAAGCTAATTTGCATGTAGTTTTGAGTTAAAACATTATCTTCAGTGTTTAATGCACTAAAACTGCAAACTATTCACGAATTCCCTGTCCACTCCATACTTTCAGAGAAAAACAGCCCCTGGGTGATAGGCAACACGATCGCTTTCCTCCAAAACTCGACTCAAAATTACACTGATACTCTAAATTCTACACTGACCCAACATTGTGTAACTACTGTTACACAAAGGACGAACTATAGTTTCAAAAATCTTAGTTTTTCGATTTTTGTCCGGCTAAATCTGGATTCTGGACCACTGTGCGGTGGCGAGAAAATTTTCAGCTTCTTTCAAGATGCATTTTAAATGTATTACGTTATTTCTTTACATAATTCACACAACTTTTTCCATCTTAAACACAGTCTCATTCACTGTCTAGTTACTATTGTGGCTAGGAGGTTTAATATTACGGTGGAACCCGTTTAAGATGTTCTCGCTTAAGTTGTTTTCCTGCCTAAGATGTTCAAATCTTTCGGTCCCGAAAATTTCCTCAAAAGAACAATGTAATTTTTTCCCGTTTAATATGTTTCTGTGTAAAATTTTTTCCCGCCTAAGATGGTCATAACGAAGCTTAAAAATGGAAATGTACCCGTTTTATATTTAATTTCATTTCTTACATAAAAAATGAATGTGATTTGCACATTCCGGTGTGCATTTTCCATATTAGTCCAAATGTAATTTTACTCTAAATATTTTTAAAACTTTTCTATAAAAAGAAATCTAATATATCAGTTATTCATTCATTTTGGAATGGAACACCTTGTCACCTAATATTGTTTCTATGAAACAAAATTACAATGAACACATTATGCCAACTGATGGCGCAGAACAGACGAAACAGTTGACAACTCGAAGCGACAAGCGCAAGAGGCTAACTTACGTATCGGTAAAATTTTAAAAAGAGAAATCGCTGGACGCGACGTTCCGAATAATTACCAAACAAGTTAGGCAAGTGTACAACGTATCACAAATGAGTGCGTTTCGTGCAATGGAGTGTTAGAATAAAGTCATATACCTGTACGTAAAGGAAATAGCGTTTTAAAGTTCCTTTCTTCTTCATAAATAATCCATTTTCTTCATATTTAATAATATTACAGGCACACGTAAGGAAATTAAACGTTTGTTTGGGAGATTGTTTATGTTAGCAACAATGAAGTAACCATGCTAGAAATTTTCTAATTGTAAGTTCAACTCGATTTATGACGTTTTTGTTCGATTTTCTCGATAACGGCTACTCCTACGATAAAAGTGTATAGGAAAGGAAATACTCTTCTTTACCAGTTCTACAACTTTTATTTAAAAATATTTTGATATAAGCAATATTTTACGAGATATGACGAAAATTTAATTTTTTTCACCAGTAAAGTGGTACCCCTGATTGGCATGATTCATTTTTTGATTTTCTTCTTATATTTGATTGTAAGTCCTTAATATTAAATTTCATGAAAATCCGTTTGGTAGAAGCCGAGAACGAACATGCAGACGGACGGACGGACCGACCAACCGAGGATAATAGGCGTTCATGCTGTAAGCGAAACGTACCTAAAAACCATCGCCTTATATTCCAGTCAGTATTGTAATTACTTTGTTATTGTAGATTTCGGCTCTGACCATTCAGTTATGATAGCGTGTTCAAAGTATTCATAGTATTCTGTGTGTTTGTGGCTGTCGTAATTTCCTTTTTTGAATTCAGTTTATTAACCCAAGCATATTATTTTGTAACAGGGATGCCATCTAAAAAGGGAATTAAAATAAAACCACTTTCAATAAATGAAAAACTGGAGATTATAAGTAAAGTGGATGCCAATCAAATCTCTACGCGTGTAAAGATGGCAAAATTACTTAATATTCCCGTACCTACGCTCAATAACATCGTGGCTAATCAGGAAAAAATACTGAACGATTCCCTTGTTCAGCAACCAAGTCGAAAGAAGATGAAATCTGCAGAAAACGAGAAACTGGAAAGTGTGTTGTTGGAATATGAGTTTAATAAATAAATTTTATAAAGGATGTATGTTTGGTTTTTAATAACAAATTAAGAAAAAAATAAAGAGGGCTGAATTCC